>JAYESD010000002.1:259894392-260639467 GCA_036927565.1 Tuctoria greenei
GTCTTTGTGATTTAATTATCTACAATCTCTACTAGTTTTTTCATGGTTGAATTCTTAGATCAGTTGCACACAAGGGTTTATCTATCAGATTGATTTTTTGTCAAGGAGTTTTTGTTGCTTTCGCTGAAAACTTTTAATCTACCATTCATTCCTCCTCTTGTAGCTTTCTACGTGCTCGTCGATCCTACAATTGGTATCAGAACCACATTGCTCTAATATTTGTGATTTGCACAAGTTTTTGACTAATCATCATGTAAAAATACTCCGCAAAACCTTGTGTGTTTGATGGCGTTGATTTTTAAGTTTGGAAGGCTCGCATGGAGGCTTACATGCAAGCATAGAACTTTTCCATCTGGGAAAAGGTCTTCAAGTGCTTCGGGATGCCATCAAATGATGAAGTCACAGTTGCCAACATGAAGGACGTCGACAACAATAACAAGGTGCATAACTTGAGCATACAAGGATTGACACAAAGCAACTTCGATCGTGTTGCACGCCTTCGATTTGCGTATGATGTGTGAAAAAGCTTATGCGACTACCATGAAGGCTTCAATACATCAAGGAGATAAGACAATATATGTTCAAAAAAGGAATATATGCACTTTGAGATGCAACCCAGTGAGTCGATCGATGATACCTTTGCTCACTTTAACAAAATTCTCAACAACTTGTGTAGTGTTAATGTTAATTTTTCACATGCTGAAAATGCTAGGCAATTGTTAAGTGCAATAGACATGTCAATTTGAGAGTTGAAAGTTACATCTATTCAAGAATACATTATCATGAGTACACTTACTTTAGATGTACTATATTCTAAGTTGAAAACTCATGAACTTGACATAATATCACGGAAACATCCCAACAAGTCTCTTACATTTGTTTCACAACGTGACATGTGCCTAGTTATAGCTAATCTTTATCATGTGGTACACTTACTTTGCTGTCTTCTCTAACCCTTGAATAGATTGAAGTGTTTACAAAGGAGGAGCTAGCAGTTTCTCGACTCGATTCTCAAAAGCATTGCAAAATATGAGAACTCGAAGAAGAGAAAGTGGTGGTTCTCAATGATGCTTTGAATGTGGTAAGACATGATATTTTCGTACGGATTGCCCAATCCTTTCAGGTTCTACTATCTGTGATGAAAAATAAAATAAATTCAATCCCTCCTCTGTCAACAACAAGAAAAAGAAGATGTTTCCAAAATGGCAAGTGGCAGAACACATTCTCTCTGCACTCCTCGATAACAACTCAAGCGATTTGGACTCCAAAAATGATGAAGATGAATACAATTTGGTAACTATGTGTTTCATGGTGGGCAACTCAAGTTCAAGTGTGGGGGAGGTCGAAGGGATCAATGACAATGATGAGGTAAATCACTCATACGAAGAACTTATTGATTATATCTTTCGTGCTGCTGCTATAATTAAGAAAAAGGATAAAAAATTAAGGACAATGCTGTTAAAATTAAATCACTAGAATCTAAAATTAATCGGCTAAAATCTTTGATTCCTAGTGACGATTCTTGTTCCTCGTTTGAACTGATATATGAACAATTGTCCTCTCTAAGAAGTGTGCACACCTTCACACTTGACAAACTTTAGCTTGAAATAGAAAAGAACAAAAAACTTGCTGCACTTAATGTTAAAAACATAAAAGATACTAGTTGTTCTACAATTGATTTGCATTGTTCTACTTGTGATGATCTTAATAAAAACTAAATGATGCTATGAATGAAACTTCTATTTTGAACAATAATTTACGTTCTCATGAAGTTAATTGTTGTTCTAATTGCAAATTAAAGGGAAAAACTTCATGTGAAAATTGCCTAGATCTGTCCAAAAAACTTGATGACATGCTTAGGACACTAGAGCGGTTTTGCAGTGGGAATAAAAATCTAAACTTTCTGCTAAATTCTTCAAGACTTGCAATGATAAAACTGGTTTAGGTTTTGATTCTCATGCTCATTCTAAGGCACATCCACTTAAGGTACTTAAGTAATTAGGTGGTAGTTTGATTAAAACAGTCTCTAAACAAAAAGAGATGGTTTTTAAGTCTATATGAATGTTGTCTCATTCAGTTGCTGATAAACATGTTGCTTGCTCATCTAGACATGAACACAAAGTAATATTTCATTGTAGCTACTATGGTAGAGATGGTCATATCATAGATTTTTGTTATAGACTAGCTAAACAAGAAAAGAAGCAAAAAAATGCGAGCTAGATCCCATGACACTCATGCAAAATTTGATGCACATACTGAACCGAATGTTAGACACTTGCAACTTGCTGTGATGACTCAAAAACATTCAAAATTGCTCCCAATATTCTGCTGGATGTCGTGTGACCCAGTACTGGATTCCTAATACCTTTTGACTAACCCCAATATTGAGTCATCGACGTATTGTGCTTCTATTTTGGTTACACGCTTGAGGAAGGAGAACTTTTGGCTTTTGGATTTAGGTTGCTCGCGCCACATGACTGGTAACAAAGATTGGTCCTCCTCGCTCACATTTGTGTCACGTGTAGAAAATGTTAATTTTGCCGATAATTCTTCAACCCCTATAATTTCTAAAGATTCGGTTAGAGTTAATAATCACTACACTTTGAAAGTTGTGGCACTTGTTAAATACTTGAAATAAAACTTGCTCTCTATTTCACAATTTCTAGATGAACATCTTGAATTTAGTTTCACTAAAAATTGCTGCAGGGTTGTAGATTCAAATGGTGAACTTATGTTTAACATGTCTCGGTTTGCAAGATTTTAAAGCTTATTTTGATACGTCATCCTCTAAGCATAGGTGTCTAGGTGCTAATGAATCAAAATATTTGTATTTTTGGCATCATAGACTTGGTCGCGTAGGCTTGGATCACCTCACACATGTTAGTGCTCTTGATCGCATACGTGGGCTGCTTAAGCTTAAAGGGGACAAAGAAGTTGTTTGATCTTCTTGTAGACATGCTAAGATGGTTATAGGTTCACATGATCCACTCACAATGACCATGACAATAGCACCGTCATAAATTTTACACCTTGACATCGTAGGTCCTTCACGTGTTCAATCCTTTGGAGGTAAATGGCACGTGCTTGTACTTGTTGATGACTATTCTAGATACTCTTGGGTTTTACTTTATAGCATATAAGAATGAATCTTTTAGTAATTTTAGAACTTTAGTTCTTAGACTTTCACTTGACCACCGAGGATCTTTAAAAGCAATTAGAACAGATAATGGAACTGAATTTAAAAACCAATAATTTGATCATTTTTGTGCTGAAAATTAAATAGATCATTAATTTTCTTCTCCATATGTACCTCAACAAAATGGTGTTGTAGAGAGAATGAACAAAATCTTAGTTGAGATGGCTATGACTATGTTTGATGAATATTTAACTCCTACGGACTTTTGGGCTAATGCAATTGCAACCGCTTGTTATGTCTCAAATCGTGTTTTCTTGCGTGCTAAGCTAGGAAAAACTCCATATGAGCATTAGTTTGGACGTAGACCTAGTGTCACACATCTTTAGGATCTTTGCTTGCAAATGCGTTGTTAAGAAACATCATAATCTTGATAATTTGAACCTAGATCTGTTGATGCATGTTTCTTTGTTATCCATCTCATACTAGAGGCTACCGTGTGCTTTTACTTGATACTAAAAAAAATGTGGAAACTTGTGAGGTTTCTTTTGATGAAGCTAGCTCAGGTGCTAGATCTAATATTGCAAATCAAGATGCATATCTGCAGGGGGAGAGTATTTTCATTAAAGATGAGGAGGAAGTGGTGATGCTGCCCGAAAATTCAGCAGCTAATGACATCGTTGCAACTCCCGATTTTGTTTCACAACCAGCACCAACGACTTCTACTGCTGGTACAGATCATCCTCACGCCACAAGCTCTTCGATTTGTGATGAACATGAAGAAGAAGCTTGTGAAGTGTCTACTCCCCTTAGGATCCTAAAAAGTCATCCCCCACAACAGATTATCGAGAGCTTGCACGAACGAGTCAAACGGTCCAGCTATGATGAGTTCAGAATTTGAGATGAGTGTGATGGGAGAACTCACGTACTTTTTGGGGCTGCAAATTAAGCAAACTAAGGAGGGAAGACTGCAAGCGAAGGTAATAGGAAAGATCTTCATAGGTGTTTCAACATGGAAGACTGCAAGCCTCTTCGGACACTAGTGGGAACAACGGCAATACTTGAACTTGATGAAGATGGTGAACCGTTGATCAAAAAGAATACCGAAGCATGCTCGGATCAGTTTTGCACCTCACGACATCAAGACTGGATATACAATTCAGCTTATGTCCTTGTGCATGATTTCAAGCATCCCCATGCACTTCACATCGTCAGGCTGTCAAAAGGATTCTCAGGTATTTACATGGTACTCAAGAATTTGGCAATTTTCTTTCGTCTTCCTCAACTGTTACTTTTAATGATTTCTCGGATGCCAATTTTCTGGATTGTAGGATGATAGAAAAAGTACTTTGGGTGCTTGTTATTTTCGTGCTAATTCACTAGTTGCTTGGTCCTCTACAAAAAAAAAATTGTTGCACAATCCACGGTCGAATCTGAATATGTAACACCCTAATTTTTAGCATCATGCATTGCATAACATTCTCATGCATAGAACATTCGTGGAAAAAATAAATAAAACATGCATGTATAAATATGTGTAGGTAAAAGAAGAAGAATATATATATAAAAAATAAAATAAAATAAACATATATATGTATGTAAATAAAAAATAGAAGTTTAAAAACGGAGAAAAAAATGGGCCAGTGGCCAGGCCAGCACCGACTCAGTGCCGAGTCGGGCGGCCAGCACGCTCGTGCGCCCGGGCGCTGGGCGTACGCGCCCGGGACTCCGTTCCGTGGCCGAGCCGGCCCCCAGCTGCCGCACACCCCCGCCTATAAAAGAAACACCCCTGATGCTATTAGCCACGTAGAGAATTTTCTAGCATCGTGAGGTTCTAGGCGCTAGAGAAGAAAAACCCTAGCCGCCGGCAAGGGAAAAACATAGGCTGCGGCCAGGGAAACTAGGAGGAGAAAAAGAGAAGAAGAAGAGGAAGAAAAGGAAGGAGCCACTGTCCGCCGGAGATCGTCGCGCCACCGTCGTCGTTCCGCCGGAGGACTGGATCACCTACGGTAGGTTACGTTTTTTGAGATGAATCTTAGTGACGTAATAGATCTAATACCCGGAATTTAATCATAGATGCACCTACAGCTTTTTTATTTCAGCAAAAAATTATCGCTTAAAACCCTGTAAACTCGCATAAACACTTATGAACTAGTTGCATCTAATTATCAAACAATCGTAGATAATTAATTATCAAATTTTGCATGCATTCATGTCATTGCATATTGATTAATATGTGTGCATTGTGTTGATTCGTATGTGTTTTCTTGTATGTGTATGATCGCGAGTAGAGGGACGTGCTCAAGAGGCCGTATACGAGGATTTCCAGAGCCAACACTTCGAAGCGCTTGAGCAACCCAATCTGTCGAAGCAAGGCAAGTGTCCTTGACTATATTGATCCCGTTTTATTAAATGTTTTGGTTGTGAAATTGCATGCACGTGTCAATATGATAGGAAACCCATGCGTAGGAGTTTACTAGCGTTGTATGCCACCCCTTGTCGCCAGGATATACATGATGGGTCAGGTAGGGGTATATTTTTCTTTTTGCACCGCGTCGCTACACGGGTTATCGGTAACTTAATAATATACTTGACAACTTAAATTATGAGGAATTGGGATGGTAATGGAATGATGGTTAATTTAGCAACATGGAACTTAGGTGATGTAAGTGAGCATGGCATTGTTGATGGGTTGTATGGTACGATGGTTTTGCTTGCCTTTGATCTAAGGACTGGTTCAGTCAAATATATGCTGTAAGGATCGAATGCCCAAGAGGGGGGGTGAATTGGGCTTCTTTTCAAAAATTGAAGCAATAAAACTTAATTACTAAAAGCCCAATTCCCTACGCAAACAACCTATGCATTCAAGTAAATAGCAACTTCGCGGTATATAAAATGCATAAGTATAGGGTGAGAGGAAGAGAATGCAAACTCCCGAGGAGACACGAGGATTTATCCCGTGGTTCAGCAAGATTGTCAAGATCTTCCTACATCCAAGTTGTGGCACCCACCAAAGGGTATAGCCACACCCAAGTCACCGAGACTAGGGATCTTCACTATTCTTCTCCGTTTGCCAACCTCGGCAAGGTGGATCTCAAGCCTTGTACAACTTGGTTCCTCCGGGCTTCCACAACTGTCTTTGCAAGCTCCGGAAGTCTCTCTCAATTACAATCACCAAGGGACACTCCCTTACAGCCCTCACTACACTAGAGACTCCACTCACCAAGAATGGAAGCACACAAGCACTATCTCTAGCTAGTTCTAGCCTATCTCTTGGTGTGTAAGTGTGTAAATGATCTAGAAGTGGTAACTCAACGTCTTGAATGCTTGAGAATGTGTAGAGTATGTCTGGTGATCAAGACTTGTCGAATAGACTGGTTGAAGGGGTATAAATAGCCAGCCTCCATGAAATAGCTGTTGGAAAAGTAGGCTGACATCACTGCTCTGCGAACACCGGATGATCCGATGCTCTCCCTTTAGTTATCATCGGTCAAGTTCACTTTAGCTGATGTCACTGTGTCAGATATGACCGTTGTTAGACCGATGTTACACTTGTCTTCTCATCGGATGATCCGGTGGCACTTCCTCCAGAATTGGTTCAACCTTGATGCTTACTAGAGTGATTAACCGATGTGTTTAAGGTTGTACATCGGATGATCCGGTGCTACACTTGGTCCAAGGATATTGCATACTAAACTAATGAACCGATGTAACATTGCCCTTAACATCGGATGATCCGGTGAGTACTTTGTTCTGAGGTCTTCTTCTTCTGCTGAACCAACTTGAACGATGTGTTGTTTTCTGAAAACATCGGTTGATCCGGTGAGTTGATTTTGTTTGCTTCGAGTTGTTCTAAGTGATTCTTTTGGAATTTTTTTAATTGACCTCTTAGGAACTTGTTATAAATATTCTTCTGATGATTGTCAAGCATTGAGTGTTGTCAATTATGGTTGAATGACTTTGACATATGAGCTTTTACTTCTAATCTTCATAACATTGATTGATCTCATAAAATGATTGTTTAGGGGTCTCCAATGATCAGTAGTTGGTGTTCATATTCATATAGATTTCATTTGATTGAGTGATATGGGAGACCTTGCATCCACAAATTCATTAGTAAAATCCAATGGTTGTCATTAATCACCGAAACCATACCTCATGGGGGCCTAGATGCTTTCAATCTCCCCCTTTTTGGTGATTGATGAAAAAACAGCAAGTGAAGCATAATAATGAATTTGATAGTACGATACTTAAGAAGATATGCAATGAGTACAAGATATGGCATATTAAACTTGAAGACTCAAAAGAGATTAATAACGTGAAAGCTCAATCTATCAATAACTCAAGAGAATAAGTGGCACAAGAATACTCAAAGAGTAGCAAAAACACCATATTACAAAAGATATAGATAGAGACTCTGACTCCCCCCTACAGCTAGGACACTCCCCCCTGAGGCTAAGCTAACCTCCCCCTGACTCTTCTCTAACTCTTCTCCCCCTTTGGCATCAAGACACCAAAAAGGAATCCGAGTGCCTAAGAGCCCTGAGTGCTCGGAGCGATGACGAACTGGTCACCGTCGGGGGTGCTGTCGTCAGAGCTGCTGCTTGCTGCTGTGGCTGAGGTTGGAGTAGAAGTGGAGGGAGCTGTAGGGGCCGTAGGAGCCGCTGTCGGTGCCTGCTGAGTCGGAGCTGCTGGCAACGGGGCACTGACAACGGATGCCGGCGTCTGCTGGAACAATGTTTTAGCTGGCAGCAGAGAGTGGATCGGTGCGCCTGGAGCAAGCAGTGGAGACATGCTGATCGTCGGGATCGGCATGGTCGGCACTGGAGCTGTAGCTGGAGCAAGGACAGGCGGGGGTGGAGCAAAGCCTGGCAGCTGCGACGGCAGGGCAATCCCGGTCTGGGTGTAGAGGTTGGTGATCAACCCCAGGATGCCCATCATCGCCTGCTGCGTCTGCTGCTGCTGGTCGAGGGAGCGCTGTTGCATCTGGTCTATCAGCCCCATCAGCCGGTCAGTGTCCTCTCGCCTCTCGCGGGCGATCTGGCGCTGCATCTCCTGCTGCTGCTGCTGGAGCTCCAAAAGACGTGCTGCCTGCTCAGCTCGGGCCTGCTCAGCTGCAAGCCGGTCCAGGCGCTGCTGCTCAACCATCTGCTGGAGGAGGGAGGTGAGCTCGGATGGCTGAGAGACCTGTGCCTCTGACACGGGAGGTGGAGTAGGAGGTGGCACGGTCGAGCCTCCAGCCTCCACGTCGTGCTGCCTGGGTGAGGGAGGAGGAGGGAAGTACTCCTCAACACTGTCATCCGTGTCGCTCTCGAACCATATATGCTGAAGGTCCTCACCCTGAGCCTCTGCCTGTGCCAGTCTCTCATCTTCCTTCTCGAGATCTGACCAATCCTCCTCGGATAGCCAAGCACGGACCTGACGCTCCACTGGATGGCCAAGGCGGAGGTCTCCAGGA
This sequence comes from Tuctoria greenei, assembly GCA_036927565.1. NCBI lineage: Eukaryota > Viridiplantae > Streptophyta > Magnoliopsida > Poales > Poaceae > Tuctoria > Tuctoria greenei. The sequence goes on from JAYESD010000002.1 coordinate 259,902,984, forward strand.
GCTGGAGCACGGTAGTGGCTGAACCGTGTGACACTCTCGTCAGTGAGACTGTCACGCACGGCGGACTCCTCAGGAACAACCATGGAGAGCAAGTAGCTCATCCAGTGTCCAAACACAAGCTGCCTCATCATGCCAACTCTATCAGTGATCACGTCCTCCATCTCACATATGAGGATGTCCACAATATTGAACTCCATCTCGTTCATGATGTAGAATAGGAGGGTCTGCTGCAGGCTGGTGAACCCCTCTAGGTAACGGGACCTCGGCAAAAGTGTGCGGTGCAGGGCAAGGTGCACTGTGCGCGCAGCTGGAGTCAGCAGTGCCAGTACTCTCGGCTGGTCTGGAGAGAAAGACGGTGCAAACAGAGAGCGTATCTCCTCCGGTGGTGGTGCCACTCCTCCAGTGAGCGGCCTCCTCGGCGGGTCTGCCTGTCCATACACTCTCTCGTGCAGGCAAGTGTCGTGGAGATCCACTCCTAGCAGCTGTGCCAAAGTCTGTCTCGTCAAGTGATGGTGCTGGCCCATGAACATGAAGTCTATAGATCTGCGGCCCTCAGAGACGTAGAGGGTAGTGTAGAATACGCGGACCTAGTCCTCCATGTAGGCACTCCTCTCGTAGGACATCAGCTCCACCAGCCCTCTATACCTCTCAAAGTAGGGGCATATCTCCGTCTCGGCTGCCAGTGCAAGCTGATCCTAGTCCAAGAAGTTGTGCTGGAAGATCTTATGGCCCCGCCGTCTGTACGTCTCGTACAGCGACACCTGAGTCAAGGTCCAAAACCGGCTGTCCACACGTGCCTCTCTGGGCTGCAGGAACCACTCCTCAAGCAAAATGCTCCATCTAAGTCTTCTGAGCTGCTTGGCCTTCATCTTCCTGTAATCTGTCAACCGGACACCTTCACCAACACGGACGTTGGTGTCCATCTCGTAGACGGCTCTCTGGGCCACCCTGTCCTCTCGAAGATCGGCAGCAGATGGTCTCGAACGTAGTACTGCCGTGGGATGACCCCACGGGTCCTGGCTGAGCGCCGTCGAACAAGTGGCACTTCTGGCTCTTCTTCTTCCTCGGACTCATCTAGCACGGGAGGTTGCCTCTGACGAGCCTCGCAGATCCTCAATGATCCTCCTCGGCCACGCTCTTGCTCCTCGGCGGCGTGAGCGGCCATCAAAGCCTTCTTTTCTTCCTTCGACAACTTTTGCTTCTTTGCGGCCAGCTCCGCAATGGCCCTGCCCTTTCCCTTCTTTTCACGAGCCATTGCGATGAGACGATGTGCGAGAATGAAGTTGTGTCGAGCGCACGGTCGCGGCCGGGAACCCTAGCGGCGACGAGACGACGACCGTAGAGGGAGGCACCACGACGACGAGGGTGGCGGTGTGGCGGCTGAGCTTGGGGCGGCGGCGATGGTGCACGGGAGGCGGCGGTCGGCGGCGCTTGGATGGAGCGGATGCGGTGGTGGAGGAGAGCGGCGGCGGCAGCGCTGGAGGAAGCGGCGACGGCGGCGCTGCTGTGGTGGTGCGGCGGCGGCCGGCGTGCTGCGGTGGCGGTAGGGCGAGGGAGCGGTGGCGGAGGAAGGGCGAGCGAGCGTCTCGGTTGGGGAGAGAGAGAGAGGAGGGAGGCGAAGCGGTGTTTAAAAAGTGGGTCCCGAACCCTAGCTTGAAATTTAACACCGGATGGACCGACGTTAAAAAATAGAGGCATCGGTCAAATGTCACAGTAAGGGTATTCAAAAAGGTACCGTTGACACCGTATGGTCCGACGTGGAAGGGAATAGCATCGGCGGATTTCAGCACAGTTCCAGAAATGTGAACATCGGATGCACCAATGTTTCTCAGAATGAACTCGTCGGTTGATTTGTGTTACTGACTGAGCTGACCCTTGGCTTTTGAACACAAAGTGATCCGATGATGGTCTGGCCTAAGCATCGGATAATCCGATGACTACAAAACAGCAACATCCTATATATGTCCTTTGACACAAACAAACAATGAGAAACACATGTCTTAGGACTTTTTGGGCAACCCCTTATCCCTCAAAAATACTAATTGCCAATAACTTGGATAAGACTTAAAGCAAATAGAATACCGAAGAAAATAGGGAGGAAATTATCCAAATAAAATGTATGGCCCATGCTTTGTGAGCTAGAGGATGAGGCCTTCTATCTCTTAAAAGCATGTTCCTTTAGGTATTAACGCACCTAACATTTTGTTCTTCCCACATCATATGAGTTGAGATATTGCATTTCAAACAAGTCTCTTTCTCATGAGGTGGGTTCCCCTTTGTGACAATCTACCGTATGCAATGCCAAACAATTTATAGTGCAAGAGATTTAAATATGAGTGCAAGTCTATATGGCAGGCATCATGCAAGACATAAAATAAATCTATCTTGCCAAGTTTGAATCTTTCAAAGGCTTCTTCAGGGAGAGCCACTCTCCAAGCCTTGGGAAAACCCAAAAGAACCTCCATCCCAAGATAACCCTTGCTCACCCCTATCCTTTGAAAGTTAGACAAGACCTATATGAGATGCATTCTTACATGGCAACTTACAAGACTTTTGATGCATCTAGCACATTTAATTCACTTCTTAGCCTAGAAAAAGTTTTCTCATCAAGTGGTTTAGTGAAGATATCCTCCAATTGTTCTTCGGACCTAACACCTCGCAATGATATGTCTCCCTTAGCTTCATGGTCCCTCAAGAAATGATGGCGAATATCAATGTGCTTAGTGCGGGAGTGTTGAACGGGGTTTTTAGCTATCTTAACCGCACTTTCATTGTCACAAAGGAGAGGCACACAACCAAGTTTAATACCAAAGTCCAAAAGGGTTTGCTTCATATAAAGAATTTGGGCACAACATGCACCGGCCGTGATATATTCCGCTTCCGCCGTGGACAAGGCGACGGAATTTTGCTTCTTGCTAGACCAAGATACTAGGGAATGCCCAAGCAAGTGGCACCCACCGGAGGTACTCTTGCGGTCCACACGGCATCCGGCAAAGTCCGAATCCGAGTAACCTAAGAGATGGAGTTTTGCACCTTTAGGGTACCACAAGCCCACACTAGGGGTATGCTTAAGATACCGAAGTATCCTAAAGACCGCCTTCCAATGTGATTCTTTAGGTGCTGCTTGAAAGCGAGCACACAAGCATACACTAAACATGATATCGGGCCTAGATGCGGTAAGATAAAGCAATTAACCAATCATAGAACGGTAGTTAGATTGATCAAAAGGTTTACTGTCCTTATCCGCGTCGAGATGACAATTTGTTGCCATTGGAGTGCTTCTTGAGCTACAATCTCCCATTTCAAATTTCTTCAAGAGGTCCCTTGTATACTTCTCTTGATAGACGAAGGTCCCCTCTTGAAGTTGCTTGATTTGGAATCCAAGGAAGAAGTTGAGCTCTCCAATCATCGACATCTCGAATTCCCTAGACATCATTTTGCCAAACTCATGGCTAAGAGCTTCGTTAGTTGAACAAAAAATAATATCATCAACATAAATTTGACAAATAAATAATTCTCTGTTGATGTCTTTGGTGAAGAGTGTAGTGTCCACCCTCCCGATCTTGAATTCTTGCATGATCAAGAAATCCCGTAGTCGTTCATACCATGCCCTAGGTGCTTGCTTGAGCCCGTAGAGCGCCTTGTGCAACCTATACACATGATTAGGATTCCTCAGATCTTCAAACCCGGGAGGTTGTTCAACATAAACAAGCTTGTTAATGTAACCATTAAGAAAGGCACTTTTCACATCCATTTGATAAAGTCTAATATTATGATGTGATGCAAAGGCAAGAAGTATACGGATTGCTTCTAGCCGGGCGACCAGAGCAAATGTCTCCCCAAAGTCTAGTCCTTCAACTTGCGAGAACCCCTTGGCCACAAGTCTTGCCTTGTTGCGGACCACTACGCCGTTCTCATCTTGTTTGTTGCGGTACACCCACTTTGTTCCGATGACGTTTTTGTCCTTGGGTCGCTCCTCCAACACCCAAACTTCATTGCGGATGAAGTTGTTAAGTTCTTCTTGCATGGCCATCACCCAATTTGGATCTTGGAGTGCTTCCTCAATGTGAGTGGGTTTCCCCTTGACGGACTTCCGATAATTTGGTCCATTGGATGTGCCTTGGAGATGCGTCCATGCCTCATAAGTGGTTGTGAAGCACTTGGCGGTGGTGATGCATTTTGCTCTTCTTGTGGTTGGATTTTATCATGTACTTCTTCTTCTTCTTGATGTTGTGTGGCTTGTGAGTCTTGAGTCGGAAATGGATCATCCTTTTCTTCTTCGTCAACTTGAGGCACCATGGAAGTGTTGATGTCGGAACTTGAAGCTCCCCCTTGATCATGGCTCTCCTCAACTTTCGGCTTGATGTCTTCAATGGTCATGTTCTTCATAGCTTCTCGTAGAGGCTCATCATCTATTTCATCATGACCAAAACTCTCCTCTTGGGAGCCATTAGTTTCATCAAACTCAACATCACAACTTTCCTCAACTAAATCGGAGGTTTGGTTGAATACTCCATATGCTTTTGAGTTTGATGCATAACCAAGAAATATACCAACATCACATCTTATTTCAAACTTACCGAGCCTTTTCTTGCGGTAGATGTAGCACTTGCACCCAAAGACTCGAAAGTAGGAGATGTTGGGCTTTCTCCCAATGAGAAGTTCATACGGGGTCTTTTGAAGTAGTCGATGTAGGTAGACCCTATTTACGGCATGGCACGCCGTGTTGATTGCTTTGGCCCAAAACTTCTCCTACATGCCATAGTCATCAAGCATTGCTCGCGCAAGAGTGATGAGAGTCTTGTTCTTTATTTCAACAACACCATTTTGTTGAGGAGTGTATGTGGCTGAAAACTCACGCTTCACGCCTTCACGGTCACACCACTCCCCAATGTTGTAGTTCTTGAATTTGGTGTCGTTGTCACTCCAGACCTTGATGATGGGAAGTTGAAATTCCCTTTGCGTGCGGTTAGCGAAGGTCTTGAACACTTCCGTAGTTTCACTCTTGTCACCTAGAAACAAAGTCCACGCATAGTTAGAGTACTCATCAACTATAACAAGACAATAGAGGTTACCGCCAAGACAATTATATGTGGACGGTCCGAAGAGGTCCATGTGAAGTAGCTCAAGTGGCTTGGAGGTTGACACCATTGTCTTCATTGGGTGGTGTGAAGCAACTTGCTTCCCGGCTTGGCAGGCGCTACAAAGCTTGTTCTTCTCAAATGTGAAATCTTTCATGCCGGTCACCATCCCAAGCTTGAATGACTTCTTGAGCTTGCCCATCCCAATGTGCGCTATGCGTCGATGCCATAGCCAACCCAAACTTGTCTTAGTGAAAAGACAAGTGGCCAAGCTAGCATCCTTGTTGGAGAAGTCTACTAGGTAGAGATGTCCATGCCGAAATCCTTTGAATATTAGTTCTTTGCTTATTTCACTACTCACAACAACATCATTTTTGCTAAAGGTGCACGTTAGTCCAAGATCACATAATTGTGCAATAGAAAGTAATTTAAAACTAAGTGACTTAACGTACAATACATTAGAAATAGATAAATCATTTGAAATAGCAATTTTACCTAACCCGATTACCTTACCCTTAGAGTTATCACCAAAGGTGACTTGTTCATGATTGCTGGGGTTTTCTATGGTGGTGAACATACCATCATTGCCGGTCATATGTTGAGGGCACCCGCTATTGAGTACCCAATGCTTTCCTCCGGATTTGTAGTTCACCTACACACATGAATTCAATTTTTAACTTTAGGCACCCAAGCCAACTTAGGTCCTTGTATGTGTGATACAAGTGTTTTTGGGACCCAAAGTTGCTTGGGGAGCTTCCCCTTCATGCCCTTCATATCCTTGCCAATGAATCTTGCCTTCACCTTGCCATCTACTTTACTCAAGAGATAAAAACGATCATTGAAAGTAGATTTGTAGTTAGTAGGCAATTTTGGAGAAGGTCGGTTGGGAAGAGGACACTCCCTTGTATGGTGACCGGTGACCTCACAATGTTGGCAATAAGAACCAACTTCCTTGATGAAGCTTGTTCTAAGCTCCGGTGAGGGCACCTTTCCTTTGTTAGGCACCGGGAAGGATCCAAGTCCTCTCTTGTTGAAGGCCTTTGCTTGTTGGAAGAGGACTTCCTTGTGCTTGACTTCTCCTTTTGATAGTCTAGCCACACTAGTGCGGAGACTCTCAATTTCTTCCAACAAGTCCTTCTCCCTAGTGTTCTCTTTCAAAGGCAAAGACTTGTGCAAGACATTAGTGGCATGAGAAGTAATGGATACCTTATCATTAAGAGTTTGTTTCTTCATATTTTTCAATTCTTGATCAAGCGCTTCATGAGCAAGGTTAAGTATTTGATGCTCTTGGATCAACTCATTGTGCTTTCCCAAGAGTTCTTGGCGGGCTAAGTCAAGCTCATGATGATCTAGCTTGATTTGAGCCTTATCCTCCTCAATTTGCTTGACATGGGATTTGAGCGTGTCATGCTATTTAAGTATGCTTTCATACTTGTCAAGCAAATCAAGGTTAGCACTCTCAAGCTTAGCATGACTTTCTTCAAGATCCTTAACCTTACTCTTTTCCCTCTTAATTATAGTGTGATATTCATTTATTAATGAAGTTAAATTATCGGGGGAAAGCTCATCATCGCTAGAATCATCACATACCTTGGTGTTACCTTTAGCCATGAGGCACATGGGTGGTGGATGAAGAGGTGAGTCATCATTGTTGGCAATGGCAAGGCCGACCAAACTTTCTTCTTTCGCTTCACTCTCTTCATCACTTGATTCTTCGTCGGTGACCCATTCATTTGCCTCACACATGAACACCTTTTGTGGACCATTCCTCTTCTTTGAGAAGAGCTTTGCCTTCTTGCCCTTGTCGTATTTCTTCTTCCCAAAGGATCTTGGTTTTGGTTTGACCTCTTCTTCATCATCTTCACTATCTTCAAGTTGTGATGCTTGCTCTTGTGGTTCTCTCTTCTTTTGTCCGGTTTTGGACAAACATAGGAGATGTGGCCTTGATCACCACAATTGTAGCAAGTCTTTTGATCATCTCTCCTTGGTAGAAATGCTTTCTTCTTGGGATCAAAGGTGTATCCCTTCTTAGTAATCTTGGAGTTCAAGCGTGAGAACCTTCTCATCATCAATGCAAGCTCATCATCGTCATCTTCACTTGATGCTTGCTCTTCTTCACTTGAGCTAGGCTCAACCACCTTCTTCTTCTTGAGACTTGTTTTCTTGGTGGAGGCCTTTAGAGCAATTGTTTTTGAAGATGATTGCTCCATCATCCCAAGTACACTCATCTCATGAGCGTGAATCTCTCCAATGAGTTCTGAAACTTCAATGTGGTCAAGAGATTCTTTTTGAAGCATGGAGTTGATGATGTTGTACTTTGGCTTGGGAAGGAGCATGAGAATCTTGCGGTGGATGAGTCCCTTGCCAAGAGAAGCAATGTCAAGAGCATTAATTTCTTCAATAAGCACATTCAAGCGAGAGAACATTTCATTGACATTTTCATGAGGTAGCATTTTAAATTCATCATATTTGGCTTTAAGCATGTGATATTTTAGTTCCTTGACACGAGAAGAGCCCTCATGAATTTCTATTAAGCAAGCCCAAATTTCACAAGCCTTTTCTTTGCTAGCAATCCTAGCAAACACATCTTGACTAATACATTCATAAATTGCATTCCTAGCTTTAGCATCCCACTTAATTTGATCACCAACATAATTGTGCTCACCAAACCCCGCGTGGGACGCTTCCCATACTTCGGGAGCAATATCCTCTAGATAAGCGCGCATGCGTGCTTTCCAATAGGCAAAGTTCTTGCCCTCGAAGATAGGAACTGAACCCCCAACCTTGGCCATCTAGCTCTCTAGCGGTGAAGCTAGAATGATCCAATGAGCAACCTTGCTCTGATACCAATTGTAAGGATCGAACGCCCAAGAGGGGGGTGAATTGGGCTTCTTTTCAAAAATCAAAGCAATAAAACTTAATTACTAAAAGCCCAATTCCCTACGCAAACGACCTATGCATTCAAGTAAATAGCAACTTCGCGGTATATAAAATGCATAAGTATAGGGTGAGAGGAAGAGAATGCAAACTCCCGAGGAGACACGAGGATTTATCCCGTGGTTTGGCAAGATCGGCAAGATCTTCCTACATCCTCATTGTTGTACCCACCAAAGGGTATAGCCACACCCAAGTCACCGAGACTAGGGATTTTCACTATTCTTCTCCGTTTGCCAACCTCGGCAAGGTGGATCTCAAGCCTTGTACAACTTGGTTCCTCCGGACTTCCACAACTGTCTTGGCAAGCTTCGGAAGTCTCTCTCAATTACAATCACCAAGGGACACTCCCTTATAGCTCTCACTACACTAGAGACTCCACTCACCAAGAATGGAAGCACACAAGCACTATCTCTAGCTAGTTCTAGCCTATCTCTTGGTGTGTAAGTGGTGTAAATGATCTAGAAGTGGTAGCTCAATGTCTTGAATGCTTGAGAATGTGTAGAGTATGTCTGGTGATCAACACTTGTCGAATAGACTGGTTGAAGGGGTATAAATAGCCAGCCTCCACGAAATAGCCGTTGGAAAAGTAGGCTGACATCACTGCTCTGCGAACACCGGAAGATCTGATGCTCTACCTTTAGTTATCATCGGTCAAGTTCACTTTAGATGATGTCACTTTGTCAGATATGACCGTTGTTAGACCGATGTTACACTTGTCTTCTCATCGGATGATCTGGTGGCACTTCCTCCAGAATTGGTTCAACCTTGATGCTTACTGGAGTGATTAACCGATGTGTTTAAGGTTGTACATCGGATGATCCGGTGCTACACTTGGTCCAAGGATATTGCATACTGTACTAATGGACCGATGTAACATTGCCCTTAACATCGGATGATCTGGTGAGTACTTTGTTCTGAGGTCTTCTTCTTCTGCTGAACCAACTCGACCGATGTGTTGTTTTCCGGAAACATCGGTTGATCCGGTGAAATGATTTTGTTTGCTTCGAGTTGTTCTAAGTGATTCTTTTGGAATTTTCTCGATTGACCTCTTAGACACTTGTTGTAAATATTCTTCTGATGATTGTCAAGCATTGAGTGTTGTCAATTATGGTTGAATGACTTTGACATATGAGCTTTTACTTCTAATCTTCATAACATTGATTGATCTCATAAAATGATTGTTTAGGGGTCTCCAATGATCAGTAGTTGATGTTCATATTCATATAGATTTCATTTGATTGAGTTATATGGGAGACCTTGCATCCACAAATTCATTAGTAAAATCCAATGGTTGTCATTAATCATCGAAACTATACCTCATGGGGGCCTAGATGCTTTCATATGCCAAGACAACCGTGCCACCACAAGGCCAAGTATGGGTGCGGCGTAGCTGAATAATTAGGAGTGCTGCTAGTATTGTATACACCATGGGATGGCGCGAGGAATGTGAGTCAAGTAGGGCTACCCTGGGATATGCATGGCACAAAAGGGGTCCCGTGGGTGGGAGAATGGAGATTCAAGCCATCCGGTGAAACCTTAGTGGGTTCGTACATACTAGTAGTCCCTTGTGAAAGGCTATTTTATGATCTCTTGGCCACATACCTATAGAAGTGTGATAAGGCATAATAGAGGTTCTTAATCACCGAAAGGTGATGAAATCACAAACATGTGGGTAAAGTGGTACAATCTCTGCAGGGTGTTAAAAAAACTATCATGATAGCCGTGCTCCGGTCATGAGCACCTGGACAACTTCTATGATTAGAATTGGATTTGGGATTTTGGGATGGTTTGGTTATGTCATATGAGTATGGTTGGTTTATGGGAGGATATGAAATTGGTATATGGTGATGATAAAAATTGATGGCTGGTTATAATTATATTATGATGGTAGATGAGGATGTTATTATGAGGTATGATTATTATTTGGGTTATGTCGTGGAATTAATGACACAAAGACATGATAGACTGCTTTTACATGTTTATCAAATGTACTTTTATGCAATTAACCATTTTATTTCCATCCTTTGTTTAGCTACATGTCATCTATTCCCACACTTGCTGAGTACGACACATACTCACCCTTGCAATTTCCCCACCAACAGCTACAGGAGATACTTGGGAGTACCCTGAGGATCACGTAGAGTACTAGGTTGCGTACCGCCGTCAATTGCCTGTGGAATGGAGTCGTGCTACTTAGTTTACTTTTCGCTGCAATATTTAGAATCTTGTCATTCATGAACCATTGGATTATTGTTATAAGGTACTTATTTACTAGTTGAGACGTGGTTAAATTATGTATATCATTTGTGAGGGATCCGTGTATGTGTGATGAACGTCCTGGGCACACATATACGCTATACTTGGTTCATATTCACAACCGGATGTCACTAAATATGTAGCTGCTGCTAGAGCTTGCTCACAAATTTTATGGATTGTTCAAACACTTAAGGACTATGGGGTTGATTTAGAAAGTGTTCCACTGTTTTGTGACAACACTAGTGCCATTTGCATTGCTACAAAACCCGTGCAACACTCCAGAACAAAGCACATTGACATTAAGTATCACTTTCTCTGTGATAATGTTGAAAAAGCAAACATTGTGTTTCACCATGTAGACACTGTTGACTGTCATTATATACCAATTTCAACCGTTAATATAACTCAATTATGTGAGGAATGAATATTTCTTACACACATTATAGTTAGAAATAACCTAGTTCCACTTGTACTTGGATAAAATAGTGCATGAGGTAAAAGAGGGGGAGCAATACTATAAAATATCATCCCAGCCAATCAAGCATCGATATGTGGCATCACATGGATCAAATGACTGCAAAAAAAAAGTATCTGAGGCCATCCAGTGGTGTATCACTCATATCAATCAATGGGACCCACCTAGAAGTGACCTCGAGGAAGCACACTGGAATTGGTCCAACTTTCTATTTGACCGAAGTCAGGGTCCGACCGAAGCCTTCATGGCGCCAAAATCGGTCAAGTTCCACGTGTCGACTCCCTGTGGTTCCCTGGTCACGATGAAGAGTGATTCACGCACTTTTGGTGATGGGAATCGACTCTTCTCCAGCTATAAATATGACCACTCACTTCAACACACACCACTTGAGCATTCTCTCTTGTATACACTAGTTCACTTAGGTCCTTAGTGGAGGTTAGGCTGTAGAGAGGGGCCACTAGTCCCAAGTCCAAATTGGGAAAGGTATGGCTCATGTATCTTTTCTTGTATTTGTGATTTTATGAATTATAATAATTGTATTATTAGTATATCTTTATTAATATACTTGGGCAAAACGTTTCTTGTCTGATTGTGGATTCCATGTATGTGTTAGGATTAGATGTTATTATGATCTAGTCAGTTGTTCATATCTTGGTATCATAAACATCATAAACCAACACTATAGTCTAATAAGGTATTAATATGATTATGTTAACATGAATATGTTAGTGTTTGGTCCCAACATTGGTTCAATGATGTTTAGGTTAGTCATTGCCTTAGGATGAATATTACGTTGCAACTCTTGAGGTATGTACTTAGTATGATACCGTGGTGCTTGGTTAGTTAAGTAGCGTTGGATTCATCGTAGTCCACGGTTCGTAGAGGTAGGTGGTGATAGCCCTACCCGTCCGTTGTAATCTTCCATGTTCGACTACGACGTAGGCTCTTGGCAGGAGTCGCCTGGTAGACCAGGGTAAGCCTATGCTCGACATGTCGGACCACTAAGTCCTAGTGTTCACTATTACCATATTCATGTGTACTTTATTAGGCTATGTATATGAGTAATTAGAACACAGTAGGAGTAGCTCCGTCTCGTAGTCTAACCCTTACTAGGACAACCTTATCCTCAGAGTAGATTGCTTAGTTGTGTGTCACACTACCCTTATTATCATCTTACCCCTGTTCTGATAAACACATAGTACCCTATACCTTGATCATAAGAATAGTGTTTACTTTACTTCACCGCCTTCCTTTGTGTAGGATCGAAGAGCACGTCAAAAGCTACCAGAGGGGGGATGAATGGTAGATTTAAAAATCTTACTCAGCGGAAACAATTAAACCCCAACCCCTTCGGCAGAAAAATGATATGTTAAAGAAATCGTGTATGAGACTAATCTAAATGTGTTTCACCGTGACAAAAGTGATAGATATCAGAGAGTATCAAGTCATGAAGACAACACAACAAGAATCACTTAAATCTGTCGAGAAAAATTCAAGTTATGATCGAAAGATCAAACAATGGTCAATCTGCCCTATCCGAGAAAAAAAAACAGTTCTGGAACGCTACAAAGAAACTCATGTAGATCATAGACCACAAATCCAATCACCGTGAAATTTTGACAGATGATAGATAATCAAGTTGTGAAGACAACCCAAAAAGAACCACGTCAATTGGATCTGTAAAACTCGAGTTATGATAAAACCACCGACGAAAGGTAGTGCTGTCCAGAAACTCGACGAGTAAAACTTGTCTGGAACAAGTCGGACGAACAAGGCACAAAAAGTTCCTTCAAACTACGAATTTTATTCAATAAAACACAAGAGGAACAGCCCCAAAGTCTTCTACCACGAGCTCTGGGCTCCCTTGCTTATATAACCAGCCCTTAGGCCAACCCAATATCAACTAGGACTCCAATCCTACTCAGATCACGAATCGTAACTTTCCATAACTGCTCAAGATTCTTCTATACGCAGATAGAAGCAATATTAAGACTTCCAAACACCTTAGAAACGTATCCCACATTCCTAAACAACTCAAATTCGTGACCCACACGAAATCCTATCAAAACCAACTCAAATCTTTCCATATTTGAGTCAAACCCGACTCAGCCGCAGCCTGAGTCCATAACCTAGTCGGTTGGACCTTTCCGACCAATTCTTTACGTCCACATCTCTTCATCGCGTCTCGGAACCATGTAGCCACGTCCATGCACTCCTTGCACACGTGCAAACATCTTCCAATGACGTCCACGATACCTTCATATGCATTGTTCTTGATTCAATCATCCTGCGCGACCTCCTGATCAGCTCAACCACAGTTCCTTCCGAACTTGGTTGTTGGAACCTCATCTCCTCCCTGAGACTAGTGCAATGGATACCGTCACCAGCCATGACTTGAACTCAAGCAACACCTGCACATGAATAAACAACCAATCCATACGAGCCCAAGTCCTCGACTTGACTCAAGTTAGTTCCGAACACAACACCTTACGTGAGAACCTCACATAAGCATGTTGCAAAACCACAGTAACATGATATCATCCATATCAACCAGAACGCACCAAAAACTTAGCAAATGAATACTAAGCAATCTTTCCAACAATGTAAAGCAAGTCCGAAACATTGCAAATGAAAAGCAGAAGCACTACGGTCAAGTTCCGGACCTTGCCAGAGCAACCCGGACCTTGAGCCGGAGCTAACAAAAGCTAGTAGAACCTATCGCCGGAGCTTACCAAAACTAGTACAACCAAGCTCCTGCCGGAGCTTACAAAATTAGCAGGTCCTAGCGCCGGAGCTTACCAAAAACTAGTAAAAACTAGTCAACCCAAAACTGGAGCTAGACAAAGTACGTGGAGCTTAGCAAAAGCATGCCGGAGCTATCAAATATATGTCGGAGCTAACAAAGACATGCCGGAGCTAAAGATAAAGCTCACCGGAGCTAACCAAAGCTAGCATCGAACGTAACCGGAGCTACACAAACCAAGCCGGACCTACCGTCGGACCTTGCTGTAGCTCAGAGTTAGAGTCGGACCTTGATAAAAAGGTGTTTTGGTGATATTCAAAACTTTTATCATCAAAGCCAAGTGTATTCACTACAAGCCAATGTATCCAGCACACATAGGTCTTACAATCTCCCCCTTGATGAATGCATTGGCAACACTATTTAAAATCCGAACATTGGCTTATTCACATAAAAGTTTTGAAGGCAATTTCTCCCCTTTTGTAAATCAAATGTAAAATGAGAAGAAAAACTCTCCCCCTTTATTATCTTTCCTTATGCACATATTATCTTTCTCTTCATGCTTATCTCTCCCCCTTTGACAATGTATTCAGCAAGTCATGAGCATATAAACAAATTATCTCTCCCTCTTTACTTGTTATGAGCATATTATAACATATACATATAAACAAAACTCATCCCTGTCATACTATCAAGTACCTTACATTATCACATCAATGAAATACATAAAGTAGTGTAAGCCATGCTAGAGATCAAATGTAATTTTCAATTTTAGCAGGTCATGATCTCACAAACTTAACTATTTCAAAACCTGAAAGCATGACACTTGTTGCTGCATTTTATTATTTTTCAAAGCCTAGATTTATATTATATGATATTTGCAAGAGATTATATGCGCATCTGCCTTATTCTAACCAACCAAGCCAAGCCTATGTCATTTGACAATCAGAAGCTTAAGGACATGGTTTTAGTCATACACAACTTCTTCCAAGTTCATATCTAAGTGCAATGATAAGCTATCTCAAAAGAAGAAGTGCGATACATGCATATTCTCTTGATCTTTTCTCAATTTATATTTGTTCATAAAAACTCAACATGTGAGTTGATTACTTGATGATTCTTAATGACTAAAAGCACTTGTGAACATGTAACAAGTTCAAAACAGCAAGAAGGTTCGACCATGACCAGTTTTAGTGTAAGTAATTATTCCAATTACTAGACATGGCAAAAACTACAAAGTGTATAACACGAGTAATGTAGTAAGAACTTTCAGCATGTAAAAGGAATCACAAAGTCATATATGTATGAAATACTATGCTCATATTATTTTAATTTCAGATTCACACATAGACTTCCCAAGTTTCAAAAACTCCCCCTCAATTTAAGCCATGAGGATGCATAACCCCTATTTCACTACGAATGAAACAAAAACGAGTGAAATCCAAAGGTTTTGTAAAAATGTCAGCCAATTGTTGTTCGGTATCTACATGCTGAAGCACAATGTTTCCTTTTTCAACATTATCTCGGAGAAAGTGATACCTAATGTCAATGTGCTTAGTTCTAGAATGTTGCACGGGGTTTTTAGCAATGCAAATGGCACTAGTGTTATCACAAAACAGTGGAACACTATCTAGATCAACCCCATAGTCCTTAAGTGTTTGAACAATCCAAAGAGTTTGTGAGCAAGCACTAGCAGCAGCTACATATTCAGATTCGGCTGTGGATTGTGCAACTGAATTTTGTTTTCTAGAGGACCAAGCAACAAGAGAACTACCAAGAAAATGACAAGCACCAGAAGTACTTTTCCTATCAATCCTACAACCCCCAAAATCAGCATCCGAAAAAGCTTTCAAAGTAACGGTTGAGGAAGAAAGAAGAAAAATGCCAAATTCTTGAGTTCCATGTAAGTACCTGAGAATCCTTTTGACGGCTTGACGATGTGAAACACGTGGGGAAGCTTGAAACCATGCACAAAGACATACGCTGAATTGTATATCCGGTCTTGATGCCGTGAGGTACAAAAGTGATCCGATCATACTTCTATATTCTTTTTTATTCACGGGTTCACCATCTTCATCAAGTTCAAGTGTTGTTGTTGATCCCATTGGTGTCCGAAGAGGCTTTCTTTTGTCCATGTTGAAGCGCCTTAGGAGGTCTTTGGTATACTTCGTTTGATGCACAAAGGTACCCTATTTGGTTTGCTTGATTTGCAGCCCCAAAAAGTAAGTGAGTTCACCCATCATACTCATTTCAAATTTGGAACTCATCATTGCTGAAAACTTGGACACAAGATCATGAGAAGCACAACCAAAGATAATATCATCCACATACACTTGAACGAATAATGAGTCATTGCCATGTTTAAGCACAAAAAGAGTTTTATCAACCTTGCCCATGGTAAACCCCTTTTTAAGTAAGAATGTTTTTAACCTATCATACCATGCTCTAGGGGCTTGTTTGAGACCGTATAAGGCTTTGGACAGTTTGTAAACATGATTAGGACAATCTGGATTTTCAAAACCTGGTGGTTGTTTGACATAAACCTCCTCATTTATGTAGCCATTAAGAAAAGCACTTTTAACATCCATTTGAAATAGCTTAAAACCTTTAGATACTGCAAAAGCTAACAAAATTCTTATGGCTTCTAATCTAGTGACAGGAGCAAAAGTTTCATCAAAATCTAGACCTTCAACTTGAGTGAAACCTTGAGCAACCAACCTAGCCTTATTCCTAACCACAACCCCATCCTCACTTTGTTTATTTTTATATACCCATTTAGTTCCAATTAAAGTGTGACCTTGAGGTGGAGGTACAAGTTTCCAAACATTATTTCTTTCAAAATTTTCTAACTCTTCTTGCATGGCAATAATCCAAGATTCATTAGTGAGTGCGTGTGATATATCTTTGGGTTCAAAAGAAGCAACAAAAGCAGAATGAGCATGAGAGTTTGGATCGCAAAACCTGGACCGTGTGACTCGTTCGTGCAAGTTTCCAATCATCTGTTGTAGGGGATGATCTTTGTAAAACCGTAGGGGAACAGATGTCTCACAAGCTTCTTCTTCGTTAGGTTCATCGTAGATTGATGAGCTTGTGACTTGTGGATGATCAGGACCAGCATAAGTGATAGCTGGAGCTTGTTCAATGTCCGGAGCTGGACACGTGTCAACTTCAGAACTACCAGGCAGTATCACCGGCTCTTCTTCATCTTCGAAAATACCCTCCCCCTGAGGATACGGATCTGGTCCTGCAACACCGGAGCTAGTACCTGGGCTAGCTTCATCAAAAGACACTTCACAAGTCTCCACAATTTTGTTAGTGTCAAGTAAAAGCACACGGTAGCCTCTAGTATGAGATGGATAACCAAGAAACATGTCATCAATGGATCGAGGTTCAAATTTATCAAGATTACCATGTTTCTTAACAAAGCATTTGCAACCAAAGACCCGAAAGTGTGTAACACTAGGCCTATGTCCAAACCGGAGCTCATATGGTGTTTTACCTAGCTTAGCATGCAAGAAAACACGATTTGAGACATAACAAGCGGTTGCTAACGCATCAGCCCAAAATTTCCTAGGAGTTTGATATTCATCAAGCATAGTCCTAGCCATCTCAACTAAGGTTCTGTTCTTTCTTTCTACAACACCGTTTTGTTGAGGTACATATGGTGAAGAAAGTTGATGATCTATTCCATTTTCAGCACAAAAGTGATCAAAAGATTGATTTTTAAATTCAGTTCCATTATCACTTCTAATTGCTTTTTAATGATCCTGGGTGATCAATTGATAATCTAAGAAATAAAGTTCTAAAGTGACTAAAAACTTCATTCTTAGACGCCATAAAGTAAACCCAAGAGTATCTAGAATAATCATCAACGATAACAAGAACATACCATTTACCTCCGAAGGATTGAACACGTGAAGGTCCTACGGTGTCAAGATGCAAAAGTTGACATGGTTCAGTTGTCATGATCATTGTGAGAGGAGTATGTGAACCTGTAACCATCTTAGCATGTCTACAAGAAGAGCCACTATTTCTTTGTCCCCTTTAAGCTTAGGTAGCCCACGTATGCGATCAAGAGCACTAACACGCGTTAGGTGATCAAAGCCTACGTGACCAAGTCTACGATGCCAAAAATATAAGTCCTTTGAATCATTAGCAACTAGACGCCTATGCTCAGAGGAAGACATATCAAAATCAGCTTTAAAAACTCTTCCAAACCGAGACATGTTAAAAATAAGCTCACTATTTGAACCTACAACTTTGCAGTAGTTTTTATTGAAAATAATTTCTAGATTTTCATCTAGCAATTGAGCAACAGAAAGCAAGTTGTATTTCAAATTTTTGACAAGTGCCACATCTTTCAAAGTGTAGTGATTATTTACTCTAACCGAACCCTTAGCAATTATAGGAGTTGAGGAATTATCGACAAAAGTAACATTCTCTACACATGACACAAAAGAGAGGGAGGAGAACCAATCTTTGTTACCGGTCATGTGGTGTGAGTAACCTGAATCCACAATCCAAATATTCTCCTTCCTCAAACATGTAACCTATATAGAAGCACAATACGTCGATGACTCAATACTGGGGTTAGTCAAAAGGCATTTAGGTATCCAGTACTGAGTCACACGACGTGCAGCGGGAAAAACACGCGAAAGCTGAGATAAAATAGCAGGTTTATGAGTCAAAGATTGAGGTTTTCTGTTCTTCACAATTGATTTAAAAGTTTTTACTTGTTTAGAGTGAAAACCAGTAGCTCCGGAGGTAAAAGCAGAAGGTCCGGAGGCAAAAACTAAAGCTTTGGAGGGAACAACAGAAGATCTGGGAGCTCTCGGTGCTATCAGAACTACCGGAGCTGCCTTTGTAGATTTCTTGCCAAAAGTTCCGGAAGCTACCTTTTCAAATTTCTGACTCATTAAAGCAGGTTGTGTTTTTCTAATTGCATGAAAGTTATAAGATCTAGCAATCATCCTTTCCTTTTTCTGTTGTTTAGCTAGTCTATAACAAAAATTTATGACATGACCATCTCTACCACAGTAGGTACAATGAAATTTAACTTTGTGTTCATGTCTAGATGAGCAATCAACATTTTTATTTGATACCGAATGAGACAACACTCCTGCAGATTTGAAAACCACTTCTTTTTGTTTAGGAACTATTTGAACCAAACCACTTCCTAATGACTTTACAATTTTAGGTGGATGTGCCTTAGCATGCGCATGAGAATCAAAACCTAAACCAGTTTTATCATTGCAATACTTGGAAGAATTCAGCAGTAAGTTTAGGTTCTTATTCCCATTACAAAACCGATCTAATGTCCTATGCATGTCATCAAGTTTATTGGACAGATCAAGGCAATTTTCACATGAAGTTTTTCCTTTTAGTTTGCAATTGGAACAAAATTTAACTTCATGAGAACGTAAAGCATTGTTCAATATAGAAATTTCATTCATAGCATCCTGTAGTTTCTTATCAAGATCATCACAAGTAGAACAATGCAAATCAATTGTAGAACAGCTAGCATCTTTCAAGTTTTTATCATTAAGTGCAGCAAGCTCTCTGTTCTTTTCAATTTCTTCATCAAGTCTATCTAGAGTGGAGGAGTGTGCACTTCTTAATGTGGACAATTGTTCATAGATTAAGTCACATGAGGGACATGCATCATCACTAGGAATCAAAGTTTTTAAATGGTTAATTTCAGATTCTAGTGATTCAATTTTAGCAGCATTATCCCTAAGCTTTTTGTCCTTTTTCTTGACAATAACAGTTGCACGAGAAATAGCATCACACATTTCATTGCAGGTAGAACATACCTCATCGTCTTCACTGTTGTGTTCTGCATCCTCCTGACTTGATCTTGATCTTGTTTTGCCCGCCATGAAGCATAAGTTGGCCAGATCATCATCATCTTCATCACTTTCAAAGTCTACATCACTTGAACTAAGTTCTTGAAGTGCGGTGATGAAGTTGTTGATCATCTTGCATCCTATGGTACCCTTCTTTTTCTTCGTATCTTTTGCAGAGGAGTGCTTCGTTCTTGTTTTCTTTTCATCCCGGGAAGTAGGACCTGAAAGGTTAGGGAAATCTGAACGAAAATGTCCTGTCTTACCACATTCGAAGCATCGTTGAGGTTCGGAGCTTCCTCTCCTTCTAGTTCTCACATTTTGCAATGCTTTTGAGAACCTCGTAGAGAGAAGTGCTAGATCCTCTTCTGGAAATTCTTCGATCTGCTCCAGGGTTAGTGAGGACAGCAAAGCAAGAGTATTGCAAGATGATGATTGGCCGGAGCTAGACATATCACGTTGTGAAACAAATGCAATAGACTTATTTGGGTTCTTACGTGCTAGGATGTCAATTTCATGAGTTTTTAGTTTAGAATAGAGTACATCTAATGTAAGAGAACTCATGACAGTAGATTCACGAATAGATGTGACTTTCATCTTCCAAATTGACATATCTAATGCACTTAGCAATTGCCTAGCATTTTCAGCATCTGAAAAATTAACATTGACACTACGCAAGTTGCTAAGAATTTTATTAAAGCGAGCAAAAAGGTCATCGATAGATTCACCTGGTTGCATCTCAAAGCGCATATATTTCTTTTTGAACATATCTTGTTTTACCTCCTTGATTGTGTTGGAGCCTTCATGATAATCACAGAGAGCTCTCCAAACATCGTATGCTGATCGGAGGTGCGTGACATGATCAAAGTCGCTTTGAGTGAGTCCTTGGATGATCAAGTTTCGGGCTTTGTTGTTGTTGTCGACGTCCCGTAGGTTTGTGGCCATGACTTGATCATTAGGTGGCACTTCATAAGGCTTATACACCTTCTCCCATATTGCAAAGCCTTTTGCCTGGATGAAAGCCTCCATGCGTGCCTTCCAAACCTGTAAATCAATACCAGCAAACATACAAGGTTTGGCGGAGTACTTCTCCATGATGATTAGTCAAAAACACGTGCAAATCATAAAGATTAGAGCACCGTGGCTTTGATACCAATTGTATGATCGAAGAGCACATGAAAAGCTACCAGAGGGGGGTGAATGGTAGATTTAAAAATCTTACGCGGCGGAAACAATTAAACCCCAACCCCTTTGGCAGAAAAACGATCTATTAAATAAATCGTGTATGAGACTAATCTAAACGTGTTTCACCATGACAAAAGTGATAGATATCAGAGAGAATCAAGTCACGAAGACAACACAACAAGAATCACTTAAATCTGTCGAGAAAAATTCAAGTTATGATCGAAAGATCAAACCATGGTCAATCTGCCCTACCCGAGAAAAAAAACAGTTCTGGAACGCTGCAAAGAAACTCGTGTAGATCATAGACCACAAATCCAATGGCCGTGAAATTTTGACAGATGATATATAATCAAGTTTTGAAGACAACCCAAAAAGAACCACGTCAATTGGATATGTAAAACTCGAGTTATGATAAAACCACCGACGAAAGGTAGTGCTGTCCAGAAACTCGACGAGTAAAACTTGTCTGGAACAAGTCGGACGAACAAGGCACAAAAAGTTCCTTCAAACTACGAATTTTATTCAATAGAACACAAGAGGAACAGCCCCAAAGTCTTCTACCACGATCTCTGGGCTCCCTTGCTTATATAACCAGCCCTTAGGCCAACCCAATATCAACTAGGACTCCAATCCTACTCAGATCACGAATCGTAACTTTCCATAACTGCTCAAGATTCTTCTATACGCAGATAGAAGCAATCTTAAGACTTCCAAATACCTTAGGAACGTATCCCACATTCCTAAACAACTCAAATTTGTGACCCACACGAAATCCTATCAAAACCAACTCAAATCTTTCCATATTTGAGTCAAACCCGACTCAGCCGCAGCCTGAGTCCATAACCTAGTCGGATAGACCTTTCCGACCAATTCTTTATGTCCACATCTCTTCATCACGTCTCGGAACCATGTAGCCACGTCCATGCACTCCTTGCACACGTGAAAACATCTTCCAATGACGTCCACGATACCTTCATATGCATTGTTCTTGATTCAATCATCCTGCGCGACCTCCTAATCAGCTCAACCACAGTTCCTTCCGAACTTGGTTGTTGGAACCTCATCTCCTCCCTGAGACTAGTGCAATGGATACCGTCACCAGCCATGACTTGAACTCAAGCAACACCTGCACATGAATAAACAACCAATCCATACGAGCCCAAGTCCTCGACTTGACTCAAGTTAGTTCCAAACACAACACCTTACGTGAGAACCTCACATAAGCATGTTGCAAAACCACAGTAACATGATATCATCCATATCAACCAAAACGCATTAAAAACTTAGCAAATGAATACTAAGCAATCTTTCCAACAATGTAAAGCAAGTCCGAAACATTGCAAATGAAAAGCAGAAGCACTACGGTCAAGTTCTGGACCTTGCCAGAGCAACCTGGACCTTGAGCCGGAGCTAACAAAAGCTAGTAGAACCTAGCGCTGAAGCTTACCAAAACTAGTACAACCAAGCTCCTGCTGGAGCTTACAAAACTAGCAGGTCCTAGCGCCGGAGCTTACCAAAAACTAGTCAAAACTAGTCAACCCAAAACCGGAGCTAGACAAAGTACGTCGGAGCTTAGCAAAAGCATGCCGGAGCTATAAAATATATGCCGGAGCTATCAAAGACATGCCGGAGCTAAAGATAAAGCTCACCGGAGCTAACCAAAGCTAGCATCAAAACTTTTATCATCAAAGCCACGTGTATTCACTACAAGCCAATGTATTCAGCACACATAGGTCTTACACTTTGGGATAAATACAATACCCTCGGGAATACTATTGGGTGAAATGCTAGTCGTGTGCTTGCAAATCTCATTTCCTACCAGAGATAATATGTGGTGTTAAGAACTGTCAACAAGCATTTCTAACGCCGTTGCTGGGGAAGGCAAAGGAAGTGAAGGATAATTATCACTTGTGATTAAGCTATAGGTACTAATAGTTATTAGACAGGATTACCCTTGTTTGTTTTCTCCTTTTGAGTGAAAACAGGGTAGTGTTGGTTAACCCATTTCGTGGGATGGCCAACGAGGACGCAAGTGCTCAACTACAAGATGATTCATGGCGTACCTCAACAAATGTCTGCTAGGCAACATCATAGCCTTTCGCGGAAGAATTTCAGCTTCCAGTAGGAGCCAAAGTGATCCATCCCCAAGCTTGGGGGAGGCTCCAAGAATTCTTCTTGATTTGCTTTCATGATGGGGTGGATAGTTGGCTCTTCATCCAACACTCATGTCATGGGTTGGCTCCACCAATCCAAGACCACATTCGTGCTTGAGCTGAAGGAGTCCTATTCTCATTCATCATGGATGAGAAGATGGTCTCCACTGAAGGGGTGTATTGAAGAATGCTCTAGTTCCCTTAGCTTGGCATGCACACCACTTCACAAGGTGCAAATGCTAGCGAAGTAACTACACCTCCCATTGAGTAACATGAATATCAAGCCAATGGAGAAGTGTTAGATGATCCAAGCCATGGATATTCACATGATTCGTAAAAATCCATGTCAACATGGGACACTTGGGGAATTATTTCCCTATAACCCATGGGATTCTTCCTTTCAAACAACAACTCCAATGGCTATCATTCACAAAGAGTTCAAGGGTGGAATCAACATCACCCTTGTAATCAAAGAGGCTATGGGGATTTCAATGGATTTAAGATCAACTAGCCTACCTTGAATTATCTTGTCCATGGCCAAGCAAGAAATCAAGAAAACATTTACATGAAGCTTTTTTGCCAAGTACAAGAAACTTAAAGAGCATTCAAGATCCAAGATATCCCACAATCACTTGTTGGGATCCCTACCCTTCGACCAAGCCTGTGCAACCTAAGGCAAGTGACATTGTGGATGAAGCGTTTCTTGTTTGATTGTGGAGTCCACATGTCATCATGCCGAAGGAAGTCTTTGATCCATGATCAAAGCATGGGTTAACTCAAAGGAAAATCAAGAAGGTGGAAGTGGCACCCCAAAAGAAGGACAAGCCTCACCATGCTCATGAATATCTTCAAGGTGGAGAAACCATCACTACATCAACAAGACTTCATCAAGACGATGGAGAGGCTATGGTCATCACGTGGCCCACATGTCCAACTGACTTGCCAAAGGAGATTTGGCATGTATATCAAGAGAAGTTATCCACATCTTCAACTCCGGGATTGGACAATAAATCATCGAATCAAACAGGATGGAGGTAAGTCTCACTCATCAAACTCCAAAAATTTGGTGAGTCCTTGCCAATAGGTTAATAGGTAGTTATCTAATATTTGTTTCCTCAATTGCATATTTGAATTTCCCATCAATATTTGCATTTGCATTTAGCATGTTTGAATTTTCACACTTGCATGTTGGAGAGTAAAATTTCCAACCATCATAAAAATAAAATTTTGAATTAGGAAATAAACTATTTGGATATGAACCTTGGGCGTAACCACTTGAATTCATCTTCCTAATTCAAAACAAAAATATTTCCCCTAATATTCAAGGCATTTTCAAGTTGTTTCAAGTTGGGCAACACAATTTTACAAGGGATACAACATGCTTTTGAGCTAACGTAACCCGTTTTTGAGTTGTTTTGTTTGTTCTTGATTTTAGTGCAGCCAGGAAAAAATTTGTAAAGAGGTTGGAAGGCCTCATCAAGCCCAATTCACCATCGGATAATTCAAGCGCATACCCCTCCATCAATCTCATTTTGAGTTCATGGTGGAGGAATGTTCAAAATGGTGGCCCAATGAAGGAGCAAGATGAAGCTCATTTGACTCCAACCTCAACTTGGCAGAAGACATTGAACATGAAGGCTACAACATAATTCATGGTCGTGAGTTTCTCACACAATGACCTTCAACCCGGACTGCTCTTCAATTGAGGTACAAGTTCAAAATTTTCCGTCGTTTGAATTGCATTAGGATTGAATGATTTTTGCTTACATTGGTAAGGAAGGTTTACACCTTCTCATCATTCAATTCTTATGCATCCTCATGAATGTAAGTGTTAACATTGCTCTTTTTGATTATTCAAAAAATAATGAAACCTTACTTAGGAATGAATTTAAACAAGTACCTAGAATTTCATGAGCATTGTTAAAATTGACTTAGACATTTTCTGCCTAGGTTTAGTAATTAATGCTTATGGAATAACTTAATGGTTGAATTGGTATGTAGCAATCTACGAATAGTGATATCCATAATTTTGATTTAAAACTCATTGATACTTGGATCACTAAATTTCAAATTCCTATGCAAGAAACTAAAAATGTTCAGGAGGATAAAATTGAGAATCTTGTTTGCCATGATCCAAATGATAACATTTGCTCTTTTGTAAAAAAAACTATGATGGTTAGAAATTTTACAAGATGAAGGATCCATATAGTGTATTCATATCACTTGCATTGCTATGAGTAGGAGCTTTAGAAAATGTGCAAATTGATTCATCCATAAAGCCCCACTTGTGTCAATGATTCATACATTGTTCATGAATACACTTGAAATTGGACCTGATGCATCTTTGATTATATCATCCCCGTATGTACAAATGAAAATTCGGTTACCTAACCCAAAAATTCATTTGTACAAGTATCGGGAGCTAACCATCCCTCTGTATCATAGAGGGGGAGTTTGCAGGAGTAATATTACTATGCAAGCATTCAAAGATCTGATTGTTGGAAACCCTAAGAGGATTCCATTTCAACATCTCTTGGCAAAGGAGTAAATTAGGATGGTTGTTACCTATCGGAAACTAAGCACAAAGGTCGATGATAACTATACGAGGTCGGTGATTTGACATGGAAAACCTCTATGAGCAACCAATGGGCTACTATCAATATGTGAGAGCATGATGCTCTCAACTATTCTAAGCACTCATTCAAGCTCAAGGGGATTGCCACCATCATTGGGTGTAAGTTATTCCTTTATGGCTAAAAGGTATGATATACCTTAATCAAGGAATGACAAGATCACATCCAATGTATATTGGGTGCAAGCTGTTCTTATGTGGCTAGAAGGTATACCTTAACCAAGAAGCAATGGATCACACTCAACCCATGTTGAGTGCATGCCATCCCTTTTTGGTTATAGGTATGTTGTACCTTAGCCAAGGAACAACATATCATACCCAACACATGTTGGGTACATGTCACTCCTTTGTGGCTAAAAGTTATCATTGCCTTATCCAAGGAATGACGGTTCACACCCAATGCATGAGAGGTACAAGTTTTTTATTTATGGAAAGAAGGTATGATACACCTGAGCCAAAGGATGATGGAACACACTAAACGCATGTTGAGTGCATGTCATTCCTTTGTAGCTAAAGGTTATCATTACCTTAGCCAAATAATAACAAGGTACATCCAACCTATGGAAATCCTGAGGTGCAGAAGAACAACATCAACAACACTCTTGAACTACACTCATAGAACCATGGAACACAACCCAACATCGAAACTCATTCCTCCAATGTCCAAGTCATGCTGCACAAGGTTAGCCCAACCTCATGGCCTATATCCGTCGTCAGGGTTTCAGCCCCTATAGCGGACCTTGACCAAGAACAAGCTTGGGGAAGGACCCCCACATGAGGTAACTTGTATCACACCCCATTTGCATTCCTTTATTTTATTTCTTTCTTTACACCACATTTGCATCTTTAAAAATAATAATAATGTAGTATAGGTTAATATAATAAAATAAAGCATGTGCGGTAAGAATATTTTTACTTTGCATAAGTTGAAATGATGAATAGTTGCTCTGTTTTATTTTCTCTAGTCCCTTGCATACAACTTAGTATTCTTAAAGTATTGGGTTTATTGGCCTAGAATATTCTTGCCTAAAACTTGGAAATTGTGGATAGCAAAAGCTAAGTCAGATTCTAGGTTGTTGTGGGATATGTTATAGTGATAAGAGCTCCTAATATCCTAGTTGAAAGTGAAACTTGACTTCATCGAGAAAATTTAAAATGGGAATTTCTCATTTGATAGAAATTCCTACCAAAGCCATATGATGATTTAAATTAGGTAAACCTTATGCATATGCTATTTGCCTTCACATTGAATTTGGTCTGTCAGTGTTTGGGACCGACAGATCTCCCGACACCACCTTTGGTAGATCGAGGAGTTGTAGTTCAGTAATGGGCGCGCAGAGATTCAATAAGGTGAAAGACACGTGTACACAGGGATTTACATGGTTCGGGCCGCCTGAGCATAATACCCTACTCCACGGGGTGTGTTGGTGATGTATTAAGCTTGTGAGTCTAGAAGAAGCTCCAGAAGAAGAAGCTCGTCTAGCTCAGAGTGTTCAGCAGTGGTCTGGAACCGTCCTTTTAGTATCGTCGACCAGTCCTTTTATAGTACAAGGACTGGTCATTACAACATTAGCCTAGCCCGACAAGTGGCCCCGGCGGTTACACACGCTTGATACACAATAAATGGGGTTAATTACCCTTAATAGCCTGGTAATTGGCCTTAATAGTGCCGTTACCAGTATTAAGGGTCATCCGATCGTGTGTCATTAATATGGTATTAATGAAAATTAATCGGGTCTTGAAGTCTTTGATTGATCCTTGATAGTCCGGAGCCGTTGGGGGGTCCACTGGCCTTATAATTGAAGTTGAAGATCCGGCGGTTGCCACGTGGTAGCACCGGAGCTCATTGTCATGGACGGGTAGGTCCGGTGCTGTTGGACACGTGTCAATACCGGAGCTTCCCTCTGTCTGGGGTTAGGTCCAGGGGTGCCATATTGGTATTCTGACCGGAGCTTCCCAGGTGTGGATGATAGCTCCGGTCTTGTGATACATGTGGCGGCCCCGGGACTAACCATGTCGGGGGAGCAGGTTCGGCTACACCTGACATGTGGGGCCTTCGAAGGTCTTCAAATCTGGTATATGGAGTTTCCTTGTGATCTTTGCAATCCCAAGGGGTATCCGGTACGGAGGGTACCGACAGTGGCCCACTGGACTCACTTCCGGGAGAGACCTTTTGTATGAAGTCATTTCGCCGGAAGTGGGTCCATTCTTTGGTTTCTGAACCTTGTCTTCAAGGGTCTTTGGTTATGCCGTTGGCGGTAGTTCACAATTAAACTTCCGCCGCGTGGCGTATCTTGAAGGCGGCGGGTGAGATCTTAGCGTGCAGATCTCACGCAATTGAAGGTCGCCGGTTCCCAATACGAAAATCGTATCGGTTCCGCACGCCCTGTCAGGCCGCCGACTTCGGGTTCCCCGCCTTTCATGATGACAACCGTTCGCCTAGAGTAAGAACCTCGGATTGATCGTTGGGGTGGCCCCAGGCCCCCTTGTCATTGGCGGGGTGAAATCTTCGACTGGTATTGTCGGCTCCTCTGCAGTTTCCATCCAGGCATTGCGGAGGGTTACTTAAGAAGGAAAGCACGCACCGTTTGGGGTTCTTTATGCCTTTCAGTCGATCTTGCGCTCAAACCTTCCAAACTTTTGCTTGCCTTTCCTCTCTTGTCTCGTCGTGCCGCGATGGAGTTGGGTCTCCGCCAAAGCCGACTAAAGACCGATGATGATTTGAAGAAGGTATGTGCCCTCATGGGATGGTCTCCTGACTTCTTCAATCACCTTGTCCGCGCCGGCATGCTTCCATTTGAGAAGGAACACGCCGGCGACATGGTGTACTTCTCCGCGTATGCCATGGTGGGACTGATCCCACCTTTCTCCCCCTTCTTCTTGATGCTTCTAGATTTATATGGTCTACAGCTTTACCACCTTGGCCCCCACTCCATTCTGCTGGTGTCCATATTTGTCCACTTCTGCGAGATGTGTGTGGGGATTTCCCCCCTGCATTGAGCTTTTCCGCACCTTCTTCACTGTCCAGACCACAGGTCGGGGCGATTAGTACCTTGGCTTCTATTATTTTATGAAGTGCAAGAAGTGCTCGTACAAGTACTTGCGGTCGATCCCTTCTGGGAAGTGGGACGACTAGAAGAAGGACTGGATTGTAATCAGGGTGGAGGGGCACGAGAAGCTGGAGCTGCCGGAAGGCCTCCCCAACATCAAAACTGCAGTTTGGAGTGAAGCTTCGGTGCTGTCGGATGCCTTCGATCCAGCTCTGACCAGGATCCACCTGTGCGTGGAAGGAGGAGTGACTCCCCAGGTGGTGTTTTGCAACTTCCTGAGCAACAGGCGGGCTCCGTTGAAGAGGACGGAGAAGTTGGCTTGGGCTCTCAATAGCATGTTGGACGACGACCGGATCGTGACCGGTTTGAAGTCCAACATGGAGGGTGCAACTTTAGAGTTCCACTTGAAGAAATTCCAGCACGACATCGATGTCGATGGCGATGATTTGGCTCCGCCGCCAGCTTTCCTCCAACTGAACATGGAGGCAGTGTTCAGTGGGGAGCTCTAGCAGACGATGCCGGTGCTTGACGACCTAGGTGTCATTGAGAGGCGCTCGACCACCGGGTTGGCAATATCCGAAGCTCCGGAGGGTGGCTCCGACCACGCCCCTAAGCCAATAACCGAAGTCGTTGGTAAGGGCAAGGAATTGGCCGAGCCCTCGAGTCATAAGAGGAAGCATGCCGACAGGAGGGCCAGGCATTCTTCTTCCATAGCGTCTCCTTCTCCCCGGAGGGAAAGGTATACAACGGCGGCGTCTACTCCAGTTGCGGCATCTTTCCGGGGTGCTAGCTCCGGCTAAGTGACTCCGGTCCCACGGCCAGCTGAGGGCTCTGGGTTCGGGGGTCCTTCCCAGTCGAGGGGGTCCTCGACTAGAGCAACGCCGGCAGCAGCAGCAAGCTCCAGGGGACCCTCCGGGACTACCATGCCAGTGTTGGCTGGGGCAAGTCTGGAGCGTCCGGAGAAGAGGTTCTGCGGGAACTGGTGCAGAAGCCTTCCGAGGTAAATTTTGATTTTTTACCCCAGTCAGTTGTTTTATTGTTAACTATGTTTTGAGTCTCTTCGTCCTTCATCCACAGCATGCCCAACAAAAGGGCTGAAGCTCCGACCCCTGCAGCAGCTGTTGAGGCTATGTGGGCTGAAGCTCCGGCTCCAATTCCAGCGCCGCCCCAAGAGGTGGCAGAGGCTGCGGCAGCCCCGGCGCTGGCTGTCGTGGTTTTGGATGACTCATCCTCAGATGTTCCCGTGGTAGCGCCGGACCACGGGACTGAAGATGTACCAGCAGCGCCAGCCTTGGAGGTTGAAGCTCCGAGCTTGGATGCTGTGATGTTGGATGCTCCATCCACAGAGCCGGAGGAAGCTGCGATTTCGGCCCTAGAGCCAGATGTTGTTGAAGCCCCATCAGTCGAGCCGGTGGTTGAGGAGGTCCCTGTAGTAGAGTCGGGTGTTGATGAAGCTCCGACACTTGTGCTGGTTGTTGAGGAAGCTCCGGCGATATGGCCGGTAGCTGCAGAAGTTCCGGTTGTGGAGCCGGCTGTTGAAGAGGTTCCGGCGTCCGAGCCAGTTGCTGCGAAGGCGACAGCGGCTGAGCCTATGGTGGTCGAAGCGCCAGCGCTGGAGCCCATGATGGCTGAAGCGCCAGCACCCGAACCAGGGGCGGAGGAAGCGCCTACGCTGGAGCCAGAAGCGGAGGGAGCACCTGCGCCGGAGCTAGAAGTAGCTTCTGCTCTGTCCGAACCTTCAACGCCCGCTCCGGATGCAGTGATCCCAGAGGTGCCCTTTGTTGAGCCAGGGTGCCATGATGAAGCTGCTGGCCCCCTGCCAGAGGGGCAGTTGTTGATGACCTGGCGGCTGGGCCTTCGGAACCAATTCCGGAGGTCGGTACTTCTGCTGCAAGCACTTCCTCGACGGCGGCCGAGGCTATCCCGGAGGAGGGCCCTAGTGTCATGGAAGCTCAGGGTACCGCTCTCGTAGAGTAGGACCCAATTTTTGTTGCTGAAGATCCGCTGGAGCTAGCAGAGATGACCCCGGCGGGTCCGGACCCGATCCCCCTATCGTTGTCTATCGACAATGCCTGCTCCAGTCTTCACCAAGTACAACTGGCCTTCTACCACGACAGCAAGGCCCTCGAGGAGGAGTGCCAAACCCTTAGGAGGTGGTGCAACCGACTCCATTTCGAGACCAAGCTGGCACAGTCGAGGTTGGCTGACGACAAGGAGTGGGTGCAAAGGGAGAAGGTCCGCCTAGAGTACTGGGGAAAGTTGTTGGATGAGAGGGAAATCATGACGCATACCCTCGACAACCAATCCCAGGCCATATATGATCAGGCCAAGGCTGCCAATAGTGC
Source organism: Tuctoria greenei (assembly GCA_036927565.1). Lineage (NCBI taxonomy): Eukaryota > Viridiplantae > Streptophyta > Magnoliopsida > Poales > Poaceae > Tuctoria > Tuctoria greenei. The sequence goes on from JAYESD010000002.1 coordinate 259,933,681, forward strand.
AGCTGATGAACGCCAGGAAAGGCTCTCCGCCATCCACGATAGTCTCGTCAAGCGCCGGGAGGCTCTTGAAGCTCGGGAGAGACGGCTTGAAGATGAAGAGCAGAAATTCCTGGAGCTACGGGATGACCTCTTGAAGAGGGAGGAGGAGCTTGTCCAAAAGACAGCTCTAGATGACAAGAGCCTTGAATAACGCACCAAGAAATTGGATGAGCGTTGCAAGGAGGAGGAGAATAAGGCTTGGGAGCGAGGGCAGGAACTCTACAAGCAGGAGAACGCCATCGCCACCCGGGAGAAGAAAGTGCGGGGCCGGGAGAGAGATCTGGTCAAACGCCAGAACGAGGTCCACCTCCGGGAGGAAGAGCTCAGCAAGCTCGAAAGGCAAGTTGCGTGGAGCTGGCGGCGGCCAAAAGATCTTTGGTGGAGATGCGTGGTGCAAGGGCTGCAGAGTCCCAACAAGTTTAGGACTTCCTAGGCAAGGCCAACGACGTGGTGACACCAATGGGCTTTAGTCTCGTGCGCTCAGATGATCCGGAGCCGGAGCTGGACCAGGCATTGGAGGCGCTGGTGTTAGCAGACAGCAAACTCTCCAAGGTGGGCGATGTCATCGCGGACCAATTTGAAGCGGAGGGTCAGTCCCTGGCGAAGAACTTTGCAGAGTATGTGCTGACGTGCTACACCAGCCGGGACCCTCAATTCCCTTTGGACCCGGTGCTTGAAGGTCCCATTGAAGGAGAGGGTGAAGCCGCCCAAGCCAACGTGCCGTAGGTGGCTCAGAAGGTGCCTAGTTCTTCCATAGGGTCTAGGATCGTCTCCCTGTAGCTCCCACTTGTACTTTCTCTTCTTCCTCCCCAATTTTGTAATCTCTTGTCTCCAGATGAATGAAATCCAAATTTTTGTGAATTCGAATTTCATTTTTTGTCTTCCACATCTTCGTCTCGCTTGGCCCCCTGGTAGATGTACACAATTTGATTGTGAACATGTACCAAGAGGATGTAACAGTTGTTGAATACTTGCGTGCTTCGAACTTGTAGACTGTAGGTCCGAAGTCTTTGATAGTGTAGGCCCCCTGGGGCTGTCGGAGCTTAGTGGCTCCAGCATTGACCATCGCCGGAGCTTAGTAGCTCTAGAGCATCGATGGTTAGTCCTCTGGGGTGTCGGAGCTTTGGCAGCTCCGGCAGTGACCTCCGTCAACACGTGTTGTGTCAACTTTAGACTCCACTTTAGAGTCTTTCCACCATCTTCACGTTGATGACTTGCCTCCTAGCTTTACTGGAGCTGTGTAGCTCCAGAGATGCTCGATGTCAATGTTCGAACATTGACCACAAGCCGCTTAGAGGATGTCAGAGCTTATTTATTTTTCCTGCACACTGAAGTCAAGAAAAACAGTAAAATTCATTTCTTATCTATAACTTCATTGTGTCTTACTGTTCTCGAGAGAGTTTTAGGTCGAACACAATCCTAAGTACAATCAAGAGCACCGTCTCGCTTCCTCCGGGCCCGATTGTTTTTGGACTCGCCTTACTTCAGCCTGTCGGGGTGTAGGTAGAGTGGCGTACTTAGGGTGCAGGACCAGTCTAAGTCGATAGCACACTCCGGCCCTAGATTGGCTTGGCGACATTCAGACAAGTAGGCCATCAACAATGCTTGAACCCGGAAGGGTAGACAATGCAACTCAAATTGTACATGAACTGGTCGAGGTAAAGTTTCTTAAGAACTGCACAACTTTGTTATAGACAAGAAAGAGAAAAATAAAAAATATTGAGCCTGTACAAAGTAAATGCACGTGGAGTCTGTTTTCACACAAGGTTGTCTTTCATTATAGGCCTGGGGTACAGGGGAAACAAGCACACTCTTAGGGTATGGAACCAGGCTAAGTGTGTTTCATTTCTCGTTTGACCCAAGGTAACTAGCTACACTTTTAGTTCTAAGACTGTGACAAGTGCTGCATGAGCGTTGCGGACCTAACAGGGTAGGTCCAGCTGCCCTCACGGAGGAGCTACGTGACTCTGTACAATGACTCTATAACATACACCACATGTAATTACAGACTCACCTCCGTGATACTAAGTGTAGAACTTACAGAGGTGCTCAATGTTCCATGGATTTGGGAGAGGTGTCCCATCCTTAGTTGCCAAGCGAACGCATCCAGGACGGGATACTTTGATCACTCGGAGGGGTCCCTCCCAGCTGGGGGAGAGTTTGTTTAACCCTTCTCTGGATTGTATTCTCCGTAGCAACATATCGCCTTCCTCGAGCTATCGGCTATGAACATGCGGTTGGTGATAGCGCTGAAGAGCTTGGCGGTATCGGGCATTCCGAACAACTGCTTGGCACCTTCCCTCTTCAAGGAGGTCAAGGTCTTCACGCCAAAGCTGGTCCTGCGTGGCTTCGTCGGAGGTCCGGACCCGGAGCGACCCCAAGGTGATTTCCGGAGGAAGGACTGCTTCAGCTCCGTATACCAGGAAGAAGGGTGTTTCTCCGGTTGACCGGTTTTGAGTTGTCCTGTTGGCCCATAGAGTGGGTGGAAGTTCTTCAATCCAGTTGGCTCCATGTTTTTTCAGGCGCCCATATGTGCGCGTCTTGAGTCCTTTCAGGATTTCTGCATTTGCTCTTTCGGCTTGGCCATTGCTTGTCGGGTGAGCTACAGAGGTGTAGCTAACTTGGATGTCGAGATCTTCGCAGTATCCTTGGAAAGCAGAGCTTGTGAATTGGGTCCCAATATCTTTTATGATTTTGTTCAGGACTCCAAATCTGCATACTATGGACTGCAAGAAGTTGATAGCTGATTGCTTGTTTATTGTCACAACTGGAGTTCCGGCCATTTGGTGAACTTGTCGATGGCAACATACAGGAACTTGTAACCTCCGACGGCTCTTGGGAAAGGTCCCAAGATGTCCATACCCCACAAAGCGAAAGGCCATGTAGGAGGTATCATTTGTAGAGGCTGAGCCGGTGTGTGAATTTGCTTTGCATGGAATTGGCATGCTTTGCATTTCTTCACCAGCTCAGTTGCCTCCTGGAGCGCTGTAGGCCAGTAGAAGCCATGCCGGAAGGCTTTACCGACCAGCGTGCGGGGATATGCGTGGTTCCCACACTCGCCTCCATGGATTTCTGCGAGGAGCTCGCAACCTTCTTCCTTTGTGATGCACCGCATTAGGACGCCGTTGGCACCACGCCGGTAGAGATCCCCTTCTACCAACGTGTATCTTTTAGCCAATCAGATTATCCGGTCAGCGGATACATCATCGTCAGGAAGGATATTGTCTTTGAAGTAGCTCCGGATCTCCGATATCCATGCATCGGAGCTTGCTTGAGCATTTGAGTCTTGCGTGCTGAGTTGCTTGGAGCTTCTGGCAGCACCTACGATCCTTGATGGCTGCCATGGTAACAGGGCCATCGAGACCGCCAGCTTCGGGATGCTGGTCTCGCCCCCTTTGCTCATTTCGGCAAGTTGAGCTGTGGGTTTTGACAACCTCCGGACGAAGGTTCTGTCAGGAGCAGGAGCTCTGGTTGACGCTTTCGTCGAGAGTTCGTCAGCTTCAGCGTTATGGGCACACTGGACATGGTGGAGATCTAGGACTTCGAAGTCCTTCTAAATCCTCTGGACTTGAAGGAGATAAGAAGCTAGTTGAGGATTGTTACAGGAGCATTCACCCTTCACCTGTTTAATGATGAGCTGCGAATCTCTCTTGACCAACAGCTGTTTGACACCGTATGATAGTGCCACCTTTAGTCCATGAATGAGTGCTTCATACTCCGCCATGTTGTTGGTCGCTTTGAAGTCAAGGTGGACCATGTATTTTACCTTCTCCCCGGTTGGTGCGAGGAGAAGGACTCCAGCTTCGGCCCCCTGTTTTTGCATGGAGCCATCGAAGTAGAGGGTCCAGTGAGGTTCGATGAAGACCGGAGCCTTGAGTTCCGACTTCTGCTCACTAGGGCCCCCAAGGTTTGATGGAGAGGGGCTCCATTCCACCACGAAATCTGCCAATGCTTGACTGTTGATCGCTTGTCGGGGAATGAATTCACGATCGAATTTGGCCAATTCCGCTGCCCATTTTGCAATGTTCCCAATAGATTTGGGATTATGCAAGATCGCACGCAGTGGGCAGGAGGTCACCACTGAGATCTTGTGAGCTCGGAAGTAATGGCGAAGCTTCCTGGAGGCGATGAGAACTGCATAAAGCAGCTTGTGCACCTCTAGGTATCGAGTCTTGGCATCATGAAGTACTTCGCTGATGAAGTACACTAGGCGTTGGACTGTCCGGACCCTCCCGGAGGGGCCCGGAGCTTCCTCCACATCGACCCAAACCCTCCCGGAGGGGTCTGGACCTGTTTCGGGGACCTCCGGGTCCCTGCTAGAGGAACCCGGAGCTTCTGCTGGAGTGAACCGGACCCTCCGAGAGGGGTCCAAGTCTTCTGGGACTACTCCTTGTTGATCCAAGTCTGGGGGCTGGGACCCAGACTTACCTTCAGGAATCTTCGGACCCTCCCGGAGGGGTCTGGATTCCTGAGCTCGTGATGGTTCTGGCCTCTCCGCGACCAGGACCGTGCTGACAACCTCGTCGGTTGCTGAAATGTAAAGCAGTAAGGGCTCACAAGGGTTCGGAGCTAACAGGGTTGGTAGAGTGGTGAGGAGCTGCTTTAGCTCTTGGAACGCCTTTTCTGCTTCTTCAGACCATTGAAATGGTCCGGACTTCCTCAATAGCTTGAAGAAGGGTAGCGCCCATTCTGCCAGTCTTGAGATGAACCAGCTGAGGGCGGCTAAACATCCAGTCAGTTTCTGGACATCTTTCATGCGGGCTGGTGGCCGCATCTCCTCTATGGCTTTAATCTTCGCCGGATTTGCCTCTATGCCCCGGTGGTTTACCAGGAAACCAAGAAGCATTTTGGAGCTAACCCCGAAGACGCACTTGTATGGGTTCAGCTTCATGCGGGAGACCCGCAGCTTGTCGAAGACAGCTTGCAAGGTTTCAAGGAGTGACTCCTTGTCTTTGATCTTGACAATGATGTGATCAACATACACTTCCACTACGTCTCTGATGAGCTCTCCAATGGTTTCGTACATAGCTCGTACAAATGTTGAAGCTGCATTCTTGAGACCAAATGGCATGGCAGTATAACAATACAATCCATCTACTGTGATAAAAGAATTATGTTCTTCATCGTCCCTAGACATTCTGATTTGATGGTACCCAGAATATGCGTCTAGAAAACACAGTAATTCACACACAGAGGTGGAATCCACTATCTTATCTATTCTAGGTAGTGGGAATGGATCTTTTGGGCATGCCTTATTTAGTGTTGTGTAGTCGATACACATCCGAAGCTTCCTGCCGGCCTTGGGTACAACAACTGGATTTGCCAGCCATTTTGGATGGAAGACTTCTCGGATGAATCCAGCTTCGAGCAACTTCTTCACTTCTTGTCGTATGAAGTTCTGTCGCTCTACAGATTGCTTTTGAGGCTTCTGATGTATGGGTCGTGCGTCGGGATAAATCTTCAGATTATGCTTGATCACTTCCCTAGGGATCCCAGGCATTTGTGACGGTTGCCAGACAAACATGTCGACGTTAGCCCGGAGGAAAGTGATGAGCGCGAGTTCCTATTTGTCATTCAGACCTCCCGATATACGGGTGGTCTGGGCGGCATCGGAACCGATTTGGACAACTTTGACGGGTATGTCGGTGTCGCCGCTTGGTTGCACACGAGGTGCGGAGGTTGAGCCTCGCTGTCGAATGCTCGGGGGTCTTGGAGCTTGCTCCTGCCTAGATTCTTCCTTCTATGATGTAGCAAGCGCACAGAGTTCCTCCAGAGCAGTCACTCCGGCAATACGGTCTTCGCGGATCCGGAGAACGCCAATTGGTGTCAACATCTTCAACACCAAGTATCCATAATGAGTGGCAAGCGTGAATTTGTACAAGGCGGGCCTGCCCGGAATGGTGTTGAAAAGCAGGTTGATCTGAGCGACGTCAAAGATCAACTTCTCAGTGCGATAATTCTCCCGAGTCCCGAAGGTCACGGGGAGAGTAATGGCACCGAGTGGTGTTATGGGCCCTGGACCTACTCCGAAGAAAGGTAGGGAGGGGAGAAGATATGAAGGTCGGAGCTGAAGCTGGACAAAAGCTTTGAAGCTTATGAGGTTCAACCCCGAACCTCCGTCCACCATTACATGGTGGAGTTGAATGTTGTTGATGGTAGGTGATACCATCAGAGGTAGCTGGCCAGCTCCGATCATGTTCCGAGGGCGGTCCGAAGCATCAAAAGTGATGGTAGTGTCCATCCACTTTTGATGAGGCTCCGCCCTGGCTGTAGGAGCCACTGAGGCCATGTCCCGTCGCATAGTCTTGAGGACACGGCGAGAGGTGATGTCCCATGAACCACCAAAGATGGTGTTCATGATCTTCCGACGCTCATTGTCGGAGACGTGAGAGTCGTCATCGACGGAGGTGTACACAACCTTCAGGACCTTTTTAGGGTCCTGGAAGCCCAACTTCTCTTCAGCCGGAGCTTCGTCGATTTTCTGCTTTCCTTCCCTTTGACGAAAAGGAACTTCTTCCCGGCGCTTGTGGTAGCGCTCGGCAAGGTTTTGGACCTCCCGACAGTCCTCCAAGTTGTCGCCGTTCATCTTGTGGATAGGACACCACATTTTGGAGTTGCCACCGTCTTCAGAGGACGACCGAAGTCGTTTCTCGGGGCGTGGCCCCCGGCCACCCGGAGCTACAGCAGCTGTAGCGGTGGATGTGCCGACCGACGGATTCTTCTTGCCGTTGGGCTTTTTCTTCTTTTTGCCACTCCCGGAGGTAGTGGCTTCACCTTTGGAGGATTTTTTGCCATCCTCCGAAGAAGGGATCACCACAGAATTTGAAGCATCTCAAACCGCATCGAAGCAATTGGAGTTGAATCATATGGACGGTGCCGCAATTGAGGAGATTCCGGCGGTGTGTGAATTTTTGGATGTTTTTCCGGACGAGTTGCCAGGTATGCCACCCGATCGAGACATTGAGTTTATTATTGATTTAATACCTGGAACTGCACCTATAGCTAAGAGGCCTTATAGGATGCCTCCTATGGAATTAGCAGAGCTCAAGAAGCAAATTCAAGAGCAATTAGAGAAGGGTTTTATTCTCCCTAGCTCTTCACCTTGGGGAGCGCCCGTGCTGTTCGTGGACAAGAAGGATGGATCCCAAAGGATGTGCGTGGATTACCGAGCTCTCAACAAGGTAACAATCAAGAACAAGTACACCTTGCTGCACATAGAAGACTTGTTTGATCAGATGAAGGGTGCTTGTGTCTTCTCTAAGATTGATTTGAGGTTGGGATACTTTCAAATGAAGATTAGACCATCGGACATACCCAAGACAGCTTTTAGGACACGGTATGGATCTTATGAGTATACCGTGATGTCATTTGGATTGACAAATGCGTCTGCCTACTTTATGTACCTCATGAATAAGGTCTTCATGGAGTACTTGGATAAGTTTGTTGTGGTGTTTATTGATGACATTATGATCTACTCGAAGGATGAGAAAGAACATGAGGAACACTTGAGGCTTACATGGCAGAAATTGAGGGAGCATCAATTGTATGCCAAGTTCGACAAGTGTCAGTTTTGGTTAAGAGAGGTGTCGTTTTTGGGTCACATCATCTCAGGAGAAGGAGTGTCGGTTGACCCCGGAAAAGTGAGAGACGTGTTGAAGTGGGAACCGCCGCAAAACGTCAAGGAAATAAGAAGTTTTCTTGGGATGGCCGGATATTACCGTCGGTTTATCAAGGACTTCTCCAAGATAGCCAAGCCTATGACGGAGTTGCTAATGAAGGGAAAGGCTTTCCAATGGACTCAAGCTTGTCAAAATAGTTTTGAGGAGTTGAAGAAGAGGTTGACAACAGTCCCAGTTTTGGTATTGCCGGACGTGAGCAAGAGTTTTGATATTTATTGCGATGCATCAAGACAAGGGCTTGGATGTTTATTGATGCAAGAAGGTCAAGTGGTCGCCTATGCATCAAGACAATTGAAGAAACATGAGCAGAATTACCCAACACATGATTTAGAACTTGCAGTCGTGGTACATGCATTGAAGATTTGGAGGCACTATATTCTTGGACATAGGTGTGAAATTTATACGGATCATAAGAGTTTGAAGTATATTTTCACAAAAACGGATCTGAACTTGAGGCAACGAAGATGGTTGGAGCTCATCAAAAATTATGATTTGGGGATCAATTATCATCCGGGAAAGGCCAATGTAGTGGCTGATGCTTTGAGTAGAATGGGAGTAAGTCACCAACTCACAGTTCGAGAGTTACCATTCGAGTTATGTAAGGAGTTTGAACGGTTGAACCTCGAATTTGTAAATGAGATGGAGATGATGGAGTTAAACCAACCTTGGAGCAATAAATTCGAGAAGCACAAACCACAGATGAGGAGATCAAGGAAATCAAGGAAAGGATCGAGGAAGGGAGAGAATTAAGATTTGATGAAGACGAACATGGTACCTTATGGCTTGGAAAGAGGATCGTTGTGTCTAATGTAAAGCATATTCGAGAGACAATATTAAGGGAGGCACATGACTCGTCTTACTCAATTCACCCTGGTTGTACAAAGATGTACGAAGACTTGAAGACTTGCTATTGGTGGGATAGCATGAAGAAGGACATAGCTGAATATGTAGCATTGTGTGATGTGTGCCAACGAGTCAAGGCGGAACATCAAAGGCCAGCCGGATTATTGCAACCATTGAAGATTCCAGAACGGAAGTGGGAAGAAATTGGAATGGACTTCATAGTTGGGTTACCACGAACTCAGTCTGGGTATGACTCAATTTGGGTAATTGTGGATCGCTTAACCAAGTCGGCTAATTTTGTCCCTGTGAAGACCAAATATACAGCTGCACAACTGGCCGAAATATACATGGAGCATATTGTGTGTCGACATGGAGTCCCGAAGAAGATCGTGTCAGATAGAGGTTCTCAATTTACCTCCAGATTTTGGCAAAAATTGCATGAAGCTTTGGGAACGAGGTTGAATTTTAGTTCAGCATATTATCCTCAAACGGATGGATAAACCGAGAGGACCAATCAGATTTTGGAGGACATGTTAAGAGCTTGTGCTTTAAAGCATGGGAAGAGTTGGGACAAAAGCTTGCCATACGCGGAATTTTCATACGACAATAGTTACCATGGAAGTTTGAAGATGTCACCATATGAAGCGCTTTATGGGAGGAAGTGTAGGACACCTTTATTCTGGAATGAGGCAGGAGAAACTCAAGTATTTGGTCCGGATGTGTTGCAAGAAGCCGAAAAGCAAGTCCGAATAATTCGTGAAAACTTGAGGGCTGCCCAATCAAGGCAAAAAGGCTATGCGGACAATAGGAGAAGGAAATTAGTATTTGGAATAGGAGATTTTGTTTACCTCAAGGTGTCTCCAATGAGGGGTCATAAGAGGTTTAACATAAGAGGAAAGCTAGCACCTCGTTATATTGGACCATTCAAGATTTTGGACAAAAGAGGAGAAGTAGTGTATAAGTTGGAGATGCCAGCTCATCTTTCAGATGTCCATGATGTCTTCCATGTTTCCCAACTCAAGAAGTGTTTGAGAGTACAGGAAGAACAAGTGCCAATGGAAGAATTGGAACTAGGGGAAGATTTGACTTATGCCGAACAATCGGTCAAAATCTTGGAAACTAAGGAGAGGGTCACAAGGAACAAGGTCATTAGATGGTGTAAAGTTCAACGAAAGCACCACACAGAAAAAGAAGCAACATGGGAATTGGAAGATGATCTCAAGAAGGACTTTCCCTATCTTTTCTCTTCCGCGTCGAATCTCGAGGGCGAGATTCATTTTAAGGGGGGTAGGTTTGTAACACCCTCATTTTCATGCATCATGCCCTACATACACTCATATACATGTTTAACATTAACCCACAACAAGAGGAACGAGTTTAATATTGATTTGGAGCAAAACCGCACTTAAAACGCAGGAAAGTGCGGACTAGTCCGATTTTACTGAGGACTAGTCCGATTTCTCTCTGACTAAAAACGAACTTGTCCGTTTTTGCTGCAGACTAGTCTGATTTTTGGCACTGGAAACTTTCGGACTTGTCCGATTTTGTGCGGACTAGTTCGATATTCCATGAATCCTTGGACTTTTCTGGACTAGTCCGGTGTTCTAGTGGACTTGTCTGTTTTCCTCTCTGTTTAAAGTCAGACTTGTCCGATGTTTGGCCAGACTTATCCGATTTTCTCTCTGGACGACTTCGGACTAGTCCAGTCCTTTCCGGACTTGTCCGATATTTCGAGACTCCGAGTTGATCTTTTGTTTTACGACTTGTTTCTCGGGTTTCACATTAAGTGGGCCTAGGGACGTCGTGCCTAACTCTTTTAGAGCCCGTGTGGGACTCTAAACCAGCCTCTACTCATCTCAAACTCGAAATCCTTCTAACCCTAGCCTCCACCTCTATATAAACAGCCCCACCCCTTGGATTGACATCTATTTGTCACTTTTCCACCCACCCAAACCCTAGTTCGTGGGGATCCACCATCAAGGAGGGAGGAGAAGATCCCAAGCAAGAAGAAGAAGAGGAGGAAACGGAAGAGGATCAAGATCTCCACCAAGTTCCGTTCTTCACCACCAATTCATCCCCAAGTTCATCACCAACCCTAGATCATCAAGATCCAAGTGTTACCTCCAAGTTTCTTGATTCATTGGAGTTCTAAACACCTGGTATACCTTCTATTCTCTTTCCTTACGAGAATTCAACCCCTAATCTCCGAATTTACGTCGATCTAGAAAACCCTAATCTTCTGATCTCGCAGTGAGCGGACTTGTCTGGTCTCTAGCGGACTAGTCCGATCTTCCTGGTTGAATTGGATCGAATTAATTCTAAAATTTGATCTAATCGAATCCAAACCTGTATAAACTTGTTAAAAGCTATTAGAACTAGTTAGTGATCATTAAAAGCAATCTAGTAACAAGTTCTACCTTGCATTTGCATCAATCATGCATGTCATGTCATATTGAGTAATATTTTTGCACTCTTTGATTGTGTTTCTTGTCTTGTATGTTTATGGTGCGGATTAGACAGGTTTGCGCTAGAGAGTGTCGCGGACGATCTACAGCACCAAGAGTTTGAAAGCTTTGATCTTAATCAACAGCAAGAGCAAGGCAAGTGTCCTTGAAGCATATTGATCCTGTTTTTAAAATAAATGTTTTGTTTGTAAATTGCATGCTTGTGTCAAATTGATGGGAATCCTATGATAGGAAGTTTACTAGAATTGTTTACCCACCCTTGTCACCTGGAATTGTGGTAGACAGTCGGGATGGGATTTTAACCTTTTTGCTTCGCTTAATTAATTGGGATGGGAAAACAACACTACACATTTAATTAAGCATTAATGATATTTTGATTAATGTGAACTAGTCAATCTGATATGGTAATGGGTGATCTAAGAAAGCCTGGTATGTGGATGGGTTGGATGTCATGGTGGTTGCTTGCTTTAGATCTAAGGACTGGTTCATGCGAGAATAAGCTAGGACTACAGTGCCACCACGAGGCCAAGTATGGGTGCGGCGTAGCTGAGTAATTAGGGCTTTGCTAGTACTGTTTGGACCATTATGGATGCTCGGGGAAGGGGTAGTCGGATTGGGTTTGTTGACGATTGGTGGGACTACCCTGGGATCCGAATGTCTCAAGAGGGGGCCCTTGGTTGAAGATGTGCTCAGTTGGAGGCATCGCCACCGGTGAAACCTCAGTGGGGTATGAATAGACTAGTAATCCCTTTGTAAAGGCTATTTTGTGATCTCTTGGCCATACACCAAAGGAAGTGTAATTGGCGTGAGGGAGGTTCTTTAGTCGTCGACAGGTGATGAAATCACAAACACGTGGGTAAAGAGGTACAAACTCTGCAGAGTTAAATAAAACTATCATGATAGTCGTGCTCCCGGTTATGAGCACCTGTACAACTTCCATGATTAGAAGGTACTCGGTATTGGGATGGTATTTGGGACGGTTATGGTTGGTATTATGGTTATGGATTAATTTCTGGTATTGAATATGGTTATTGGCAAATGGTGAAATCTGGAATTATTGATGAGGATGGTGAATTATGATGGGTTTACTTCACATACATATAATATATTGCTTTTCAAATGTTTTAATATACTTTTTAGCACTTAACCATTATTATTGTCGTCATTTGAATCAGTCACATGTCATACTTTCCACACTTGCTGAGTACGACATGTACTCACTCTTGCAATCCCCCCAACAGTTGCAGGTCAGGATTGGGAGTTTAATGGCGATAATGTGGAGTTCTAGGCCGTGTCTACCGTCAGCTTGCCTGTGGTGTTGATTGGAGCTGCGCTATCCCTTATGCTTAGTTTGCTTAGTTGCTTAATTAGTTTATTTTTGCTACATTAGTTGAACTTGTCATAAATATTCATTAGAGCTTGTATTTGAGGATAATATTATTTGTGTAATAAAATTTGGTTAATTAATCTTGTTCTATGGTAATTTTCTATATACTCTTTTGTGATTGCACTCGTGTATGTGTGATGAACATCCTGAGCACACATATGCGTTAGCTTGGTTCATTTTCGGAATCAGGCGTCACAGGGATTCTCTCCCCTTTTGCACAACTGCAAAAAGGTCCAGTTCGGTGCCTGGTCGGGTGTATGAACTCCCAAAATTAGCGGTGAACTGTTGGCACAATTCCTCCCAACTATTGATAGAGTTGTGAGGAAGGCTCATGAACCAGGACCTGGTGGTCCCAGTCAAAGCCACTGGGAAGTAGTTGGCCATTACAGCCTCGTTACCTCCGGCCGCAAGGATTGCGGTTGTGTAAATTTGGAGAAACTCGGCGGGGTTAACAGTCCCGTCAAATTTCTCCAGCAGGTGTGGCCGGAACTTTTGTGGCCATCTGACCATGCATAGGTGCATGGCTAGTGCAGAACAACCTCCTCCTACTCCCTCGGGAGCAAGGCTGTCTCGATCCTGTCGCCTTTTGCGAGCGCGCTTGATATGGACACGGCCGTCCTGTTGATGGTAATGGTGATTAAGCTCCGCCCGGAGGTCATGAGTTGACATCCTAGTTACCGTATGAGTACGTCGTGCCCCGGAGGGTAGCGACATAACTTGTTGTGATGCAGCACGCCTCCTATTCTGGGAAGCATGTGGACCAAGTCTGCCAGACACGGTCCGACACTAAGATGGGGCCCGCCCCGATGGGGGAGGACCTTGGTTGCTGATGTGGTCGGCTGCTACTGCAACCAGGTGTTCCACATCAGCCCTCCACTGCTCCATTGCACCCTGGGATGCACCTGGAGGTGGTGGACGTTGGAGGAGAGCACGCGCCGCATGAAGCGCGTGTTCAGGGTTGTTGTTGTTTGCCGATGCAGTGACCGATGCCTATGCACCGTCACGCTGCTCAGTTTGACGTGCTGGTGCAGGCGGTGGTGGTGGAGGCATGACTCCTGCTGGAACCACGACACCTACTGGTTGCTGCATGTTGGAGGGATTGCCTCCAGCGGGTTGAACGGCAGGGTTGCCGTTGGATGATCCAGCAGCTGAGTTCACCATACTCAAAATCTCAGATGCTCCCCTACCTGGCGCGCCAACTGTCGATGTTTGGAACCGGTAGATCTCCCGACACCACCTTGGGTTGATCGAGGAGTTGTAGTTTGGTAATGGGCACGCAGAGATTCAAGAAGGTGAAAGACACGTGTACACAGGGATTTACGTGGTTCGGGCTGCCTGAGCGTAATACCCTACTCCATGGGGTGTGTTGGTGATTTATTAAGCTTGTGAGTCTAGAAGAAGCTCCAGAAGAAGAAGCTCGTCTAGCTCAGAGTGTTCAACAGTGGTCTGGAACCGTCCTTTGAGTATTGTCGACCAGTCCTTTTATAGTACAAGGACTGGTCGTTACAACGTTAGCCTGGCCCGACAGGTGGCCCCGGCAGTTACACACGCTTGATACACAATAAATGGGGTTAATTACCCTTAATAGCCTGGTAACAGGCCTTAACAGTGTCGTTACCAGTATTAAGGGCCATCGATCGTGTGTCATTAATATGGTATTAATGACACTTAATCGGGTCTTGAAGTCTTTGATTGATCCATGAAGGTCCGGAGCCGTTGGGGGGTCCACCGGCCTGATAGTTGAAGTTGAAGATCCGGCGGTTGCCACGTGGCAGCACCGGAGCTCATCGTCGTGGATGGGTAGGTCTGGTGCTGTTGGACACGTGTCAGTACCAGACCTTCCCTTTGTCTGGGGTTAGGTCCGGGGGTGCCATATTGGTATTCTGACTGGAGCTTCCCAGGTGTGGGTGATAGCTCTGGTCTTGTGATACACGTGGCGGCCCCGGGACTAACCATGTCGGGGGAGCAGGTCCAGCTACACCTGACATGTGGGGCCTTCGGAGGTCTTCAAATCTGGTATATGGAGTTTCCTTGTGATCTTTGCAATCCCAAGGGGTATTCGGTACGGAGGGTACCGACATGGTCAAACTAGTATAGACTTTTGTAAGAATCTTTTCATGCTTTTAAGATCAAGATTACACGGGCACATGCTAAACTTCTACACTAGAAGTTAGCAAAATTATATCATACCATTCCACCACCAAAAAGATACTCCATGATTTTCAGGCATAATACTCTCTCAAAATTATTTGAAAAGAGGAGTAGAAGACATGACTACAAGAAAAAAAGAAAATGCATGCTCATGTACAAGAGTGTGAGAAAAAAGGGAGAATAAGTAGCCATGTTTCGTCCTCACGAAAAGAGAGTGCATACAAAGGAGTCATCTTTATATTCCCACTCCACAAATATTCCATCACACTTGCAAAAATCTTGATCAAAAGTATGATTTATTTTCTCTTACTCAATTCTTTTCTCTTACTTGCACAAATCTTACTCATTTGACTTAGTAATATATGTGTTGCAAATATGCCTACTCTTGATCCCAACCAAGCTCCACATACAAGCCTTATTTAGATGTAGGACAAGAAAAGAATTGCCTTGGTGAGTATACAAAAACCACTTCCCACATAGGAGTGATTGAGTGCATAATTTGAGGAACTTAAATCCAAACACCATTTGAAATTCTCCGGAAATTTCAGTGGAACTCTAACATTAGGTGATGGATGCTCATTTTGTTGTTTTGTCCTTCAACCACACAAAAAAGGATGAGGCATAAGCCCCATAAAGACTAATAAAAGGTGAGATACCATAACTAATTTATTCAATGCAAGGTAGAACACTTTATTGTGCACTTGGTACTTCTGCAAAATAGGACATTGTAGCAACTACTGATCAACATCTTAAGTCTTCATCTCTACTTCAGGACGAGCAAAGAGTAAGCTTGGGGGAGTTTGGTGACGGTCATTATATATCAATTTCAACCATCAATATAACTCAATTATGTGAGGGAACGAATATTTCTTACACACATTATAGTTAGAAATAACCTAGTTCCACTTGTACTTGGATAAAATAGTGTATGCAAGTATTTTATACAGAAATGAGGTAAAAGAGGGGGAGCAATCCTGTAAAATATTATCCTAGCCAATGAAGCGTCCACATTTGGCATCACATGGATCAAATGGCCCACAAACAAAAGTATCCGAGACCATCAAATGGTGTATCACTCATATCAGTCCATGGACCCACCTAGAAGTCACCCCGAGGAAGCACACTGGAATTGGTCCAACTTTTTGTTTGGCCGAATTCAGGGTTCGGCCAAAGCCTTCCTAGCACCAAACTCGATCAACTTCCACGTGTCGACTCCCTGTGGTGCCCTTGTCACGATAAAGACTGATTCACGCGCTTTTGGTAGCGGGAACCGACCCTTTACAGCTATAAATAGGACCCCTCACCCCTCACTTCAACACACACCACTTGAGCATTCTCTCTTGTATGCACTAGTTCTATTAGGTCCTCAATGGAGGTTAGGCTGTAGAGAGGAGCCTCTAGTCCCCAAGTCCGAATTGGGAAAGGTATGACTCATGTATCTTTTCTTTTATTTGTGATTTATGCATTAGGATGAATATTATGTTGCAACTCTTAAGGTATATACTTAGCATGCAAGCGTAGTGCTTGGATAGTTAAGTCGCGTTGAATGCATCATAGTCCATGGTTTGTAGAGGTAGGCGGTAGGTGGTGACAGTCCTATCCGTCCGTTGTAATCCTCCACATTCGGCTACGACGTAGGCTCTTGCGGGAGTCGCTTGGCAGACCAAGGTAAGCCCGTGCCCGACATGTTGGACCACTAAGCCCTAGTATTCACTATTAGCATATTCTTGTGTACTTTATTAGGCTATGTATATGAGTAATAAGAGCACAGTAGGAGTAGCTCCATCTCGTAGTCCAACCCTTACAAGGACAACCTTACCCTTAGACTAGATTTCGTAAGTGTGTGTCACACTACCCTTATTATTATCTTACCCCTGTTCTGATAAACACTTAGTACCTTATACTTTGATCATGAGAATAGTGTTTACTTTAGTTCACCGCCTTCCTTTGGGATAAATACGATACCCTTGGGAATACTTTGGGTGAAATGCTACAACGGTATGTTCCGTGCGCTTGAGGATCTCATCTCCTACCAGAGATGATATGTGGTGTTAAGAATCATAATCAGACATCGAACAACAATTGGCTGATATTTTTACAAAATCTTTGGATTTCAATCATTTTTCTTTCATTCGTAGTAAAATAGGGGTTATGCATCCCCATAGCTTAAAGTGAGGGGGAGTTTTTGCAACTTGGGAAGTCTATGTGTGAATGTGAAATTAAAAGATAATATGAGCATAATTGTTTTATACATATAGACTTTGTGATTCTTTTTGCATGCTAAAAGTTTTTACTACATTACTCGTGATATACATTTTGTAGTTTTTGCCATGACTAGTAATTGGAATAATTACTTACACTAAATCTGGTCATGATTGAACTTTGTTGCTGTTTTGAACTTGTTGCATGCTCACAAGTGCTTTTAATCACAAAAAATTAATCAATAAATAGTCCACATGTTGAGCTTTTATGACTAATAAAAAATCTGAGAAGATCAAGAGAATATGCTTGTGTCGCACTTCTTCTTTTGAGATTGCTTATTATTGCACTTTGATATGAAGTTGGAAGGAGTTGTGTATGAGTAAAACCATGTCCTTAAGCTTCTAATTGTCAAATGACATACGCTTGGCTTGGTTGGTTGGAATAAGGCAGATGTTGCATATAATCTCTTGCAAAGTTCATATGATTCGAATTTATGCTTTAAAAGATAATAAAAACAGCAACATGTTTCATGCTTTCATGTTTTAAAATAGTTGAGACAAGGAGAGCATCACTTGCTTAAATTGAAATTACACTTGATCTCTAGCATGGCTTACACTACTTAATGTATCTTATTGATGTGATAGTGTAAGTTACTTGATAGTACGACTTGCATGAGCTTTGTTCTATATGTATATGTCATATTATATGCTCATAACAAATTCAAATTTCTCTTTTATACCTTGCTGAAAACATTTTCAAAGGGGGAGAAATATAACACACATTGCACATTCACAATTGTTTTGATTTACACATTCTTCTCAGGGGGAGTGAACATCCCTTGGGGGAGAATTTGTTTGAGTCTCTTCTAATTTGATTTCTGATTTTCAAAAACAGGAGAGAAATTTTTTTGCCAAAACTTTTCATGAAACATGAATGAGCCAATGTTCGGTTTCTTAGTGTTGTTGCCAATGAGTTCATCAGGGGGGGGGGGGGGGGGGGTTGTGAGACCTATGTGTTGAATACATTGGTAATTATGTTAAAAGTAAGTGTTTACATGCAAAATTTTGAATTTAACTGAGAAACCCATTTCAGATTGTCCGAAACTGCAGGATTTCTTTTGCACTGTCCGAACTTTATCACACATGTGAGCTGCACATGTTTGCATTTTGGAATGTCCGAACTTTTCCTTGTATAATGCACAACGGCTGCTTTGGACTGTCCGATCTTTCTGGTGCTGAAATATTTCTGCGGCTGTTATGGTTTTAATTTGCAATGTTTCAAACTTGCTTTACACATATGGGAAGGTTTGCTTAGTATTATTTTACTATGTTTTTTATGTGTTTTGGCTGATCATGGTGGATATTATCTTGCTATGTTTGCAACATGTTTATGTGAGGTGCTCACGTAAGGTGTTGTGGTTATCGGACTAAAGTGAGTCAAGTCGAGGACTTGTGCTCGGAAGATTTGATTGTTTGTTCATGTACAGGTGTTGCTTGAGGTCAAGACATGGCTAGTGAACTAGTCTTGGAGAGAAGATGAGGTTTAACAACCAAGTTCGGGAGGAATTATGGTTGAGTTGATCGGGAGGTTACGCAACATGTTTGGGTCAGGAACAATGCATATGAAGGTATCGTGAACGTCATTGGAAAGTGTTTGCATTTGTGCAAGGGGTGCATGGACGTGGCAACATTGTTCCAAGGCATGGTGAAGAGTTATGGACAGGAAGATATGGCCGGAGAGGTCCAACTGGCTGGATTATGTCTCAAGTTGCGGCTGAGGTGGTTATGGTTCGTTTATGGAAGGTTTCGAGTTTGTTTTGGTTAGATTTTGTGGTGAGCGTGAAGTTGAGTTGTTTTAGGAATGTTTAGGGCATTCCTAAGGTGTTAGTAAGTCTTAAGATTGCTTCTATCTGCTATGGAAGAGTCTTGAGCAGTTATGAAAAGTTTTGCTTGAAACTAAGTACAAATAGAGTCCTAGTTAGGATTGGGTTGGCCCGAGGGCTGGTTATATAAGCAATGGAGACCAGAGTGAATGTGGCTTAGAGGGGGGTGAATAGGCGTTAAAACTTTTTCGTGCAACACATAACAAAAATTTCCAATACAGGAGCGGCGAACTAGTCCGGTGTAGGGTACGAACTAGTCTGATGTGCTTGTTATACCTTCGACAAGATTGACTATTTTATATGATTTTCTCAAATGTTATAGTAGCAGAATATAGTAAACTATCCTAACAACTTTAGCAAGTGTTTAGGATGAGTAATTTGCGCGTGGAATACAAAATTAACACAAGTTGCAAATTTTATAAAGCCTATGCCCTAGATAGTCTTGATTGCAAAAGTAAAGAACTAGAACACACGAGACAAAGGATGTTTACCGAGGTTCAACCTCACAAAAAGGATCTATGTTCTCGCTGAGGAGCTCACACAGTGCCAGGTCTCAATCCACCCTTTACCTCTTCAAGTCACCACAATGGCCAACTTGAGTTCCACTATCACAGGGTAATCACCAAGTCAGTGTGTCAACCTCACACGCTGAGGGCTCTCACAAAATTACAGCGAGAAAGCGAATCAAATACACTCAAAAGATGTACAATAGATGTGAGAGTGTATGAGAGATCAAACCCCGAGAGCTCAACAATGCGTAGGAGACGATCTCCCTTTCCCAAATCTTGATTCCCAAAAGATATATCCTTTTAGGGCTTTACATGTGAGGGAAGAAGTGTTTATGTGCTCTTGGGACGTGTGACGGCGCTAGGGTTCTTAGTTGGTCGTTATGGATTCGTGGATGACCTATTTATAGATAATCTAAAAAAAGGTACCGTTACGGATCCTGACGGTCGGACTAGTCCACTCAAGGGACCGGACTAGTCCGGTGTGCTGTGTAATATGTGCGTGAGTTGTGTAGCACACTTGAAACCCTAATTGCTCTGAGTGAACCGGACTAGTCCGCATGGAAATAGAATGTTAATCAGAGTAGTCTGTGGTGAATTCAGTAACTAAATTGGACTAGTCCGCAATTAAACGGACTTGTCTTGTGCAAGGTGAGATGTGTGTTGTGTTGGCAGACTAGTCCAAATCTTGGGACTTGTCCGCGCAAACATCAAAAAGTTGATCGGACTTGTCCGGCTTATATCCGGACTAGTCCGTGCGGAAACAAAGAGTTGACCGGACTAGTCTGATTCTACTCTGGACTTGTCCGTGTGAGAACAAAAATTGTGTCAGACTAGTCTGCTTGTGAAATGACTTGTCCGGTGCTTCAGTGAGTTGCTTAAATTGTTAACTTTAGCCCTTACTCTCTACGCAAAATCATAAGCTCTTGGGATGTGTCTATCAGACACATCCTATACATTAACAACTACTTTGCGCTTGCATCCTTCACTTGGGCTTTTTCCTTCTCTTTCCTCATTTTTTACCTTTTTATGCACCATTAGTTCTATTCTTCGTATACCTGCTTTCATCTCAACAAAACTCATTAGGATCTCATTTGTTTGTCATCAATCGTCCAAAACCCACAAGGCAATGCCTAGATACACTTTCAATCTTTGCCTTTTTGGTGATTGATGACAACCGTTTGAGATTTCACAATTAAGAGTAAAAATTGATTTTCGTAAAGTGTGTATATATGAGGATGACATATGAACAATAATTATTTCTCACATATATGCACTCTTTATGTTGGGTGCCTATAGAGTGTGTGTGAGCAAATATTGTGATGTGTATAATTGAAAATACAGTAATTATAATAAACAACCATCACAAGAATATCATAATGACCATCACACATCCATATTAAACAAAATAGGAATCATTCAAATAGAGATTACAATGGTTTGAAACTTAAAGCATAAAAGATACATGTCCATGATCACTAGTCATTAAGGCTCATAAATAGACTACAAGTATCAATCTCCCCCCCCCCCCCTTTGGCATCAAGGTACCAAAAAGGGAAAAACTGAGGAAAGTTACTCTCTGTTACTCCCTCTCTCACTTTCGGTCATGTCCTCGTCTTCATCTTCAGATTCATGATCATGCTGAGGAGGAGGAACAAATACACCTGCAAGTCTGAAAGAAGCTAGTTCCTGTTCCATGAAAGGTGCAAGCTCTATGAAGTTCTCTTTGGAGTCTTCGAAGATCTGAGAAGATCCCACTGGTTCAATGTCCAACTTCTCACAGATAGCCTTTATATTTGCCTTCATGTACCTCTTGTGCGTCTTCCTAGCCAAGCTTTCCTTGTGTTGCTTCACTTCCACTTTGCGGCAAGATGCAAAGATGGAGGAAAGCATCTTTAGAACACCACTTGAGGACTCTCTGGAGGGTGGAGGAGCAGAGGTACTAGCTGGAACCCTTGTCCATTCATTTGCTTGTTTTGACCTTTGTTCCCTTGCAGGTGAAGCAGGTGCATTGGGAACACTGTAGGCGGTGGGCTTCTAAGGCTTGAGATTGGCATGCTCAACATCCTTGACAAACTCAAGGCCGATTACCTTCTCAATCATGTACATTATGTATGGTGCATAGCCACATGACCTGTTGGGAGTGATTGAGATGTTCACTATATCATTGTAGATATACTCAAACACATTGAAGGTTTGTCTCTTGCTTATCACTTTCATCAAGGTCCCTAGTGTTCCTTGAATGGTCCCTGCATCTCCATCCTTTGGAACGATGGTCTTCCTCAAAATCCTGTTTAGAACCGCAAAGAATGGCTTCATGTATTTTGTGCTAGGCGGCTTGTATGGCATTCTTGTGTCATAGAGGAATGTGAGCTCATCCTTCTCTAAAGGCTTCAAGTTTTGAATCACAATTTCATTTTCCAAAGTTTCTTCAAGATGGAGTATCCTGGCAAACTTTTCATATGTGACACTGTATTTGGATCCATGTGTCATCCAAATGATTCCTTCCTCTTCATCACCCGACAAGTAGAGGGTGGAGTAAAATTTCGTGATAACTTCATTGTTCCAATTGTATCAGAAGGATAGGAGATCTTTTAGACAATGTCTCTCCAAAGCTTCTAAGACTTCATGATAGTCTTGGCAGTTCTTGGATTGCATATATGTCACATCCACACACTGGCTCACCACAACTGGATTTCTCATCTTCCAGTACACATTCTCATAATAATCTACATGGAAGTGACTCCAGAATCTTGGGTCAGCCGCTTGTGCTCATAGACATTGATCTCCCTAAGTTTATCAGCTAAATCATTACCTTTGCCTCAGAAATTGTCTTCGGAGGGCTGCCTGTTTCGCTGCACAAGTGACTTCATCTTTCTTGGACCAATGGGTCCACTTGCAAGTCCCTTGCCCTTGCTAGTGCTTTTTCTTGTACTGTTGAGCTGACACCGGCACCATCCTTGCTTGATGCCTTCTTCACTACCACTTTCCTCTTTCTTGGTAGCACAGAGTCAGGAGGATAAGCATTAGCATCATGGTCATGTTGCTTTTTTCATCTCGGTTCTTTAGCCCTAGCCACTCTCTCGCAATCACGTTTGGCTTCCCAGTCAAACATGCTATCATTTGATGCAAACGACATCATGCCTGACCTAGAGAGTGCAAGGTGTGGTAAGAATGATGTGAATTACACTTTGTAGAGACAAGAGTTTAGACGTTCAAACTGTCAAGAGGATAGACTTGTCTGGTTTCAGGGTGCGGACTTGTCTCCACTAGGGACCGGACTAGTTCGATTTGACCGTATGAACCCTAACTTCTTATTTCATCGAATCTAACTAAGATTGATGCAAAAAGTAGGAGAACAATAGGAATACATATATCAGCGCAATGTATACCATAGGAATCAAGAAAAGTGAACAAACCTTGAGAAAAGGTAAGAACTAGGGTTTGGAATGATTTATACAAAATTTGAAGATTTGAGGAGGAAGGATCAGAGCAAAGTCCGGATTAGTCCGGAGAAGAGGTGATTCGCACCGAAGGGAATGGAGGAACCTTCGATTTTGGTGGCTACAAGTGGAAATCGCCTTGGGAGCTTGAGCTTGAGGATAGAGAGTGCTATGTTGATTGTGAGGAGGAGGAAGAGAGGTTTTGGCAGCGTGCTAGGGTTAAGCCTGATAGTAGCGGAATAGTCCGCACAAGGACTGGACTAGTCCAATACACTGGACCAGAGTCAGACTAGTCACTAGCAACAGACTAGTCCAGTGCTGACCGCAGACTAGTCTGGGTCAGCTGGACAGAATTGAATTACAACAAAGAGTTTTTTGGGATTTGAACTAATATCAATCTAATGGACATTATTTCATAAATAATCTTGATGAAAATATGACCAGTATGCAATCAACAATCATACAATGGCCATAATTCACCAAGATTCAATAATTAAAATAGGTTTTGAGAGAAAATTAGATAGGGGATGAATTATCGCAAAATAAGTAAACTTTGAATAGCCAATCAAGTATGCAGTATTTCAAGTCACATTTCGAGAATCGGAGTGACTTGAGACATTGCACACAAAACATATACTCAAAATGATGTTAATCCTAGATGCACAAGAGTACAATAAACTATTAGACAAGGAGTGATACATCAGTTCAATATGGCCTAGATACACAAAGATACAATAGAGCAAAAAATAGAATGGTATACCTCTTTGGACCATATTTATATCAACTTCGTTGTGGTGGGGATGCAAGCTAGTTCTCATTGGAGCTTGTCTTTATCCATGTTGGACTTTTGACAAAGTTCTTGATGCAGTCTTGGGTGATGCATTTAAGGTCTTGTATCCACTTTTTCTTCTTCATTTTCTTCAGCTCCTCCTTGATCATTGCCTCCATCGTTATATTGATTATCTTGTTGAGGTTGATCTTGTAAAAATTGAGTTTTTTTCTTTTGTAGAAGCTCCCCCTTGATCATTGCTCTCTGGTTGTTGTACACTTTGAGTCTTGTGATGATGGTTCGGGTGGAAATGAACTTAGATTTTCATTATACCCCATTAATACTTTCTTTCGTCCGGTCATGTGGTTTATGCCTATCAAGCACCTCTTTCGATCCACCGGAGGGGGGTACACCTACAAAACAAGATTATGCCTTGGTTCTAGGTACCCAAGCTTGCTTCGGTCCTTTAAGGTTAGTGATGAGACACTTGGGCACTCACTCACATGATTTCGGACTCTTGTAGAGTGGCCCAAAAACTTGGCGTAAATGTGATTAATTTTATTCTTCATAAGGACATATGAGGCACTGAAGTCATCAAACATGATGTTTGATCCATTTTTAGCTTTTTCATGAAAGGAACATGTTTGGTGTTCTCAACTTGATTTGAGCCTTCCTTGACAAAAGAAATTGATTCCTTGTTATTCATGGGGTTTCTAGTATTACGCTTTCACTACGTAAGAAACCCAAATAGGAGACAAAGATGGGTGACGAGCTCAAAGGTGATCGTCTCTAATACGGTTAAGCAAGGTGAGCCTGCTTTAGTGAGGATTTGACATGGCTCGGTTGAACATACAAGGAGACGCGTTACTATACAACCTGTCTCAGTTAAGTAAGTATCTGAGATGTGCTCACTTCTTTGACAAACGAGAGACGGGCTTTACTTGAGCGTGACTCATATTTGTTTTGTAACTAAGACGATCTTTTCTTGGCGCTCGTTTCCTTTTGTAATCGAAGCCGGCTCATCTCCCATACCCACCGGTCAGGCGCGTCTCCTTTTGTCATGGAAGCGGGCTCGTCTCCCATTCCCTTTATAGAGAGACATGCATTAAATTGGTTTTTCTCGATTTTTTATTGCCCTTCTACGACCTCCCAGCTATGGCAGAACAAGTTGCTGCTAGATCTGCCCTGTTCTTGCCCTATTCTTTCCCTCTTTGAAGGTGCCCTTCAAAAAGTCTTGCGGTGATTATACGTGGATCTTAAAACAAAGGGTTAGTCCTCTCCTCCTCTCCTGTTCCTTGCTATTTTTGTACCACTTTAGATCTTTACTATCAGTGGCTTCGATTTCTTTGATTTAGCTCTTCTTTTCTGTACGTAGATGTCGTCGGATCAAAGTTGGATGTATGGGTTGTGCCTTTGTAATGAATATATCCAAGAGGTAGATGCATTTATTGATTTCGCGAAGAAAGACATGTTGGACAGCATTAGAGTGACTATTTGTTGTCCTTGCAAACATTGCGAGAATGGAAAGAGATATTGCACAGATGAAGTCTTGAGGTCACATTTGATAACGCATGGATTCATGGTGGACTGTCGATGTCGGAATAATCATGAGGAGGAGGGGCTTAATGAAGAAGAGATGAGAGATTCATATTTGGAGAGGGAGGTCCTACCAGTGCCAAAGAAGATCATGATGACAATGTTAATATGCTAGATATATCAGGGTTTACCAATGAAGACATTGAGTTTTAGGTGCATAACATAGAGGAGATGGTACACAATGTCGAGCGACATGGCGACGATGATCTGTACAGCAATGGTGAACTTGCAAATTACAAGAAGATGCAGGAAGACTCGAAGAAGCCATTGTATTATGGTTGTGCAGCTAGGTACACCAGACTGTTTGCGATGATAAAACTTTTCCAGTTGAAGGCGAGCAATGGATGCAGTGATTGTAGTTTTAAGGAATTGTTGATGCTCCTTAAGGACATGTTACCCAAGGCAACACAGTCCCTACGACGATTTATGAGGCAAAACAGATAATATGTCCACTGGCTTTGCAGGTGGAGAAAATCCACGCGTGCAATAATGATTGCAATCTATATCGTGAACCTGAGTATGAAAACCTCGAGAAATGCCTATTTGTAGAGTGGACCGATTCAATCATAGGAAAGACGATGGTTCTCACGAGAACTGCAACATACAAAAAGAGAGCCTAAAAAGGTGTTTTGGTACTTTCCTATCATTCCTCATTTGAAGTGTTGGTTTGCAAACAAGAAAGAGTCAAAATTGTTGCGATGGCATAAAGAGAAGCATAAGCAGGATGCTGGAATGATAATACATCCTATTGATGCCACACAGTGGTGAAACATTGATTCATGAAATCCTGAATTTGCCATTGATCCTAGGAATATTAGGATATCAATGAGCACCGATGGCATGAATCTTTTTTTTAAACAGTAGCACACATAGCACATGGCCAATTGTGCTAACAATTTTGAACCTTCCTCCTTGGTTGTGTAACAAACAAAAATATATTATGATGTCAGGACTGATATTAAGGTCACAACAACCTGGGAATGACATCGACACTTATTTAGGCCTTTGGTTGAAGATCTGAAGCAGTTGTGGTACAACGACGAAGTGCAGGTCTGGGATGACAACAAGCGTGAGTACTTTCGCCTCAAAGCCATTTTATTTATGACTATTAGTGATTCTCCAGTAGAATGTAACTTGTCCAAATAGAATAAGAAAGTAGGTTGCAGATGTCCACATTGTTTGAGAGAAACAGACTCACAATACTTGAGCGAGTCACGAAAAATAGTGTACATGGGACATCGACGCTTGTAAGGATCGAATGCCCAAGAGGGGGGGTGAATTGGGCTTCTTTTCAAAAATTTAAAGCAATAAAACTTAATTAAAAAGCCCAATTCCCTACGCAAACAACCTATGCAATCAAGTGACTAGTAACTTTGCGGTATATGAAATGCATAAGTGTAAAGTGAGAGTAAGAGAATGCAAACTCCCAAGGAGACACGAGGATTTATCCCGTGGTTCGGCAAGATCGTCAAGATCTTCCTACATCCACGTTGTGGCACCCACCAAACGCTATAGCCACACCCAAGTCACCGAGACTAGGGATCTTCACTATTCTTCTCCGTTTGCCAACCTCGGTAAGGTGGAGCTCAAGCCTTGTACAACTTGGATCCTCCGGGCTTCCACAACCGTCTTGGCAAGCTCCGGAAATCACTCTCAGTTACAATCACCAAGGGACACTCCCTTATAGCTCTCACTACACTAGAGATTCCTATCACCAAGAATGGAAGCACACAAGCACTATCTCTAGCTAGTTCTAGCCTATCTCTTGGTGTGTAAGTGGTGTAGATAATCTAGAAGTGGTAGCTCAACGTCTTGAATGCTTGAGAATGTGTAGAGTATGTCTGGTAATCAAGACTTGTCGAATAGACTGGTTGAAGGGGTATAAATAGCCAGCCTCCACGAAATAGCCGTTGGAAAAGTAGGCTAAGATCACTGTTCTGCGAACACCGGATGATCCGATGCTCTCCCTTCAGTTATCATCGGTCAAGTTCACTTTAGCTGATGTCACTGTGTTAGATATGACCATTGTTAGACCGATGTTACACTTGTCTTCTCATCGGATGATCCGGTGGCACTTCCTCCAGAATTGGTTCAACCTTGATGCTTACTGGAGTGATTAACCGATGTGTTTAAGGTTATACATCGTATGATCCGGTGCTACACTTGGTCCAAGGATATTGCATACTGTACTAATGGACCGATGTAACATTGCCCTTAACATCGGATGATCCAGTGAGTACTTTGTTCTGAGCTCTTCTTCTTCTGCTGAACCAACTCGACCGATGTGTTGTTTTCTGGAAACATCGGTTGATCCGGTGAGTTGATTTTGTTTGCTTCGAGTTGTTCTAAGTGATTCTTTTGGAATTTTCTCGATTGACCTCTTAGACACTTGTTGTAAATATTCTTCTGATGATTGTCAAGCATTGAGTATTGTCAATTATGATTGAATGACTTTGACATATGAGGTTTTACTTCTAATCTTCATAACATTGACTGATCTCATAAATGATTGTTTAGGGGTCTCCAATGATCAGTAGTTGATGTTCATATTCATATAGATTTCATTTGATTGAGTGATATGGGAGACCTTGCATCCACAAATTCATTAGTAAAATCCAATGGTTGTCATTAATCACCGAAACCATACCTCATGGGGGCCTAGATGCTTTCAATCTCCCCCTTTTTGGTGATTGATGACAACACAACAAGTGAAGCATAATAGTCATGAATTTCATAGAACAATACTCAAGAAGATATGCAATGAGTACAAGATATGGCATTTTAAACTTGAAGACTCAAAAAGAGATTAATAACGCGAAAGCTCAATCGATTAATAACTCAAGAGAATAAGTGGCACAAGAATACTCAATGAATAGCAAATGAGTAGCAAAAACACCAAATTACAAAAGATATAGATAGAGACTCTGACTCCCCCTACAACTAGGACACTCCCCCTGAGGCTAAGCTATCCTCCCCCTGACTCTCCTCTAACTCTTCTCCCCCTTTGGCATCAAGACACCAAAAAGGAATCCGAGTGCCTAAGAACCCTGAGTGCTCGGAGCGATGACGAACTGGTCACCGTCGGGGGTGCTGTCATCGGAGCTGCTGCCTGCTGCTGTGGCTGAGGCTGGAGTAGAAGTGGAGGGAGCTGTAGGGGCCGTAGGAGCCACTGTCGGTGCCTGCTGAGTCGGAGCTACTGGCAACGGGGCACTGACAACGGATGTCGGTGTCTGCTGGAACAACGTCGTAGCCGGCAGTGGAGAGTGGATCGATGCGCCTGGAGCAAGCAGTGGAGACATGCTGATCGTCGGGATCGGCGTGGTCGGCACTGGAGCTGCAGCTGGAGCGAGGACAGGTGGGGGTGGAGCAAAGCCTGGCAGCTGCGACGGCAGGGCAATCTCGGTCTGGGTGTAGAGGTTGGTGATCAACCCCAGGATGCCCATCATCGCCTGTTGCGTCTGCTGCTGTTGGTCGAGGGAGCGCTGGTGCATCTGGTCTATCAGCCCCATCAACCGGTCAGTGTCCTCTCGCCTCTCGCGGGCGATCTGGCACTGCATCTCCTGCTGCTGCTGCTGGAGCTCCAAAAGACGTGCTACATGCTCAGCTCGGGCCTGCTCAGCTACAAGCCGGTCCAGGCGCTGCTGCTCAACCATCTGCTGGAGGAGGGAGGTGAGCTCGAACGGCTAAGAGACCTGTGCCTCTGAGACGGGAGGTGGAGTAGGAGGGGGCACGATCGAGCCTCCAGCCTCCACGTCATGCTGCCTGGGTGAGGGAGGAGGTGGGAAGTACTCCTCAACGCTATCATCCGTGTCGCTCTTGGACCATATATGCTGAAGTTCCTCACCCTGAGCCTCTGCCTGAGCCAGTCTCTCATCTTCCTTCTCCAGATCTGACCAATTCTCCTCGGATAGCCAAGCACGGACCTGACGCTCGACTGGACGGCCAAGGCGGCGGTCTCCAGGAGCTGGAGCACGGTAGTGGCTGAACCGTGTGACACTCTCGTTAGTGAGACTGTCACGCACGGCAGACTCCTCAGGAACAACCATGGAGAGCAAGTAGCTGATCCAGTGTCCAAACACAAGTTGCCTCATCATGCCAACTCCATCAGCGATCACATCCTCCATCTCACATATGAGGATGTCCACAATATCGAACTCCAACTCGTTCATGATGTAGAACAGGAGGGTCTGCTGCAGGCTGGTGAACCCCTCTAGGTATCCGGACCTCGGCAAAAGGGTGCGGTGCAAGGCAAGGTGCACTGTGCGCGCAGCTGGAGTCAGAAGTGCTGGTACCCTCGGTTGGTCTGGAGAGAAATACGGAGCAAACAGGGAGCGTATCTCCTCCAGTGGTGGTGCCACTCCTCCAGTGAGCGGCCTCCTCGGCGGGTCTTCCTGTCCATACACTCTCTTGTGCAGGCAAGTGTCGTGGAGATCCACTCCCAGCAGCTGTCCCAAAGTCTGTCTCGTTAAGTGATGGTGCTGGCCCATGAACATGAAGTCTATAGATCTGCGGCCCTCGGAGACGTAGAGGGTAGCGTAGAATATGCGGACCTAGTCCTCCACGTAGGCACTCCTCTCGTAGGACATCAGCTCCACCAGCCCTCTATACCTCTCAAAGTAGGGGCGTATCTCCGTCTCGGCTGCCAGTGCAAGATGATCCCAGTCCAAGAAGTTGTGCTGGAAGAGCTTATGGCCCCGACGTCTGTATGTCTCGTACAGCGACGCCTGAGTCAAGGTCCAAAAGCGGCTGTCCACACGTGCCTCTCTGGGTTGCAGGAACCACTCCTCAAGCAAAACGCTCCATCTGAGTCTTCTGAGCTGCTTGGCCTTCATCTTCCTGTAATCTATCAACCGGACACCTTCACCAACACGAACGTTGGTGTCCATCTTGTAGACGGCTCTCTGGGCCACCCTGTCCTCTCGAAGATCTGCAGCAGATGGTCTCAAACGTGGTACTGCCGTGGGATGACCCTTACGGGTCCTGGTTGAGCACCGGCGAACAAGTGGCACTTCCGGCTCTTCTTCTTCCTCGGACTCATCCGGCACGGGAGGCTGCGGTCGGCGGCGCTTGGGTGGAGTGGCTGCGGCGGTGGAGGAGAGCGGCGGCGGCGGCGCTGGAGGAAGCGGCGGCGGTGGCGCTGCTGCGGTGGTGCGGCGACGGCTGGAGGGCAGTGGCGGCCGGAAGGCGACCGGAGGGCTGCGGTGGCGGTAGGGCGAGGGAACAGCAGCGGTGGAAGGGCGAGCGAGCATCGGGGTCAGGGAGAGAGAAAGGAGGGAGGCGAGGGGGCATTTAAAAAGTGGATCCCAAACCCTAGCTTAAAATTTAACACTGGATGGACCGACGTTAAAAGATAGGAGCATCGGTCGAATGGCACAGTAAGGGTATTCAAAAAGGTACCGTTGACACCGGATGGTCCGACGTAGAAGGGAATAGCATCGAAGGATTTCACCACAGTTCCAGAAATGTGAACATCAGATGCACCGATGTTTCTCAGAATGAACTCGTCGGTTGATTTGTGTTACTGACTGAGCTGACCCTTGGCTTTTGAACACAAAGTGATCCGATGATGGTCTGGCCTAAGCATTGGATAATCCGATGACTACAAAACAGCAACATCCCATATATGTCCTTTGACCAAACAAACAAACAATGAGAAACACATGTCTTAGGACTTTTTGGGCAACCCCTTACCCCTCAAAAATACTAATTGCCAATAACTTGGCTAAGTCTTAAAGCAAATAGAACACCGAAGAAAATAGGGAGGAAATTATCCAAATAAAATGTAAGGCCCATGCTTTGTGAGCTAGAGGATGAGGCCTTCTATCTCTTAAAAGCATGTTCCTTTAGGTATTAACGCACCTAACATTTTGTTCTTCCCACATCATATGAGTCGAGATATTGCATTTCAAACAAGTCTCTTTCTCATGAGGTGGGTTCCCCTTTGTGACAATCTACCGTATGCAATGCCAAATAATTTATAGTGCAAGACATTTAAATATGAGTGCAAGTCTATATGGCAGTCATCATGCAAGACATAAAATAAATCTATCTTGCCAAGTTTGAACCTTTCAAAGGCTTATTCAGGGAGAGCCACTCACCAAGCCTTGGGAAAACCCAAAAGAACCTCCATCCCAAGCTAACCCTTGCTCACCCCTATCCTTTGAAAGTTAGACAAGACCTATATGAGATGCATTCTTACATGGCAACTTACATGACGTTTGATGCATCTAGCACATTTAATTCACTTCTTAGCCTAGAAAAAGTTTTCTCATCAAGTGGTTTAGTGAAGATATCCGCCAATTGTTCTTCGGACCTAACACCTCGCAATGATATGTCTCCCTTAGCTTCATGGTCCCTCAAGAAATGATAGCGGATATCAATGTGCTTAGTGCGGGAGTGTTGAACGGGGTTTTTAGCTATCTTAACCGCACTTTCATTGTCACAAAGGAGACGCACACAACCAAGTTTAATACCAAAGTCCCTTCATATAAAGAATTTGGGCACAACATGCACCGGCCGCGATATATTCTGCTTCCGCCGTGGACAAGTTGACGAAATTTTGCTTCTTGCTAGACCAAGATACTAGGGAACGCCCAAGCAAGTGGCACCCACCGGAGGTACTCTTGCAGTCCACACGGCATCCGGCAAAGTCCGAATCCGAGTAACCTAAGATATGGAATTTTGCACCTTTAGGGTACCACAAGCCCACACTAGGGGTATGCTTAAGATACCGAAGTATCCTAAAGAAAGCCTTCCGATGCAATTCTTTAGGTGCCGCTTGAAAGCGAGCACACAATCATACACTAAACATGATATCAGGCCTAGATGCGGTAAGATAAAGCAATGAACCAATCATAGAATGGTAGTTGGATTGATCAATGGGTATACCATCCTTATCCGCGTCGAAATGACAATTTGTTGCCATTGGAGTGCTTCTTGAGCTACAATCTCCCATCTCAAATTTCTTCAAGAGGTCCTTGGTATACTTCTCTTGATAGACGAAGGTCCCCTCTTGAAGTTGCTTGATTTGGAGTCCAAGGAAGAAGTTGAGCTCTCCAATCATCGACATCTCGAATTCCCTAGACATCATTTTGCCAAACTCATGGCTAAGAGCTTCGTTAGTTGAACCAAAAATAATATCATCAACATAAATTTGACAAATAAATAATTCTCCATTGATGTCTTTGGTGAAGAGTGTAGTGTCCACCCTCCCGATCTTGAATCCTTGCATGATCAAGAAATCTCGTAGTCGTTCATACCATGCCCTAGGTGCTTGCTTGAGCCCGTAGAGCACCTTGTGCAACCTATACACATGATTAGGATTCCTCGGATCTTCAAACCCGGGAGGTTGTTCAACATAAACAAGCTCGTTAATGTAACCAATAAGAAAGGCACTTTTCACATCCATTTGATAAAGTCTAATATTATGATGTGATGCAAAGGCAAGGAGTATACGGATGGCTACTAGCCGGGCGACCGGAGCAAATGTCTCCCCAAAGTCTAGTCCTTCAATTTGCGAGAACCCCTTGTACACAAGTCTTGCCTTGTTGCGGACCACCACGCCGTTCTCGTCTTGTTTTTTGCGGTGCACCCACTTTGTTTCGATGACGTTTTTGTCCTTGGGTCGCTCCTCCAACACCCAAACTTCATTGCGGATGAAGTTGTTAAGTTCTTCTTGCATGGCAATCACCCAATTTGGATCTTGGAGTGCTTCCTCAATGTGAGTGGGTTCTACACATGAAACAAATGAGTAGTGCTCACAAAACTAAGCGAAATGGCGAGAACGTGTACTTACTCCCCTTGACGGACTTCCGATAATTTGGTCCATCGGATGCGCCTTGGAGATGCGTCCATGCCTCATAAGTGGTTGTGAAGCACTTGGCGGTGGTGATGCGTTTTGCTCTTCTTGTGGTTGGACTTAATCATGGACTTCTTCTTCTTCTTGATGTTGTGTGGCTTGTGAGTCTCGAGTCGGCAATGGATCATCCTTTTCTTCTCCATCAACTTGAGGCGCCATGGAAGTGTTGATGTCGGAACTTGAAGCTCCCCCTTGATCATGGCTCTCCTCAACTTTAGGCTTGATGTCTCCAATGGTCATGTTCTTCATAACTTCTCGTAGAGCCTCATCATCTATTTCATCATGACCAAAACTCTCCTCTTGGGAGCCATTAGTTTCATCAAACTCAACATCACAACTTTCCTCAACTGAAACGGAGGTTTGGTTGAATACTCGATATGCTTTTGAGTTTGATGCATAACCAAGAAATATACCAACATCACATCTTCTTTCAAACTTACCGAGCCTTTTCTTGCGATAGATGTAGCACTTGCACCCAAAGACTCAAAAGTAGGAGATGTTGGGCTTTCTCCCAATGAGAAGTTCGTACGGGGTCTTTTGAAGTAGTCGATGTAGGTAGACCCTATTTGCGGCATGGCACGCCGTGTTGATTGCTTCGGCCCAAAACTTCACCGACGTGCCATAGTCATCAAGCATTGCTCGCGCAAGAGTGATGAGAGTCTTGTTCTTTCTTTCCACAACACCATTTTGTTGAGGAGTGTATGTGGCCGAAAACTCATGCTTCACGCCTTCACGGTCAGACCACTCCCCAATGTTGTAGTTCTTGAATTCGGTGTCGTTGTCACTCCGAACCTTGATGATGGGAAGTTGAAATTCCCTTTGCGCGCGATTAGCGAAGGTCTTGAACACTTCCGAAGTTTCACTCATCTCACCTAGAAACAAAGTCCAAGCATAGTGAGAGTAGTCATCAACTATAACAAGACAATAGAGGTTACCGCCAAGACTTTGATATGTGGACAGTCCGAAGAGGTCCATGTGAAGTAGCTCAAGTGGCTTGGAGGTTGACACCATTGTCTTCATTGGGTGGTGTGAAGCAACTTGCTTCCCGGCTTGGCAGGCGCTACAAAGCTTGTTCTTCTCAAATGTGACATCTTTCACGCCATTCACCATCCCAAGCTTGAATGACTTCTTGAGCTTGCTCATCCCAATGTGCGCTATGCGTCGATGCCATAGCCAACCCGAACTTGTCTTAGTGAAAAGACAAGTGGTCAAGCTAGCATCCTTGTTGGAGAAGTCTACTAGGTAGAGATGTCCATGCCAAAATCCTTTGAAGATTAGTTCTTTGCTTGTTTCACTACTCGCAACAACATCATTTTTGCTAAAGGTGCACGTTAGTCCAAGATCACATAATTGTGCAATAGAAAGTAAATTAAAACTAAGTGACTTAACGTACAATACATTGGAAATAGATAAATCATTTGAAATAGCAATTTTACCTAACCCAATTACCTTACCCTTAGAGTTATCACCAAAGGTGACTTGTTCATTATTGTCGGTGTTTTCTATGGTGGTGAACATACCATCATTGTCGGTCATATGTTGAGTGCACCCGCTATCGAGTACCCAATGCTTTCTTCCGGCTTTGTAGTTCACCTACACACATGAATTCAATTTTTTACTTTAGGCACCCAAGCCAACTTAGGTCCTTGTATGTGTGATACAAGTGTTTTTGGGACCCAAAGTTGATTGGGGAGCTTCCCCTTCATGCCCTTCATATCCTTGCCAATGAATGTTGCCTTCACCTTGCCATCTACTTTACTCAAGAGATAAAAACGATCATTGAAAGTAGATTTGTAGTTAGTAGGCAATTTTGGAGAAGGTCGGTTGGGAAGAGGACACTCCCTTGTATGGTGACCGGTGACCTCATAATGTTGGCAATAAGAACCAACTTCCTTGATGAAGCTTGTTCTAAGCTCTGGTGAGGGCATCTTTCCTTTGTTAGGCACCGGGAAGGATCCAAGTCCTCTCTTGTTGAAGGCCTTTGCTTGTTGGAAGAGGATTTCCTTGTCCTTGACTTCTCCTTTTGATAGTCTAGCCACACTAGTGCGGAGACTCTCAATTTCTTCCAACAAGTCCTTCTCCCTAGTGTTCTCTTTCAAAGGCAAAGACTTGTGCAAGACATTAGTGTCATGAGAAGTAATGGATACCTTATCATTAAGAGTTTGTTTCTTCATATTTTTCAATTCTTGATCAAGCGCTTCACAAGCAAGGTTAAGTATTTGATGCTCTTGGATCAACTCATTGTGCTTTTCCAAGAGTTCTTGGTGGGCTAAGTCAAGCTCATGATGATCTAGCTTGATTTGAGCCTTATCCTCCTCAATTTGCTTGACATGGGATTTGAATGTGTCATGCTATTTAAGTATGCTTTCATACTTGTCAAGCAAATCAAGGTTAGCACTCTCAAGCTTAGCATGAGTTTCTTCAAGAGCTTGAACCTTACTCTTTTCCCTCTTAATGTTAGTATGATATTCATTTATTAATGAAGTTAAATCATCGGGGGAAAGCTCATCATCGCTAGAGTCATCACATACCTTGGTGTTACCTTTTGCCATGAGGCACATGGGTGGTGGATGAAGAGGTGAGTCAGCATTGTTGGCAATGGCAAGGCCGGCCAAACTTTCTTCTTCCGCTTCACTCTCTTCATCACTTGATTCTTCGTCGGTGACCCATTCATTTACCTCACACATGAACACCTTTTGTGGACCATTTCTCTTATTTGGGAAGAGCTTTGCCTTCTTGCCCTTGTCATGTTTCTTCTTCCCAAAGGATCTTGGTTTGGGTTTGACCTCTTCTTCATCATCTTCACTATCTTCAAGCTTGCAATGCTTGCTCTTGTGGTTCTCTCTTCTTTTGTCCGGTTTTGGACAATCATAGGAGATGTGGCCTTGATCACCACAATTGTAGCAAGTCTTGTGATCATCTCTCCTTGGTAGAAACGCTTTCTTCTTGGGATCAAAGGTGTATCCATTCTTAGTAATCTTGGAGTTCAAGCATGAGAACTTTCTCATCATCAATGCAAGCTCATCATCGTCATCTTCACTTGATGCTTGCTCTTCTTCACTTGAGCTAGGCTCAACCACCTTCTTCTTCTTGAGACTTGTTTTCTTGGTGGAGGCCTTTAGAGCAATTGTTTTTGAAGATGATTGCTCCATCATCCCAAGTACACTCATCTCATGAGCGTGAATCTCTCCAATGAGTTCTGAAACTTAAATGTGGTCAAGAGATTCTTTTTGAAGCATAGAGTTGATGATGTTGTACTTTGGCTTGGGAAAGAGCATGAGAATCTTGCGGTTGATGAGACCCTTGCCAAGAGAAGCAATGTCAAGAGCATTAATTTCTTCAATAAGCACATTCAAGCGAGAGAACATTTCATTGACATTTTCATGAGGTAGCATTTAAATTCATCATATTTGGCTTTAAGCATGTGATATTTTAGTTCCTTGACACGAGAAGAGCCCTCATGAATTTCTATTAAGCAAGCCCAAATTTCACAAGCCTTTTCTTTGCTAGCAATCCTAGCAAACACATCTTGACTAATACATTCATAAATTGTATTCCTAGCTTTAGCATCCCACTTAATTTGATCATCAACATAATTGTGCTCACCAAACCCCGTGTGGGTCGCTTCCCATACTTCGGGAGCAATAGCCTCTAGATAAGCGTGCATGCGTGCTTTCCAATAGGCAAAGTTCTTGCCCTCAAAGATAGGAACTGAACCCCCAACCTTGGCCATTTTAGCTCTCTAGCGGTGAAGCTAGAATGATCCAATGAGCAACCTTGCTCTGATACCAATTGTAAGGATCGAATGCCCAAGAGGGGGGTGAATTGGGCTTCTTTTCAAAAAATTAAAGCAATAAAACTTAATTAAAAAGCCCAATTCCCTATGCAAACAACCTATGCAATCAAATGACTAGTAACTTTGCGATATATGAAATGCATAAGTGTAAAGTGAGAGTAAGAGAATGCAAACTCCCGAGGAGACACGAGGATTTATCCCGTGGTTCGGCAAGATCGTCAAGATCTTCCTACATCCACGTTGTGGCACCCACCAAACGCTATAGCCACACCCAAGTCACCGAGACTAGGGATCTTCACTATTCTTCTCCGTTTGCCAACCTCGGCAAGGTGGAGCTCAAGCCTTGTACAACATGGATCCTCCGGGCTTCCACACCGTCTTGGCAAGCTCCGGAAATCACTCTCAGTTACAATCACCAAGGGACACTCCCTTACAGCTCTCACTACACTAGAGATTCCAATCACCAAGAATGGAAGCACACAAGCACTATCTCTAGCTAGTTCTAGCCTATCTCTTGGTGTGTAAGTGGTGTAGATAATCTAGAAGTGGTAGCTCAATGTCTTGAATGCTTGAGAATGTGTAGAGTATGTCTGGTAATCAAGACTTGTCGAATAGACTGGTTGAAGGGGTATGAATAGCCAGCCTCCACAAAATAGCCATTGGAAAAGTAGGCTGACATCACTGTTCTGCGAACACCGGATGATCCGATGCTCTCCCTTCAGTTATCATCGGTCAAGTTCACTTTAGTTGATGTCACTGTGTCAGATATGACCGTTGTTAGGCCGATGTTATACTTGTCTTCTCATCGGATGATCCGGTGGCACTTCCTCCAGAATTGGTTCAACCTTGATGCTTACTGGAGTGATTAACCGATGTGTTTAAGGTTGTATATCAGATGATCCGGTGCTACACTTGGTTTAAGGATATTGCATACTGTACTAATGGACCGATGTAACATTGCCCTTAACATCGGATGATCCGGTGAGTACTTTGTTCTGAGGTCTTCTTCTTCTGCTGAACCAACTCGACCGATGTGTTGTTTTCTGGAAACATCGGTTGATCCGGTGAGTTGATTTTGTTTGCTTCGAGTTGTTCTAAATGATTCTTTTGGAATTTTCTCGATTGACCTCTTAGACACTTGTTGTAAATATTCTTCTGATGATTGTCAAGCATTGAGTGTTGTCAATTATGATTGAATGACCTCGACATATGAGCTTTTACTTCTAATCTTCATAACATTGATTGATCTCATAAAATGATTGTTTAGGGGTCTCCAATGATCAGTAGTTGATGTTCATATTCATATAGATTTCATTTGATTGAGTGATATGGGAGACCTTGCATCCAAAAAATCATTAGTAAAATCCAATGGTTGTCATTAATCATCGAAACCATACCTCATGGGGGCCTAGATGCTTTCAATGCTACATTCCAATGAATCACCCGTTTCGGATATGAAGGATAATTTCAATGGTAATTTTTGAGAAGAGGCGTCCTCCACCTCATCTCACGGGTTATGAATTCTATGAAATGGTCAAGGATATCCATGTTGTCCTTCGTAAGCAGAAAAGGATTGGCCAAAATACTGGCAAAGATGACATGTGGAAGAAGCAATCAATTTTTTGGGAGCAACCGTATTGGAAAGACTTAGATGTCCATCATTCGGTTGATGTGATGCATGTTGAGAAGAATGTCTACGAGAGCCTACTTGGGACATTGTTTAACACGGAGGGGAAAACTAGGAACCATGGACATGCCCGAGCAGATCTAAAGAAAATGGGAATTAGGCCTGAGTTGTGGGTCGATGACTCGGTAAAATGAACAGACTACCCACATCATGTATTACCCTTTGGAAAAATGAGAAGAAAGAGTTTTGTGGTTTCTTGAAAAATGTGAAAGTACCATCCAGATACTCGACGAACGTCTCAAGTCTTATTTCATTTCTAGATCTAAAACTAGCTCCCAGTGTGAAGTCCCATGATAACTATGTATTGCTTACGCAGATGATTGCTGTTGGAATTCAGAATATCCTACCGGTCAATGTTCGGGAGGATATAATGAACTTTTGCTTTTTCTTCAATGCAACTTGTCAAAAACTAGTATGTAAAGAAGATCTCGAGTCATTGCAAAAAAAGGCACTATGAAACTTTATGCTTCCTTGAGATGTATTTTCCACCTGCCTTTTTCGACATTAGCGTCCATTTCACAACTCATCTTATTAAGAAGATAAAGCTACTTGGTCATGTGTTCCTTCACCAGATGTATGCGTATGAAAGATTCAACGGCATACTGAAGTCCTTCATTAGAAATCAAGCTTACCCTGAGGGCAGCATGGTATAAGGATACTCTACTGAGGAAGCTGTGGAGTGGGCTCTAAACTACACTGACTCGAGTAACCCGATTGGTGTTCTCAAGTCTCGTCATGAGGGGGGAGGCTCACAGGAAAAGGGACCACTGGGAAGAAGGCTATAACTCCATATCCACAATTATTCTTCTGCGCTCATTTCTACATGTTACAACACATGTCCGTTGTGTTGGAGTACTTTGATGAGCATAAGATGGTGGTGCTTAGAGACAATCCTGGTCGCAATGAATCAAGGTTAGCAAATGAACACAGGAGAAAATTCATTGGCTAGCTCCAGGATCAGATTTCTCACTCATCGGATACTCAAACAAGTGAATACCTAAAAAAAGTTGGCTTGTAGTCCTATATTCACAGTTATTACATATCAAGGGTATGACATAAATGGATACACGTTCTATACTGTAGAACAAGATAAGAAAAGCATGTCTCAGAATAGTGGTGTTCGTGTTGATGCTTATAATGTCGCGGGCCATGACAAAAACTTGTACTATGGTCAAATACAAGAGATATGGGAGCTTGAATTTCAAAGATTCAAGATTCCTCTTTTCCATTACAACTGGGTTGATGGAATCAAAGGTGTTGTACAAGACAAGTACAGGTTCACTAGCATTGATCTTAACCGTTAAGGATATAAGTCGGAGCCTTTCATGTTAGCAGAACACGTTGCTCAAGTGTTCTATGTTCCAGACACAACAAATAAAATACTTAAGGTGGTTATACCTGGAAAACGACAAATCATCGGAGTCGAGAATGCCACCGATGAGGAAGAGTTTGACCAATTTGATGAGATTCCTCCTTTTGTCACCTTGGTGATCAAGCCAATAATACCATCGGCCAACAAAACTTCCTTACTTGCAGAATGACCACCATGAAAAAGTCAAGAATTTCAAAAAACCAAGACCGCAGCGTAAAGTACCAAATTGATTGTGTGTAAATATGCTCAATATGTGAAAATATGGTCAATTCAGTGAAAATTTGACTTCCATTTGGATATTTGCATGATATATGCTCAAATGTGTAAAAATATTGCCATTTGAGTGAAATATTGACTTTCATTGGTCATATGTTCTCTTTTCTTATGGAGAAGTACTAATGCCTTGTATTCTGTTTCTTAAGGAAGCACTACTGAATATGGCACTTGCTCTGCCCGGGAAAATGGGAGACGTACATGATGCGAGACGAGTGAAGATTTTTTCTTTCACCTCGAAAATCTGAGCGCATTGCAATGAGCATATAAGGCGTGGCATTGCACAACACAAAGCGGAAGTTGTTGTTCCCGCATCAGCGCCTGCTGTGCGTCGATGAGGCAACAGTAGCTTTGGCATCCACAAGGTAATTGGAGACGCTCCTTTCAAGATATCGTCTCCTTCACAAGGTAATGAGAGACGCGCCTTCCAAGAGCACTGAAAGTCGCCTAGAGGGGGGTGAATAGACAATATGACCTGAAATCGCTTAATCAAACGAGATTAAATTTCTGAGGCCAGACTAGTTTGTTATGGGCCGTACTAATCCCCTCAGCACGAGGTGAAAACCTAAAAACTTGATTTCAACAAGTTATTTGCAGAATTTAGGTTGACAAAAGTTAGATGCAATGTCTAGAAACATAATACAACTTGGATTAACAAATGTAGACAATTAGGTTGCAAGATTTCAATGAAGAACGATTTGAAGAACAGTATGAACCCTAATAGCAATTCTAGTGAATGCCGAAATGTAAAGCAACGAGCGAGACACGATTTATCCCGTGGTTCAGCTCCATAAAGAAGCCTACATCCACGTTGAGAAGTCCACACAAGGACCGGGTCTCACTTGATCCTTTTCTCACCAAACCACTACAATGGAAGACTTGGTTTCCACTATATCAAAGGGGTAATTGAACTTCGCTGGCAAGAAGCTGGAAGCTGTGGGAGATGTGGTCGTCGACGAACTGGAGACGGGGGGAAGGTCCCTGGCGAATAATGTTGCCGAATATGTGTTGGCATGTTTCAAAAGCCACAACCCCCAGATGTCTTTAGCTCCGGTGTTCGAAGGACCCGTTGCCGAGGAGGAAGAAGCCACCAGGGCCAACGTTCAAGAAGCTATCCAAACAGTTGCTTCATTCTTCAATAGGAACTCTAGTAGTTAGGACTTCTCCTTTTCTGCCTTCATCTTGTAATCCTCTGATTTTGAATGAATGAAATCCTTCCGAATTCCATTTTTTGTGCCTTCTATGCATTGCCTTTAATATTGTTGGCCCCTGGTAGATGTGTTCAATAAATTGAAGGCATCT
The DNA here is from genome assembly GCA_036927565.1 of Tuctoria greenei. Classification (NCBI taxonomy): domain Eukaryota; kingdom Viridiplantae; phylum Streptophyta; class Magnoliopsida; order Poales; family Poaceae; genus Tuctoria; species Tuctoria greenei. The sequence continues at coordinate 259,974,931 of JAYESD010000002.1, forward strand.
ACCATGAGGATTTAGACAATGTATTGAAAACTCAATAGCTCTGAATTCATAGCCAGTATGATAGCTCCAAGTTCTGAGTCTTGCCTCCGACATCTTCAGGGACCCTTTGTTACATTGACAGCGGGCCCCCGGGAGTTATTGGAGCTTGGTAGCTTCGATGGCGCCCATTATCAATTTATAGAACGTTGACGGCGGGCCCCCTGGGAGATGTTGGAGCTTGGTAGCTTCGACGACGCCCACTATCAACATATAGAACGTCGACAGCGGACCCCATGGGAGGTGTCAGAGCTTGGTAGCTTCGACGGCGCCCACTATTAACGTATAAAATGTCGACGACGGGCCCCCTGGGGGTTGTCGAAGCTTGGTAGCTTCGACGACGCCCACTATCAACATATAGAACATCGACGGCAGGCCCCCTGGGGGTTATCAGAGCTTGGTAGCTTCAACGGCGCCCACTATCACCATATAGAATGTTGATGGCGGGCCCCCTAGGAGGTGTCAGAGCTTGGTAGCTTCATCGGCGCCCACTATCAATGTATAGAACATCGATGGCGGGCCCCCTAGGAGGTGTTTGAGCTTGGTAGCTTTGACGGCGCCCACTATCAATGTATAGAACATTGACAGCGGGCCCCCTGGGAGGTGTCGGAGCATGGTAGCTTTGACGACGCCCACTATCAACGTATAAAACATTGACGACGGACCCCCTGGTGGTTGTCGGAGCTAGTGCTCCGGCAGCATCCACCATCACCGAGCAAATTGCCATCCAATATTCATTTTTCCTATGCATAAAAAACAAGAAAAACAGTAAAATTTTTCCTCTTGTTTATAACTTATTTGCGACTTATTATCCTTCATTGAATTTTAGATCCTAAGGAATTTAACATAATGACATAAGTGTATATATTAAATCTCTTTAGGTCTGAATGTCGTCCAGGCCCGCCCAACAGGGATCTGCGAGGATCTAGGTAGAGTGGCGTACTTAGGGTGCCTGACCAGGCTAAGTCGATAGCACACTCTAGACCTGTCATTGGCTTTGGTTGTTGGACGACTAGACCATACAACAATACAAAGACCCAAAAGAAGATTAACAATACAACTTATATATCACATTAATACTCTGGACTAAATTTAAAAGGGATTGCACAACATTGTTATAGACAAGAAGGTAAAGAAGTTATGAGCTTGTACAAATGAAATGCACGTAGAGTTAGTCCGTATAAAATGTTTTCTCATTAAGGTCCGAATTACAGAGGAAGACAAGGACGCACTTAAAGTACAATGACCAAGTTAAGTGTGCTATTCATCTTGATCTTGCCCAGGGAGGGTAAAGACACACCTAAAGTACAGGACCAAGTTAAGTGCTCTAGGACCCTTCCCGGCTCTATCCATGGACCATAAGAGATACGATTTATACACACAGACTCACCTCCGTGTAGCTCAGCGTAAAACTTACAGAGTTGCTCGATGTTCCATGGGTTGGGAAGCTAAGTCCCATCCTCTGTCGCCAAGCGAATGCATCCGGGGCGGGAAACTTTAATAACCCAGAAGGGACCTTCCTAGCTCGAGGAGAGTTTGTTCATCCCTTCTCGAGTCAGTATTCTCCGCACCACCATATCGCCTTATTCTAGCTGCCAGTTATGCATGAACTTTTGATGATAGCGTCGGAGTGCCTGGTGGTATCGTGCGTTCCGAACCGCCGCTTGGCACCTTGCCTCGTCGATGATTTGTAGGTCTTCATGTTGGAGCTTGTCCTGCGTGGCTTCATCGAAGGCCCGGACTCGAAGAGAACCCATGGTGATCTCTAGAGGAAGGACTGCTTCAGCTCTGTACACCAAGAAGAAAGGTGTCTCTCTGGTTGCCCGGCTAGGTGTTGTCCTGTTTGCCCACAATGTAAACAGAAGCTCCTCTATCCAGTTGGCACCATGTTTTTCAGGCACTCATATGTGTGTGTCTTGAGTCCGTTGAGTATTGTTGCATTAGATCTCTCAGCTTGGCCATTCCTTATCGGGTGAGCTTCTGATGCATAGCTAACTTGTATGCTGAGATCTTCATAGTACTCTTGGAATGATGCACTTGTGAATCGGATTTCGTTGTCGGTAATGACTCTGTTCAGAACACCAAATTTGCAGACTATGGACTTCAAGAACTTCATAGCTGATTGTTTGTTGATTGTCACAACTTGGGTAGCTTCCGGCCACATGGTGAACTTGTCGATGGCGACGTACAGGAACCTGTAACCTCATGCGGCTTTTGGTAAAGGTCCCAAAATGTCCATCCCCCACATAGCAAATGGCCACGTGGGAGGTATCATTTGCAGTGACTGAGCCGGTGCGTGAATCTGCTTAGCATGGAACTGGCACACTTCACACTTCCTTACCAACTCGATTGCATCCTGGAGTGTTATAGGCCACTAAAATCCATGCCGAAAGGCTTTACCAACCAACATGCGAGAAGACGCGTGGTTCCTGCACTCGACTCCATGGATCTCCGCAAGTAGCTCATGACCTTCTTCCCGAGAAATGTACCGCATTAGAACGCCGTTGGCACCATGTCGATAGATATCCCCTTCTACCACCATGTATCTTTTTGCCAATCTGACAATTCGATCAACGGAAGCACCGCCTTCAGGAAGGATATTGTCCTTCGAGTAGCTCTGGATCTCCGAGATCAATGCATTGAAGCTAAGTTGAGCTTTTGGATCTTGCGAGATGAGTTGCTCGGAGCTCTCTGCAGCACCTACAAGCCTTGGTGGGCGCCATGGTAACAAGGCCACCAGGACCGCCAGCTTCGAGGTGCTGGTCTCGTCCCCATCACTCAGTTCGGCGGGTTGAGTGGCAGGTCCTGACAATCTTCTAACAAAAACTCCGTCTGGAGCTTGAGCTCCTGTTGAAGCCTTTGTCGAGAGATCGTCAGCTTCAGCGTTGTTGAGACGCTGGACATGACAGAGATCCAGGACGTGGAAGTCCTTCTGCAGCTTCTGGACTTCAAGTAAATAAGTTGCGAGTTGAGGGTTGTTGCAACTGCATTCACCTTTTACTTGTTTGATGGTGAGTTGCGAGTCACCCTTCACCAGCAACTGCCTGACGCCATATGATAGCACCACCTTGAGTCCATAAATGAGAGCTTCATACTCTTCCATGTTGTTTGTTGCCTTGAAGTCAAGGTGTACCATGTATTTGGCCTTTGCCCCGGTCAGAGTGAGGAGAATGATTCCAGCTCTGGCCCCCTACTTCTGCACGTAGCCATCGAAGTAGAGTGTCCAGTGAGGCTCAGTGAAGACTGAGACCTTAGGTCCTGGCTTCTGCTCACTAGGGCCCCCTGGAGTTGATGGAGAAGGAGTCAACTCCGCCACGAAGTCAGCCAGCGCCTGACTCTTGATAGCATGTCGAGGAAGGAATTCGAGATCGAATTCTGCCAGCTCCGCAGCCCACTTGGCGATATTTTCAGTAGAATTTGGTTTATGCAATATAGCACGCAGTGGATAGGAGGTTACCACTGATATATTGTGCTTGAAAGTAGTGATGTAGCTTTCTTGAGGCAATAAGGACTGCATACAACAGTCTATGAAACTCAATGTAGTGAGTCTTGGCATCGTGGAGCACTTCACTGATGAAGTACACTGGCTGCTGGATGGTTCGGACCCTCCCGAAGGGGCCCGAAGCTTCTTCTCCATCAATCTGAACCCTCCCGGAGGGGTCCAAATCTTCTTCTAGAGCAACCAGAATCCTCCTAGAGGGGTCTGGATCTTGTTCTTCATCAGCTCGGACCTCCTCGGAGGGGCCCGGACCTTCTTCTTGTACTGTGGGAACTCCATCGATTGAGAGAGGTTGATCCTCAAGCCTCTGGCCTTTAGGATCTGTGCCTGGGGGCTGGGACCCAGACTCGCCTTCAGGTAGCTCAGGACCCTCCCGGAGGGGTCTAGGCTCCTAAGCTGAAGATGGCTCCGGTCACTCCACGACTAGGACCATACTGGCAACCTTCGTAGTTGCCAAAATGTAAAGCAGAAAAGGTTCACCAGGCTCCAGAGCTACCAAAACTGGTAGTGTGGTGAGGAGTTGTGTGAGCTCTTCGAACGCCTTCTCTGCTTCTTTGGATTAGTGAAATGGCCCGAACTTCCTCAATAGCTTGATGAAGCGAAGCGCCCGCTCTACCAGTCTTGAAATGAACCGGGTGAGCGCAGCTAGACAACCAGTTAGCTTCTGGACGTCTTTGACGCGGGTTGGGGGCCGCATTTATTCCATGGCCTTGATCTTCACCGTATTTGCCTCAATTCCTTGGTGAGTCACCAAAAAACCAAGGAGCTTGTCCAGGTTGAGCTTCGTACGCGTCAAGCACAGCCTGTCGAAGACGGCTTGTAGATTATCAAGGAGTGATTCCTTGTTCTTCACCTTGATGACAATGTCATCGGCGTAGACTGTGACACCCGGTCTCGAAAAATGAACTAAGTGAACGCATATGTGTGTCCAGGATGTTCAACACACATACACGAATGCATCACAAACGATATACAGATAATTACCACAACACAAGATTAATTAACCAAACTTTATTGCACAAAACATATTATCCTCGAATACAAGCTCTAATGAATATTAATGACAAGTTTTGAACTAATACAGCGGAAATAAAGTAATTAAGCAAACTAAGCAAAAGGGATAGCGCAGCTCCAAAACACCATAGGCAAGCTGACGGTAGACACGGCCTTGAACTCCGCATTATCGCCGTTAAACTCCCAATCCTGACCTGCAACTGTTGGGGGGGGGGGGGGGGTTGCAAGAGTGAGTACATGTCGTACTCAACAAGTGTGGAAAGTATGACATGTAGCTGATTCAAATGACGAATATAATAATGGTTGAGTGCTGAAAAGTACATTAAAACATTTGAAAAGCAATATATTATATGTATGTGAAGTAAACCCATCATAAACCATATAATAATCATAATACTAGTCCATAATTCATTACCATCATCCATATACCAGATTTCACCATTGCCGATAGCCATATTCAATACCAGAAATTGATGCAAAATGAGTCATAACCATTACCAAACCATAACCATCCCAAAAACAATTCCAATACCAAGTTTCCTCTAATCATGTGAGGGTCCAGGTTGCTCATAACCGGGAGCACGACTATCATGATAGTTTTAGACACACTTTGTAGAGGTTGTACCGCTTTACCTATGTGTTTGTGATTTCATCACCTTTCGATGACTAGAGCCTTTATTATGCCATCTCACACTGTCATCGGTGTGTGGCCAAGAGATCACAAAGTAGCCTTTACAAAGGGATTACTAGCCTATTTAGACCCCACTAAGGTTTCACCGATGGCGATGGCTCCAACTGAGCACATATTCAACCAAGGGCCCCCTCTTGAGCCATTCGGATCCCAGGGTAGTCCCACCAATCATCAACAAACCCAATCTGACTACCCCTTCCCCGAGCATCCTTAATGGTCCAAATAGCACTGGCAAAGCCCTAATTAATTAGCTACGCCGCACCCATACTTGGCAAAGCCCTAATTAATTAGGCTGTTGGAGACAAGTACACACCAGACTAGTCTGCCCAACTTATCGAACTTGTCTGGACTATATAGTAGTCCGTACCTGGTCCAACTCCCCAGACTAGTCCGGACCCCCTACCGGTCTGGTCCGACCATTGGGAACTTAAACCCCCAAGTGTCGGGCCCGACCCTTCCTCTCCTCCTAAACACATCTCCATCGCACCCGAGTCCAAAATCACCCTCCATTAGCGATTCTTCAATCCAACCACGAAACTCTTTGAACTTTTTGTGATTAGACCTCGTTGGAGTGTCGGGAACTCAATCTCGGACTACTCCGCTACTTTCATCTGCATATTTCATTGATTTCTCAACTCTCAAGGTATCTCTTGACCTAACTTCACTTTTCTTTGATTCCTTGCTCTCTAGGATTTTCCCCTCTTATCTTAGGGTATATTCTACATCCTTGACATCATGTGACACTCACTGTTGATTATTGCGTGTTATTATTGGGATTTGTGGAGAATGTCGATAGTTAGGGTTTGAAACTGTCGGGTCCGGACCAAACCAGACTAGTCCGGCCGAGGACCGAACAAGTCCGGCCCAAAACAGTTTCAGTCCCTAACTGTATGTATTTTTCATACTTCAAACACAATATCTTCTTTCTTATCACTCATATCTATCCTCTGTGATTGTCAACAGCATGTCGAGATGCAACGACTCTCCTCCCTCTGTCTCCGTGGCCGAGGCACCCGCCAAGCCGTCTCTCAAAAGAGGGATGAGGAAACGGTCGAGGTGTGATGAGGACATCACAACAGCAGAGACCCACATTGAACTGCAAGAACCAATCACAAGAGCACGAGCACGGTTAATAAATCAGCAGGCGAACTCGCTCCTAACTTCCTTTGCATATGAGTTTGAGAATAGATATGTGATGATTTAATTGTTATTAGGAACAATGGAGAAGATCAACAAGTGAAGGGAAGAGGCCTTGGGAACATGGAGAACCAGCTGGGACGTCCACAAGTTGATGGATCAGTTTACAACTCGGACTCGAGTTCAACTCGGAGTCCAGAACCAGTCCACCTTAAAACGGATGCTCAGGATGCTTACGAACTCTGTTTTTGATGTTCCACATATGAACGGAAAGAGGAGAAGATAAAATTTCCAATGGCTCTAGTGCCACCTCAAAATTCCTCCGGGGTCATTGGGAATCGTTGAAACAAGTCGAGTCCAGATTTCTGTCCGATGCTGCGCCACCGAATCGGGCCTTTGGGCCTTGTATCCTGTATGAGTCCATTAGGGACGCGTCTAAGCATGTTTTGGCTGAACCCTAGACTTTAAATACTGCAGCTGGCAGTCATATTCGGTGGTTTTTTCTTATATCAATAATATCGCTGTTCTACGGTGTGTGAGACCCCAACTTCGCAATTTCAGATCGTGGCTTCGACGTTCTTGGTTGTGTTCTCGGTTGCACTTGCAGGGATTAGCATTCTTGGCAAGGTCAAGTGTGTGCAGCATGGTTGATAACCAACGGAGCAGTGGTGTAGTGATTGCAGGCGTATTCGAACTGCTCGAGTGTCGCGGATCATCAACGTCGAGTTCTTTACCCCAATCGACTTACCTTCCGGAAGATTGGGCCTAAACTACTCATCAATTGGAATCAGATTTCCAGGTTGCCCGTGAGGTATCTTTGTTTTCCTTCCATTAGATTGGTTTTGTTTTGTACCTAGAGTCCACAGAAAAGCCACAAAAAAAATTAAATCATTTTTACCGCTTCCTAGACTATAGTGCCTGCAATTTCGTTTTTCAGTTTGCATTATTGAGTTTGCATTCGTGTGGTCGAGTCTTATTGCTGGTTTAGCTTTGTGTTTTGGATCCTAGTTATCGTGTTTCGTCATTGATTTCTTGTTGTTCGACACCTATTCCACAATCCAACAAACCGATCCACCACGTTCATTGGTTTGCCCTAGCTAGCCTCCTTGCGTGAACTCCTGCATCGCCAACCCAAGATTATGTGACAAACCTTTGTGCCACTCATCCTTGAATCATCACACACCACCTCATTAGTTGCTGTGCAATTTACTGATCATTTTCATATCCAATTGCGATTTTTGTTCTCACACCGAGTTGGAATCAACATCTAAAAACCGTAACTCGGACAACCTAAAACGGCTATAACTTTCGCATACGAACTCGAAATTGAGTTATTTTTTTCAAACTGATCTATGCGAAATTTCGCATCTGGTTTTGCCGTGGCTTTGCCGCATTTGGCGAAAATTAGATTGCCCAAATTTCCCTCGGAAGATAGGCTATTCTGCCTCCGAAGTTTCAGCACGAATTTTAAAGGATCTTCTTGATTTTCTATAGGCCGCATATTACATTCATTTGAGCTGCAAATTTGTGTGCTTCATATTTTTGTGCTCCTGAGTAACGAAAAAATATAAAAATATATTACAAAAAAAGAAAAAAAATAGTGAAGAGCACGCATATTAAAGCAATTAGCCTATACTACTTGTGCTGTGATTGTTGGTTATATCATTATGTCGTCCTTTTGCTTTGCTACTTCCTTGTGTTGTGCTAGGACATAGAGCACTTGGTTGACCAGCAACAGTTTCCTACATTGAATATTTATTCAACTTTGTTTACCTGTTAACGATTTCTGCTTATTAGCCACCATGTTGTGCCGTCCAAGCTCCACCTTTCTCTTGAGAACCTTTCTCTTGAGAATAACAGGTACCTTTGCAATCACCCCCACGCTTTATTGGTTCCTGCTATGTCGATAAGAACACTTGTAAGAGCGTGGTAAGAAGCTTGAGCGAGATAGATTATTTTCTTCCACCTTTCACATTTTCACTGTAGTTGATAGGGATAACATATTTTTGTTGTATTTTATTTCCTACTAACAATGGCAGGAGAAAAAAATGATGATGAATGTGTTCAACATGTTGAGTTACGTGATATGATGAAGGTCGTGACAGATATGTTTGCCCAATAAAACGCATCAACGGAGGAGTCATTGGCGAACTTGACTTGCTAACTTGATGACCTTGCTCTTCGGATGAATACTCTTGAGGCTCGGTTACCTCTCGCTGAAAGACATGAAGACAATGCCTATGACGATATGGAAGATCACAACAATCAACCAAGACTGCCACTTTATCGTCGAGGTATGGGAGGTAATAATCATCATAACAATTATAATCGTCCTCCTGATGATCATTTTGCTAAAGTAAAATTTACTATACCCTCTTTTTCTAGAGCTTATGATGTTGAGGCTTATCTTGGTTGGGAGATCAAAGTAGAGCAAAAATTTAATGCCCATCTTGTTTCTGAACAACATAGAGTTTGTCAAGCCTCTAGTGAGTTTGAGGACTTTGCTATCATATGGTAGAATGAACTTGTTAAAACTAGAACTGATCCTCCAACATGAGATAGATTAAAAGAAGCTATGCGTGTTCAATTTGTTCCCCCACCTTTTCAGCGGGAGCTTCGCAAAAAATTGCAGCGCTTAGACCAAGGTATCATGTCCGTAGAGGAGTATTATCAAGAGTTACAAAAAGGTATGCTGCGTTGTGGGGTAGTAGAGGACATGGATGATAAAATAGCTCATTTTTATGGGGGGGGGGGGTTGAGGCGTGAAATTCAGGACATTGTTGATTACAAGGAATATGATATTGTTAACATATTGTTTCAGCTTGCTATGTTGGCAGAAAAAGAATTGCAGGACCGACGACAACAGCAACAACGCATGAGGAGCAACTTCACGCCGCGTTTGACGTCTACACCATCCAAAACAGCACCATCTTTGATTCCTCATGCAGCGACTACACCATCCAATGGCGGCAAACGAACTATACCTGCTGCTCCACCTTCTCATGTGCCGGCAGGCAGCAAGGCGACATCATTCAATCCTTCATTTTCCACTCCTTCTATGAGTCGTACTTCTGACATTAAGTGTCACCGCTGCGAGGGAGTTGGTCATATGATGAGAGATGTTGAAGATGGCGGGTATGATAGTACTTTGGATGTTGAAGATGAATATTCTCTTGCTACTGACTTTACAGATCCAAATGACAAACACACCGAAGAAGAGGTATTTGGTACAGTGGCGACGGAGAACTATAGGAGCATCATTGTGCAGCGTGCCTTGAGCTCCAAAGTGGAGGCTGACGACAAGCTACAACGACACGACCTCTTCCACATGTTTCTCATCGTCAAGGACTATCGAGTACACACTATAATTGATGGAGGTAGCTGCAATAACTTGGTGAACACGGACGTCGTCAAGAAACTTGGTTTGACAACAAGAGCACACCCTCATCCATACCACATTCAATGGTTCAACAATAGTGGTAAGGTTCGGGTAACACAAACAACGAGAATACATTTTTCAATTGGTTCTTACCGTGATTTTGCTGATTTTGATGTTGTGCCTATGGATGCTTGTTCTCTTTTATTGGGTCGTCCTAGGGAATTTGATGCAGATGCTATTTATCATGGTAGAACTAATAAATATACTCTCATGCCTAAAGGAAATAAAATCACTTTGCTCCCCATGACTCCTGCTGAAATTGTGCATTTTGAGAAGAGTAAAATTTGTGATGGCAAAGCAACAAAACTAGAATTTGAAAAACAGCAAGTCATTAAGTTATAATCACCATCATTAATTGCAACTAAATCTGACCTTGCTTATTTATTCAATGATAAGGGGGTGTGCTATGCTTTGGTATGCAAAGAAGCCATGTTTTCACTTCATAAATTGTCTATTGCATTGCTCCCTGCTGTTGCTAACCTTTTGCAGGAGTTTGAGGATGTGTTTCCCTCCGAGATATCCCCTGGTTTACCACCCATGAGAGGCATTGAACACAAGATCGATTTTATTCCAAGAGCAAGCTTGCCAAATCGTGCAGCATAGAGGATGAATCTAGAGGAAACTAAGGAAATTCAGCGACAAGTCCAAGATCTTTTGGACCGTGGGTACATTCGTGAAAGCCTTGGCCCTTGTTCTGTTCCTGTTCTTTTGGTTCCTAAGAAAGATGGTAGTTGGCGCATGTGTGTTGATTGTCGAGCGATTAATAACATCACCATTCGATATCGTTATCCTATTCCTCGCTTAGATGATAAGCTTGATGAATTGAGTGGTGTTATCATCTTTACAATAATTGACTTGCGTAGTGGTTACCACCAAATTAGAATGGCACTAGGAGATGAATGGAAAACTGCATTTAAAACCAAGTTTGGACTTTATGAGTGGTTAGTCATGCCTTTTGGTTTAACTAATGCATCTAACACCTTTATGCAATTAATGAACGAGGTTTTACGTGCTTTCATTGGACAATTTGTGGTGGTTCACTTCGATGGTATCCTCATTTACAGCAAGTCATATGATGAATATCTTGATCATTTACGTGTTGTTTTTACTATTTTGAGATATGCACGTTTGTTTGGTAACCTCGAAAAGTGTGTCTTTTGCACCAATCGAGTCTCGTTTCTTGGCTATGTCGTTTCCTCGTAGGTAATTGAGATGGATGAGGCAAAAATTGAAGCGATCACTAGCTGGCCAGCCCCAACAACCGTCACGCAGGTTCGTAGTTTTCTTGGTCTTGCAGGTTTTTATCGCCGTTTTGTGCGCGATTTCAGCACCATTGTTGTTTCAATGGGGCGAACAGCAACAACAAGCTTTTGATGCTCTCAAATCGAAGCTTACACAAGCACCATTGCTACAACTTCCTGATTTTGACAAGACCTTTGAGCTAGAATGTGATGCAAGCGGCATTGGTATTGGAGGCGTTCTCATAAAAAGAGGTAAACCCGTTGCTTTCTTTTGTGAAAAACTTCATGGTCCTTCTCTGAATTATTCTACTTATGACAAGAAATTGTATGCCTTAGTGCGAGTATTACAAACTTTGCAACATTATCTTTGGTTTAAGGAGTTTGTCATACATTCCGATCATGAATCATTGAAGTATATTAAGTGTCAAACCAATATAAATAAATGACATGCTAAATGGATTGAGTTCATAGAGTAATTTCCATACATCATTAAGCATAATAAAAGGAAGAAAAATGTCATTGCCGACGCATTATCTAGATGTTATACCATGCTGTCCCAACTTGATCATAAAATCTTTGGTTTGAAAACAATAAAATCATTATATCCTACTGATTTTGGACTTCAAAGATGCTTTTGAAAATTTTAGATAAGGAAGAACTTGGAATAAATATGTGCTGCGAGGGGGTCTCCTCTATCGTGCTAACAAACTATGCGTTCCAGCTAGCTCCGTTCGTCTACTACTTTTGCAGGAAGCACATGGAGAAGGTTTTATGGGACATTTTGGAGTGAAGAAAACTGAAAACGTGATGTCCACACACTTCTTTTGGCCGAAGATGAGGCGTGATGTCGAGCGCTACGTGTCACGATGCACTATTTGCAATAAAGCTAAGTCTCACCTTAACCCACATAGTCTTATATGCCTCTTCCTGTTCCTAGTGTACCTTGGGAGGATATTTCTATGGACTTTGTTTTGTGATTGCCTAGGACTAAGAGGGGGAGGGATAATATTTTTGTAGTTGTTGATCGTTTCTCCAAAATGGCACACTTTATACCTTGTCATAAGAATCATAATGCCTCACACATTGCTGATTTATTTATGACGGAAATTGTCCGTTAACATGGTGTAACAAATACCACTGTTTCCGATCCTGGTGCAAAATTTTTAAGTCATTTTTGGAGAACTTTGTGGTATAAATTGGGAACCAAGTTGCTGTTTTCAACTACATGTCACCCACAAACGGATGGACAAACTGAGGTAGTTAATCGTATTTTATCCACTATGTTGCATATTGTCTTGAAAAAAAATTTGAAGTTGTGGGAGGAGTGTTTACCACATATAGAATTTGCTTACAACAGATCCGTTCACTCCACGACAAAGGTAAGTCCATTCCAGCTAGTGTATGGTTTCAATCCCCGTGCTCCTATTGATTTACTACCTTTGCCTCCTTCTGAAACTATAAATTTGGATGCTACACAACAATCTGAATTAATTCTTAAGATGCATGAAACTACAAAGAAAAATATTAAAAAGATGAATGAGAAGTATAGGATTGCAGGTAGTAAAGGTAGAAAGGAAGTAAAACTTGAACCGGGTGATTTGGTGTGGTTACATTTAAGAAAAGAGTGATTCACTAACTTGAGAAAATCTAAACTTATGCCACGAGCTGTTGGTCCTTTTAAGATTGCTGAAAAGATTAATGATAATGCATATAAGCTTGAGTTGCCTCTCGATTTTAGGGTGAGTCCTACATTTAACATTTTAGATTTGTGACCGTACTTCGGAGAAGAAGATGAACTTGAGTCAAGGATGACTCCAATTCAAGAGGCGGAGGATGATGAGGACATCACAACAGCGGAGACGCACATTGAACTGCAAGGACCAATCACAAGAGCACGAGCACGGTTAATAAATCAACAGGTGAACTCGCTCCTAACTTCCTTTGCATGTGAGTTTGAGAATAGATTGCTATGTGATGATTTAATTGTTATTAGGAACAATGGAGAAGATCAACAAGTGAAGGGAAGAGGCCTTGGGAACGTGGAGAACCAGCTGGAACATCCACAAGTTGATGGAATCAGTTTACAACTCGACTCGAGTTCAACTCGGAGTCCAGGAGCAGTCCACCTTAAAACGGACGCCCAGGATGCATACGGACTCTATTTTCAACGTTCCACATATGCACGGAAAGAGGAGAAGATAAAATTTCCAATGACTCTGGTCCCACCTCAAAATTCATTCGGAGTCGTTGGAAATGGTCGAAACAAGTTGAGTCCAAATTTCTGTCTGGTGCTGCGCCACCGAATCGGGCGTTTGGGCCTTTTAGCCGTATGAGTCCATTAGGGATGCATCTAAGCGTGTTTTGGCTGAACCCTTGCCTTTAAATACTGCAGCAACCGGTCATATTCGGTGGGTTTTCTTAGATCAATAATATCGCTGTTCTACAATTTGTGAGACCCTAACTTCGCGATTTCAGATCGTGTCTTCGATGTTCTTGCTTGTGTTCTCGATAGCACTTGCAGGGATTAGCCTTCTTGGCGAGGTCAAGCGTGTGCAACACTGTTGATAACCAATGGAGCAGTGGTGTAGTGATTGCAGGGGTATTCGAACTGCTCAAGTACCGCGGATCATCAACGTCGAGTTCTCCATCCCAATTGACTTACCTTTCGGAAGATCGGGCTTAAACTACTCATCAAGGTGTGTGATACTCGGTTCAGAAAAAATGAACCAAGTGCAATATATGTGTGCCCAGGATGTTTAACACACATACACAAGTGATTCACAAATGATAAACTGATAATTATCACAACTCAAATTATTAAATAATCACTTTTATTACAATATTTAAGTAATCCTCATATTACAACTCTAATGATCATTAATGATAATACTACTGCAGCAGAAATACTCTAATTAAGCAAACTAAGCAAACTGAGCAAAAAGGGTAGCACGGCTCCAAGCAACACTACAAGCAAAGCTAACGGTAGCACACATCCTAGAACTCCTCATTAACGTCGTGATACTCCCAAATCTGACCTGCAATTGTTGGTAGGAGGAATTGCAAGGGTGAATACATGTCGTACTCAGCAAGTGTGGAAAGTATGACATGTAGCTTAAACAAGGCATGATAATAGACAATGGCTAATTTCTGAAAAGTACATTTAAAACATGTAAAAAGCATGATACTATGTCTATGTGAAGTAATCCCATCATATCCCACATAATTAACATAATACAAAATCATAATCAATTATCCATCCATATGCCAGAATATTACCATCATCATCATCCATGTTTATTTATCATAACTCGATCCATAACCATAACCAACCATCCAAAATCCAAAGTTTCCTCTGATCATAGAAGTTGTCCAGGTGCTCGTGACTGAGAGCACGGCTATCATGACAGTTTGTAACACTCTGCAAAGGTTGTACCACTTTACCCACAAGTTTGTGATTTCTTCACCCGTCGGCGACTAAAGAAACCTCCCTTATGCCAATTACACTTCATTAGGTGTATGTCCAAGAGATCACGAAATAGCCTTTACAAAGGGACTACTAGCATGTATGGACCCACTGAGGTTTCACCGGTGGCAATGCCTCCAACTGAGCACATCTTCAACCAAGGGCCCCCTCTTGTGCCATTCGGATCCCGGGGAGTCCCGCCACTCATACAAACCCAATCTGACTCTTCTTCCCCGCTCCTCCAAATGGCTGCACAATACTAGCAATACCCTAATTAATCAGTTACACCGCACCCATACTTGGCCTCGTGATGGCACTGTTGTCCTGGCTTATTCTCGCATGAACTGGTCCTTAGATCTAAGGCAAACAAACAACCATCACATCAAAATCATCCACATACCATGCTTGCTTAGATCAACCATTACCATGTTATCATTAACCATGTTCATCAGTGTACTTATCCATCATATCAATAATCTATAATTAAGTAACTTTCTTGTTTTCCCATCCCAATTAATTTGAGCGAGGCCAAAAGGTAAAATCCTTTCCCGACTCTCTACAATATATCCCAAGCGACAAGGGTGGTCAAACAAGACTGGTAACCTCCTATCTTGGGTTTCCCATCGATTTGACACAAGCATGCGGTTTTGCAAACAAAAAATTTAAAATCAATATCAATATGATCAAGGACACTTGCCTTGCTCCTAAGCTTGGTTAGGGTCAACTTCAAAATTCTGGTACCGGAGGTCCTCGACAGCACCCTCTAGTGTAGCACCCTCTATTCCAAGCGACAAACATGCAAAACACACCATTCAATTAAATAATCCTCATATAGTACTCAATATGCCATGACATGCATGATTAATGAAATTATGTGGTAAAACTTGTTAATATGTTGCTAGTAATGTTTACTAACTGGTTCTAATGGTTTTTAACAAGTTTGGACAGGTTTGGAATTGATTTGAGTCAATTTGGAATTAATTCGGCGCAACTCAGATTCAGAGGCCAGACAAGTCCGGTACCAGGGCCGGACTAGTCTGCCCTACGCAAAACCAGTGAATTAGGGTTTTCCAGGGTTTCCTCGATCTGCAAGATTTGGGAGAATTGGGATTGAATTCATGTGCAAAAGATAAAGTAGAAGGTATACCACGTGTCTAGAACTCCAAGGATCAAGAATTGAAGATGAAACTTGCATCTTGACGATCTAGGGTTGATGATGAAGAGTTGAGGGTGAATTGGTTGTGAAGAACGAAAAGTCAATGAAGATCTTGCTTGATGATCGTCCTTCGTGTTCTCCTCCTCCTCCTTGCTGCTGGATCTTCTCTTGATGGCGGCTCTCACGAACTAGGGTTTGGTGGTCTTTGAATTGTGGCAAAGAGATGAAAAGGTGGGGTGTTGGGTTGTTTATGTAGAGGTTGAGGTGTAGGGTTGGATGGGTTTCGTGTTTAAGGTGGGTGGAGGCCATGTAGGGGTCCCACATGGGCTCTAAGGAGGTTAGACACGATGTCCTTGGGCCCAATGAAGGTAAATACCCAATAACAAGTCGTGGAGGAAAAGATTGAATCCGAGTCGGGCTCACTGGACAAGTCCGCTAGGGGGTTCGGACTAGTCCGATGTTGGACAGAGACGAAAACAGATAAATCCGATAGAAGGTCCGGACAAGTCCGGTCTTGTCCAGAGAGGAAAACGGACAAGTCTGGCATAGATCGGACAAGTCCGAGGGTTCGACAACTTATTCGAAAACTGGACCAAATATCGGACTAGTCCGTACTCAATCACAGACAAGTCCAGAATGGAACAGGGACTTAATCAGACTAGTACGCAGCAAAAACGGACAAATCCGGAGGGGCTTCAGAGGGGAAAACCGGACAAGTCTTGGGTACCAACCGGACAAGTCCGTACTTCTGCAGATTTTTAAGTGTTGTTTTGCTTCTAATTCATTTTAAACTTGTTCCTTTTTATGTTGCTTAATATTAAATATGTTTAAGAATGTATGCAATGCATGATAGATGAAAAATTAGGGTGTTACAAGGTGGCTCGTGAGTTGGTGAGATGTGTGGCTCGCACGAAGAAGCATCATGACAAAGACGCAAATCAAGCTCAAGCTATCGAGCTGGCAAGGAGGAAAAGACTTGTGAAAATGGGCGATAATGAGAGAGCCCAAGCGGCCAATAAATGAAAGGGAAAGGCTAGTGAATCAGTGGCAATCAATGGAAAAGGAAAAGCATCCATGACTGAGGAAGGCAAAGCTCTGGAAAAGAAGGCAACCAAGGCTCCTCCAAGGAAGAAAGCCTTGGCAAGTAGAGGCATTGTCATTCGTGACATGCCTGTGGGATCCACTCCTCCACAAGGTCCTATTGGGCTCTCCACAAGGTCTTATTGGGCCTTTGGTGATGAGTCCCCCCGTTCACGATCCAAATCGTCAAGCGAATCTACCAAGTAATTTTCCATGGAAAGGAAGTGGAGAAGGCCAAGAAGTTATGCTACCAAAATGTCTACAATTATGAGAAGGCAACCGTAGATCACAGGTTTTGGTGTGATTTTCTTTGTGATTACTACCGACTTCTTTACGTGAGGATGAAGACTCCGGTAGCATATGCTCAATGGGATGATTGGGACTATATGGCCAAGAAACATAACAAATCTTTTAATGCCATTATCAATGCAGTGGAACATCATGGGCTAAAGTAAATCATGAGCTTCAAATTGGAACACTAAGGTCATCGTACAATTCTACAGCACATGCTACTTCGCCACTATGGAGATTAGAAGATTACTTGGTTGATCGAGGGAGTCCAATACTCGGTGTTGTATGATAAGTTTGCAATGATCCTTGGCTTAGAAGAGCACTTGAGCCATGAGATTGTGGTGCATAACCTTAAAGCCATGGATTTAGATGAGATGAAGTTCATGTATGCTAAAGGGTTCACTTATCGGCCGCTGGTTGAAGGGTTCATGGGTGCTAAACCGACTCTGGAGGAAAACATTAGACCCAATGGATGGCGATGCAGAAATGATCCAAGGAAACTTGAGGCACTTGATGAAGATTTTGTGTGAGGATCAGAATTTCAACTTGTTTGATTACATCTACAATGACATCTTCAACATTTCACACACTCCAAACAGCTCATATGGATATGCACCCTTTATTATGTGCATGATTGAGATGGTTACCGGTTTGTAGTTGTAAAGGATGTGAAGCACCGAAAGCTACATCCTCAAATCCCAACTCCTCTTCCCAAGCTTAGTAGATCCTCTAGGAGGAGTGCCTCTAATGCACCTCCTTCCTCCTCCGCTTCCACATCCACCTCTGGAGACTCCTCAAGTGCTATTCGAAAGTTCTTCAAGTCTATCTTCACCTCGTGCTGCAAGGTCAAAGTGCACTCGAGGATGAATGAGAAGTATGTGAAGCAACTATGTGAGAAGGCGGAGATTTCAATGTCTCCGGTGGCGTTCGAAGACAACAAGCTTACTCCCTTCCCTGAGCTCACCGAGGCGGAGCTCACTCTTTTTTGTGGTGATGGTTGCTCTTCTAGTGCCACTCTCATCATTGAAGAGGTCGATGATGATAAGGTTGACAATGACTCCAACAATGAAGCGAAGAGGGTGAAGCAAATGAAGAAAGTGAGAGCGATGAAGAGTAGTTCATAGATTTCTTACTTCTCCCTCACTCTTTTCCCTTTTTGGTGTCTTGATGCCAAAGGGGGAGAGATTCAGAGGGAGTAGCTCGTAGATCCATGGACTATGTATCGTTTTAAAAACTTGTATTTACTTTCATGCACTTGTGTCATGTAAGAATTATGTTGGTTATGTCGTGTTATGTATATTGTTGTACTCTATGTTGATTAAGTTAAATACCTTGCATATTATGCTCACAACTTTGTACCTTTGTGTGATGTTGCTTTAAACTTACTTGAGATGCATGCTTCACTCATATTTCACACATCTCAATTTTTCACATCACACATAGGAACCCCACCATAACACACACGTGTATATATCTCCCACAGACTTCATTCATGTGCATTACTCTTATTGCAGATCAAATGTGCACACATTTAGGGGGAGCTCTTTATACACTTGTGTATTATGAAAACAACATTTTTACAATCATTTTATCAAAAAACCTCAATGTGTTGTCATCAATCACCAAAAAGGGGAATATTGAAAGTGCATCTAGGTAATCCCTGTGGGTTTTGAATGATTGTTGACGACAATTAAGGGACCTATGAGCTTTATGAGTGTAAGCACAGGTGATCGAAGTCGAATCCGAAACAGAGACTCTCAAAAAGGAAAAAAGAGGTATTGTGTGAGTTCGGACTAGGTCATTTTAGGTCAGACTAGTCTGTTTGAAGAATTTGGTTGGCTGCAGGGATTAAGTCCTGGCAAGCTGGACTAGTCCACCTTGGGGGGTCAGACTAGTCCGCCTAGATCAGACTTGTCCGTTCTCACCCAGAACAGAAGGCTCTAAGTGAGATCGGACTAGTCCATTTTAGGATGGACTAGTCCGAGGTCTTGTGACCATTTGAATTCAAAAGGTAGCAGGGAATTTAGTTTGTTGGGCTTTGTGATGCCAGTGGTCCCCTTAGGCCGGAATAGTTCGGGTGGTAGTGCGGACTAGTCCGAACTTTAGTTGGTGGCAACGGTTAAGTGTTGGGACCCCTATAAAAAGGGATCTTCGGACCTTCCTTTGCCCTCTCTCAAACCCTAGCGCCGCCATAGCCTTCCAAGAGCCTCACTAAGCCTTCCTCTTCACATCTTTGAGTCCTAGGGGCGAATCTTGCGGGTTTGTGGGATTTGTGAGAAGAGAGAGAAAGAGTGTGATCGTTCTTGAGCTCTTGGTTGATTCTCTCGATTTGAGTTGTTTATCTAAGTTTGTTTGAGTTGTTTTTCGATCCCTAGCTGGCTAGGTTATTGTGGGAGCCTCATTTTGTGAGTTGTCCCAAAAGTCGTTGTATTCACCCTTTGATTTAGTGGAGATCAAGATGGTCTTTGTGGTGGTTTGGTGAGGGTAGGATTGAAAGAGATCCGATCCTTCGTAGAATCCTCAACGGGGACATAGGTTCCTCCGTGGAACTGAATCTCAAGATAAAATCCATGTGTCTTTTGCATCTTTTACCTTTCGTTATCGCCAGATCACTTTTAGGGTTCATATCGTTCCTCACTTACAATTTGTGATCATCTTCGTAATCTCGTAATCTAAATTGTTTTAATCACTTGCAATTACTTGTTTATGTTGCTAGATAGTTGTATTTCATTCCGCATTAAGTAGATCAAAGAAAAACACATAAAAATCCTACCTTTCTTGCATTTACATCATCCGACCTGACTAGTCCACTCCCATACGAGATTAGTCCGCCCCTGTGTTGTTAATTAAGTTTTAATTAAGTGCTTTCAGGATTTTAGCCTATTCAACCCCCCTCTAGGCAACATTTAGTTCCTGACACACGCACGACGCACTCAATCTGGTCCATGGCAACATCTGCGGGTTGATAACTCCGACCACACCGAGTGGGAGAAGATTTCAAACCTTGTATGTTACAATTCCATTATAATACTAATGTCTAATTATATTTTTAGACACAATGAATAACTCATAAATTTAATCAGCAAAATAATGAACGACACACGGGACATGGTTATCATCAGAACATAGCAATAAGGTTTATGTGCTACTTGCACTACTATATATCCAGCAAAGTGCAATGGTAGCCCGTTTACATCATCAAACAGGACCTTTATGCATTTAGGTCATGATATAAGGGCCGTCCTTTGGTGCTGCAGTATTATAATGCTTCGGAAATGTAGCACACAACCCTTAGGCGCATAGTCAATTCGATAGACTGGTTTTCCCTTGCACATAAGCAAAATCACGTTGAAGTAAAGAATAGAACTCAATTTTTGTTTTTCTAATACCTTGCTTGTTCATACCCACATTATCTGATGATTTGGAATATTTGACAGTTGACAACAAACTCAGAATTAGGACAAAACAATCACACCCCCGTATCAACTCACAAGCCCAAAAGTTTTAAAATAAATAAATACATCGGCTGTACTGAATAATCATCAGAATCAGAAATGTCCCAGACAACTGCAGCGAGAGCATATATGCAACCCAAAACGAGCATAATGCAAAAGTGGTCTTTCACTTCTTTTGCACTCGGTTTGTTCCAAGGGGGCAAGAGCATATATGCAACCCAAAAACAAGGACTAGAAAATTCCCGCCGTTGCCATGCCACGACGCCAGCACCGGAAAGGGGGGTGCGCGACAACCGGCCATCGTCTACGTATCCATCAGCTGCAGTGCCGCCCCTCATCATCGTATAGCCATGCCGATCACCTCAACCTCAAAGACAGCTCAGGCGTGCACCGCAACAGATGTTCTAACACGCAATCTTCGCTGGCCTCGTCGTCCTCGAATCCCACATCTGGGTAGTTTTGGACGAACACACACACCGCATCGACCTCCAGTAGCAACCAGATATCCGTCTCCTTGAAGCTCGTGTAACAGCCGGAGCTCTCCTTCGTCACCATCAACTGGAATCCAAAACGGCCCCGGCCACTGTACTAACTCCTGGTCCTACCACCGCCGATGGTGACGCCGTGCTGCTCGAGATGACTTCCACCCCTACGATGCTGACCTCGTCAGCTGCTTCGTCTACAGGGCGATCCAGTACACAGAGTGAAAACGGCAAATCTTGTATAAATAAAAAAATATATTAACACTATAAGAAAATAGTGAATATGTCGGTACCTTGCGTATCGGGTACCCCACAATACCGCAAGAAGTGTAAGAAAGTTACAGCCGTCAGAGTCGAAGGCCCTTGCAGGTCCCATATGTCACGTTGCACCGGACCCGCTCCCCTCGCATGGCTGAGTCCCGGGTTAACACGTGTAAAATAAGACCGGAACAAAACTCCCAACCAAGAGAAGCTCCGGCGACTACACGTGTACAACAGCCCCGGACCTAGCCCCCGTCAGAGAGGAGCTCTTGTGCCGACACGTAGACAGCGACCTCGGACCTACCCTTCCGCAAGGGAAAGCTCCGGATCTACCACGTGTGGAGCCTCCGGACCTTCGTCACCAACAGAAATACCAGCCGATCATGACCATTACAGACATTCAAAGATGGTTAAAGCGGCAGTTACAAGGTCTGATAATATGTCATTAATGCCATATTAATGACACACGATCAGTGCACTGTTAATAGAGATAACGCTGCCATGAAGGCATGTTACATCACTATTAATTGTACTTAATACGCTTTAGACAGTGTATTAGGTCATTAAGCATGCCAGGGCCACATGTCGAGCCAGGTCAGCTTTGTAACGGTTAGACATTAGAACTATAAAAGGGTTGCACCGCACGAACATGGGGAAGCTCTAATCTAAGATGAATCGAGGCGAAGCTAGTCGGATTCAACCTGATCTTAGCGAACGCACTCGCTCAAGACAATTACACAAACCCCATGGAGTAGGGTGTTACGCTCAGGAGGCCCGAACCACGTAAATCCCTGAGGTCACCATCTTGATATTGATCTCTGCGTGCCCCAACCACAAAAGAACCTCCGCGGGCTACTTCTCAGCGGGTCTGGGGGAAGTGTCGTATCAAACACTTCGACAGAATCTATGATGGATTTCCTTATTTACGACTGCCTAGTAAAAATTGTTTACAACTGCTAAATTTGGCCATCATAAATATCAGAATAATTTACAAAGGTCAGGTCTTCGTCGTCATCAATAAGCTTAAGTTACGATGGTTAGAATGTAGCTGTCATAAATTAATTTTTTTATGACCATGGTAAATAAGAAACCTTATACCCATCCTCGACCCCAGATCACTTGACACACTTCTGCCCACTCCGCCGCTCTCGTGTTGGTGCTTGCCCACCCTGCCATCGCCATCCAGGGCCACCTGCCCCAGGCCACAGCCGCCCCAGGCCACCACCACCCCGGGCCTTCTCCCTCTCTCCCTCCCCCCCCACCCATTTGAGGTATAATTTTATTGTTGCATTTGGTCATGCTCAATGAGATGGTATAGGCCCTCGTACCTTTGCTCATGTCGTCTGCTCGTGTTGTCTGCCCATTGAAGGTGTAGATCCATGTGTGGCCAAGCCATTTCAGTGAGTATCCTAACCACTTGTACCAAATCACTTCATGTTTTTGTCGAAGTGTTAGAGCAACACTTCCCTCGGATCTGCTAAGGAGAAGCCCGCGGAGATTCTTTGTTCGGTGGGGCTTAGGCCTCAATCAAGTGTTCTAGCGGATGGTAGTATGAGATAGTGGTTTTTACGTGGTTCGGGCCGCAAGGAGCGTAACACCCTACTCCATAGTGGATGGTATTGCTAGTATGTGTGTATGCGTGTGTGATTTTTTTGGTCTGGTCCTTTGTAACAGTGGCGGTCTGGGCCTTTTATAGTCAAGGTTGGGCGCCTAACAAGTGGGGTCCCGAGGCCTGACAGGTGGTCCTGGGGTGATCTTATCCTGAAGATCTAAGGCTTCTTCCGTAAGCTTGCTCTCACCATGGACTTGAAGACTCGCTGTCTTGCCGCCTGCATCGTCAGTAGCCCATGCACTGTTGCTGACTTTGGCAGGAGATGTCCCGTCCAACTATCTTTGTCGTCGTAAGCTACCCACTTGGCGGAGTGGGATAGGCATGCGGCGTCTTCACTATGATGCGATTGGTCGCAGAGGTACATGACCTTAGGCGTGCGTCACGACATGCGTCTGGGGAAGCCGTGTATCTTCAATCCTTGACAGGGACAAGGTGCACCGTCCTCTTAACTCCCGCGTCCCTCCGTCCAGGGCAAGTGGTTGGACTATGTGACAGCTCGGGAGCTCACCACTGCGGAGGAGGTCAGGTATCGCCTTGCGGACCACGTGGCAGCTCAGGAGCTCACCTCTGCGGAGGAGGTTAGTTCGCGCCTTGCGGGCCACATGGCGACTCGGGAGCTCATCTCTGCGGGGATGGCTAGCCCCGTCCCGCTGGGCACATGTCGGTGCCGCGAGCTCATCTCCACGATGGAGGTTAGGTACCACCTTGTAGGACACGTGGCAGCGCTGGAGCCCACTGGTATGGGAGGTCGCCCGTCTGATATCTTGGTCCACCTGGCAGCTTTGAAGCCCTGTCTCACGGGGAGGAGGGGTCCTTACCTGCTGGACACGTGGTTACTTGGGGGGCTCGTCTCCAAAGGGGGTGCTGAGCTTCTCCTTTGGCTTTCTTGCAGATATCCTGGACCTCCCATCTGAGACTGATGGGTCCGGTTCTCTTGAACACGTTGCACCCTAGGACCCCGCCTTTGCTGGGAGGTAGGGTACCTAGGTGGCTCTAGCGTGTGCGCGAGGGTACCTGGTATGCCAGGTACCAACAGTGGCCCCTGGGTCCACCTTGGGGGGAGGCGACGAACCCGAGGGTGGAGCCCTTATCCTGCTTTCCCGTGCGGCCTTTTAATTTTTTCTTGATCAGTCGAAGCGGTGTGCGCTTATCACTACGGTTGACGTGTTGTGGTGACATGATCTTTGCTTGCTGCTACATTATCGCTACGGTTTCCCAAGGCGCCTGCTGCACTTCTGCTGCTTTCACTTCTGTCTTTATGGGAACCGTCGGGTTGCCTTCTTAGGCGGAGAACTGCCCGGTACAGATTTTCTGATGGGGACCTGGGCCCGTTTGTCATGGACATCGTGGTATGAGCCGTTGATTCGGAGCACGCTCAAATTTGCACGGTGCACCCAAACACCACTAGGGTGCTTAAAAAGGGGACCTTTGTGCATAATGGAGGTTCCTTCCTTTCGCATGCCCCAAGCATTCGAGCCTTCATATTCCTCCTTGAGCGTCTACCGACCCTTGAGGTTCTCGACCCCTGCTCCAATGGACTCAGTCCTGCCTCCTTCCCGGATGGAGGATGTCTCACCCGTGAGGCAGCTTTTTGGCTGGGGGGACGAGGAGTGACGGGACCTGATCTGTCCTGGCTCCTTGCCACTGAAGTTGGGGGAGAAGGAGATCGTCTTCTTCCAGGCGTACGCATACTCTGAGTTTGTCCCTCATGTTTCCTTCTTCATGGTGACACTCCTGGAAGTCCTTGGGCTTCAGCTTCATCATCTGTCACCGAACTCTCTGGTGGTGGCGGTGGTGTTCTCGCATTTTGCAAGATGTTCGTTGGGGTGCATACGAGCGTATCGGTGTTCTGGTAGTTCTTCGTGCTGAGGCGGACCGGGAAGAAGAACAAATCCAACTTCCTCGGCGGCTACTGCTTCTAGCATCAGGCCAACAACCCCTTCAAGTACATCACACCACTCTCTTCGGCGAAGTGGGCTGATTGGAGGAAGGATTGGGCGATCGTACAAGTCGACGCCCACGACCGCCTGGTTATGCCCACCAGATGAGCAACGATCAGGAAGGAGACCTGGGAGGAGCGGCCGGAGTTGGAGCAGGCCTACACCTCGGTGATAAAGAGGATCCAATTCTTGGTGATCATGGTCTGTCGGAGTTGAAGGTGATGGCAACGTCCTTTGATGCCTGGCTCACTGAAAGGCGGCCTAGAGGGGGGTGAATAGGCGATAAACGATAATTTAAACCTAATTCAGAGTTATGAAAACAGAGAAGTCGGGCTTGTCTGACCTAAGTCGGACAAGTCTGACCTGGGTCGGATAAGTCCGAGATTACCTGCACGATCAGACCAAAAATCCAATTTTTAAGCGATCTAGTGAGAGATATCGATCCCTAGCAGTTCTTCACGAAGTATGGAGTAGAAAGAAAGCTGAGGGAGAGATAGCACGCGGAAAAACACTAGAATCAAAACTTGAGAGAATGGAAGAACAACAAGAGACAAACGATTTTATCCCGAGGTTCAGAACCACAAAGGATCCTACGTCCCCATTGAGGAGTCCACAAGGGACCAGGCCTTCTCTAGCCTTCCCCTCACGAGTTGCCACAAGGGCCAACTCCCGATCTTCCACTATCACAAAGATTGTTATAAACTTCCCGATTACAAGAGATCACAAAGAAATCGTGGGGCGACGCCTAACCGTCTAGGGGAGAACCCCAAGAGCAACAAACACGCAATCACGAAGAAACTTAGCGAATCACACGTTGCTCAACCCCTCAACAAACCGTTTCTCCCAATCCTCACAAAGCACTCTTCACTCTCCCAAAAATTCGAATTTGGGCTCTAGAGGTGAACAACAAGTGGATAGAGGTTCTTGAGTTCAAATGGGCATTCAGAACTGTTTAGGGGTGTTAGGCATGGTTGGTGGGTCGAAACCACCCTCTATTTATACTCCAAAAAGTCATTAGAGCCGTTTGACACATCCCGCGTCGGACATGTCTGACATAATGTCAGAAATGTCTGACCTCAAAGGTCAGGCCTTTCACTTTAGACTTGTCTGACCAAAACCACTTCAGACATGTCTGACATACAATCTCAGACATGTCTGAAATTCTGCAGATAGACCTCAAACAAGTCTGACTCTCTGGGACTTAGAAAATTTTCCTTAGTCCCTGGGAACAGATCCATCTCGGACATGTCCGACCCCCAGGTTCGGACAAGTCCGAAACTTCACTGGAACTCTCACTGGAACCCTTCCAGTGCCAATTCGGACAAGTCTGACTTACATATTCGGAAATGTCCGAATTCCAACAAAGGGAATTCGGACATGTCTGACATCACAAGTCAGACAAGTCCGCCCAAGCCACAAGGGCCCTACTAAAATCTTCTACTAAGGGGTTGAGCACCCGAATGACTCACTAAGTGTCTACGCGTCGTGTCCCTCTTAATAGTACGGTTTTTCCTATGACTCAAGGAGAAAATAGAAAATCCTATTTCTATTCTTCTTCGCCACAACTTTTCTCCTTTTGCCGTCTTTCTTCAAAGCTCCATTCCGTACTCTGGATCTGCGCTCATGCTCAACCAAGTTCATTAGCACTTTAATGGTTCATCATCAATCCACCAAAACCCACAAGGGACCTAGATGCACTTACAATCTCCGCCTTTTTGGTGATTGATGACAACCAATTAAATTCTTCGACAAAAGTAAGATTTGATAGAAGTTTTGAGTCTCAAGTGTATATGAGCTTTTGGAATAACAATAAAAACAACTCATATACACTCAATCGTCGTGGCGTGCCTATATGCTCGTGTGTGTGCAATAACGTGATACAAATTAAGAAATGCACACGAGATCAATGAAGCATCATAATGATTATCATAAGGCATCAATAAACATCATTAAGCATTAACGGTCATAAACGAGTAGCAAATAAGTACAAGACACACCATGATAGAAAATATGACTAGATACATGTCCATGTCCAAGAAAAAGCACTAGAGTCTAATACTTCTCCCCCTTTGGCATCAAGGCACCAAAAAGGAGAAAAGTGGACACTAAGACCTAGTCTACTCGGTGTCTTCCTCGTCGTCGTCGCTGTCCTCGTCGCCGCTCTCCTCCTCGTAGTCGCTCTCCTCGCCAGAGTCATCAGGAGCTGCAGGAGGTGCTGAGGAAGAGGCGCCGGTGCAGGTGAAGAACGCCATCTCCGCCTCGGTGAGCTCCGGAAACTCTGGTGGCTCCTCGTCTGAGCTGGCGTCGTCGACTGGAGGAAGCTGGAGGTGCTCCCTGATGGCCGTGAGGTCCCTCTGGTTCCTCTTTGCCAAGCGGTGAGTCGACCAGCAGACGGTGAAGATTGACTTCAGGATCTTGAGCAGTCCTGAGGAGCAATATGGCTGTTGCTGGGGCACGGAGGATGAGCTGGGAGGCTGAGCAAACTTCCTCCTTGAGGAGCTGGGTCCTCCCTCTGCTGGTGCCAGCGCAGCTGCACGAATCGGGCGGTGAAGCTTGGAAGGCTTCTGAGGCACGAGGCGCCTATGAGGCACATCCTTCACAAACTTCTTCCCGGACACCATCTCAATTAGCTTCATTAGGTACGGGGCATAGGAGCAGGACCTAGCCGGTGTCTCCAAGGCGAGGTAAATCTCCTCGTAGATATAGTCGAAGGCATTGAACTGCTGCTGCCCTGCCAAAAGCTGGATCAAATTTTTGCTGTTGTGGTTGATCCTGTTGGCATCCCCATCCTTGGGTGAGAGAGTCTTTCTGATTAGACGGTTCACCACGGCATGGAATGGCTTGAGGCCGTGGATATGAGGAGGGTCGGCTGGATACCCATCCTCATAGAAGCTCTCCATCTCCAGGAGGTTCACTATATCCATCTCATGGATCTTCAGTGAGTGCTGCAGACTATCCTCCATCCCGAGAATGCAGGCAAACTCCTCATAGCTGACTTCGTACTTCACCCCATTTGTCATCTAGGTGAAGCCGTGCTTGTCGACCCAATAGAAAATTGTGGCATAGAATTGGAGGATGACTTCCTTGTTCCATGGGTATTGGAGGCCCATGATCTCGCTGACTTCGTGGTGCTCGCAAGCTTCGAGCACTCCCTTGAAGAGAAGATAGGAGTCCTTCTTCTTCAAAGCAGCCTTCCAATCAACCCATTGCATCTCCGTGACTGGGTTCTTCTTGGTCGTGAGGACTGACCGGTAGTAATCCATGTGGAAGAAGCACCAGAAACGGGGATCCTTGCTCTCCCTTGGCATGTCATAACACCGCACATCTCTCATGTGCATGGTGTCGTGGATGTTCCTCCGGTAGTTCACCCTGTCGGCTGTGCGAAGAGTGTCACCCACTGGAGAGTGCACGACCAATGGTCCGATCTCTTGCTGCCCTTGGGAGCTCGAGCTGCCCCCTTGACCGCTGTGAATAGTGAGCTGACCGCTTGCGGGTCGCTTGACAATCACTTTCTTTGGTCGCTTTGATGGTTGAGCCGAAGAATCAGGACCCGCGAGCTCCTTGCCTCTCTTATCATGACCCATAGCTGAAGAGGAGATACAAGGATAGGTAAGAGTCAAGGCAAGAGAGATAGAGTAATTAACTTGATAGTTTCGATAGAAATTAGGCCTCGGAGTTATACAGGATCGGACATGTCTGACTGGAAAGTCAGACTTGTCTGACTCAGGAATTTCGGACATGTCCGAATTTCAGAGTCAGACTTGTCCGACCTGTACAGAACTGGCCCTAATTGCTAAGGAAACTAAGCAAATCAATTTTTCTACCGACCAAATTTTGCACCAAGGTTGTAAACATGCCTAGGAACAATTTCAAGGGCATAAATTTGCAAACTTGCCGCTAGATTTAGAATTGAGAGGAAAGATGCGGAAAAATACCTTCGGATGGAGAAAAGGATTGAAGAACTCCGAAGGGATGTGAATCCTCCAACTTCGAGGGAGATTTTCCCTCAAGAACTCCTCACAAGAGCCTCAAAAGCAATGTGGATTGCCTTGGGAGGTTTGAGAGAGATGGAGATTAGGGTTTGAAGTGAGGAGTGAGAGAGGGGATGGAAACCGTCGGACTCTTTGAAGGGGCTCGGACTTCCCACGTCGGACATGTCCGAATTTGACTTCGGACAAGTCCGAGTTCTCTCTGCAGACTTAAAACCCACTTCGGACATGTCTGACTTTTGTCAGACTTGTCCGACTCCCCCTGAGTGTATGCAATGTGCAAACACTTGGGGATCTAAAGAAGGGAATATATGGACATTTTGGACATGTTTTTGCAAATATCTTTGACAAAAATGATCAGTAAGCAACCAACACTCAAACTATGATCATTTTCACCAAAGAGAAGTTTAGAACATAGTTTTCAGGAAAAATAGATGAGATTTTCGAAGAACACACAACATTTTGAAGTTGAAAACTAGTAGCAATCAGATGTGCATGACTCAAGCAATGTTTCGAGAATCCAAGATATTTAGCTCACTCCTTAGGTCACAAAAGCGTTTCTCATCAAGGGGTTTTGTGAAGAGATCCGCCAATTGCTTCTCACTTCTAACATGAGAGATAACGATATCTCCCTTGATAGAGTGGTCTCGTAGGAAATGGTGACGGATGTCTATGTGTTTGGTTCTAGAATGCTCGACGGGGTTGTGAGCAATCTTGATGGCGCTCTCATTGTAACATAGGAGAGGAATATGGCTCAGATTGTAACCATAATCTCTAAGAGTTTGTCACATTCAAAGAAGCTGCGCACAGCAACTTCCGGCTGCAACGTACTTCGCTTCGGCTGTGGAAAGGGCAATGGAGTTTTGTTTCTTGGAAGACCACGCAACCAAGGACCTGCCAAGGAATTGGCATGTCTCGGATGTGCTCTTCCTATCTACCCTACAGCCTGCATAATCCGCATCGGAATAACCGACGAGATCAAACTTGGATCCTTTAGGGTACCAAAGACCTAGATTAGGAGTGTGAACTAAATACCTAAGGATCCTCTTAACCGCTGTCAAGTGACACTCTTTTGGAGTGGCTTGGAATCGAGCACACATGCACACACTAAGCATAATGTCGGGTCTAGAAGCACAAAGATAAAGCAAAGAGCCAATCATAGAATGGTATACCTTGTGGTCCACGCTCGCTCCTTCTTCGTTTAGTCCTAGATGCCCGTTTGTTCCCATAGGTGTCTTGATGGGCTTCACCTTCTCCATGCCAAATTTCTTGAGAATGTCATGAGTGTACTTGGTTTGGCATATGAAGGTCCCTTCCTTGAGTTGCTTTACTTGGAAACCTAGGAAAAACTTCAACTCCCCCATAATAGACATCTCAAATCTCTCCGTCATGATTTTGGAAAACTCATCACAAAAAGTGTTGTTAGTAGAACCAAATATGATATCATCAACATAAATTTGGCATACGAACAAGTCATTATCAAACTGCTTAGTGAAGAGAGTATAATCGGCTTTCCCAATCTTAAAACCATTTTGAGTGATAAAATCCCTAAGTCACTCATACCAAGCTCTAGGTGCTTGTTTGAGGCCATAGAGAGCCTTACACAACTTGTAGACGTGATCGGGATGCTCTTCATCTTCAAATCCGGGCGGTTGCTCCACATACACTTCCTCCTTGATTGGACCGTTGAGGAATGCACTTTTCACATCCATTTGATATAACTTGAAATCATGGTGAGTAGCAAAGGCCAATAATATGCGAATAGATTCAAGCCTAGCTACGGGAGCAAAGGTTTCATCGAAATCCAAACCTTCGACTTGAGCGTATCCTTTTGCTACAAGTCTTGCCTTGTTTCTAGTTACCACCCCGTGTTCATCTTGTTTGTTGCGGAACACCCACTTGGTTCCAACAACATTTGCATTTGGTCTTCTCACGAGTTCCCACACCTTGTTCCTCTTGAAGTTGTTGAGCTCTTCTTGCATCGCCATTACCCAATCCGGGTCTTGTAGAGCTTCTTCTACTTTCCGTGGCTCTAGAGAGGAAACAAAGGAATAGTGTTCACAAAAGTTAGCCATACGTGAGCGAGTAGTTTTCCCTTTGGAGATGTCTCCAAGTATGTTGTCAACGGGATGGTCCCGTTGAATGCTTTGATGAACTCTTGGGTGTCGTGGTTGAGCTTCTCGATCATTGTCTTCATCTTGATCATTTTCTTGATCTACCCCTTGATCCAAGCCTCCTCCTTGATTTTGATCTTGTTGAGATTCATCTTGAGGATCTTGATCTTGTTCATGTGGGGGATTTGCATCTTCTTCGCTTGCTTGAAGATCATTTGGATCATGTGGTCGCACATCTCCAAGTGCCATTCTCCTAAGTGCTTCTTGTGGAGTCTCCTCTTGATCTAGCACACACTTATCAACTTGCTCAACTTGAGAGCCATTAGTCTCATCAAACACTACGTCATGTGCTACTTCAACAATCCCGGAGGACTTGTTGAAGACACGATAGGCGTAGGTGTTTGAGTCATAGCCAACAAGAAACCTTCATCGGATTTCGAAGCGAACTTCGAATTCCTAGGCTTCTTGTTGAGAATATAGCACTTGCTCCCAAAAACACGAAAGTATGAGATGTTGGGTTTGTTACCGGTTAGGAGTTCGTATGAGGTCTTCTTCAAGAGTCAATGAAGATACAACCGGTTTATGGCATGGCAAGCGGTGTTAACCGCTTCCGCCCAAAACTGGTCGGACGTCTTGTACTCATCAAGCATCGTCCTTGACATCTCAATTAGAGTCCTATTCTTCCTCTCCGCTACTCCATTTTGTTGAGGGGAGTAGGGAGCGGAGAACTCATGCTTGATTCCTTCCTCATCCAGGAAGTCTTCAACTTGAGTGTTCTTGAACTCCGTCCCGTTGTCGCTCCTAATCTTCTTGATTCTTAAGGAGAACTCGTTTTGAGCTCTCCTCAAGAACTTCTTGAGAACTCCTTGGGTTTCACCTTTGTCATGCAAGAAAAATACCCACGTGAAGCGAGAAAAATCATCAATGATAACTAGACCATACTTGTTACCGCTAATGCTAATGTAGGCGATCGGTCCAAATAGGTCCATGTGTAGTAGCTCCAATGGTCTTGAGGTTGTCATGATGTTCTTGTATGGATGTTGAGCTCCTACTTGCTTTCCGGCTTGACATGCGCTACATGGTCTATCTTTCTCAAAGACAACATCTTTTAGTCCATGGATATGATCCCCCTTAAGAAGTTTTTGCAAGTTTTTAATCCCAACATGGGCTAGCCTTCGGTGCCATAGCCATCCCATGTTAGTTTTCGCCATTAAGCATGTATCAAGTTGGGATTTATCTGTGGAGAAATCCACAAGGTAAAGCTTTCCCTTGAGTACGCCCTTAAAGGCGGTTGAGTTGTTGCATCTTCTTAAGACGGTCACACCGTTGTTAGTGAAAAGACAATCATAACCATTATCACATAATTGAGAAATAGACAAGAGGTTGTAATCAAGTGAATCAACATGAAGTACATTGGAAAGAGTGTGTTTTGAGGAGATAGCAATTTTACCGGTGCCAAGGATTTTCCCTTGGCTATTATACCCAAAGAAGATTCCTTCACTAGGATCTTCATTCTCCTTGTACTCTACAAACATCTTCCTCTCTCCGGTCATATGATTAGTGCATCCACTGTCAAGAACCCAATTTGATCCACCGGAGGAGTATGCCTACAAAAGAGTTATGCCTTTCCTTTAGGTACCCAAACGGCGTTGGGTCCTTTGATGTTAGTCACAAGACATTTGGGCACCCATACGCAAGGATTTGGGCTCTTGCGGAGTGGCCCAACATATCTAGCATAAGTCTTGCCAAATTTGTTCCTCAATAAAACATAAGAAGCATCAAAGTCATGAAATAAAGGATGAGGTTCATTTTTAGGCACGTAAGATGTTGAGACAATGTTCTTTCCTTTTTCTTGAGTGGATGAACCTTCCTTGACAAAAACAATCAAGTCTTTGTTATTCTTGGGGGCTTTGGCATTTTGCCTCCGCTCCCGAGAATAACCAAGACCATCCTTGACATGGGGAGGTCTCACATTGGTGTATGCACTACGTGCATAGGCCACCTTCTCCTTGTCAAAGATGCCACCTTTTGGTGCTTGTTTGTTTTGTGCCAAGTTAAGTTCATCCTTAAGTTTTAGGATCAAGCTTGAGCACATGCAAGTGTGAACTTCCTCGGATGAAATATTTTGAGAAGATGAGCTCTTTGAGGAAGAAGGTGCATTGATCTTAAGTGACTCAACCTTTGTCTCTATAATCTTGTTAACCTTTGTCAAGTTAACAAGTTCATCCTTGAGCTCAACGGTCTTGTCCTTAAGATTTGAGCATGCTTCCTTGCTCATGGCAAGGTCATGCTCCAATGCATTGCTTCTTTCTCTCTCGCGCTCGAGGAGCACCTCAAGCTCTTGACATCTCTCCAATTTTTGGATGAGCATGCCCTCTTGACGCTCAAGGAGATCCTCCTTCTCGGAGATTTCATCCATAAAAAAGTTCATCTTTCTCATGGCACTCTTACTTAAGTCTTTAAGCATGGATTCAAGTTCACTATCACTATCAAGTTCATCACAAGAAGTTATAGAGGGAGTGGGTTTAGATTTGACCTTTTTCCTCCCCTCCTTTGCCATGAAACATGTGGACTTGAAATCATCAAGGTTGGGGAAGAGCTTGCTTGCACTTGAGCTCTTTCCGATGGCAATGGTTGCCACCTTCTCTACATCGTCGGAAGATGAGTCTTCATTTGAGTCCCATTCTCTTCCAGGGTGGGCATGTCCCGATGGCTTCTTCTTCTTGAAGAGCTTCTTATCTTGGGTCTTGCCCTCCTTCTTCTTGCTTTCATTGTATGGGCAATCCGCAATGAAGTGCCCATGTTCACCACACTTGTAGCAAGTCTTCTTCTTTAGCTTCTCCTTGCTCTTGCCTTCTTGGTGATAGCCTCCCTTCTTCCTTCTCATCATCCTTCTAAACTTGTTGACGAAGAAATCTTCTTCCTCATCGGAGTCCATGCTCTCATCATCACTTGCATCTTCATTGTAGGATGTGGAAGTTGCTTTGAGGGCTATGTCTTTCTTCTTTGATGAGGCAAGCTTTTGGAGATCGTTGTAGAACATAGCTTCCTTCTCCATCATCTCATTGTTGATTATCCTCCCAAGCACTTCTTCCGGAGTCATCTTGGTGTAGTCGGGGCTTTCACGGATCAAGGAGCAAAGAGCGATGTTTCGAGGCATGAATGCCCGAAGCATCCTCTTCACCACTTCATGGTCCGTCCATCGAGTGCTTCCATAGGCACGAATCTTGTTCACGAGCACCTTGAGGCGGTTGTACATGTCTTGGGGCGACTCACCATCCATGATGGTAAATCTCCCAAGCTCTCCTTCGATCATCTCAATCTTCGCCTCCCGGATGACTCGGTTGCCCTCGTGCGCCGTCTTGAGTGTATCCCAAATATCTTTGGCCACTTCCAAACCTTCGACTCGGTTGAATTCATCCTGAGTCGAAGATGAGGTTATGACTCCCACGGCTTGAGCATTGCGATGAAGTAGGATAGCTTGTTGTGGAGTGACGTCTTCCTCATTCCTTGGCATATGAACTCCGGTTTGCACAATCTGCCACAAACTAGGATTCAAAGAGATTAAATGCATCTTCATATTGTGTTTCCACATTGAATAGTCATTTCCATCGAATTGAGGAGGTTTGCCAAGTGGAATAGACAAATAGTGATTGTTAGCATGAAGACGATCATAATCAAAGTGAGTTTGAGTATAGTCATCGTTACTCTTCTCCTTCTCTTTGTTAATCTTGGGTTGTTTCCCTAGCTTCTCCCGAAGCTTCGCCTTGAGTTAGCGAGTTTCTTCGTCGTCCTTCGGATCATCAAGAAGAACGTCGTAGTTCTTGTCATTTGAGCCTTCACCCTCGACATATGAGGTATCATCCTTGTTCCTTTCTTCCGCCATCGATTCTCCGAGATGTTAGTCTCTTCCGGAGAAACCTGCTCTGATACCAATTGAAAGGCGGCCTAGAGGGGGGTGAATAGGCGATAATCGATAATTTAAACCTAATTCAGAGTTATGAAAACAGAGAAGTCGGACTTGTCTGACTTCTAGTTGGACTTGTCTGACCTAAGTCGGACAAGTCTGACCTGGGTCGGATAAGTCCAAGATTACCTGCACGATCAAACCAAAAATCCAATTTTTAAGCGATCTAGTGAGAGATATCGATCCCTAGCAGTTCTACACAAAGTATGGAGTAGAAAGAAAGCTGAGGGAGAGATAGCACGCGGAAAAACACTAGAATCAAAACTTGAGAGAATGGAAGAACAACAAGATACAAACGATTTTATCCCGAGGTTCGGAACCACAAAGGATCCTACGTCCCCGTTGAGGAGTCCACAAGGGACCAGGCCTTCTCTAGCCTTCCCCTCCCGAGTTGCCACAAGGGCCAACTCCCGATCTTCCACTATCACAAAGATTGTTACAAACTCCCCGATTACAAGAGATCACAAAGAAATCGCGGCACGACGCCTAACCGTCAAGGGGAGAACCCCAAGAGC
The DNA here is from genome assembly GCA_036927565.1 of Tuctoria greenei. Lineage (NCBI taxonomy): Eukaryota > Viridiplantae > Streptophyta > Magnoliopsida > Poales > Poaceae > Tuctoria > Tuctoria greenei. Next base: position 260,010,313 of record JAYESD010000002.1, read on the forward strand.
AACAAACACGCAATCACGAAGAAACTTAGCGAATCACACGTTGCTCAACCCCTCAACAAACCGTTTCTCCCAATCCTCACAAAGCACTCTTCACTCTCCCAAAAATTTGAATTTGGGCTCTAGAGGTGAAGAACAAGTGGAGAGAGGTTCTTGAGTTCAAATGGGCGTTCAGAACTGTTTAGGGGTGTTAGGCATGGTTGGTGGGTCGAAACCACCCTCTATTTATACTCCAAAAAGTCATTAGAGCCGTTTGACACATCCTGCGTCGGACATGTCTGACACAATGTCGGACATGTCTGACCTCAAAGGTCAGGCCTTTCACTTCAGACTTGTCTAACCAAAACCACTTCAGACATGTCTGACATACAATCTTGGACATGTCTGAAATTCTGCAGATAGACCTCGGACATGTCTGACTCTCTGGGACTTAGAAAATTTTCCTTAGTCCCTGGGAACAGATCCATCTCGAACATGTCCGACCCCTAGGTTCGGACAAGTCCGAAACTTCACTGGAACTCTCACTGGAACCCTTCTAGTGCCAATTCGGACAAGTCTGACTTACATATTCGGACATGTCCGAATTCCAACAGAGGTCTGCCCAAGCCACAAGGGCCCTACTAAAATCTTCTACTAAGGGGTTGAGCACCCGAATGACTCACTAAGTGTCTACGCATCGTGTCCCTCTTAATAGTTCGGTTTTTCCTACGACTCAAGGAGAAAATAAAAAATCCTATTTCTATTCTTCTTCGCCACAACTTTTCTCCTTTTGCCGTCTTTCTTCAAAGCTTCATTCCGTACTCCGGATCTGCGCTCATGCTCAACCATGTTCATTAGCACTTTAATGGTTCATCATCAATCCACCAAAACCCACAAGGGACCTAGATGCACTTACACTCACCTTTAGCACCATTGTCGTCCTGCATGGATCTACTTCGGGCTATAGGATGGCACTCGGCTGGTGCGGGGTCGCGACATAGAGACGACCCTGAAAGAGGTGCTCGACGCAATTTCCAAGGCATGTGGCGACCTTCTATCGGACGACGTCTTCAACTTCTCGCGGGCTTGCCCACCGCTTTGCACGGATCGGGACCTTTGGACGAAGGTTCTGAAGGAGATGCCCAACCTGAATGCAATTGGTCTTGCACCGTGGCAGGTTGGCAAAGAGAGCCGGGGCCTGGCCATCGTCGACTCTTCGGAGGAGTCCGCACCTTCTTCAGGCTCCGACACTTCCAGGGTAGAGGAGGCACCCTCTGTCGGAGGGAAAGGCAAGGCGTCGGTCCCTGACGTAGGTAAGGGGAAGGCACCGGTCCCTGACACAGGCAAGGGGAAGGACCTGGTATTCGAGGTCGTGAAGGAGAAACGCCCTCGATCACCACCGAGGTCGCCGCCGCAGGTGGCCTTTGCTCCGAGCCAACGTCCCCTGGCGTGCCCTTCTTTAGTATTGGGCGTCAGCGGTTCTTCGGGGGGAGGCTCGATCCGTCAAGCGGTGGCTCTGCCGACGTCAGCGGTCGGCACATCATTCAGCATCCCTGGCGCCAGCGCGGTCCAGGGTGCCACAGGGGGCTCCGACAGCATCACACCTACAGAGCCTTAGGCAAAAAGGCCTCGAGTCAACATCGTCGGCAGCTCGGGAGGAGGCTCTAGGAGTGGTTCCGTCAGTGTTGATGGAGGCACATCAGCGCAGGGTGGTGGTGTTTCTGGTGGTTTTGACAAAGGCCCAGCTAGGATGACCTCACCTGTTACGCCATCGTCATGGCCTACGAATTCAGGGTCGCCGGAAGTGGAGGCTCGCTGGAGCTTCTGGGGACGTCGGTAAGGCATTCTTGCCAACGCTTGCTCTATTATCTCGCTTGCTTTTGTTGATTTGTCAAGGCTTGATCTTGATTTGAAGGGCTACGTCAGCTGTTGTGAGGCCCTTAACGCTGAGGGTAATGGCCGAAAGCGCTTTGAAGGCCGCCGAGGAGGCTACGGCTACGCTGGCGGGCAGCCCGCCAAGCTTTTTCAGGGGAGTGCTTCTCCGGCGTCTGTGCCTAGCGCGGATAGTGAAGCATCTCCGGCTGCATCTCCAGCTGTCGCGCCGGAGGCACCTCTAGCTGTCGCACCAGAGGCACCTCCAGCTGTCGCACCAGAGGCATCTCTGACCGTTGTGGCAGAGGCACCTCCGTCCATCATGGCGGAGAAAATGTCGGAGTCAACTTAGGGGACTGAAGGCCTGGCCACCACAGCTGCTGATCCGGCGGGCGGCTCTTTGAGCGATGAGGCGCTGCTGCTTCGGGTGGCGTCGCTACTCCTGCTCAGCCTATGGGGGCAATATCCCCGATACTGGTGGCCCCGCCTTCACCGCTATGGGAGGAAGAGGTCCCTGAGATGATAACCGGACGACCTTCCCTGACTTCAGCACAGCCGGAGTGCCTATCCGACATCATGGACTTAACACAGTCCAGCATCCTTCAGGTGCAATCCAACCTCTGCTGGGCCCAGGAGGCTCTCACTGCAGGGTGGAAGAAGCTACGTGTCGAAGGCGAGCGCCTCTGAGTCTGGGAGGACCTTCTGAGGTCCAGGATCGCCGAGGCGAAGGTGACATACCAAAAGGAGAGTAAGGAGCTGGAGCTGAGGCACCGCTTGGTGAAGGCCATGGAAGCACTATCAAAGAATATTCTGGCCAACTCCAAGGTAGCCAACGATACGGCTGATGCCCGCCTGCGCGCCCTTGAAGAAGGTCGAGAGGCCCCAAGTCACCAAGAAGCTGTTGTTGCAGAGAGGGAGGTTGCTGTCGCCGAGCAGGAGGTGACGGCCCAGGCAACGATGGCTCGGGTTGAGACTGATTAGGACAGGTTGCAGTCCCGCCTTGAAGATCTTGAGCTCTGGGAGAGGCACTTGTTGGGGGATCGGGTGCAGCACTCAGCTGAGCGTCAGGAACATCTCCTGCGCGATCTCGACGTCCAAGCCCAGGAGTGGTCGATGGGGCATCGCACTGTAACACCCTCATTTTCATGCATCATGCCTTGCATACATTCATATACATGTTTAGCATTGATCCACATATAGAGGAACAAGTTTAAAATTTATTCAAAGCATTTAAAATTGATCTGGAACAAAACCGCACTTAAAACGCAGGAAAGTGCGGACTAGTCCGATTTTGCTGAGGACTAGTCCGATTTCTCTCTGACTAAAAACGGACTTGTCCGTTTTTGCTACGGATTAGTCCGATTTTGGCTCTGGAAACTTTCGGACTTGTCCGATTTTGTGCGGACTAGTCCGTTATTCCAAGAATCCTGGAAATTCGCTAAGTCCTTGGACTTTTCGGGACTAGTCCGGTGTTCTAGCGGACTTTTTCGTTTTCCTCTCTATTCAAAGTCGGACTTGTCCGATGTTTCGCCAGACTTGTCCGATTTTCTCTCTGGACGACTTCGGACTAGTCCGGTCCTTTCCGGACTTGTCCGATATTTCGTGACTCCGAGTTGATATTTTGTTTTACGACTTGTTTCTTGGGTTTCACGTTAAGTGGGCCTAGGGACGTTGTGCCTAACTCTTTTAGAGCCCATGTGGGACTCTAAACCGTCCTCTACTCATCCCAAACTCGAAATCCATCTAACCCTAGCCTCCACCTCTATATAAACAGCCCCACCCCTTGGATTGACATCTATTTGCCACTTTTCCACCCACCCAAACCCTAGTTCGTGGGGAGCCACCATCAAGGAGGGAGGAGAAGATCCCAAGCAAGAAGAAGAAGAGGAGGAAACGAAAGAGGATCAAGATCTCCACCAAGTTTCGTTCTTCACCACCAATTCATCCCCAAGTTCATCACCAACCCTAGATCGTCAAGATCCAAGTGTTACCTCCAAGTTTCTTGATTCATTGGAGTTCTAAACACCTGGTATACCTTCTATTATCTTTTCCTTACGAGAATTTAACCCCTAATCTCTAAAATCACGTCGATCTAGAAAACCCTAATCTGCTGATCTCGCGGAGTGCGGACTTGTCCGGTCCCTAGCGGACTAGTCCGATCTTCCTTGTTAAATTGGGTTGAATTAATTCTAAAATTTGATCTAATCGAATCCAAACCTGTATAAACTTGTTAAAAGCTATTAGAACTAGTTAGTGATCATTAAAAGCAATCTATTAACAAGTTCTACCTTGCATTTGCATCAATCATGCATGTCATGTCATATTGAGTAATACTTGTGCACTCTTTGATTGTGTTTCTTGTCTTGTATGTTTATTGTGTGGATTAGACGGATTTGCGCTAGAGAGTGCCGCGGAGGATCTACAGCATCAAGAGTTTGAAGGCTTTGATCTTAATCAACAGCAAGAGCAAGGCAAGTGACCTTGAAGCATATTGATCCTGTTTTAAAATAAATGTTTTGTTTGCAAAATTGCATGCTTGTGTCAATTTGATGGGAACCCTATGATAGTAAGTTTACTAGCTTTTTTTAACCACCCTTGTCACTTGGAATTTATGGTAGAGAGTCGGGAAGGGCTTTTTACCTTTTTGCTTCGCTTAATCAACTGGGATGGGATACCAACTATACCACTCCATTTAATTATGCATGGATGAGATTATGATCAACATGAACTAGATAACATGATATGGTAATGGGTGATTTAAGCAAGCCTGGTATGTGGATGGGTTGGACATATGGTGGTTTGCTTGCTTTAGATCTAAGGACCGGTTCATGCGAGAATAGGCCAGGACTACAGTGCCACCAGAGGACAAGTATGGGTGCGGCGTAGCTGATTAATTAGGGCTTTGCTAGTGCTGTTTGGACCATTGTGGATGCTCGGGGAAGGGGTAGTCGGATTGGGTTTGTTGATGATTGGTGGGACTATCCTGGGATCCGAATGGCTCAAGAGGGGGCCCTTGGTTGAAGATGTGCTCAGTTGGAGGCATCGCCACTGGTGAAACCTCAGTGGGGTCTAAATAGGCTAGTAATCCCTTTGTAAAGGCTATTTTGTGATCTCTTGGCCATACACCAAAGGAAGTGTAATTGGCATAAGGGAGGTTCTCTAGTCGCCGACGGGTGATGAAATCACAAACACGTGAGTAAAGAGGTACAAACTCTGCAGAGTCTAATAAAATTATCATGATAGTCGTGCTCCTGATTACGAGCACCTGGACAACTTCCATGATTAGAGGGAATTTGGTATTGGGATGGTATTTGGGATGATTATGGTTGGTATTATGGTTATGGATTAATTTTTGGTATTGAATATGGTTATTGGCAATGGTGAAACCTGGAATTATTAATGATGGTAGTGAATTCAGATTGGTATTATGATATTTCTTATGCTTACGATGGGTTTACTTCACATACATATAATATATTGCTTTTCAAATGTTTTTAATGTACTTTTCAGCACTTTGCCATTATTATTGTCATCATTTGAATCAGCCACATGTCATACTTTCCACACTTGCTGAGTACGACATGTACTCACTCTTGCAATCCCCCCAACAGTTGCAGGTCAGGATTGGGAGTTTAATGGCGATAATGCGGAATTCTAGGCCGTGGCTACCGTCAGCTTGCCTGTGGTGTTATTGGAGCTGCGCTATACCCTATTGCTTATGCTGCCTAGCTGTTTAGTTTGCTTAATTAGAGTATTTTCGCTGCATTAGTTGAACTTGTCATTAATATTCATTAGAGCTTGTATTCGAGGATAATCTGGTTTGTGTAATAAAACTTGGTTAATTAATCTTGTTCTGTGGTAATTTTCTGTATAATCTTTTGTGATTGCACTCGTGTATGTGTGATGAACATCCTGGGCCCACATATGCGATAGCTTGGTTCATTTTTCGGAACCGGGCGTCACACGCACCCGGGAGCACGATATGCAGGAGCGTCAGTTGGCTCAGTGCTTGGAAGCCGAGGGTAGGCAGTGGCGGAGACGGTGGCAACCCATGTCCTGGTGTGCTACTGAAGCCGGTACCCTGATCTGCTCCTGGAGCCAGTTTTTGAAGGTCTTGTTGAAGAGCGTGAGGAGGCGACAACGGAAGAGGTCAAGAATGCCGCGAAATATGTCATCGCGCAATTCGCCAGAGACTAAGGCTGGCAGCCCCACTTTGTATTCGGGGTTCACCCCTTTGTAAATATTCCTTAATGAATATGAATTTGTGTTTGGCTTCTTGGCTTGTCTTTGTGCACCTTTCTCAATTGTTGCTCTGAGTCCTTAGTTGCGTAAGGGTTTGCAGAACCTTTGTCGAGCCTGTTAGCTTTTGAGGACCAACAGTTGCACAACTGACACGGTCGAGGTGTTGCCCATTGACTTCCTGCCTATGGAACCCCCTTAGAGGCCCCTTGGTAGATGTGGTTAGTTGGTTGGGCACATCTACCATTTCATTGCAGGATGTCTTTGATGTGCCCCTAGTGTAGCAGGGGAGTTGGAGTGTCAGAGCGCCACCAATTGTCAGAGTTGGACGCTCCGGCATTGGCCACCGCCGTTATGGAGACGTCCACGGCAGGCCCCTTGGGGGTGCCAGAGCTGGATGCTCCGGCATCGTCCACCATCATCGTAGAGTCGTCGACGGTAGGCCCCTTGGGGGGTGCCGGAGCTGGATGCCCCAGCGTCGTCGACCATCGTCGTAGAGTCGTCGATGGCAGGCCCCTTGGGACGTGCCGGAGCTGGATGCTCCAGCGTCGTCCACCATCATCATAGAGTCATCGACGGCAGCCCCCTGGTGTACAGGCTATTGCAAGAGAACCCTGTTAGCAACAAGAGCGGGGCAGGAGAGTTTACTCACTTGTCCGCGCTTGGTGTTGTCGTTTGACGTGCTGGGACATTGACGTTAGGCCCCTTGCGAGGTGTTGGAGCTTGGTGCCCCGGTGTTGTCCACCATCGTGGTTGAGAGGTCTATGGCAGGCTCCTTGTGAGGTGTCGGAGCTGGGTGCTTCGGCGTCATCCACCATTGTCATTGAGATGTCGACGACAGGCCCCTTGGGGGTGTCGGAGCTGAATGCTCCAGCGTCGTCCACTATCGTCGTAGAGTTTTCGACGGCAGGCCCCTGGTGTACAGGCTATCGCAAGAGAACCCTGTTAGCAACAAGAGCAGGGAAGGAGAGTTTACTCACTTGTTCATGCTTGGTGCTACCGTTTGACGTGCTGGGACGTCGATGGTAGGCCCCTTCTGAGGTGCCGGAGCTGGGTACTCTGACGTTGTCCACCATCGTCGTTGAGACGTTGATAGTAGGCCCCTTGGGAGGTGCCAGAGCTGGGTGCTCCGGCGTCGTCCACCATCGTCATTGAGACGTCGACGGCAGGCCCCTTGGGGGTGCTAGAGCTGGATGCTTCAGCGTCATCCACCATGGTCGTAGAGTCGTCAACGGCAAGCTCCTGGTGTACAGGCTATCGCAAGAGAACCCTATTAGCAACAAGAGCGGGGCAAGATAGTTTACTCACTTGTCCGCGCTTGGTGTTGTCGTTTGACGTGCTAGCACATGAACGGCAGGCCCCTTGCGAGGTGCCGGAGCTGGGTGCTCCGGCGTCGTCCACCATCGTCGCTGAGATGTCGACGGCAGGCCCCTTGGGAGGTGCCAGAGCTGGGTTCTTTAGTGTCGTCCATCATCGTCCTTGAGACGTCGATGGCAGGCCCCTTGGGGGTGCTAGAGTTGGATGCTCCGGCATCATACACCATCGTCGTAGAGTCGTTGACGGCAGGCCCCTGGTGTACAGGCTATCACAAGAGGACCCTGTTAACAACAAGAGCGGGGCATGATAGTTTACTCACTTATCCGTGCTTGGTGTTGTCGTTGACGTGCTGAGACGTCGACGGCAGGCCCCTTGCATGGTTGATGAGGAGTTTAGGCCCGATCTTCCGAAAGGTAATGGATAAGTTGATTGATGGAGATCTCTATGTTGATGATCCGAGGGTCTCGAGTAGAACACGAAAAAACCCCTGCAATCACTACACCACCGCTCTGTTGGTTATCAACCGTGCTGCGCACGATTGACCCCGCTAAGAAGGCTAATCCCTGCAAGTGCAACCGAGAACACAAGCAAGAACAAGGTAGAAGCAATCTGAATTGCTAAGTTGGGGTCTCACAAATCGATGAACAGCAAAACTATGTATAACAGATTAATCTAAGCAAAACCCAATTGTTTATGGCGACCACCATGGAGTATATATAGGTGAGAGAACGTCTAAGGAGGTGTTGGGGGCGTGACCTAACCCTAAGACACGAAAATAATAGACTTAGACTTGATACAAGGCCGAATGGCCCAATACGGTGGCGCAGCACCCTGACAGATTCTGAACTCGATTTTGTTTCGATGATTACCGTTGACTCATAAGGAATTTTGACATGGTACCAGCGGCATTGGAAATTTTATCCTCTCTCCTTTTTGTGCATTTGTATAACTCCCAAAACGGAGATCGTATGCGTCCTGGACATTCGTTCTAGTGCGAACTGCTTCTGGACTCTGAGTTGGACACGACTTTGAGTTTGGCTCAATTTACATCTTCTTTGAACGAATTCTCTGGTCCTCCATGTCACTAAGACTTCCTGCAAGGACTTCTTGAACCTCTCCATAAATCCTAATCACAATTAAATCATTAGGTAGCAATCTATTCTCAAAATCATATAAGGAAACATATAAGAACGAGTTCACCTCTGAAATTAATTGTTGTGTGTGAACTCTATTGATTGCATCTTGTATGTTCAATGGGGTGTTGTTTGTATCCATAGAAGTGATGTCCTCGTCATCCTCCCCTTATTGAATTGGAGTCGTCCTCAACTCAAGTTCATCTTCTCTCATGTGTTGATCCAAATATGCAACACCATCAATTCTTCTTGTATGTATGAAAGGAGGAGGCCAAGGTGGTGGACGACATAGTGCACCATCTTGATCTTGTCCATCAAATAAGAGCACACATTCACTTGAGCCAGGATCCCAAATATATAAACTTTGTGACATGTTTGTAGGTGCAATTATTACGTGCATGATCTCGTCATTCTCCCCTTCTTTATGACAAGCCGTCCTCGGCTTGCTCATATGTCCAGGAAAGAGGCTTTTGGGAATAGTATGAGTGTTGTCAATATTGCACAACCGCGGTGAAAAATGCTTCTCTTTTATTTGTTGTTCCCGCTACAAGGAAAAAATACTAGAAAAACATGACAAGGCATTATTAGCATTAGTGCATTCATTTACTTTACCATGATGTTGTAGCACAAAAGGATCTTGCACAATTGAACATATGTAAACTTTATGCACCATAAACATGTCACTATGTTCATATTTCCCTATAGCATGAAAACTATTTTTTGCCACCAAAGGTAATTCAGTTTTAGAAAATATTTTTCTCTCTACAATATCTAGATCACAAAGAGTGTCAAATTCAATATAACCCAAAGTATTTAGAGAAGACAACAATTTCAGCTCATCCCTTTCACATGTAATTGGAATCAAATCCTTAATTTCAATGCAAGTGAGAGATAAAGTATCAAATTCATTTGGTTGTTGTATCATAGGTACAATATAATTATCAGCACATAACTCATTTTTGTTGTAAGAATCAGTAGGAAAATCAACTAGTAGTAAAGTTGTATTATGAAATGGTTCATCTTGTTGCTGCTCATCGATAGCATGATTGGTACCAAAATTCAGCACATCTGAAAAGTTCATACCTTGGTTAAATGTAGAGCATTGTTCATTAACATTACGCTCATTTTCAATAACAAGTTCAAATGCTTTATGGGTTGATTCATCAAAAAATTCAGAAGAGTTGTTCAACACCTCATTCTTATTTGCATCTACATTTATTTGTTCATGTTCCTGCAAAAGGTTAGGCATAGGAGGAGGTAAAACAATAAAATTCTTCTCAAGTTCAAGTATTTCATCTTTGCAATTAGATACATTAGCAAAAGTTTCTCGCATGAGAATTTTCGTATCTTTCCATGTTTAAGGTTTTTCTGAATCGCTCAAGTTGTCCCACCAAGTTAATGCACAATCAACTAACACACTAGCAATATTTCTAATCTTTCTCTTTTCACACATACAACATTGTTCAAATATTTTATCAATCTCTATTTCCCAAGCAATATATTCATCGTAACCAAAACCATAATAAGAAGGAAGAGATAGGAGAATGTAATTACTTCTTGTGGAAGGAGTTGTAAATGTGGTCTGAATGTCATGTGCAGCCTCGACTCGTGTTTGTTTCTTGGTGTGCAGCCTCATCGTCATCTTCATCATGTCAATCATCTCAACATATAATGCATGATTCTTGCTTTTACCTGACATTGTTAGTAGCAAACAGATGACAACAAAAATATGTTATCTCTATCAACTATAAAGGATAATGGCAAAGTGAAAGTGGAATCACACACTCTCAAGTGACTTACCACGCTCTTACAAGTGTTCTTACCGACATTGCAGGTGGCAAACGGTGGACAGTATGAAGAAATCAATGAAGCGTAGGATGATTGCAAAGGTGTATCGATTCTGCTCAAGAGTAAAGTGTAACTTGTATGCCACTTTATATGTAGCAAGGATTAGCAACAATAAAAATTAGATAGTAAAGTTGAATAAGTGTCCAAAGTACTTGTTAAAGTTGCTGGCCTAAATGTGTTCCTAGTAGTTCAAGCTAGCAAGACATGAGACAAAACTAGATGACACAAAGGATGCAAGCACTTCTGTTTTTTTTTTTTTTTGCTTTTTTCTCCTCTTTTTTTGTGCGGCTTTTGTATCTTGTTTTTGTGATGCCCGGTTCCGAAAAAATGAACCAAGCTAACGCATATGTGTGCCCAGGATGTTCAACACACATACACGAGTGCATTCACAAAAGAGTATACAGAAAATTACCACAGAACAAGATTAATTAACCAAGTTTTATTACACAAACCATATTATCCTCGAATGCAACCTCTAATGAATATTAACGACAAGTTCAACTAATGCAGCGGAAATACTCTAATTAAGCCAACTAAACAGCTAGGCGGCATAAGCAATAGGGTATAGCGCAGCTCCAATCAACACCACAGGCAAGCTGACGGTAGACACGGCCTAGAACTCCGCATTATCACCATTAAACTTCCAATCCTGACCTGCAACTGTTGGGGGGGATTGCAAGAGTGAGTACATGTCGTACTCAGCAAGTGTGGAAAGTATGACGTGTGGCTGATTCAAATAATGAATATAATAATGACTAAGTGCTGAAAAGTACATTAAAACATTTGAAAAGCAATATATTATATGTATATGAATCAAACCTGTCATAATCATAAGTAATATCATAATACCAGTCCACAATTCACCATCCTCATCAATAATTCCAGATTTCACCATTTGCCAATAACCATATTCAATACCAGAAATTAATCCATAACCAGCCCAATACCGAGTTCCCTCTAATCATGGAAGTTGTCCATGTGCTCATAACCGGGAGCACGGCTATCATGATAGTTTTATTAGACTCTGCAGAGTCTGTACCACTTTACCCACGTGTTTGTGATTTCATCACCTTTCGATGACTAAGAACCTCCCTTATGCCCATGACCCCTCGGTCACATTACACACTTCCGTTGGTGTGTGGCCAAGAGATCACAAAATAGCTTTTACAAAGGGATTACTAGCCTATTTAGACCCCACTGAGGTTTCACCGGTGGCGATGCCTCCAACTGAGCACATCTTCAACCAAGGGCCCCCTCTTGAGCCATTCGGATCCCAGGGTAATCCCATCAATCATCAACAAACCCAATCCGACTACCCCTTCCCCGAGCATCCACAATGGTCCAAACAGCACTAGCAAAGCCCTAGTTAATCAGCTATGCTGCACCCATACTTGGCCTCGTGGTGGCACTGTAGTCCTGGCTTATTCTCGCATGAACCGATCCTTAGATCTAAAGCAAGCAAACCATCATAACATCCAACCCATCCACATACCAGGCTTGCTTAGATCACCCATTACCATACCGTATTGACCAATTCACATTAACCAGAATATCATTAATGCATAATCAAATGTGTAGTGTTGTTTTCCCATCCCAATTAATTAAGCAAAGCAAAACGGTAAAAGCTCTTCCCGACTCTCTACCATAAATTCCAGGCAACAAGGATGGTCAAACAACGCTAGTAAACTTCCTACCATAGGATTCCCATCAAATTGACACAAGCATGCAATTTGCAAATAAAACATTTATTTGAAAAATGGGATCAATATGCTTCAAGGACACTTGCCTTGCTCTTGTGGTTGATTAGGGTCAAAGCCTTCAAACTCTTGGTACTGTAGATCCTCCGCGGCACTTTCGAGCACAAATCCGTCTAATCCACGCAATAAACATACAAGACAAGAAACACAATCAAAGAGTGCACATATATTACTCAATATGACATGACATGCATGATTAATGCAAATGCAAGGTGGAATTTGTTAATGGGTTGATTTTAATGATCACTATCTAGTTCTAATAGCTTTTAACAAGTTTATACAGGTTTGGAGTTGATTAGACCAAATTTTAGAATCAATTCAACACAATTTAACCAGGAACATCGGACTAGTCCGCTAGGGATCGGACAAGTCCGCACTCTGCGAGATCAGCAGATTAGGGTTTTCTAGATCGACGTAAATTTGGAGATTAGGGATTGAGTTCACGTAAGCAAAAGAGAATTGAAGGTATACCAAGTGTTTGGGACTCCAATGAATCAAGAAACTTGGAGGTAACACTTGGATCTTGAGGATCTAGGGGTGGTGATGAACTTGGAGATGAATTGGTGATGAAGAACGAAACTTGGTGGAGATCTTGATCCTATTTCGTTTCCTCCTCTTCTTCTTCTTGCTTGGTATCTTCTCCTCCCTCCTTGGTGGTGGCTCTCCACGAACTAGGGTTTGGGTGGGGTGGAAAAGTGTCAAATAGATGTCAAGCCAAGGAGTGGGGTTGTTTATATAGAGGTGGAGGCTAGGGTTAGATGGATTTCGAGTTTGGGATGAGTAGAGGCCGGTTTAGAGTCCCACATGGGCTCTAAAAGAGTTAGGAACGACGTCCCTAGGCCCACTTAACGTGAAACCAAAGAAACAAGTCGTAAAACAAAAGATCAAGTTGGAGTCGTGAAATATCGAACAAGTCCGAAAAGGACCGGACTAGTCCGAAGTTGTCCAGAGAGAAAATCGGACAAGTCTGGCCTAAAATTGGACAAGTCCGACTTTAGTCAGAGAGGAAAACGGACAAGTGCGCTGGAACACCGGACTAGTCCGGAAAAGTCCAGGGACTTAGCAAATTTTCAAGGATTCTTGGAATATCGGACTAGTCCGCACAAAATCGGACAAGTCCAAAAGTTTCCAGAGGCAAAATCGGACTAGTCCGCAGCAAAAACGGACAAGTCTGTTTTTAGTCAGAGAGAAATCAGACTAGTCCTCAGTAAAATCGGACTAGTCCGGACTTTCCTGCATTTTAAGTGTGGTTTTGTTCCAAATCAATTTTAAATGCTCCAAATCAATTTTAAACTCGTTCCTCTTTATGTGGGTTAATGTTAAACATGTATATGAATGTATGCAAGGCATGATGCATGAAAATGAGGGTGTTACAGTTTTGCACTTGCCTTTTTCTTTTGTCTTCCTTTTTTCAGAATGTGCTGCAAAAGAAGAACACAATAAAAAGCAATCAAAGATATCTCGTGAGTCTGTCACATATTTTCTGCTCAATATTCCAAGGACAAATAGGCACACTTAGAGGCTCGAAATAGAAAAACTTACAACAGAAAAATTGTAAATATATCTTTCCTCTTTAATTTCAATATATGGAAGACCTATTTTGGACAAGAACAATAGGAGATATTGCCCCTGAAACACAGACTGTTCAAAAATTCTAGGTCGAGAACAGATTCAGATCTATTGCACTTTTGACCATAATAACTCGTTTTATAGGAAACCTATGAATACGAAAGTTGTAGAGAAATTCTTAAGAATTCCATAAAGTATAAGAACTCTAAAATACATTTTTGTATGAGCGAGATATGATGAAAATACGGAACTGGAAAGAGATGAATCTTATCTGGACGTGATGACGTGATTCAAAAGGATGAATCAACACAATGCAAAACTCAAACTAAGACCAAAAACACTTTCCAAACTAGCAATATGACTCAACCACGGACACAAGCTCAACAAAACAAAACTGAAAACAAAAGTCGCAAAGGCTCAATGTGGTTTGGACAAAGTAATGAACAGATCTACTAAACTGTAAGTTTTCTTTGTGGCTTTTTTGTGGACTCTAGGTATGAAAAACAAAACTAATGTAATGGATAGATGAATTACCTAATGGGAAACCTTGAAATCTGATACCAATTGATAGTAGGAAGTTTAGTCCTGACCTTCTGAAAGGTAATGGATAAGTGGATTGATGGAGATCTCGATGTTGATGATCCGAGGCTCTCGAGTAGAACACGAAAAACCTCTGCAATCAGTACACCACAGATCCGTTGGTTATCAACCGTGCTACACACGATTGACCTCACCAAGAAGGCTAATCCCTGCAAGTGCAACCGAGAACACAAGCAAGAATAAGGTAGAAGCAATCTGAATTGCTAAGTTGGGGTCTCACGAACCGATGAACAGCGAAACTGTGCATAACAGATTAATATAAGTAAAACCCAATTGTTTATGGAGGCCACCATGGAGTATATATAGGTGGGAGTACGTCCAATGAGGTGTTGGAGTCGTGACCTAACCCTAAGACACAAAAATAAGAGATGTAGACTTGATACAAGGCTCAATGGCCCAATATGGTGGCGCAACACCCTGACAGATTCTAAACTTATTTTGTTTCGACTATTCCTGTCCACTCCCAAAGAATTTTGACATGGGATCAGCACCATTGGAAAGGTTATCCTCTCCCCTTTCGGTGCATATGTAGAACGTCCGAAACGGAGTTAGTATGCGTCCTGCGCATCCGTTTTAGTGCGAACTGCTCCTGGACTCCGAGTTGGACACAATTTTGAGTTGAGGTTAGTTTCTATCTTCTTTGAACGTATTCTCTGGTCCTCCACGCCCCTAAACCTTCCTCCAATTACTCCTTGAATCACTCCATATATCCTAATCACAATTAAATTATTAGGTAGCAATCTATTCTCAAAAATATATAAGGAAACATATAAGAACGAGCTCACCTCATAAATTAACTGTTGTGTGTGAATTCTATTGATTGCATGTTGTATGTTCAATGGAGTGTTGTTTATATCCTAAGGTATTTAGAGAAGACAACAATTTTAGTTCATCATTTTCACAAGTAATGGGAATCAAATGCTTAATTTCAGAACATGTGCGTGATAACGTATCAAGCTCATTCACTTGTTCTAGCATAGGTATAACAAAATTGTCAACACCGAATTTCTCTTTATCACAAAGACTAGTAGGAAAATTAACTTGTGACAAAGGTAAATCTATAAAAGCTTTCATGAGTTGGTGCTCTACAACAGTGTGATTGGTCGAAAAATTCAGCACATCCAAAAACTTCTCACCTTCTGTATTTATAGAATGTTGTTTCTTACCTTTATCCTTATTTTCAGCAGTGATTTCGAGTGCATTATGAGTTGATCCATCTAAAATTTCACAAGTGTTGTCGAAAACCTCATTCTCTTTTGCATCATCTACATTATTTTCTATATTTTCCTGCAAAATATTAGACACGAAAGGAGGTACAACAAGAAATTTCCCCTCAAATTGATGCACTTCATCTTTGCAATTAGATATATTAGCAAAAGTTTCTCGCATAAGAATTTTCATATCTTTCCATGTTCGAGGTTTTTCTGAATCACTTAAGTTGTCCCACCAAGTTAATGCGCAATCAACTAATGCACTAGCAATATTCCTAATCTTTTTCTTTTCACACATACGACATTGTCAAAAAAATTATCCATCTCTGTTTCCCAAGTAATATATTCATCATAACCAAAACCGTCATAGGCCCTATTTGGTACAGCTTCTGCTGCAGCTTTTTATAAAAATAAGCTGAAGCTGTGCCAAACAGTAAACTTCTGTAACAGCTTATTAGTTCAGCTGTTTCTCAGAATGAACTAAAAGCGGGACATAAGCAGAAGCTGCTTTCCACTAGCTTTTCATACAAACTGCTTTTATAACAAGTTCCAGTTGTGCCAAACAGGGCCATAAGAAGGAAGAGATGGAAAAATGTAATTATTTCTTGTGGAAAGAGTTGTAAAGGTGGTTTGAATGTCATGTGCAGCCTCGACTGGTGTTTGTTTCTTGGTGAGCAGCCCCATCATCGTCTTCATCATGTCAAGTAACTCAACATGTGAGCACATTCACCATTCTCTCTTTTACCTAACATTGTTAGTAGCAAAAAGAAGACAACAAAAATATGTTATCTCTAAAAACTAAAAATGACAATGGCATGGTGAAAGTGGAATCACACACTCTCAAGCGTCTTACCGCGCTCTTACAAGTGTTCTTACCGACACTACACGTGGAAAATGGTGGCCGATGTGAGGAACTAATCGAGAGTGGGGTGATTGCAAAGGTCTACGAATTCAACTCAAGAGAGAAGTGTAGCTTGGATGGCACTTTATATGTAGCAAGGATTAGCAACAATGAAATCAGATAGTAAAGTTGAATAAGTATCCAAAGTACTTGTCAAAGTTGCTGGCCTAAATATGTTCCTTGTAGTTGAAGCTAGCAAGACATGAGACAAAACTAGATGACACAAAGGATGCAAGCACTTCTGTTTTTTTATCCTCCTTTTTTGTGCGGCTTTTGTATCTTGTTTTGCACTTGCCTTTTTATTTTGTCTTCCTTTTTTCAGAATGTGCTGCAAATGAAGAACACAATGAAAAGCAATCAAAAATATCTCGTGGGTCTGTCACAGATTTTCTGCTCAACCTTCCAAAGACAAATAGGCACACTTAGTGGCTCAAAATAGAAAACCTTACAACAGAAAAATTGTAGATATATCTCTCCTCTTTAATTTTAATATATTGAAGACATATTTTGGACAAGAACAATAGGAGATATTGTTCCTGAAACACAGACTGTTCAGAAATTCTAGGTCGAGAACACATCAGTCAATTCTACCTATGGATATAAACAACACTTCATTGAACATACAACATGCAATCAATACAATTCATACAACAACAATTAATTTATGAGGTGAGCTCGTTCTTATATGTTTCCTTATATATTTTTGAGAATAGATTGCTACCTAATAATTTAATTATCATTAGGATGCATGGAGTGATTCAAGGAGTAATTGGAAGAAGGTTTAGGAGCGTGAAGGACCAGAGAATACGTTCAAATAAGATGGAAACCGACCCCAACTCAAAATCGTGTCCAACTCGGAGTCTAGAGTAGTACGCACTAAAATGGATGCCCAGGACGCATATAAACTTCAATTTGGATGTTCTACATATGCACAGAAAGGGGAGAGGATAACCTTTCCAATGGCGTTGGTCCCATGTCAAAATTCTTTGGTAGTGGACGGAAATCGTCGAAACAAAATTGAGTTCAGAATGTGTCAGGGTGCTGCACCACCGTATTGGGCCATTGGGCCTTGTATCAAGTCTACATCTCTTATTTTCACGTCTTAGGGTTAGGTTACGACTCCAAAACCCCCTTGGATGTCCTCCCACCTATATATACTCCATGGTGGCCGCCATAAACAACTGGGTTTTGCTTAGATTAATCTGTTATACACAGTTTCGCCGTTCATCAGTTTGTGAGACCCCAACTTAGCAATTCAGATTGCTTCTACCTTGTTCTTGCTTGTGTTCTCGGTTGCACTTGCAGGGATTAGCCTTCTTGGTGAGGTCAATCGTGTGTAGCACGGTTGATAACCAACAGATCGGTGGTGTAGTGATTGTAGGGGTTTTTCGTGTTCTACTCGAGAGCATCGGATCATCAATGTTGAGATCTCCATCAATTGACTTATCTATTACCTTTTGGAAGATCGGGACTAAACCCTTCTCATCAGAGGTGCTGGAGTTGGATGCTCTAGCGTCGCCCACCACCGTCATGGAGACGTCGATGGCAGGCCCCTTGGGAGGTGTTAGAGCTGGCTCCAGCGTCGTCCACCACCATCATTGAGACATTGACGGCAGGCCTCTTGGGAGGTGCCGGAGTTGGGTGCTCCGGCATCGTCCACCATCATCGTTGAGACGTCGACAGCAGGCCCCTTGGGGGTGCTGGAGCTAGATGCTCTGGCGTCGTCCACAACTGTTGTTGAGACGTCGACGGTAGGCCCCTTGGGAGGTGTCGGATCTGGATGCTCCGGTATCGTCCACCATCGTCGTTGATACGTCGACGACAGGCTCCTTGGGGGGGTGCCCAAGCTAGATGCTCTGACGTCGTCCACCGTTGTTGTAGTGTTGTCGACAGTAGGCCCCTGGTGAATAGACTATCGCAAGAGAACCCTGTTAGCAACAAGAGCGGGGTTGGAGAGTTTACTCACTTATCCGTGCTTGGTGTTGTCGTTGGCGTGCTGGGACATCGACGGCAGGACCCTTGCGAGGTGCCAGAGCTGGATGCTCCGGCGTCGCCCACCACCGTCGTGGAGACGTCAACGGCAGGCCCCTTGCGAGGTGCCGGAGATGGATGCGCCTGCGTCGCCCACCATCGTCGTTGAGATGTTGACGGCAATCCCCTTGGGGGGTGCCAGAGCTGGATGCTCTGGCGTCATCCACCATCGTTGTTGAGATGTCGACGGTAGGTCCCTTGGAAGGTGTCGAGACTGGGTCCTCCGGCATCGCCCATCACTGTCGTAGAGTTGTCCACGACAGGCCCCTTAGTGTTGCCGGATCTAGACACTCCGGCGGTTTGTCCTACACATATGATAGAAAGAGGGGGGACTAGTCTTGCTTGTCGGTCATACCTGTTCCTCTCCTTAGCTCTATCATGTCTTTACTGTCCTGGACTGACGGACGGGGCTTGGGTAATTCGATGTGTTGGTGCTCCGGGGTCCGGCTACTGCCGTCTTTAGGGTGTGAGCTTTCTGGTCCCAGTACTCAGATGTAGCGCTGGGAGGTAGGGTGTGTA
Source organism: Tuctoria greenei (assembly GCA_036927565.1). Classification (NCBI taxonomy): domain Eukaryota; kingdom Viridiplantae; phylum Streptophyta; class Magnoliopsida; order Poales; family Poaceae; genus Tuctoria; species Tuctoria greenei. The sequence continues at coordinate 260,029,286 of JAYESD010000002.1, forward strand.
TGTTTAGGGTGCAGGACCAGGCTAAGCAATTTACACCCCCTTGACCTCCTGCTCGGCACAAACCTTTCCCGGGAAGCCTTCTGGCGCCACGGGAACCTAATGACAAGAGCAGCCGGAAGAACCCCTCACACACTGTAGGTACCTCAAGTGAACCCGCCTGTAGCTGGACCGCATGACTTCAGCAGGGGTGAGTTACAGAGCATAAAACCGTGTATATGAAGATAACACACAATAAATGAGGCTAGTATGGTATGATCATAAAATAATGCATAATCAAATGAACAATGTTTTTAAGAAAGCATTAAGTAAAACAGTGATTCTTTTTTATCGGAGTTCATAGGGGGAGTCAGGATTTTACAAAAGAGGGCAACAGCTTGCTTCCGGATGATGAGGGAGGCAGGGTGTACAGGCTTAGGGTTTGGAACCAAGCTAAGTTGACTGCACACTTTGGACCTGACCCTCTCGGTGCTCAGTTGTCCTTAGTGCTGCTCCTAATTCCTACAAAGACCTTTACACTGTTCTACTAATCTTAATATTTACAATAGGGGTGCCCAAGGCTCCAAGGCGGTTGTGATGTTTGTGGTGTAACCTTGCTGTCGACAGCTACCAGAGGGGCTATGAGCGAGCGTCCCTACTTCCTACCCCTGCCGCCCGTCTTGCGGGTGGTATGAGCAGTGTTGGGACTGAGCTCGGCAACTTTGACGAGGATGTCGGTGCGGCCGGAGGGCTGCAGTGGAGGCGCAGTGGGTGTTATGCACTTACGTGAGCTCGGCGGAGGATGACTTGATCCAACACCGCCCAGGGTGGGTGCCGGGTTTGCTGAGAGGGCTTGGAGTTGCTCCAAGTCTAACAATGTGGCGGTGCGGTCTCCGTGGATCCTGAGGACACCTGAGGGGGTTGGCATCTTCAGGACGAGGTAGCCATAGTGGACTACAGCCACGAATCGGTACAGGGACAGCCTGCCAATGATGGCGTTGAAGGGGAGGTTAACATCGGCGATGTCAAAGAGGATTCTCTCTGCCCTATAGTTGTCGGGTGTTCGGAAGGTCACCCGGAGATGGATGTTGTCGTATGGGATGATGCTCTCTGGTCCCACCCCTGAGAACGGGCTAGAGGGGGTGAGCATGGACATCGGGATCTGCAGCTGTCCGAAGGCTGCACGGCTGAGGAGGTTGAGGTCGGCCCTGCCATCTATCAAGACGTAGTGGAGCTTGATGTTGGCTATAGTGGGGGCGACTAGAAGAGGTATAGCCCCTGCCCCAGCCATGTTCTTGGGGAAGTCAGAGGCGTCGAAGCTGATCAGCGTCTCCTTCCAGCGGTGGTGCCACGCCGGAGTGGGTACAGGGGCTATCAAAGCCACTGCACGATGAAGGGTCTTGACCGCGTTCAGGGACGTGGGATCCCAGGACCCTCCGAAGATGACGTGGAGGGTCTTACTACGCTCGTGGTCGCTGCTGGCATCGGAGTCCTTATCTTGGTGGACCACTTTGACGGCCCGCTCTTGCCTCTGGTACTCCATCTCCTCGTCATTATCGACCTTGGGGAAGACCTTCTGCTTGCCCTCCCGCTAGCGGAAGAGGGCACTGTCTGGGCACTGCTGCGCCCGCTCCTGGTAGCGTTCGACGCATCTCTTTATCTCCTGGCACTCACTCGCGGTGTGGTCACGAGTTTTGTGCACCGGGCAGAGCTCGACACCTTCATCAGCGGCAGGTGGCTAACGTGGGCGCTTCTCTGGGCGCAGGGGTTTGCCACCTCCGATCGCGGCTGCTGCCGCGACGGCGGACCCATGCAGCTGCATGTTCTGGCTGCCACCCTAGTTCTTGTTCTTATTCTTGTTGTTACCATGGGTAGCGGCTCCTTCTCCGATCTATCCGGCCCTGCCTGCCCCGGGGGTGGGCTGAGCATGTCTATCACGGCCTTCTGCCGCCCTAGCGCACCGGTCAACAATGGAGAAGAGATCAGAGACGTCTTGCACGTTGTGCGTGGCTAACTTCTCGAGCATCTTGCGGTCACGCACTCCCTGTCGGAATGCCACTATGATAGAGGCATTCGGGATGTTGGGGATGGAGTTGCGTAGCTGGGAGAAACGCTGGATGAATGACCTCAGCGTCTCCTTGGGTTGTTGCCGCACAGTGTGGATGTCGAGCTCGGTGCCAGGGCGAGTGTAGGATCTGCCGAAGTTCGCCGTGAACTGCTGACACAACTCATCCCAAGAGGTTATATACCCCTCAGGACGGTTCATCAGCCACGAGCAGGTCGATCCAATCAGGGCGACTGGGAAGTAGTTCGCCAGGATGGTCTCATCCGCTCCTGCAGCAAGGAGCGTCGTGGTGTAGATCTGCAGGAACTAGGCCGGGTTGATGCTTCCGTTGAACTTCTCTGGCATATGTGGCTGGAACTTGTGTGGCCACGTCACAATGCGAAGGTGTGGAGCCAACGCTGCGCATCCTTCGATGGGTTTCGTTGGAGAGGTATACGGGGTAGCATACCCCAAGGGGGTCTGTTGCACGACGTGCGGCGCTTGTGGAACCTGCGGTTGTGGCACTAGTTGTGACATGCGTTGTTGCAATGGTACTGGCTGTGCCAAGTACTGTTGTTGCATGTCCTGCTGCACCGAGTACTGCAGGGGGGTGTCGAGCTGACATACTCCTGATCAAGTGGCAGAGGGTTTACCTGTCGTACACCTTGGACGGAGGATGCCTCGTGAACAGGTCATTGAGGGCCATATTCGGCATCGAGGTTGATCCGCCTCTCTTGCTGCCGCTCTATGATGACTCGGCCGTCCAGGTGAGCTTGACGGCCGTCAAGCTCAGCCCTGAGATCCTTCGTGGGGAGCCGACCAACGCTCGTAAACTTGGAGGAGAGGGAGTTGGCAGTGTGATGGTCAATGGACGATGTTCATGACAGCGACACGAGGTGCCTTCCCCTGTTGCGGGAGTTGATGGCTACGTCGATGAAATGGTCAATGTCTTGGACCCACTGTTGAGCTGCTCCCTGAGAAGCGTTCAGTGACAATGGATGGTGGATAAGGGCTCTGGCCGCTGCCAGGGCGCTCTCCGGGCCTGCAGTCGGTGGTGCCGGCGGAGCCGACTGAGCCGGGATGTGTCCCAACGTGACGTCCTGGCCAGCTATACCTGCACGGGGCCGTGATGGACCAAAGAGCACCGCTAGAGTTACAGATCTGGTAATCGGACGACGGCTGCGAAAAACGCCTTTCACGGTCTTGATGAACACCATGGTGGTGAAAGCGCTACCACTTTTTTGAGGGAAAATGCCCCTACCTGGTGCGCCAAATGTCAAAGTGTTAGAGCGACACTTCCTCCGGATCTGCTAAGGAGCAGCCCACGGAGGTTCTTTGTTCGGCGGGGCTTAGGCCTCAATCAAGTGTTCTAGCGAATGGTACTATGAGGCAGTGGTTTTTACGTGGTTCGGGCCGCAAGGAGCGTAACACCCTACTCCATGGTGGATGGTATTGCTAGTATGTGTGTATGCATGTGTGATTTTTTTGGTCTGGTCCTTTGTAACGGTGGCGGTCTGGGCCTTTTATAGTCAAGGTCAGATGCCTTACAAGTGGGGTCCTGGGGCCCAACAGGTGATCCCGGGGTGATCCTATCCTAAATATCTAAGGCTTCTTCCGTAAGCTTACTCTGACTGTGGACTTGAAGACTCGCTGTCTTGCCGCCTACGTCGTCAGTAGTCCATGCGCCGTTGCTAAAGTTGGCAGGGGATGTCCCGTCCAACTATCTCTGTGTGAGACCGATGTGTGCTAAATACATTGTCTTTGATGATAAAAGTTTTGAATACTACCAAAACAACTTTTTATCAAGATTCGACGATAGGTCCGACATGTTTTGGTTAGCTTTGGCAAGGTTTGAAGCTTGATTGCAATTGTTCTGCTTTTATCTTGCAATGTTTCAAACTTGCTTTACACTTATGGAAAGTTTTCTTAGTATTTTTTTACTAATTTTTTGGTGTGTTTTGGTGTCTAAGGCTGATATCATTACAACATGCTTATGTGAGGTACTCACGTAAGATGTTGTAGTTTCGGAACTAACGAGAGTCAAGTCGAGGACTTGTGCTCAGAAGTATTGGTTGTTTATTCATGTGCAGGTGTTGCTTGATTTCAAGACATGGTTGGTGATGGGATCCATTGAACTAGTCTTAGGGAAAATATGAGGTTCAACAACCAAGTTCGGGAAGAATTGTGGTTGAGTTGATCGGGAGGTCGCGCAGCATTTATGAATCAAGAACATTGCATATGAAGTTTATCGTGGACGTCGTTGGAAGATGTTTGCATGTATGCAAGGAGTTGGTTGTGGATACATGGTTCCGAGGCGTGATGAATAGATGTGGACATAAAGATGGTCAGAAAGGTCCAACCGACTAGGTTATGGACTCAGACTGCGGCTGAGTCGGGTTTGACTCAAATATGGAAAGATTTCAGTTGGTTATGATAGGATTTCGTGTGGGTCACGAATTTGAGTTGTTTTAGGAATGTGGGATACGTTCCTAAGGTATTTGGAAGTCTTAAGATTGCTTCTATCTGCATATAGAAGAGTCCTAAGCAGTTATAGAAAGTTTCAATTCGTAAATTGAGTAGGATTAGAGTCCTAGTTAAGTTTGGGTTGGCCTAAGGGCTGGTTATATAAGCAAGGGGGGTCCAGAGCTCGGTGTAGAAGACTTTGGGGGATGTTCCTCTTGTGATCTATTGAATAAAATTCGTATTAAGAAACTTTTGTGCCTTGTTCGTCCGACTTGTTTTCTTCAAGTCTTTCTCGTCGAGTTTCTGCACAGCACTACCTTGCTTTGGTGGTTTTATCATAACTCGAGTTTTACAGATCTAATTGATGTGATTCTTTTTAGGTTGTTTTCACAACTTGAATATCTATCATCTGTGAAAATTTCACGCTTATTGGATTTGTGGTTTTGGTTGTACACGAGTTTCTTTGAAGTGTTACAGATCTGGTTTTTCTCGAGTAGAACAGATTGACCTTCGTTCAATCTTTCAATCATAACTTGAGTTTTTCTCAACGGATTTTCGTGATTCTTATTGTGATGTCTTCATGAATTGGTTCTACACAATCTATACTGGTTTTTTCACAATTGATCACATCTAGATTAGTCGTACACACACAATTTCTTAATAGGTTGATTTTCCACCGAAAGGGTTGGGTTTTAATTATTTCCGCTGCGTAAGATTTTTAAATCTACCATTCACCCCACCCCCTGGTAGATTTTCACGTGCTCTTCGATCCTACAATTGGTACCAGAGCCACGGTGCTCTAATCTTTGTGAGTTTCACGTATTTTTGACTAATCATCATGGAGAAATATTCCGCCAAACCTTATTTGTTTAGTGGTATTGATTTTCAGGTTTGGAAGGCACGTTTGGAAGCTTTCATCCAGGCACAAGGCTTCGCAATATGGGAGAAGGTATACAAGCCTACGAAGTGTTGTCAAACAATCAAATTACAGCTACAAATCTAAGAGATGTTGACAACAACAACAAGGCTCAGAAACTTGATCATACAAGGATTAACTCAAAGCGACTTCGACCGTGTTGCACACCTCCGATCTGCATACGATGTGTGGAAAGCACTTTGTGACTACCACGAGGATATAAAACAATCAAGGAGGTAAAATAAGATATGTTCAAAAAGGAATACCTGCGTTTTGAGTTGCAACCCGATGAGTCAATTGACGATCTCTTTGCTCGTTTTAACAAAATTCTCAGCAACTTGCGTAGTGTCAATATTAATTTTTCAGATGTTGAAAATGCTAGGCAATTACTAAGTGCATTTGACATGTCAAATTATGAGATGAAAGACACATCTATTCTAGAATCTACTGTCATGAGTACACTTATATTAGATATTTTTTATTCTAAATTGAAAACTCATGAAATTGACATAATCTCACATAAGAACCCCAACAAGTCTCTTGCATTTGTTTCTCAACGTGATATACCTAGCTCTGGCCAATCTTCATCTTGTGGTACACTTGATTTGTTGTCCTCTCTAACCCTTGAACAGATTGAGGAGTTTCTAGAGGAGGAGCTAGTACTTCTCTCCACTAGGTTCTCAAAAGCATTGCAAAATGTGAGAACCAGAAGGAGAGGAAGCTTCGGACCTCAACGATGTTTCGAATGTGGTAAGACAGGACATTTTCGTTTAGATTGCCCTAACCTTTTAGGTCCTACTTCCCGGGATGAAAAGCAAACAACGACGAAGCACTCCTCTGCAAAAGATACAAAGAAAAAGAAGGGTTTTACAGGACGTCAATTGGTGAGCAGTTTTATCTCCGCACTTCAAGAACTTGGCTCAAGCGATGTGGACATTGAAAGTGACGAAGATGAAGATGATTTGGCAAACTTGTGCTTCATGGCGGGCAAGTCAAGATCAAGTATGGAGGAGGTTGAACACAACAGCGACAATGAAGAGCTTTTGCGTGTTATTCCTGCTGGACGTCGTGTGACTTAGTACTGGATTCCTAAATACCTTTTGACTAACCCCAGTATTGTGTCATCGACGTATTGTGCTTCTATGTAGGTTACACGCTTGAGGAAGGAGAACATTTGGATTGTGGATTAGGTTGCTCACGCCACATGATCGGTAACAAAGAATTGTTCTCCTCCCTCTCTTTTGTGTCACGTGTAGAGAATGTTACTTTTGTCGATAATTCTTCAACTCCTATAATTGCTAAGGGTTCGGTTAGGGTAAATGATCACTGCACTTTGAAGGATGTGGCACTTGTCAAAAATTTGAAATACAACTTGCTTTCTGTTTCACAATTGCTAGATGAAAATCTGGAAATTATTTTCAATAAAAACTGGTACAAAGTTATAGGTTCAAATAGTGAGCTTATTTTTAACATGTCCCGGTTTGGAAGAGTTTTTAAAGCTAATTTTGATATGTCTTCATCTAAGCATATGTGTCTAGTTGCTAATGATTCAAAGGACTTATATTTTTGGCATCGTAGACTTGGTCACGTAGGCTTTGATCATCTAACGCGTGTTAGTGCTCTTGATCGCATACGTGGGCTGCCTAAGCTTAAAGGGGACAAATAAATTGTGTGCTCTTCTTGTAGACATGCTAAGATGGTTGCAGGTTCACATACTCCTCTCACAATGATCATGACAACTGAACCGGGTCAACTTTTGCACCTTGACACCGTAGGACCTTCACGTGTTCAATCCTTCAGAGGTAAATGGTATGTTCTTGTGATTGTTGATGATTATTCTAGATACTCTTATGTTTACTTTATGGCATATAAGAATGAAGCTTTTAGTCACTTTAGAACTTTATTTCTTAGATTATAAATTGATCACCCAGGATCCTTAAAAGTAATTAGAAGTGATAACGGAACCGAATTTAAAAATTAATATTTTGATCACTTTTTTGCTGAAAATGGAATAGATTATCAATTTTCTTCACCATACGTACCTCAACAAAACAGTGTTGTAGAAAGAAAGAACAGAACCTTAGTTGACATGGCTAGGACTATGTTTGATGAATATACAACTCCTAGGAAATTTTGGGCTGATGCGATTGCAACCGCTTGTTATGTCTCAAATCGTGTTTTCATGCGCACTAAGCTAGGTAAAACATCATATGAGCTCCGGTTTGGACATAGGCCTAGTTTTACACACTTTTGGGTCTTTGGTTGCAAATGATTTGTTAAGAAACATGGTAATCTTGATAAATTTGAACCTAGATCCATTGATGGCATGTTTCTTGGTTATCCATCTCATACTAGAGGCTACCGTGTGCTTTTACTTGACATTACCAAAATTGTGGAGACTTGTGAAGTGTATTTTGATGAAGCTAGCACAGGTACTATCTCAAGAATTGCAGGTTCGGGTCCATATCCGCAGGGGGAGAGCATTTTCGTTGAAGATGAGGAAGAAGTGGTGCTGCTGCCCGAAAATTCAGCAACTAATGACATTGTTCCAGCTCCTGATTTTGATTCAGAGCAAGCACCGACGACCACCATTGCTGGTCCAGATCCTCCTCAAGTCACAAGCTCATCGATTTGTGATGAACATGAAGAAGAAGAAGCTTGTGAAGTGGCCACTCCCCTCCGGGTTCTCAAAAGTCATCCTCTACAACAAATTATTGGAAGCTTGCATGAACGAGTCACACGGTCCAGGTTTTTCGATCTAAACTCTCATGCTCATTCTGCTTTTGTTGCTTCTTTTGAATCCAAAGATATATCACACACACTCACTAATGAATCTTGGATTATTGCCATGCAAGAAGAGTTAAAAAATTCTGAAAGAAATAATGTTTGGAAACTTGTACCTCCACCTCAAGGTCACACTTTAATTGGAACCAAATGGGTCTTTAAAAATAAACAAAGTGAGGATGGGGTTGTGGTTAGGAATAAGGCTAGGTTGGTTGCTCAAGGATTCACTCAAGTTGAAGGTCTAGATTTTGATGAAACTTTTGCTTCTGTTCTTAGATTAGAAGCCATAAGGATTTTGTTAGCTTTTGATGCATCTAAAGGTTTTAAGCTATATCAAATGGATGTTAAAAGTGCATTTCTTAATGGCTACATAGATGAAGAGGTTTATGTTAAACAACCACCGGGTTTTGAAAATCCAGATTTTCTTAATCATATTTACAAACTGTCCAAAGCCTTGTACGGTCTCAAATAAGCCTCTAGAGCATGGTATGATAGGTTAAAAACATTCTTACTTGAAAAGGGGTTTACCACGGGCAAGGTTGATAAAACTCTTTTTGTGCTTAAGCATGGCAATGACTCATTATTCGTTCAAGTGTATGTGGATGATATTATCTTTGGTTGTGCTTCTCATGATCTTGTATCCAAGTTTTCAGCTATGATGAGTTCAGAATTTGAGATGAGTATGATGGGAGAACTCACGTACTTTTTGGGGTTGTAAATTAAGCAAACCAAGGAGGATACCTTTGTGCATCAAATGAAGTATACAAAAGACCTCCTAAGGCGCTTCAACATGGACAAAAACAAGCCTCTTCGGACACCAATGGAAACAGAAACAACACTTGAACTTGATGAAGATGGTGAACCCATGGATCAAAAAAAATATAGAAGCATGATCGGATCACTTTTGTACCTCACGGCATCAAGACCAGTCATACAATTCAGCGTATGTCTTTGTGTACGGTTTCAAGCCTCCCCACGTGCTTCACATCGAAGCCCTCAAAAGGATTCTCAGGTACTTACATGGAACTCAAGAATTTGGCATTTTTCTTCCTTCTTCCTCAACCGTTACTTTGAAAGCTTTTTCGGATGCTGATTTTGGGGGTTGTAGGATTGATAGTAAAAGTACTTCTGGTGCTTGTAATTTTCTTGGTAATTCACTTGTTGCTTGTTCCTCTAGAAAACAAAACTCAGTTGCACAATCCATAGTTGAATATGAATATGTAGCTGCTGCTACTGCTTGCTCACAAGTTCTTTGGATTGTTCAAACACTTAACGACTATGGGGTTGATCTAGATAGTGTTTCACTGTTTTGTGATAACACTAGTGCCATTTGCATTGCTAAAAACCCCGTGCAACATTCTAGAACTAAGCACATTGATATTAGGTATCACTTTCTCCGTGATAATGTTGAAAAAGGAAATATTGTGCTTCACCATGTAGATACCGAACAACAATTGGCTGACATTTTTACAAAATCTTTGGATTTCACTCATTTTTGTTTCATTCGTAGTGAAATAGGGGTTATGCATCCTCATGACTTACATTGAGGGGGTGTTGTGAAACTTGAGAAGTCCATGTGTGAATCTAAATTAAAATAATATGAGCATAGTATTTCATACATATGACTTTGTGATTCCTTTTACATGCTAAAAGTTCTTACTATATTACTCGTGTTATACATTTTGTAGTTTTGCCATCTCTAGTAATTGGAATAATTACTTACACTAAATCTGGTCATGGTCGAACTTTCTTGCTATTTTGAACTTGTTGCATGCTCACAAGTGCTTTTAATCATAAAAAATTAATCAAGTAATCAACTCACATGTTAAGTTTTTATGTACAAATATAAATTGAGAAAAGATCAAGAGAATATGCATGCATCGCACTTCTTCTTTTGAGATGACTTATCATTGCACTTAGATATAAACTTAAAAGAAGTTGTGTATGACTAAAACCATGTCCTTAAGCTTCTCATTGTCAAATGATATAGGCTTGGCTTGGCTTAGTTGGTTAGAATAAGGCGGATGCGCATATAATCTCTTGCAAATATCATATGATCTACATTTATGCTTTGAAAAATGATAAAATGCAGCAACAAGTGTCATGCTTTCAGGTCTTGAAATAGTTAAGTTTGTGAGATCATGACTTGCTTAAATTGAAAATTACACTTGATCTCTAGCATGGCTTACATTACTTTATGTATTTCATTGATGTGACAGTCTAAGTTACTTGATAGTATGACTTGGATGAGCTCTGTTTTATATGTATATGTTATAATATGCTCATAATAATTAAAATTCTCTTTTGTACCTTGCTGAATACATTGTCAAAGGGGGAGAAATTGATCACACATGCACATATTCACAAGTGTTTTTGGCAAGATTCTTCTCAGGGGGAGAAGTATGCAAGGGCGATAAATTTATTTCTATCTCATTTGGTTTTCAAAAGGCGAAATTATTTTCAAAACTTTTCATGTGAATAAGGCAATGTTCGGATTTTAAGTGGTGTTGCCAATGCATTCATCAAGGGGGAGATTGTGAGACCTATGTATGCTGAATACATTGGCTTTGACGATAAAAGTTTTGGATACTATCAAAACATCTTTTTATCAAGATTCGACGATAGGTCCGACATGTTTTGGTTAGCTTTGGTAAGGTTCGAAGCTTGATTGCAATTGTTCTGCTTTTTATCTTGCAATGTTTCAAACTTGCTTTACACTTATGGAAAGTTTACTTAGTATTATTTTATTAAGTTTTTGGTGTATTTTCATGGCTAAGGCTGATATCATTTTGCTATGGTTTACAACATGCTTATGTGAGGTACTCATGTAAGATGTTGTAATTTCGGAACTAATGAGATTCAAGTCGAGGACTTGTGCTCGGAAGTATTGGTTGTTTATTCATGTACAGGTGTTGCTTGATTTCAAGACATGGTTGGTGACGGGATCCATTGAACTAGTCTTAGGGAAAAGATGAGGTTCAACAACCAAGTTCGGGAGAAATTATGGTTGAGTTGATTGGGAGGTCACGCAGCATGTACGAATCAAGAACATTGCATATGAAGGTATCGTGGATGTCGTTGGAAGATGTTTGCATGTATGCAAGGAGTACATGGACATGTCTACATGGTTCCGAGGCGTGATGAAGAGATGTGGACGTAAAGAATTGGCCAGAAAGGTCCAACCGACTAGGTTATGGACTCAGGTTGCGGCTGAGTCGGGTTTGACTCAAATATGGGAAGACTTGAGTTGTTTATGATAGGATTTCGTGTGGGTCACGAATTTGAGTTGTTTTAGGAATGTGGGATACGTTCTTAAGGTGTTTGTCAGTCTTAAGATTGCTTCTATCTGTGTATAGAAAGTCCTAAGCTGTTATGGAAAGTTTCGATTCGTGAATTGAGTAGGATTAGAGTCCTAGTTAGGTTTGGGTTGGCCTAAGGGCTGGTTATATAAGCAAGGGGGGCCAGAGCTCATTGTAGACAACTTTGGGGGTTGTTCCTCTTGTGTTCTAATGAATAAAATTCGTAGTTTAAAGGAACTTTTGTGCTTTGTTCGTCCGACTTGTTTTTTTCAACTCTTTCTCGTCGAGTTTTTGCACAACACTACCTTGCTGCACAACACTACCTTGCTTTGGTAGTTTTATTATAACTCGAGTTTTACAGATCCAATTGACGTGATTCCTTTTGGGTTGTTTTCACAACTTGATTATCTATCATCTGTGAAAATTTTACGGCTATTGGATTTGCGGTTTTGGTTCTACACGAGTTTCTTTAAAGTGTTGCAGATCTGGTTTTTGTCGGGTAGAACAGATTGATCTTCGTTCAATCTTTCAATCATAACTTGAGTTTTTCTTGACAGATTTTCGTGATTCTTGTTGTTACGTCTTCGTGACTTGATTATCCACAATCTATACTGGTTTTTGTCACAATTGATCACATATAGATTAGAAGCACACACACAATTTCTTAACAGATTGATTTTCCACCGAAGGGGTTGGGTTTTAATTATTTCCGCTGCGTAAGATTTTTAAACCTACCATTCACCCCCCCCCTCCGGTAGCTTTTCATATTCTCTTTGATCCTACACTCTGTCGCCATAAGCTACCCACTTGGCAGAGTGTGATAGGCCTGCGGCGTCTTCACTGTGATGCGATTGGTCGCAACGGTACGTGACATTAGGCGTGTGCCGCGCCATGCATCTAGGGAAGCCGTGTATCTTCAATCCTTGACAGGGACAAGGCACACCATCCTCTTAACTCCCGCATTCCTCCATCCAGGGCAAGTGGTTGGACTATGTGACAGCTCGGGAGCTCACCTCTGAGGAGGAGGTCAGGTCCCGCCTTGTGAACCACGTGGAAGCTCGGGAGCTCACCTCTGTGGAGGAGGTCAGGTCCCGCCTTGCAGGCCACATGGCGGCTCGGGAGCTCATCTCTACGGGGATGGCTAGGCCCCGTCCTGTTGGGCACGTGTCGGTGCCAGGAGCTCACCTCCGCGGTGGAGGTTAGGTCCCGCCTTGCAGGACACGTGGCAGCGCTGAAGCCCACCCATATGGGAGGTGGCCCGTCTGATGTCTTGGTCCACATGGCAGCTCCGGAGCCCTGTCTCATGGGAGGAGGGGTCCATACCTGCTGGACACGTGGTTACCTGGGGGCTCGTCTCCAAAGGGGGTGTTGAGCTTCTCCTTCGGGTTTCTTGCGGATATCCTGGACCTCCCATCTGAGACTGATGGGTCCGGGTCTCTTGAACACGTGGCACCCTAGGATTGCGCCTCTACTGGGAGGCGGGGTACCTAGGTGACTCTAGCTTGTGTGCGAGGGTTCCCGGTATGCCGGGTACCGACAGTTTTGTTATGTTGATTACCATGGTAAACAACCATTTTCTTTTTTGTACTTGTGTTTGAATTTGATGACTCAAGATTGATGAACATTTGATTACTAGAATGAGTTACGTAACCTATGTGTCACCTGTTTCGGACAGGCAAGTCTCACATGCGCTATGCACGTGAGGCGTGTAGGTTCAGAATTATATTTTTTTTTTAGAAAATACAATCACACTTGAGTGAGTTTAGGATATATCATTTCCAATCATTGTAGGGGCCTGATAAAGTAAATTATAAGATAAAGATTATTGGTCTGGATTTAATCTATAGCCTCAAATAATGATGAAGATCGCAATTGGATTTATAATTGTTATGATAAGAATGGGGCTCACTCAGATGAGCGGGCGACCAAGAATATGACTTTTCTAGACCATGATTTTTCATTGTCAAACATCAATAAGGTGTGATGCTCATGTAGCAAATGCCAGAATATGAGGTGTTTAGTCAAGAAAATGGTTTCATTAGACTTGTATCGACATGGTTTCATGCCACATTATGAGTTGTGAGTCTTTCATGATGAGTCAGCTACTCAAGTCATAGAAGAAGAGGAAGAGGATTATTATATCATTGGGGTCGATAGGATGGATGAGGTTCTTGAAGCTATACAACCAAAGTTTACCGAGGATTGACATGTCTGATATATGGTCCATATACGGATTGTTTTTGTTTTAGTCATGGTGGCAAGCTATGCTATTTTGATTGTTATAGACGTTGATTCTCCCATAATCATATATTTAGGCAATAGAAGAGTGCCTTCAAGATGGAGAACATTATCAAAAAGGGACCGCCGAAGCATCTAAATGGGTTAGAAATTGTTGATATGTTGGACAAACTGGTGCTAGATAATGATCGTCCTTGATTTTTTTTTAGGTTATGACAAGGTGCATAATTGAACTCATATATGTGGACTATAGGAGCTACCCTACGTCAATAGGAACGTTGTCAACAGAGAGGAGTCGAGAACTCATGGCGAGTCTTCTGAGCCATTGGCTTGAAGCTTGATGGTTCTAGGATGACTGGCTTGCTTACTGAAAGGATCACCTGAGACTGAGGGGGAATGACACGAGGTCGAACTCATTTCAGAAGTAATTCGAGATCCTTGAAGAAGTTTGCCAGCAAGCGGAAATCGGTCATATAGTACCCATTCTTAACATCAAAGGAATGCAAAGACGAAAAAGGGTTATCCTATTAAAAAACTACTTGGATCCTATCTATCACAAGCAATCAAGCAATACTTATGTGCCTTCCCCTGCAGTGGCACCATAAATGTTTGTTGGTACTCTCTAAGATACACTGCAAGGGCACGAACAATATCATCATAGCATTTCACCCAAAAGTATTCCTTAGGATATCATATTTATCCCAAAGGAAGGTTGTAAAGTGTGGCAAGGTTACTCGTGCGATAGAACAGACAATTCTAGTGTGGGATCCATGAGGATGGATAAATCGGATAATGGGGTAGTGTGACACGCACCTAAGCAATCTACTCTAAGGGTAAAAAGGGATCCTAGTGAGAGCTAGGTTGAGAGGTGTAATTCTTACTGTGCTTCTAATATATAAATGCATAGTCTACATAGTGTACACATGGATATTCTAGTGATGAATACTAGGCTTTTGTGATCCAACACATCGGGCACATGCAAATCTCTGGCAATACCAGAGCAATTCCTACTACGAGCTTGTGGCATAGCCGAATATGGGGGATTACAGAGGGCGGAAAAGGGTGGCACCATCGGCCACCTACACCTACAACCCATGGGACTCCGAGACATCCAACGCAACTTAACTATCCAAGCATCACACTTGCATGATAAACAAATACCTTAAGAGTTGTTGTGCGAGTACCTCCCTAATGCAATGACAAACCTAAACATCATTGGACCAGTGTTGCGACCAAACACTATGATATTCATACTAACATATTCAAATTATACTCATTTAGACTATAGTGGATACTTATGGCGTTTATGATAACATAATAACAAGACTACTACATTAGCATAATGACACCTAATCCTACCACATGCATGGACTCCATAATCCAACAAGGAACACTCTATCCAAGCATATGAATATGAGAAGATTAATAATACTAATAATCATAATGTCATAAACAAAGGAAAAATATACTCGGGAACTAGAGGCTCCTCTCTACAGCCTAAATTCCACTAAGACTAGAAGAAATGTGTATATAAGAGAGTGATGCTCGAGTGGTGTGTCTGAAGAGAGGAGTGAGGACCTATTTATACTAGTTTCTAAGACCGCTCGTGCCACAATCCGCGAGGGAATCAGTTGTTACCGCCATCAGGGAGCCACAAGGAGCCAACACGTGGAAGTTGAGCAGGTTTGGCGCGAAGAACAATGCAGTCGCACATGGAGTGTGGTCGCACCCGAGGTGGCTCCTCTCGCGGTGTGCTTCTTTTGGATGACTGGTAGGTGGGTCCTAAGACCAGTTTCGAGTGAACCAACATTGGATTCTGCAAGTGGGTCATTTGATCCTTGTACTGCCATGTGTTAGACTCTAATTAGCCGGGGTGGTAGTTTTTAGGATCAGACCCCTGTTTCTTCCTCAATTTTGTAGATAAATACATGCATGCACTATTTCTCTAAGTACAAGTAGAATTATGTTGTTTCAAAAGGTTATGCATGCAAAAAATGTTTATTCCTTAATATAACTGAGTCATATTGATGGTCGAAATCAGTACTTAACGATTGTCAACACCCGTGTTCAACCAACCAATGAATACATGAAGAAGTATGCAGAACAAGATCTGGGACATTTCTAGGCAGTTCAGATACTTACTTGATAGAAGACCAATATGCGAAGGTAAAACATGTCAGTTCATTTCTTTCTTATTTTGCGATGTGAACATTATTTTGATTTATTACTAAATGTGTGCAGGTAAGTATTTCTTGGTTCGAAGACCATACGTAAACCTATCGGACCCTTTGTATGTTGTGCGCCAACGTCAAATTCGTCGTCAAGTCCAAGAGAACTCGAGAATGCAGAGGCTCCACCGAAGGCCATACGTATGACCCTGATGGACATATATGTATGGCTAAATGCATGGTTAGGAAAATATGTATGAAAATATATTCATAGTATTTTTATGCTACTAACTCCTACCTACAGGAACACGAGACTGGTGCACGACCAAGCAATGTTCAAGTGTGAAGAGAGGTCATAACGTAGGTGACCCTTCACAACCCAACCAGTTGTGCACTCCAATAGTTACAGCTCAACTTACGAGTTGTTAACATACTTTAGGAGAAGTATGCTAAGAAAGTGGTGAAGGCTTTGATTGGCAAAATGCACCCATTGACGCTAATGTTGTGTGTGCAAGCGGAGGTGGAAAGCCCATGAATGGTAAGGTGTTACCTATTTTTTAACTTTGCGGGCGAGCTACGAAACCTTACTCATGATCCTTGCTTTTTTTGCAAGTTTGTCATATTTAATGGAGTGATTGACTCGAGGGAGGTAAGACCTTGGAGAGGCTCTTAATCGCATTATTCATCTCGTGCTAGCTGTCGCATCTCTCAAAGAGATCTGGAAGTTCATAGTCTGCAAGAGAAATGACAGGAAAAAAAGCTGAAGAAGAAGGAAGTGCTTGCCAAAGCAGAAGATGAATACCTAGCGAATTACAAAGCACAGATGCAAGCGACAATGCTAGTAAGAAATTTAAAGTATCTAACATCATATACATAGCATTTGAGTGACATGTATGTGCTAATACTTTACATGTATGCTGATGGGCAGCTGATTTTCATCCCTCATGGCAGCCATCGATGGAGCCACAAGTGCCGACACCTTCTTCAGCAGCACATGTTAGCTACAATTGTTCAAATAAAGCAAAATCAAAGAAACATGTCAAATTTGGCCAAACTTAATCGAGTATAGCTAAATCTAGCCAAACATAGTCAAGTATGGCTAAATCTAGCATAGCTTAGCCAAGTTTAGCCAAGTATAGTTAAATCTAGCATAACTAGCCAAAATTAGCTAATTTTGCTTAACTTAGCCAAATATAGCTAAATCTAGCACACCATAGCTAAATTCGCTTCATTATGCTTAAATTAGCTAAATTTGGTAATATTTAAAGCCAACTTGTTCAATTCTAGCTCAATTAAGTAAACTTATTCAAAAATACACTTTTAAAGTTATATACGTTTGACTATACTCGTGTATCATATAGACTAACGACACATGCTCATACTTAATTGTCACACCTAGCGGAACCTGGATCTGGCCGCTAGGATGCTCCTAACATCGTAAATGAGCTGGCGGATAATTTGTTTGGCTCTGGAGGTAGTGGAGGTGCAAAGTTTTGATGTGGTTAATCCGTGATGTGATTTGTGATGTGGAATCGTAATGTGATTTGTGATATTATCTTATGTTGCATCTGCGATATATATTGTGTTGTATCTGTGATTTGTGTTGAGTTTGTGATGTATGTGTGATTTCAAAAAAAATTTGCTTATTTACGTGGGCAAAGCCTAAGCTGGCGTAAAGAATGCATAGTTATTTACAATGATCAGGACTCACCGTCGTAAATAAGTCATTGTTATTCACGACCGTACGGGTCAAGCCATCGTAAATAAGGGCATCCCCTGCACACGTGGCACAGGACGCTTTATTTGCGATGGTTTTTCCATTCCGTCATAGATAATACTATTTAATTTAGTGATGGATCGTCGTAAATAAAACAATACCATCCTAAATAAATTATCTATGACGACATTCTCCTTATTTATGTTGGTATTTCTCTTATTTACGATGGCATTTAGATATCATAAGTGTGTCCTTTCTGTAGTGTAAACTACATTCTCTTTTATAAAAATATGAATAAAAAAACTAAGCGCACAACATGTAGTGTGCTCTCATAACTTAAGTATAACTTAGTTATTAACTTATTATAAGTGCAACTTATATAAAGCATTGCTTACTACAGTTGCCCCGTGGTGACAAGGCTCTTCCCAAACGGATCATGAGTTATACGAGTTGCACTTTTAAGTCGTCATGCGGTACTAAAAAAAATAGTGTTGGTCGTATACAGCCTCGTAGCAGGCTACTTCGGCTCAGTAACGGTCCATGTTCGGTGAACCTCATTTCGGATCGCACCTCCTCTTAAGCTCATATCTTTGTTTGAACTTCTTAAGACATCGTGACGTTTAACGTGCCTTAAATTTGGAAGCAAATTTTATGCGGGAGGGCCGCTTGCCACATGCGACCCTGTCCAGCTGTCGTCTGTTGATTCGGCAGGCCTTGACAATCCGCTCGGCTCTAATCTCATTCTGATCGGCTGAGGTCACACGCGGTAGGACGTGCAGTCCTCCCGCAGAAATTTCGTTTCCCTAAATTCTGCTCCATGCGACGGGAAAGCAATGTTGGATCATGCTACTCACGTGTCCTTACTCCTTCGACGGATCCGTGCTGCCGCGGTGGATCGTGTTGGGCTCTAAGCATCAGTTGAAAAGCTCCCAAAAGTCGATATGGGCCCATCTATCTCCCCGTAGGGCCCAAAGCACCAAAAGCGAGGAAAATAATCATCATCAAGGAACAAGTGGTTCACTTTTCCCTCCACTTTTCTAATTCCTTTTTATCTCTCTCCCTTTCTATCTATTGACACTCCCAACCGATTGGCTTGATAATAATTTTGAATTTTGCTCTCCCTACTTTACTGCCACCATCGCCACCTAAAAAAGAGGAGATCGCCGGCGATGGAACAAGATTCCGTAAACCTTCTCTAACCTTATCTCACCTCTGGGGGCGCACGCGCGTGCTCGTGTACGGTACGGAGCGCGCTGTCCCGAGAAACTTGGTACTCTCTCCTTTCTTAAAAGATTGTCACCTTTTAGTTCATTTTTGAACTAGAAGGTGACAATCTTTTGAGAAAGGAGGGAGTAGCTAACCAACCGCAGTCTTCGCTTCATCGTCTTCCTCCGACCTCCGGCAAGTCTGCAAGCGCGCATGCGCGGCGCCGGATCGCATCCACATGGCCACCACGCGGGCGTCGAAAATCCTGACCAAATGATTCTCACGCAGCACAACGGTCGTCTACTCTGCCGTCCAGTTCCAGCGCGATCAACCAACCGCCGTCGGATCCAATGATTATTCGGTCCAAGATGCGCTGCGATGCGCTCGTCTTCGATTCCGAGTTTCCCGGAGCCCCGTACGCCCGCCTGGTCCGCCAGAACACGGGATCGACGGGTGCGTCCGTCCAAGAGTGACCCAATCATACCGTCCATAGATGATAGACCTCGCGATACATATGAAGTACGTATTTCAGAAAGCAAAGCAACCTGCTCCCAATTATTCGCGTCGAGTTGCCGTGCAGGGCATCCATTATTTTCTGGCAAACCACATTGATTTGGTTCATGACATGAGATCAACCCATGGAGGTCCATTGCGTTAATAATATGTTTATCTGATCGTTGCGGGCCAGCCAACCGCACCCACGCGCGCGGGGGCGAGCCACTAATGAATGACTGTACTGGATAATCAGTTGGTCAGGTTAGAGAATGGGGGTGCCACTGCCATGCCACTTTTCCTCGTTATAATTAAGCCAAGTACGTGTTCAGACGAGCGAGCTCGGTAATGGGTTGCTCTCGCCCTTTTCTTCAAGTACGGTGATCTTCATGGCGGCCAACTGATAGTTTAATCGATCGATCTCAAGGTTCCTTCTTCCAAATGCTACTGCCAGTCTGAATGTCCCGGCTGTCCAGCAGCACCAGTTCGTATTCAGAAAACCGGCAGAACTCTGCGCTCTGCATGGGATGGGAGAAACGAAACCAAAGTTATGGTCTTCTGGATGTCTGATACGCCTATGAACACAAGATGAGACGACGTCCCACGAGCCCGCACACAGCATCAACCCGAATTAGGCGAGCGTCATTTCAATTCGGTTCTGGACACACGCTGGCATTGGCGAGAGCTGCACGACACAGAAGCTAACAAAGTCTAGTGGCCAGGCTTAAATGGTGATGTGCAGGATAAGTTGTAGTCAACCACGCTACAGCCTACAGGGAGAGGTTGGCGATTGCGTCACTGGAAAGGGGGGTTTGGTCACTCATCACTCCAGCGTGGCACATTAACTCTACAGATACAAGCCCATGTGACAACGCACCGAACCGAAAGGACCCTGGAAGAGCCGAAGATTCGAGCCAACCAGTCTGTGGACATGGCGATGGCAACGTTCCATTTCAATGGTACTACTGTACATGATTGAGCTCGAGAAAACTGAGAGATCGCTCAAAAACTGAAACGTAATTCTTCAATTCCCAGTCTGGAAACATGAATCTTCTGAATTTCTCAAACAAAACATTACACATCTGTTCCAAAAAAAACAGTCGAAGAGAATGGCATGCTGCACCCTAAGCTTGCGGAAGCAAAGCCGAGCAACGGAAAGGGGGAAATGGCATGCGCAAAATCAATCAACAGGGTTTTTCAGCTAACTGGAACTAGTTCTCTTCACAATCCAAGGTATATACATCATTTACACGCCGCAAACGAATCAAAATGTGGAACCTTGGGCACAAATCTCGCGGGAAAACAATCTCAATCTGTCAAAAGAATTTCACGAGGCCGGCCGGGCGTCAGAATGTGGGCGTCAGCAGGTTGAGCAGGGAGACTCTGGCGTTCACCAGCGCGCGGTACACCTCCTCGCAGCCTCTTTCGGCGGCGTCGACGCACTCCTCGAGCGCGCGCACCTTGGCCATGGCCGCCTTCCTCTCCTCTTCCTCCTCGGTGCAGTAGTCCTCGAACGACACGGTCCTCCGCCGGAGGAGGAGGTCGGTCACCAGCCACATCGGGCTGGCCGGCGCGCGGGCAGGGGAGTACGGCGTCGGGGTCCTCGGGGACAGCGCGGCGCTGGCGGCGGACTCAGCGGACGCGGTCGACACGCCAGAGAATACCGCGGCAGAGGCGGCGGCCACGGCGGCCGTGGCGGCGGCGAAGGCGTCGGCGAGCGTGGTCTCGTCAGACTCGTCATCGGGCGCCGCACGGTGCGAGAGGTCCCGCGCGGAGGATGCGAGCCGCGACACCTCCCGCGCGGACCGGCGCTGCGCCCGGAGCGCGGCGGCGAGGCGGGACCCGTCGCGGCGCCTGAGCGCGGCGTGCGTCTCGGCGAGGACCTGCTTGAGCGCGACGAGCGACTCGCGGAAGCAGCCGTGGAGGTCGGCGAGGATGAGGAGGTCGTCGAGGAGCTGCTCCGTCCAGGGCCGGCGGAGCGCGTCCCGCGCCTGCGGGTGGTCGAGCAGGTCGGCCAGCCCCGCCAGAACGCGCCTGGCGCGGGCGGCGCCGTCGAAGACCCACGCGGGCCCCGTCCGGGCGGGCGCCTCTGCCCACGCCAGCATCGCGCGCGCCGAGTCGTGTAGCGCGGCGGCGAGCGGGTGCAGCCGCACGGGGAGGCTCGTCGACCGCACCCGCGCGTACGACAGCTTCTTGGGCCGCGCGCAGTCCAGCAAGAACGATGTCGCCACCGACTTGGGCGACGCCCGCGTGCCGGGCATCCGACGAATCCCTAACGCCATCGCGTCCGTTGCTCTGCCTCTCGCTTCGCGTGCTCTGCTCCTGCTCGAAGGAGTAGGTCTTTTTCGTCTGCCGATTGGATGCGGTGGTGGCTTCGTCCGGTGGCAATCGAGGAGGGGGGGCGGTGTTTTATAGAGGCCGAGGCTTATTATGCATATCGTGGGTCGTGACCCGTGACGTGGAGGGCGCAGGCGCGGGTGGAGAGCGGAGCGCGCGCGGGTGGCTGCTGTGACTGTGAGTGAGTGAGTGAGTGAGAGAGAGGAACACGCTTTGACTTGGGTATGCGAATGCTTGCTGCCGCTAGGGGCGGTTGGCTTGGGGCCGAAGAAAGACGCTTGCAAACACAGCCATCTTACTAGACAAGATGCCGGGACGCTTGCAATCTGAATCTTCCCGTTACTGTTTATGGCGACGGTTGTTTGCTGGTTTGGAACATCTTTCTATGCCGGGGAAAGTAGTTTATGCGGCTGGAAAACTCGACTGCCTTGTGAACCAAGACCTAAGACGACCATTGTCCATGACGGCTCAGGGCTCAGGATCTCACGGATAAACTTGCATCAGTGTCGTGCGGACGACACTTGCTGTGCCTGTGCCCACGAATTGGTAGTCAAGTTAAGTCATACTACAATATTTAATTTCTGAAAATTGGTCACATGATGATATTCTAAAAAGTTGCTACTGTACTGCACCTTGGGAGCTGTTTAGCATGCTTTTGATGATCTTTCGCGCCCATGACGACGACCCGTATCCTTTACCTGTTGGCGGACAAACAAGTCACAATTGGGTTCAATAGTGTCTCCGTCGACATTTTTTCCAGAGCGTACATGAAACGGAAAATGCCATTGATCGCACAATACATGCATTGCAGTATATACAAACAGGGATGACGATGCATGCGGTGTTTGTTGGGGTCAGTTAATCTCGAAGGAGGACCCCGACAATCTACTGCCTTCGTTCTCCTCTAGTCGTACAATATGATGTATGTGGGATGTTGTTGATCCGACGAGTACAAAAATCGATCGCTCTTAGTGGGGTGGGGGGCTAGCCAGAAAGAAATCTTCCTTGTAGCAGGAGCCCCCATGGCTAGATCCGCGGCGGACGTGTGGCTCGGCTAGGCCGCTCGTGCCGCCAGCCCAACCGGCGTGCTCGTGCCGCCACCACGCCCGCCGATTGATTGGGCACGCCAGTTCGGTCCGCATCATCGACCGGCCGATTGGTGACCTGTACTTAGGCCGCGAGAATTAAATGTCGCGGCGCGCTGCCCCCTTCGATCGTCATCTGATCCCATCACCTTTCGAATTGCTCGAATTGCAGGTGGTGGTGGTGGCGGCCCGCGCGCGCGGTTTGGCGAGGACGCGATGGGTGCGCCGCACCCAACAACGAATCATTGGTGCGGTCAGGCGGGACCCGCCGCCGACATGTAACGCAACTCCGGCTATCGACCGCGACGCCAGTGCGTGCGCGCTTTGCTGCTTCTCGCTTAACCCGCCGTTTGATGATGATGACGATAGATTAAAGTCTTTAAGGCGTCCGATCCGCCACGTGTTTCCGGTACGCGCACGTTGGCTGGGCCAGTGGGGGCTCTCCTAGCTTCCTAGGGCATGGAGTTTGGCGAGGGCGTCGTGCATGCACATTAGCGTGCTCGATGGATGGTTGCGATCTCAGATAGCGTTTCAGCGCACGCATTCATTCATTCACACTGGCCGTGGCCGGATGTACTACTGTCATGTGGATGTGTTAGTACTACTACAGTACCACTCAGGAACAGGTCTAACGGCTCGAGCCCTTGCCTCCGGACCGGTTCAACCACGGGACCATCCAGATCGAGTCGCTGTCGCTTGAAAGGCGGCATCAGCAGAGCAGTAGCAGGTCAAACCCGGCGGGTAGCTCCGGCCCTGTTTGACACAGCTAGAACTTGTTATAAAAGCAGTTTATTTGAAAAGCTGATGGAAAACAGATTGTGCTTATATCCTGCTTTTAATTCATTCTAAGAAGCAGCTGAATTAATAAGCTGTTACAGAAACTTCCTATTTGGCTCACTCTCAACTTATTTTTATAAAGAAATTGCGTCAAACAGGACCGTCGGTTCACCAGCATCAGCCGATGCATAACCTTTTTGAGCCGGTACCTGCCGCTCGAAATTGACAGGTGACAATAACCTTAATCGAATTGGACATCTCGGGAGCAAGGTCATTGCTGACATACTCGTATAAGTACTAGTGCGTTGTACTAGAGTATGCGAGTACTTCCTCTATTACAATTTATATGTTATTCTACTTTTTGTAGATTTTTAACTTAACTATAATCCTTGATTTTTAATAGACATTTTTAATGCATCTCTATCTTTATCTCCCTTGTTTTGATTTCGTATGCATTATATTTTTTCTACCTCCTCATAATTATTGTGCTCAGAGCCATAATACTCCCTCCACTTCGTAAAGAATGTCGCTTCCAACAAGAAGTTGAACAAGAAATAAACTGTAAGAGCTGTCTGAGCGACAATTAAATGGTAAAGAATAAGTAATAGATAAAATAAAACGAACTGAGTAGTACCGACTACCGAGTACTAGGTCTGAGGCTCAGAGTTTGTTGTTGTCGAAGTGTAGAACCGACACTTCCACCGGTACTACTAAAATGTAACTTGTGGAGGTTCTTATTATGATTGGGGCACGCAGAGATCAAGATCAAGATGGCGACACCAGAGATTTATGTGGTTCGGGCTGCCTGAGCGTAATACCGTACTCTACAGAGTGTGTGTGTGTGCGTTGTATTATGGATCGCTTAGAAGCGTAGTATATGGCTCAGCCTGGAGTTCGTCCTAGCATGCGGGTTAGCTTGGATCAGATGTCCTTAGGTTCGTGCGGCACAACCCTTTTATAGTTATAAGGACTGGCCGTTACAAAGTTTGTCTGGCCCGACATGTGGCCCTGACATATTTAATGGCCTAATACACTGTCTAAAGGGTATTAAGCATAATTAATAGTGTGATAATGTGCCTTAATGACTTTGTTATCCCTATTAACAGCACACTAATCATGTATCATTAATATAGCATTAATGACACGTAATCAGGTCTTGTAACTGTCGCTTTAATCGCCCTTGATTGTTCGTGTAGAAGGAGATCCGCCAATGTACTCGTTGGTGAAGCAGGTCTGGAGACTCCACACGTGGCAGCTCTGGAGCTTTCCCTTGCGGAGGGTAGGTCCGGGGTTGTTGTACACGTGTCGGCACCGGAGCCCCTCTCTGCTGGGGATTAGGTCCGGGGTCATTGTACACGTGTTGTCACCGAAGCTTTCCTTCGTTGGGAGTTTAGTTCCGGTTTTCCTTTACACGTGTTTATCCAGGAGCTACCCATATGAGGAGAGCGGGTCCGGTGCAATGTGACATATGAGCCTGAGGAGACCTTCAACTCTGTCAGATAGAACTCTCTTATAGTCTTCGCGGTATCGAAGGGTACCCGGTACGCAGGTACCGACAATCGTTATAAGGATTCAGACATGAAAGAGGTATAGCTGGAGAGTGGACGCCAAGGCCAGGAAATCCACATGGAGGAATTAAATTAGGCATGCAACCCCAGGTCCATCCAACACACCCGTGGAAAATTACAGGTCCTAATCAAACCGGTGAATACTCTACTCTGATCTCACCGGTTACTTCAGTTGCTCTGGCCTCGGGTCAGCACGTACGTCATCATACTCATCAGTCAGCAGTAGATGGTTCCCGAAAGCAACAGTTGCATTCGACGTGCTGAAGCAAGTCACGGGCAGGCGCATGGGACGCGTACACTCTTGATCCTGGTATTAGCTAGTGCTCGGGTAACAGCGGTGCGAGCCTAGCCAAACCTTGGCTGGACTGACCCACACCATAATCTGCATTAGGCTTATATCTAAGCCCGTTTTGAGGAAATGGGATGACCGTGACGTCCGTGGCTGATTGCAGTGCCGCCACGCCCGTGATGACGTAAGTCAATCCCTAGCCGTCGAAGCTGAGATTCTCTTGTAATGGACCATGGTTTTGTGGAAATGAGTATCCAGAAAAAAAATCTCGTGTATTGGACCATGGTTTTACGAAAATCTCATTTTCTAACACACAGGATTTGTTATTTTATACACATGCTGGCGGAGTCATGTTATATTTATGGGGCTATCAAGATTTTAGGTGCCTGAAATTTAAAAAATTTCAGACATCTGATATTTAGCACCTAATTAGTATCATTAATCTTTGTAATTAACCATTAACTTTAATTTTATAGGTTAATCAATAACAAATTTATTTTTTTTGATTATTTTACAATTAACATAACACATATAAATTGTGGATTAACAATTAACGAAAAAACTTCCGGTAGTCGGCGCTTGCCAAGGCCGCCACACTGGTTGCTTTGTGACATTAAGAGAAACTAATAAATTAGCAGGATTAATGGCAACTTTCTCTTCCAATAGATATTGGTGTTAGATATAGAAACTATGATGTCAAATCTGATATGAATCCGTGAGAGTTGAAGTTTATGTGAACATTTATTTTATATAATAAACTTCTATGTTCTAAAAAATAAAACATGCACTAAAATGGTCATGTTTTTAGATGATGGATAAAATTCCAACCTTCTCCTCCTAAGGAGGTTATGATCATCTTATTATAAGTGAATACAAATGCAGACACTTTCAATCTATTATTTAGAACACGACGACGATAATCGGATAGCTAGACACACAATAGTGGATCGGACTTCATAGATCAATATGCAACATGTTCGTCCTCGCACATTTTTTGTAGGTGCACCTCAAGATCGGCGTCTATGAATTCCTCCATATAGTATCTGTATTTATTATTCTAAAATTCAGCCTGAAATTTGCTCCCACCGAAAATCGAACTCAGTATCTGAGAAGTGCTACGCAGAACACTTAATCACTAGGTTAATCACTAGGCTAAGCCCATTTCACAAATGGTCATGTTTAGTGATGTATTTGGTTACATGTGTGGCTTTGTGGTGATATGTAATGTAACACAGACTAAAAATTTTCTTATGGATGAAGTATGATTGGAGGCACATTTAGTATCTATCATCGTATCTTATTGAACTGGTTAATTTGTGACCTTCTTAGAATGTAAATAATACTTCTTAATAGAGGCAAAATTAGTATCTACTGCACTATATATGGTTTTTTTCTGATATTTCACTTGTATTGCACTAGTGGGAGACGAAAAATGTTTCTATGAAATGGATGTTCTTGATGCCAAGGATCACATGCATTATTTTTTTTTCAAATATACACGTTCCACGTTTAGGACCCCTTTGGTAGCCCAGGATTCCGGAGGGATCCCGACCCAATACCCAGCCCAGAAATCCATGAGCCAACAATACCCCGACGTTCACTTGGGAGCCCGTATTCCCAGGCCGATCCGCGGGGGAGCACCGTGCTTTCCACCCCGACCTCGTTAGGCCGGGAAGGAAAACTCTGGCGTGCGTTGCTCGCATCGCATCTCCCTACTCCCGCCGCTCACGTCCTCCTGTGCCCCCTAGCACCGTTGGTCGCCTCCTTGCCGCCACGCCGTTGGCCTCCCCCCACCGCACCGCCGGTCGCCTCCTTGTTGCCATGCCGCTGGCCTCCCCCCACTGCGTGTGTCGATCGCCTCCTTGCCGCCATGCCGCTGGCCTCCTCCCACTGCACCGCCGGTCGCCTCCTCCGTGCCAATCTGCCTCCCCCGACCCCCAACTTCGTGTCATCGCGCTCGCTCCCCACCCCCTCTCCGCGTCGCTCATCTCCCTACCACTCACCTCCCCACTCGCAGTTCTCGCCCACCGAGCTGCTCCCGTTCGCCCTGTTCTACACTATGAGATCTGATATGAGGTAAAGTACTAGTTGCTCTTGATTAGGTTATTTCCATGATGCCATAGTTGTGAAAGTGTTGTTGTGATCCAAATTGTTATTGCCAAACTTCAGTTGTGGTTTCAAGTTATCAGCAACCATATGAAAAAAATGGAAGATGTACATTATTTTCTTTAGCAAATCTTGTTATATGAATATTTTCTTTGGCAGATGGCACGACATAAATATTCCATTTTGCTTTCTCTTCTGGTACATTCGCTCACACTTTAACAATGAACTAGACAATGAAACCGTCCGTAGTGGTTTACGCTAAAGGTTATTGGAAGTAGATATGCTCGAAGTATATTGTCGGTACCCTGCGTACCGTATACCCCTTGAGACTACAAAAAGACCAAAGACACTTCACCTGTCCGAGTTGAAGACCTGCGAAGGCCCCACTTGTCATACGGGACTTGGCATGCCTCCTATCTATGGTTAGCTCCGGTACTGCCACGTGTACACTGCAGCCGAAGCTATACCCAACACATGGGATAGCTCCGGGCTAAACACTTGTACGACACCCCGGACCTAACCTCGGACAGAGGGAAGCTGTAGTACCGACATGTGTACATCTACACCGGACCTACCCATTCCAGACGGATAGCTCCGGAGCTGCCACGTGTCCAAACTGCCAGACCTTCAACCTTGGCAATCAAGCTGGTGAACCCTCGACGGCTCGGACCTCCAAGGGGCAATCAAAGACCTCAAGACCTGATTAAGTGTCATTAATACCATATTAATGACACACGATCAGTAGGCCCTTAATACTAGTAACGGCACTGTCAGGTCCCGTTACCACACTATTAAGGGTAATAAATCTCATTTATTATGTATTAAACATTAGTAACCGTCGGGGACACATGTCGGGCCAGACTAATAGTGTAACGACTAGTCCTTGTACTATAAAAGGACTGGTCGACGAGAGACTCAGGGACGGACTCTCGGACGCCCTCAGACACACACAGTCTCTGACTGAAAGCTCTTAGACACTCAATACAACAGATACACACCCCGTGGAGTAGGGTATTACGCTCAGGCGGCCCAAATCACGTCAATCCTTGTGTCCATTCGCCATATTCTTTGGAATATCTGCGCACCCAATACCGAGCTACAACTCCTTGAGCTACCAACGGTAGTATCGGAAGAATTGCCGAAAAAACACTCCGACAGTTGGCATGCCAGATAGGGGAGAGTGCCCGAGATTTCAAGAATGGTGAACTCAGCTGCTAGATCGTCCAATGACAACCTCGCTGCGCAACCTGCTGGAGGCAATCCCTCTAACATGCAACAACCAGCAGGTGTCGCGGCTCCAGCAGGAGTCATGCCTCCGCCGCCACCGTCTGCACCAGCAAATCAAGCTGGACAACAGGACGGAGTATCCGCGTCGGTCACAGCGTCAGCGAATAACAACAATCCTGAACATGCGCTCCATGCAGCACGTGCTCTCCTCCAACGCCCACCACCTCCGGGTGCATCCCAGGGTGCAATGGAGCAGTGGAGGGCTGATGTGGAACATTTGGTTGCAGCAACAGCCGATCACATCAGCAACCAAGGCCCTCCCCCCTTGGGGCGGGTCCCATCGCAGCATCAGACTTTGTCGGGCAGACTTGGTCCACACGCTTCCCAGAACAGGAGACGTGCCGCATCTCAACAAGCGACGTCGCTGACTGCCAGGGCGCGACGCACCCATACAATAACCAGGCTTTCAACTCACGACCTCCGGGCGGAGCTTGATCGCCATTACCGTCAGCAGGTCGGCCGCGTCCATATCGAGCATGCTCGCGAAAGGCGAGAGGCTCAAGACAGTCCTGCTCCCGAGGGAGTAGGAGGAGGCTATTCTGCCCTGGCCATGCACTTGCGCATGGTCAGATAGCCACAAAAGTTCCGGCCTCACCTTCTGGTGAAATTTGACGGGACTGTCAACCCCGCTGAGTTTCTCCAAATTTGCTCCACTACAATCCTTGTAGCCGGAGGTAACGAGGTCGTAATGGCCAACTACTTCCCCGTGGCTTTAACTGGGACTGCCAGGTCCTGGTTCATGAGCCTCCCGCCCAACTCCATCAATAGTTGGGCAGAATTGTGCCAATAGTTCACCGCCAATTTCGGGAGTTCATACACCCGACCAGGCACTGAACTGGACCTTTTTGCTGTAACGCAGAAGGGGGGAGAATCTTTGCATTCCTTCATCCAGAGGTTCTCCCAGGTACGAAACACTATTCCTTCTATCTCTAGCGCCTCTGTTATTGTGGCATTTAGACAGGGCGTACGAGACAAGAAGATACTGGAGAAGCTGGTGATCAAGGAGATCACCAGCGTCACAGAGCTCTTCAGCTTGGCAGACAAGTGTGCTAAAGCTGCAGAGGGCCGTGAAATTCACTCCAAACCACCTCCGGAGGATAACAAAAAATCCTCCAAGGGCGAAGCCACTACCTCTGGGAGTGGCAAAAAGAAGAAAAAGTCCAACGGCAATAAAAAGCCGTCAGCTGGCACACCTACTGCTGCAGCTTCGGGTGGCTGGGGGCCACGCCCCGAGAAACGACCTCGACCTTCATCTGAAGATGGCGGCAACTCCAAAATGTGGTGTCCTATTCATAAATCGAACAACCACAACTTGGAAGACTGCCGAGAGATCCAGAACCTTGCCGAGCTCTACAACAAGCACCAGTAAGAAATTCCTTTCTGACAAAGGGAAGGAAAACAGAAAGTCGACGAAGCTCCGGTTGAAGAAGAATTAGGCTTTCAGGACACTAAAAAGGTCTTGAAAGCTGTTTACACTTCCGTCGACGACGACTCCGATGTCTCTGACAATGAATGTCGGAAAACCATGAACACCATTTTTGGTGGTTCGTGGGACATCGCCTCCCGTCGTGTCCTCAAGACCATGCAGCGGGACATGGCTTCGGTGGCTCCCACCGCCAAGACGGAGCCGCATCGGAAGTGGATGGATACTGCCACCACTTTCGACGCGTCAGATTGCCCTCGAAATATGATCGGAGCTGGTCAACTCCCATTGATGGTATCTCCGACCATTAACAATATTCAACTCCACCATGTAATGGTGGACGGAGGTTCGGGGCTGAACCTCATAAGCTTCGAAGCTTTTGTCAAGCTTCAGCTCCGACCTTCGGACCTTCGCCCCTCCCGACCTTTCTCTGGAGTAGGTCCGGGAGCCATAACCCCACTTGATGCCATTACTCTCCCCGTAACCTTTGGGACTCGGGAGAACTATTGCACTGAGAAGTTGATCTTTGACGTTGCCCAGATCAACTTACCCTTCAACGCCATTATGGGCAGGCCAGCCTTATACAAGTTCATGACTGCTGCTCATTATGGCTACTTAGTGTTGAAAATGCCAACACCAGCTGGTGTTCTCCGGATTCATGGAGACCGCACTGCCGGAGTGACTGCACTGGAAGAACTTCACGTGCTTGCTACAGTGCAGGAGGAAGAGTCCAGGCAGCAGCAAGCACCAAAACCCCCAAGCATTCATCATCGAGGCTCAACCTCTGCACCCCATGTGCAACCAAGCGGCGACAACGACATTCCCGTCAAAGTCGTCGAAATCGGTTCCGACGCCGCTCAGACCACCCGTATATCGAGAGGTCTGAACTATAAATAGGAACTCGCGCTCATCACTTTCTTCCGGACTAATGTCGATGTATTTGCTTGGCAACCGTCACAAATGCGTGGGATCCCTAGGGAAGTGATCGAGCATAATATGAAGATCTACCCTGACGCTCGGCCTGTACATCAGAAGCTTCGGAAGCAACAGTAGAGCGACATAACTTCATACGACAAGAAGTGAAGAAGTTGCTCGAAGCTGGATTCATCCGAGAAGTCTTCCACCCAAAATGGCTGGCAAACCCAGTCGTTGTACCCAAGGCCAGAGGGAAGCTTCAGATGTGTATCGACTACACAACACTGAATAAGGCATGTCCAAAAGATCCATTCCCATTACCTAGAATAGATCAGATAGTGGATTCCACCTCCGGGTGTGAATTACTGTGTTTCCTAGACGCATATTCTGGGTACCATCAAATTAGAATGTCTAGGGAAGATGAAGAGCATACTTCTTTCATCACAGTAGATGGATTGTATTGTTATACTGCCATGCCATTTGGTCTCAAGAATGCAGCCTCAATATTTGTATGAGCTATGTACAAATCCTTTGGAGAGCTCATTAGAGACGTAGTGGAAGTGTATGTCGATGACATCGTCGTCAAGATTAAGGACAAGGAGTCACTTCTTGACACCTTGCAAGCTGTCTTCGACAAGTTGCGATTCACTCGCATGAATGTGAACCCGGACAAGTGTGTCTTCGGGGTTAGCTCCGGAAAGCTTCTTGGTTTCCTGGTAAACCACCGGGGCATAGAGGAAAATCTGGCAAAGATTAAAGCCATTGAAGATATGCGGCCACCAGCCCGCATCAAGGACGTCCAGAAGCTGACTGGATATCTAGCTGCCCTCAACCGGTTCATCTCAAGACTGGCAGAATGGGCACTACCCTTCTTCAAGCTATTGAGGAAGTACGGACCATTCCAATGGTCTGGAGAAGTAGAAAAGGCGTTTCAGGAGCTGAAACAGCTCCTCACACTCTACCAACCTTGGTAGCTCTGAACCTTGGTGAGCCTCTACTGCTTTACATTTCGGCAACTGACGAAGTTTTCAGCATGGTCTTGGTTGCGGAGAGACCAGAACCGCTACAAGCTCAGGAATCCAGACTCCTCCGGGAGAGTCAGAAGGTTCATGGAGGCGAGTCTGGGTCCCAGCCCCCAGACTTGGGTCAACAAGGAGTTACTATTGTTGAACAAGAAGAGCCGGACCCCCTGGGAGGGTCCAGGTCACTCCTGAAGAACCTCCGGGTTCCTCCAACAAGGACCCAACGATCACCGAAGAAGGTCCAGACCCCTTCGGGAGGGTCCAGGTCGAGGAGGAGAAATCTCCGAGCCCCTCCAGGAGGGTCCGGACAGTCCAACGCCCAGTGTACTTCATCAGTGAAGTACTCCACGATGCCAAAACTCGGTACCTAGAAGTACATAAATTGCTATACGCAGTTCTTATTGCTTCTAGGAAGCTCCGACACTATTTCCAAGCTCACAAGATTTCAGTGATGACTTCATATCCACTGCGAGCGATTTTGCATAATCCCAACTCCACTGGGAACGTTGCAAAGTGGGCAGCGGAGTTGGCCGAGTTTGACCTTGAATTCGTCCCAAGACAAGCAATTAAAAGTCAAGCATTAGCGGACTTTGTGGCGAAATGGACCCTCTCTCCATCAAACCCTGGGGGCTCTAGTGAGCAAAAGCTGGAACTTAAGGCTCCGGTCTTCACCGAGCCTCACTGGACCCTTTACTTTGATGGCTCCATGCAGAAGCAGGGGGCTGGAGGTGGAGTCCTTCTCCTCGCTCTGATCGGGGAGAAGGTTAAATACATGGTGCACCTTGACTTCAAGGCGACCAATAACATGGCGGAGTATGAAGCACTCATTTACGGACTAAAGGTAGCACTATCATATGGTGTCAAGCAGCTGTTGGTTAAGGGAGATTCGCAGCTCATCATTAAATAGGTGAAGGGTGAATGCTCCTGCAACAATCCTCAACTGGCTACTTATCTCCTTGAAGTCTAGAGGCTTCAGAAGGACTTCAAAGTCCTGGATCTCCACCATGTACAACGTCTCCATAACGCTGAAGCTGACAAACTCTCGACGAAAGCGTCAATCGGAGCTTCGGCTCCCGACAGAACCTTCGTCCGGAGGTTGCCTAAACCGACATCTCAGCTTGCCAAATTGAGTGAAGGGGGTGAGACCAGCATCCTAAAGCTAGCGGTCCCGATGGCCCTGTTACCATGGCAGCCATCAAGGGTCGTAGGTGCTGCCGGAAGCTCCGAGCAACACAACACACAAGACTCGAATGCTCAAACTAGCTCCGATGCATGGATCTCGGAGATCTGGAGCTACTTGAAAGACAACATCCTTCCTGAAGATGATGTATCCGCTGACCGGATAGTCAGATTGGCTAAAAGATACACGTTGGTAGAAGGGGATCTCTACCGGCGCGGTGCCAACGGCGTCCTAATGCGGTGCATCACAAAGGAAGAAGGTTGCGAGCTCCTCGCAGAAATCCATGGAGGCGAGTGTGGGAACCAAGCGTCTTCCCACACGCTGGTCGGTAAAGCCTTTCAGCATGGCTTTTACTGGCCTTCAATGCTCCAGGATGCGACTGAGCTGGTGAAGAAATGTGAAGCATGCCAGTTTCATGCAAAGCAAATTCACACACCAGCCCAACCTCTACAAATGATACCTCCTACATGGCCTTTTGCTGTGTGGGGGATGGATATCTTGGTACCTTTCCCAAGAGCCATCGGAGGTTACAAGTTCCTATACGTCGCCATTGACAAATTCACCAAATGGCCGAAAGCAACTCCAGTTGTGACAATAAACAAGCAATCAGCTATCAACTTCTTACAGTCCATCGTATGCAGATTTGGAGTCCCAAACAAAATCATAACCGATAATGGGACCCAATTCACAAGCTCTGCATTCCAAGGATATTGCGAAGACCTCGGCATTCAAGTCAGCTACGCTTCCGTTACTCACCCAACAAGCAATGGTCAAGCTGAGAGAGCAAATGCAGAAATCCTAAAAGGACTCAAGACGCACACATATGAGCGTCTGAAAAAACATGGAGCCAACTGGATTGAAGAGCTTTCGCCCACTCTATGGGCCAATAGGACAACTCCAAACCGGTCAACTGGAGAGACACCCTTCTTCCTGGTGTATGGAGCTGAAGCAGTCCTTCATCCAGAAGTCACCTTGGGGTCGCTCCGGGTCCGGACCTTCGACGATGCCGCGCAGGATCAGCTCTGGTGTAAAGACCTTGACCTCCTTGAACAGGGAAGGCGCCGAGCAACTATTCGGAATGCCCGATACCGCCAAGTTCTCCGGCGCTATCACCAAAGGTATGTTCACAGCCGACAACTCGAGGAAGGTGATCTGGTGCTACGGAGAATACAATCTAGAGAGGGGTTAAACAAACTCTCCCCTAGCTGGGAAGGACCCTTCCGAGTGAATAAAGTATCCCGTCCCGGATGCGTTCGCTTGGCAACCGAGGATGGGGCACCTCTCCCTAATCCTTGGAACATTGAGCACCTCCGTAAGTTTTACGCTTAATATCACAGAGGTGAGTCTGTAGTTACACATGATGTATGTTATAGAGTCATTGTACAGAGTCGGGTATCTCCTCCAGAAGAACAGCTGGACCATCCCCAGAAGGTCCGCAGAGTTCAGTCAACACTTGTCACGATCTCAGAACTAAAAGTGTAGCTAGCTACCTTGGGTCAACAAGAAATAAAACACACTTAGCCTGGTTCCGTACCCTAAGGGTGTATTTGTTTCCCCTGTACCCCGGACCTATAATGAAAGACATCTTTGTGTGAAAACAGACTCCACGTGCATTTACTCTGTACAAGCTCATTATTTTCTATTTTTCTCTTTCTTGTCTATAACCAAAGTTGTGCGATTCTCAAGAATTTTTTAGATCGACTAATTCATGCACAACTCAAGTCGCATTGTTAATTCCTTCGGGTTTTCACGTTGTTGAATGGTTCACTTGCCTGAATGCCGCCAACCAATTTAGGTCCGGAATGTGCTATCGACTTAGCCTGGTCCTGCATCCTAAGTATACCACTCCACCTACACCTCGGCAGGCTGAAGTAAGGCAGGTCCTGAAAACAATTGGACTTGGAGAACACAACTCAGTGCACTTGATTGTATGAAGAATTGCGCTCGATGTAAAATTTTTGTTTACGAGAATAGTAAGTTGCAACAGAGTTATAGATAAGAAATGAATTTTACTATTTTTCTTGACTTCAGTGCGCAGGAAAAATAAAGATCTCATGATGATGGTGAATTAAGCCGGAGCTATTAAAGCCCTGACATCCCCTAGATGACTTGTAATCGATGTCTTAAACATTGATAGCAAGTATAGCCGAAGCTACTTAGCTCCGGTAAAGCTAGGGGGCTAGCCGTCAAAATGAACAAAAGATGGTGGGAAGACTCCACAGGACTAACTGTCGACACTACGTGATGATGGAGACCACTGCTGGTGCTACCAAGCTCCGATGATGGTCAAAGCTGGATCCCTTAAGCTCCGACAACCTCAAGAAGCCTTCACTACTGAAGACTTCGGACCTACGCTCTACAAGTCTGAAGCACACAAGTTTTCAACAGCAGTTACATCCTCTCGGTACATGTTCACAATCAAATTGTGTACATCTACCACGGGGCCAAGTGGGACAAAAGTGTTGAAGACAAAAAATGAAATTCATAAAAAACTTGGATTTCATTCATCTGGAGACAAGAGATTACAAAATTGGAGAAGAAGAAGAGATAATACAAGCGGGAGCTACAAATAGATGGTCCTAGACCCTATGGAAGAATGAGGCGACCTTCTGGCCAACCTCAGAAACGCTGGCCTGGGCAGCTTCTCCCTCTCCGACGATGGGGCCTTGGAGCACCGGGTCCAGGGGGAATTGGGGGTCCCGGCTTGTGTAGCACGACATAATAAATTCTGCGACGCTCTTAGACAGGGATTGTCCCTCAGTTTCCTGCTGGTCCGCAATGACATCGCCCATCTTGGTGAGCTTGTTGCCTGCCAAACTCAGCGCCTGCAACGCCTGGTCTAGCTCCGATTCCGGATCATCTGGATGCACGGGACTAAAACCCATTGGCGTCACGCGTCATTGGCTTTGCCCAAGAAGTCCCAAACTTGTTGGGACTGTGCAACCCTGCCGCTTTGCATCTCCTCCAAGGATCTTCTGGTTGCCGCAAGCTTCGAGTTCTCCCGAGCAAGACGCTCCACCTCTTTGGCGTTCTTCTGAATATTTTCAGTAACCTGCCTTTCGATTTTACTGAGCTCTTCCTCCCGGAGATGGATCTCGTTCCAGCGGTTAACCAGGTCCTTCTCTCAGCCCCGCACATTCTTCTCCCTAGCAGCAACGTCAGTCTCCCTCGTGTGGAGTTCCTATCCTTGCTGCCAGGCCTTTTTCTCCTCTCTCTCACAACGCTCATCCAATTTCTTGGTGTGCTCCTAGAGACTCTTGTCACCCAGAGTTAGCCTCTGAGTAAGGTCTTCTTCCCTCTTCGAAACATCGTCCCACAGCTCGAGGAGTTTTTTCTCTTCATCCTTGAGCTTTCTCTCCCGCTCCTCAAGAGCCCCCCGGCGCTTAATGAGACTGGTGTGGATGGTGTCGAGCCTCTCTTGGCGATCATCCGTTGCGCTATTAGCCGCCTTGTCCTGCTCATAGATGGCCCAGGACTGGTTGTCAAGGGATCGCGTCATGTTTACCCTCTCATCCAGCAGTTTACCCCAGTACTCCAGGCGGACCTTCTCCTTCCTCACCCACTCTTTGTCGTCAGCCAGCCTCGACTGCGCCAGCTTGGTCTCGAAGTGG
Organism: Tuctoria greenei; assembly: GCA_036927565.1. NCBI lineage: Eukaryota > Viridiplantae > Streptophyta > Magnoliopsida > Poales > Poaceae > Tuctoria > Tuctoria greenei. The sequence goes on from JAYESD010000002.1 coordinate 260,066,189, forward strand.
AGCCGGTTGCGCCACCTCCTAAGAGTTTGACGCTCCTCCTCGAGAGCCTTGCTGTCGTGGTAAAAAGCCAGCTGAACCTGGTGAAGACTGGAGCAGGCGTTGTTAATAGACAACGACAGAGGGATCGGGTCCGGACCTACCGGGGCCATCTCAGCCGGTTCCAGCGTGTTCTCTGTGACAAAAATTGGGTCCCACTCTACAAGAGCGGTTCCCTAAGCTTCTGCGACACTAGGGCTGCCCTCCAGAATAGCCTCGACCGCCGTCGAGGAAGGTCCTGTTACAGAAGCCTCAACCTCCAGAGTTGGCTCCGAAGGCCCCGCCGCCAAGTTGTCAACAGTTGGTCCCTCAAGCGGGGGGCTAGCAACTTCATCTCGGCACCCTGGCTCGGGCGCGGGCACCTCCGAGACCACCACCTCCGAGGCAGGTGTTGAAGGTTCGATTGGAGCTGAAGCCACTTCTGGCTCCGATGCTGGTGCCTCCTCCACCACCGGCCCAAGTGCTGACGCTTCGACCATCATAGGCTCGAGCGCCGAAACCTTTGCAGTGATTGGTTCAGGCGCCGGAACCTCTCCGACGACCGGCTCTACTGCCGGAACTTCTACAGCAACCGGCTCTACCGCCGGAACTTCTTCGATAACCGGCTCAGGTGCCAGAACTTCATCAACCACCGGCTTTACCGTCGGGGCAGCATCAAACACTGGCTCCACCGCCGGGGTTTCAACAACATCCGGCTCTAGGGCCAGAGTCACAGATATCTCCGGTTCTGAAGCCGGAGCGTCCACTTTTTCAGCGTCCAAACCCGGAGATCCAACCTCCGGGGCAGGTGCCGCTGGTGCATCTTCATTCCCGTGGTCCGGCGCTACCACGAGAGCCTCTGGGGATGAGTCAAGGTCCAAGACCACGACATCCGGCGCCGGAGCTATTGCAGCCTCAGCCACCTCTTGGGGCGGCACTAGAATTGGAGCCGGAGCTTCCGTCTCCACAGCATCAGTTGCTGTCGAAGGAGCTGGAGCTTCAGTCCTTTTCTTGGGGACATTGCAAATGAAGGAAAAAGCAACTCAAAACACAGTTACAACACAAAACAACTAACTAAGGTAAAAAAACAAAAATTACCTCGAAAGGTTTTTGGACCAGTTAGCACGGAACCTCTTCTCTGGGCACTCAGGACTGGATCCAGGTGCCACTGGCATATCTGTTCCAAAAGGTTCCCCGGAGCTCGCCGCAACCGTCAGCGCTGCTTTGGTCGAGGCTCCCCTCGATTGGGAAGAACTTCCGGACCCAGAACCTTCAATTCATCCTGGTACTGTAGCCATACGGCTGGAACTGGCACCCCAAGGAGATGCTGATGCTGGAGTGGATGCCGCTGTTGAAGACCTCCCACTCCGGGGAGAAGGAGCTGCTGGGGAAGGAGCAGGCCTGACGAACCTCCCATCAGAATGCTTCAGCTTCCGTTTTCGGCTCGAGGGCTCGACCAATTCATTGCCCTTGCCCGAGACTTCAACTCTCTGTTCCGGGACAGAGGGGGGACCACCCTCAGAGGCCACGGAGATCACCAACCCGGTGGTCGAACGCCTCTCGATGACACCAAGGTCATCAAGCACCGGCATCTTACGCCGAAGCTCCCTGCTAAACTCTGCCTCCATGTTCAAAGGGAGGAAAGTCGCCAGCAGATACAAATAGTCACCCTCGACGTCGATGCCGTGCTAGAACTTCTTGAGGTGAAGCTCCAAGGTTGTGCCTTCCAGGTTGGACTTCAAACCGGTTTCGATTCGATCATCGTCCATCACGCTGTTGAGGGACCAAGCAAGCTTCTCCCTCTTCTTCAGTGGATCCCACCTGTTGGCCAAGAAGTTGCAAAATACCGCCTGAGGATTCACCCCTCCTTCAACGCACTGGCGGATCCTAGTCAGAGCAGGGTTGAAGGCGTCTGACAACATTGGAACTTCACTCCAAGCTTCAGTGTCGACGTTGGGGAGGCCTACGAGCAACTCCAGCCTCTCATGTTCCTCTGCCCTGATGACGATCCGATCCTTCTTCCAGTCGTCCCAGTTACCAGAAGGGAACGACCGCAAGTACTTGTGCGGGCACTTCTTGGCTTCACAAAGTAATAGAAGCCAAGCTACTCGTCACTCTTGCCAGTGGTGTGGATGGTGAAGAAGGTGCGGAAGAGCTCGACGCAGGGAGGAATACCCACCCACATCTCGCAGAAGTGGACAAAGATCGACACCAAAAGAATGGAGTGGGGACCGAGGTGGTACAGCTGCAGACCATAGAAGTCTAGCAACGTTAAGAGAAAAGAAGAAAAGGGTGGGATCAGTCCCACCATAGCGTACGCGGAGACGTACACCATTCGCCAGCATGCTCCTTCTCGAATGGAAGCTTGCCGGCACGGACCTAGTGATTGAAGAAGTCACTGGACCATCCCATGAGGGCCCAGACCTTCTTCAAGTTGCCGTCGGTCTTGAGTCGACTCTCGCGGGGACCCAACTCCATTGCAGCACAAGCGGGGCTAGAGACGAAAAGCAAGCGAAAGTTTGGAAGGTTCGAGCGCAAGATCGAATGAAGGCATAAAGAACCCCCAAACAGTGCCTGCTTTCCTTCTTAAGTAAGCCCCCGCAACGCTTGGATGGAAACCGCAGAGGAGCTGACGTTACAAGTCAAAAATTTCACCCTGCCAATGACAAGGGGGCCCGAGGCCACCTCGATGATCAAGTCGAGGTCCTTACCCAGGCGAGCGGTTGTCATCATGAAAGGCAGAAAACCCGAAGGCGGCGGCCTGACAAGGCGCGCGGAACTGATACGATTTTCATATCGGGAACTGGCGACCTTCAATTGCGTGAGATCTGCACGCTAAGATCTCACCTGACGCATCCAGGATATGCCATGCAACGCGAATTACTGCCAACGGCACATCTGAAGATCTTTGAAGACACGACACAAAAATCGAAGGATGGACCCACCTCCGGCAAAACAACTCCTTCCAAAAGGTCTCTCCCGGAGGTGGGTCCAGGGGGCCACTATCGATACCCTGCTTATCGTATACCTCTTGAGACTACAAAAAGACCAAAGAGACTTCACCTGTCCGAGTTGAAGACCTTCGAAGGCCCCACCTGTCATACAGGACTGGGCATGCCTCCTATCTATGGTTAGCTCCAATACTGCCACGTGTACATTGCAGCCGGAGCTATACCCCACACATGGGATAGCTCCGGGCTAAACACTTGTACGGCACCCCCGAACCTAACCTCCAACAGAGGAAAGCTCTAGTACCGACACATGTACATCTACACCGGACCTACCCGTCCTAGACGGATAGCTCCAGAGCTGCCATGTGTCCAAACCGCCGGACCTTCAACCTTGGCAATCAAGCTAGTGAACCCTCAACGGCTCGAACCTCCAAGTGGCAATCAAAGACCTCAAGACCTGATTAAGTGTCATTAATACCATATTAATGACACATGATCAGTAGGCCCTCAATACTAGTAACGGCACTGTCAGGTCCCGTTACCATGCTATTAAGGGTAATAAATCTCATTGATTATGTATTAAACATTAGTAACCGTCGGGACCACATGTCGGGTCAGGCTAACTGTGTAACAACCAGTCCTTGTACTATAAAAGGACTGGTCGATGAGAGACTCAGGGACGGACTCTCGGATGCCCTCAGACACACACAGTCTCCGACTGAAAGCTCTTAGACACTAAATACAACAGCTACACACCCCGTGGAGTAGGGTATTACGCTCAGACGGCCCGAACCACGTAAATCCTTGTATCCATTCGCCATATTCTTTGGAATCTCTGCGCATCCGATATCGAACTACAACTCCTTGAGCTACCAACGGTAGTATCGGAAGAATTTTCGAAAAACACTCCAACATATATAGTAAGTTTACAGAGTGTATTACTGAAAGTGAAGAGAAATATACTTGAAGTGTAGAATATATAGTATGTTTTAGAGGAAACAGTTGCGGATGATCTGAACATATGAACTCAAAGGTCTATATTTTTGCATTAATGGTAAGTGCCACTCTGCAATTTAATTTAGTGAACTGATTGTTTCCTATTATGCAATCATGTCCAGCTGGTGTCCGGTCACTTGTATATAACTTGCTGCAGCTTTTTCATGAGCATGTGATTGCAGTTATAGTTCGGTTGTCGATGGAATTGTGTTTCGAAGAGTTAGTTTTAGCTCAGTCCCTGTGACTGGTGCAAGTGGTTTCCTAGCTAGTGTTTATATTAGCTGCCGTTGCAGCAATGTTTGTCTTCTCTTGACTCGATTGCTCTACAAATTGCAAAATTTTAATAAGCGTCCATTTGATAGTGACACGTGTCTTCTTGCAATGATTCTGCAGAGTCAATTAGTTTCTGGAAAGTGTCTATACTAATCATGAATTCTTAATCTTGTTCCTCTCTATTGATGTTTGTTTTGTAGCTAGCAAGCGGTAATCCTAGCAGAGGCATAAGCTGCCAGTTTTATTTTTTCTAGTTGTTTTGGTAATTTGTCAAACCATTACTTATGTTATTAACCACATTTATCTACAGAGACAAATAATCTCCAACGGCCATGAAGCTGCTTAGACATCATGGTTGGAAGAATAGAGCATTTATGCAATCACAGATGCATTTTGTAGCTTTTTATTGCATTGAAGGATGCATTACTAGAACTTAACATTGGTGTATCTATTTAGTGCTTGGAGCAATAAACTTGCTTGGAGGCAACATAAAAAAACAATATGTTCTGACATTGTTTTTTGGAAGATGACGACTCTGTACGTGCTCAGAGAATTGGATCTTGCTGAGATGCATTTGTTGAAAGTGAAATACATATGTTATTTTCCTGTAACTTATGGTTATGTATATTTTTAAGAATTAGAAGGAGATGACTGTGGTATTAATGTATTGACAATCCTTTATGTTATGGTGCATATTTTGAAGTTCAAATGATTTTACAATGATTTTTCATTTTTTTTCATTTTTTCTCACATTTTCCCATTTGTTTCTTTACCGTTTTAGTTTTCCAGGAATGTATTTCCAGGGTGGAGCATTTGCCAAGGGAAAGAAAAATACCCCTTCGGGGTTTACTTCCCAGGGATTTACACCCGCTTCTTTCCAAAGGAAGCCTTATGGTGGAGAATTTCAATCATTATAGATGCACTTCAACTTACTTAGGTTGAATTATGCTTAATTAGAAAAGAGTTCTTTAAACTCAGATTAGCGGCTCAGATGTTTTGATCGCTTTGTGGGCTGCCGCATGCTGCATGCATCCGCAAAAACTCCCGGTGTTCCGCCCGGCTTTCATCGTGAACTAGCTAGTGCTGGTACGTAGAGGTGTGCATTGATGCCGCGGCGCCAAGTTACCGATCGTGTCGCAGAAGGTACATATATGTCAACGGCGGACGCGGATCCCCTGACGTATAGGATTTTAGCATGTATCCATACGAAATTTAATTGAATCAGTCACTGCGTAAGAAATTCAAATAGAAAACAAAGGTGGGTGACGCGCTCAAAGGCGGTCGTCTCTCATAAGCTTAAGCAAGACGAGCTCACTTCAGCGAGGATCAGATATGGATCAGTTGAACGTTAAAGAAGACGCGTTATATTACAGTCTGTCTTAGTTAAGTATGAATCTGAGACGGGTCTACTCTTTGGACAAACGGGATACGCACTTCTAACACAGCGTGTCTCCTATAAGCGAGTGAAATGAGACGTTCTTTACTGAAAGCCCGTCTCCTTTGTCTTCGCTTACATACATACATGAACACGACTCTGAACGATGACCACATTCATTCACAGTTGAACACACAAAATATTCATCACACAGATAACACATTCAATCATTCACACAATTGATCACAGATAACAAATATATTACAAAACACAAGAAAGAAGTACAAGATACAAGAAAAGAAAAACACCAACTAAAAAACAACAAAAGAAAACCTAAATCCTATTCCTCCTACCCCTCCTCCTCCTCCGGCTGCTCTGGCTGCTCCGTCGGTTGCTCCGGTTGCTCTGGCCGCTCCTCCGATTGCTCCGGCTGCTCCGTCTGCTCTGCCTGTTGCTTCGGCTGCTTCGCCGCTTGCTCCGACTGGTCCAAATCCAGTGATGGAACCTTGCAACCGAGGTTCCTCGCCATCACCGCCACTAGGATACTACGGCCCTCGGCACCGAGCACCTCGGCTATCGTCTCGAGCAGCCTCTGGAACCGGTCGAACAGCCTGTCGAACAACATCTCGAGCAGCTCTTTGTTGAGCCTCTCGGGAGAGCGGCAACACTGCTTCTTGCAGGGTGGCTCTCTCAGCGGGCTTGGCGGCGGAACATAGGCCATGGTGAGTTGTCTGAGCGGAACGAAGCGAAGAGAAGAGACTGATGGCGCCTTATATAAGGTATGTGCTGTAACGCAAAATGGAGACGAGCTTTGCTGCAAAGCGCCTCTCCTATGACCGATGTCTCCCTCTCCTCTGAAAAAAGAGAGACATTCTCTAACGAAAAGCGTGTCTCTGATTCCACATGTCACCTTTAGTTTCGTAATTTTCTCCATTTTGCTTTGGTTCGTGATATCACACATCTTACTTGATAACTAAATCATTCTCTTGTCCTGAATATAATCAAATCCTTCCTTATGATACCTTAGGAACATGATGAACATGAACACTATCGGTACCCTGCATACCGTATACCCCTTGGGACTGCAAAAAGACCAAAGGAACTTCACCTGTCTGAGTTGAAGACCAAAGGATCTTCACCTGCCTCCCTTCTATGGTTAGTTCCGGTGCTGCAACGTGTATGCTGCAACCGGAGCTATGTCTCACACATGGGAAAGCTCCAGGACAAATACCTACGCGGCACCCCCGGACCTAACCCCCGACAGAGGGAAGCTCCGGTACCGACATGTGTACAACCCATACGGTAAACTACGGAGCTGCCACATGTCCAACCGCCGGACCTTCAGCCTCAACAATCAGACTGGTGGACCCCCAACAGCTCGGACCTTCAAGGGACAATCAAGGACTTCAAGACCCAATTAAGTGTCATTAATATCATTTTAGTGACACACGATCGGAGGGCCCTTAATACCAGTAACGGCACTATCAAGACTCGTTACCACACTATTAAGGGTAACTAAGCTCATTAATTATGTATTAAGCATCAGTAACCGCTAGGGCCACATGTCGGGCCAGACTAATGATGTAACAACCAATCCTTGTACCATAAAAGGACTGGTCGAGCGACACATAGGGAGGCTGCCCTGGACTCTCTCTCTTGGCTCAGAGACTCTTCAGACTCTGCTCAAACACACATACCCTCAAGCGCTCAGACGCTCAATACAACAACTACACACCCCGTGGAGTAGGGTATTACGCTTAGGCGACCCGAACCACGTAAATCTTGGTGTCAACTTGCCATCGTGTTCTGAATCTTTCTGCGCCCAATACTGAACTACAAACTCCGTGGTCTACTAACGGTAGCATCGGGAGAATTGCCGGAACAAAACTCCAACAGTTGGCGCGCCAGGTAGGGGCGCCCGAGATTCAAACATGGTGAACTCTGCTGCTGGATCGTCCAGAGGCAACCCTGCTGCGCAACCTGCTGGAGGCAATCCCTCCAACATGCAGCAGCCAGCAGGTCTTGTGGCTCCAGCAGGAGTCATGCCACCGCCGCCACCGTCCGCACCGGCAAATCAAGCTGGACAACGAGATGGGGCATCTGCGTCGGTCACGGCATCAGCGAACAACAACCTTGAACATGTGCTCCTTGTTGTGCATGCTCTTCTCCAACGTCCACCGCCTCCAGGAGCATCCCAGGGTGCAATGGAGCAGTGGAGGGCTGATGTGGAACACTTGGTTGTAGCAGCAGCCGATCGCATCAACAACCAAGGTCCTCCCCCCTTGGGGCGGGCCCCATCGCAGCATTGGACCGTGTTGGGTAGACTTGGTCTGCACGCTTCACAACACAGGAGGCGTGCTGCGTCTCAACAGGCGATGTTGCTGCATTCTGAGGTGCGACGTACCCATACGGTAACCAGGCTTTCAACTCACGACCTCCGAGCGGAGCTTGATCACCGTTACCGTCAACAGGACAACCGCGTCTATATTGAGCGTGCTCACAAGAGGAGAGAGGCTCGGGACAGTCTTGCTCTCGAGGGAGTAGGAGGAGGCTGTTCTGCCCTGGCCATGCACCTACGCATGGTCAGATGGCCGCAGAAGTTCCGGCCTCACCTGTCGGAGAAATTTGACAGGAATGTTAATCCCGCTGACTTTCTCCAAATCTACTCCACTGCAATCCTTGTGGCTGGAGGCAATGAGGCCGTAATGTGGGGACCGGAGTCCACACATCCGAGGATCTCATTGGGTGGTGCCGTGCGATGCGGCACCTAACAGCACACACGAAGAGAATACCAAAATATACAAAGTTTTCATTTCATAATAAGAAGAGTTTACAAAAGAGTGTACCACAGAAGTACTTACAGAAGTACACACGCAGCGGAAAATACATACTCATAATCTCAACTAACTAAGCAGGAGAGAAGACGTCCATGTCCTAGGACGATTCTCACTAGCAACAAGAAGAACATGCAGCAGCGGCGTGGTTCACATGAGATTTATCTCGACACCTCCAGTCTCATGTACAACCTGAACAACAGAATTAAAACTAATACCTGCAAAAATCGTTAAAGCGCAAACGTGAGCATAAGGCTCAGCAAGACTTAACCGTCTCACTAGACATATGCAGGGTGAATACTAAACATAGGTAAGGAATAGTATAAATAGACTCGCCTACAAGTGGATCCTTATAATCATGTTTTAAGTAGAAAATGACATTCTTCAGGCACGACACATCATAGACTCCACAATCATACAAGAAACGCTTTGCCGATGATATGAACTGCCCAAAGCACATAATGCTATTACAGGTAAAGTATGGGGAAACTGTAAACTTTTAATTGTACTACCTCTAAGTCAAACAAGGTTGCAATACAATGATTAAGCAGATCGGCAATATTTATCATCATTCCATTACTCTTATTTACTACGTCACAACTCAGTGAACAAGTGGTACTCTATTACCGCGAGGGACGGTGATTGCAATCAGGACACACCCGGAATACACAACACATACGCCCGCTCGGAAGTACCTTTCACTGTACTCCACTCCCACGTCGTATGTGGCCACCTTTCACCCGTCATTCTGATGTCGAACCAGTTCTACCGTCCCAAAAGTAAGGTCCCTAACCGAGCACGTCGAATTTGCTCCTTAGAGGTTCCCAACTTACGATCATCTTCCCCCGAAGGACAGCGGTATAAGTTTCGACACGAGGGTGCCCGAGCTACATCAGTTTAATGGACCCCATTAATCCATTATGTAACCGGTACTATTCAAAATTGCTCAACAGGGCCGCACACGAGACGATCCTTAACCGACACAGACGGGGCTACAACCAACCTTCACATTTGCCTTACCCTTACCGGCCCAATCCCAAATGTGGTCGCAAGAATTGTCCCCCTCATCCGGGATCAGACAACCTTGCGCGTCCCGTCCTACAGGAACATCCCCGTCCACATCTCCAATTATTAAGAGTGAACATTTTGGTAACATCTCGCGAGTAGGTTTCCCTTACTCGACTTCTCTCGCAAGTAGAATTCAACTACTTGACTTGTGATCAATAAAATGTGATCCTCTCGCGAGTAGATTCCAACTACTCGACTTCTACCGGATTTCCTATACATTAGGAAAGCAGTTACTACATGTCAAACTGTAAACCGTTCCAACCAATCCTTGGGATTTGTGGTCATGCAAGTGGAGTATCAATCACCCTATACGTAATGCACATATCAAACTTAAGACGTAATGTGAGAAATACCGCAAAACTCTGTAAAGCTTTTAAATGCAAACCGGGGCTTGCCTTAGTTTGCGACTGGAATAAATGTCAATTGTTAGTGGTCCTTCTGTGCAAACTCCGCCAAGGACTTCAAGTGGACACCCTGGCCTTCTCCTCCAAGAGAAACTTCTCGTCGATCACCTATCATCACGTTCCTGTCGACATGATATGCATATAAGTAATTTAGTAATTAAGTAGTTTAATAATAGACTCCACGGGGTTGTGTAAACTTTAAGAACGAGTAGTTTGACTAGGAAGGACAGATATGCCTCGGTTGTGTGGGTAACCAGAGGATGAGTCAAGGTGGGCATAGTAGTATCGAGATGTGAAATGAAAGGTGCAACGTAAGCACACATTGCAACTTGGCACTTAACACTCGATGCTATGCCACTCAAGGATGATAAAGCTGAATGGTGTGGAAGTGTTGGACTGGTAGTGTAAGGATGACTAAGGAATCAAGGGGGACATCGAAAACTTAAGTATGAGTGGAGTGTACAAGACAAAGGTCGCGATTTAGCAGTCGACCAATGAACTTGACTTAACTCATAAATGAGTAAACCTAGTTAAATGAGCAGTGCTGTCGTAGGGTCCCAACTTAGGATGAACCATGATGGAACCTACCGACACTTGGGTCTGAATTGAGACCAACATGGCTTGGACTTAAGAAGTCATTACAAGCACTGTTAACCTAGCATGAGTACCATGACAATGTTCAAGTGACTTTTAGGTGAAGTAGTTTCTACGGCAAGCTTCTCGAGCATCTTTTAAGTGCTTACACGACGACACTAATGTAGTGTCTCTCGCAAGCCTGTCCAGGTGAGCTCGGTAAGCTCTCGGGACTTAAACATAACGCGAGACCTTGCCGTGAAGGCATGCTTTGCCATCTTGAGAAGACCGTCTTAGCGATGTCCACAACAACCCGGACTCGTCAATGGTGTGAGCGGAACCCCGAACACCACCTTGTGAGTCTTGAGGCTAGTGATGTCGACTCGGTTGTTGATAAGAAACTCGATGAACCTGTCGTCGATGAAGTGGTACACCAAGTTAACCAATCCTTTGATCGGTTTGGGAACATCCTCGACACAACCAAGGAACTCTTATCCAAGGTTTTGCCTTGGTCTAGTTTTCCTTGTCGGTCGCAACGTTCTCGCTTTACTTAACCATAGGTCATCGGTGATCACCAACCCACCTTGTTTGACCTAGAAGGCATTTCATCGAGCATCTAGATTACACCTAGGACTCGATCACTCTCACCTCGACTAAAACCTAATTTGGCTTGACAACTATTGTCCGATGAGTCGTGCTTGTGTTCCAACACCACACACATAACAAGCATCCTTCATCTCGATGCCAGGGCACGATGACGGCTCGGAGCGTCACGAGGACGTCATGTGGTCAACGACGTCGATGCGACTCATGGTGGAGCATCACGAGCACGCACGGACAAACCAACGTGATACAAACGACATAGTAGGTCAACTTGGCGATTTCTATAGGAATGATATCATTGCGGAAAATGGATGTACGGCTTGACGACACATGAGTACTATAAGCGGTCACCACTAACGGACTTCGGGGCGTCAAGCAAGGCATTTTAGGGCAAGGCTCACCTTGTAGGCATTTCGCCGAACATCTTGGGTGTGTACTTGAGTTCCGTCGCTTCATCACCATTCAAAGGGTATCTTGGCACTTAGGCTTGTCAATTTCCACCCCACAACAGACCTGCATCCAAGACTAGCATGGAACGTCAATACATCTATCTTCTTCCTTGTAAACATTTCATCGAACAGGTTGACTGCAGCATTGATCCGACCAATCTTTGCACAGATCAGAGCTAACCTTGGACCAGTTGTCGATACCATGGTGTCAAAGGTGTGTTCCTGCATCTCCTTCACCACTCATATCACCTGCTTCTCTGCTAGGACATGGCCTATGAGCAGAACATCACGACGATGGAAAGTAGGCGTCGAAGTCGGGCAGCACAAGGCTAAGTAACACAACACTCGTTTGAACTTTTCCCGTGACGCCGAGGTGGGAGGAAGGCGGCCTGGAGATGCGTTGTAGCGAGCAGCACAGCAGAGACACGCTGGGAACGGCGCGAATGGTCGGCGGATTGCGTTCACCATGCCGTGGGAGGCACAACAGTGAGGAACGCGACGTGGATGGCGGTGCGGCCATGGCGCATAGACGGAAGGCATTGCAGTGAGGAGCGCTGCGGCATTGTCGGTCGTTGGACGGGGCAAGGAACTGCAGCACGACGGCAAGTGGACAGAGGGCGCCCCGGCACGGCGAGGCGAGCAACATCAGGGCGGCATGCTGCGCGCGGGCTTGCTCGCCATGGGAGCAGGATGCGACGAGGCGCAGAACGGCGACGCAGGCAGTGCGGCGGAGCTGGGCGCGAAGAGGCACGGACGACGCACATCCGTGGCGTGCGGCCGACATGGCGTGGCGCTGCAGCACTGGAGGAAGGGAGGAGCAGATAAACGGCGCAGAGACACGAGCCGGGGCAATCGCCAGCGAGTGAGGCGCTGGAGGCAGCCGGGCGTAGGGGAGACGCGCGGTCTGGCGGCCAGGGCGAGCGGGAGTGGGGCGCGGCCGGGATCGGCGCGACAGGAAGGCGGCGAGGCGCTTGGCGCGACAGGGAGGAGCTGGGGACGCGACCAGGCCGGAAGAGGAGGAGGCGCGGGTGCGGTGGTCGGGCGTCGTGCGGGCATGCGGCGCAGGTACGACACCGGAGGCGACCGGCGGGGAGGCGCGCACGGCGTCAGTGGCGCGTGGGGCGGCGGAGCGCTGTGGGCGGCCGAGCGCGGGGACGGCCCGAAGGCGGCGGTGCACGGGTGCGGGGCGACACTGCAGCGGTGAGGGGGTGGTGCGGCTCTGGCGAACAGTGAGGGGGCGAGCGCGGAGCGCGCCGGGCACCGTAGGCGAAGCGGCGCGTGGGAGGAGCGGGGCGGTGCCGTGAGCGGCCGGACGGTGAGGTGCTGTGGATTGGACCGGGAGAAGGCAGGGCGCTGGGGATAAGGACTGACGTTTCCGTCGCCGTGGCACATGCAGAGCACCTGCGTGGAGGCAGGGGAGGAGAGAGGAAGCCTGTGCCGACCTGACATGTGGGGACCACTTGTGGGACCCACTCTCTTCTCCCTTCTCTTTTCCAATTTCAAATAGGGCTAGCAAGCATGCTTCAGAAATAGTCAACTTTGGCCCAACGACCAAATAAAATGTGAGGAATTTTATGGTGCAATCAGATTTCAAAACTGAGCAAGTTGAATTTCGAACTTAGGTTTGAATTTGAATTCAAGCGGTGATAATTGATTCAATGAAATAAATGGTAGATTAGGTTCAAAAATCTTGAAACTTTAGAGTTAACCTTTTTGAACTATAAGGGACCTTAGGAAAAATTTGGAATGGATTTGGACAAAGTTAAGTACAAAGTTTAAATTTGAAGTCGACTCTGATTAAACTCTCAGTACGTGTTCAATAAATGGAAAACGTGCTTCAAAAATTTTGAAACTTTACCGAGAGTCTATTTGGAATATTAGAAGGTCATGGAAAAATTTACAGCCATAGATTTGAATTCTTGTGAATGTCCCATTTTAGGGTTGGAATAATTCCTGTTTCTATCTCTCTACTTTGTTTTCTTTTCTCCTTTAATTCTTCATTGAAAATGTGAATACTTTGAAATTAAGGATTTTATACCTTAAGTTCCAATCTACATTAACAAACATGTTCTATATGTAAAATTTTAACAAGTTCCTATTTTTAGTGAACATGGGTTAACTCATCTGGTTCATGTGAGTTTGGATTTCCAAGTCCACTCTTAAAAAAACATTTTAAGTTCGCATTTTTGCGTTTTTGTTCTTCTGAAAAGCGAGTTTTTACAATCCTTCCCCCTTAAAGGAATCTCGTCTCGAGATTCTAGCAAGTAGAATAACAGGAACGATGAGGGGACAATCCATAAAAGAGGGTCATTGACTAAGGAAAATGGCAATGCCCTTAAAGACTTGGGTTCTACAAAATAGTGATTATCTTCAGGCATCTTAAGAAATTCCAAGGTTTGCTTCAAGTGATTCCAGTCTTTAAGTTGATAATCTTGACAGGATGCTCGACATGACCATATCACGTCGTAAAACTTTCACGTCTGTTACTGACCCTTTATTGTTGTACTCTTACACTGACATGACATCCTGTTTTGTCCTAATCTTGACTTGAAAAATCAGCACTTGTTCTCTGCTTCTCTAGGTCACCATGATAGTTTAAAACTATCTGTGCATTGATTCATGGATGCTTGCTTGGTTTTGCATAGGTCCTTATAACTCGATAGGATTCCTAAGGTAGTATGTCTAACCTTTAAAAGGTGCGGTAGGGTTGCCTTCAGAAGTTACAAAGAGAGTAACCTTTGAAGAGTAAGGTTCTCATCACTTCCGTAGGTTACACTAAGTGGTTGACAAGGTACTGTGCTAGGCACGACCTTGGTTAGTGATCCACGTTCTTGCTAAAGAATTTCCAACTCATACTACTCACCTATGGCTTCTCGTCTCAGAGACTGAAGCAAAGGAGTGGTTTAGCGTGAAGAATCAACTGACTTCTTTAACTCGATGATCGAGTCCCCCAAGAAACAAGGTTCGAGAAGATCCGTTAATTAAGATTCTCATTGACCCATTGAGTCAATGTTGTACTCGGTCGTACTTACTTGAGCATTACTTCCAGCACGTTGGTTCGGTGTCGATGTACCCTGGTATGACACCTAGGTGAACGTATCACTTCGATTACTAGGTTCACTCCTTCCCCCTTAAGGTTCAAGCTAGGTAAGCGAGTCTTACCCCAAACTATCCTTACGGGGAGGGTCGTCGACTAATGGAAGTGCAGCACATGCTCAATACACCCTTAAAGTGTGAGGTGCACGGTTACCTAATTAAAACACTAATCATGAACAACCGAGCCAAAGAGATTTGATTGAGTTAAATACTAAACTCTAATGGTAATTATTGTTGAATCACAACACCTGTGATGTTATGAAACTCCTCGAGTTGAACTCGAGAACCACATGCCTAACAAAAACCAAAAGGTTCAAACTGGTCAGGCTATGGTGACAAACGACCAGTCTGAATGCAAACTCGATTTTGATCCAGTTAATGGCAAAATCAGATCTCGAGGTGAATAACAAAGTTAAATTACACTTCAATACCTTCCCAAAAAGTATTGTTTTGCCTATAGATCATCCCTGGTTTGCAAGTTATGCGATTTTAAAGTCAGCAGATTTTTCAGCACTTTCAGCAGAGCCTGCTTTAAAAAGTAGCAGTTTTGATCTAAAGTTTTCAGGCTGTGCTGATGGAAACATGGAAATATTCTTATATACAAAGTTGTAGTAAATGTAATAATCTTTTCAGAATGTACTTACTTGTCTCCACATCAGTCCTGGTTCAAAAGATATGAATTTTTGAAGTTGGGAAAAATTTCAGCATTCAGAATTTGAATTCAGTTCAGATTGACCACTCTGCATTCAAACTTGATTTGGAATAGGTAGATGACCGATTCAGGTCTGGAGCCAATTGCAAAAATTGTAGCTGACTCTCTAAAATTTCCAAAGATTACTCGAGCGACACCATTGGATCAAGGGTCTGCGAGTTATGGATTAAATTCAGAGGTGTACAGATTGCTGTCCAGTTTGGGTGTGCCTGGACAGTCTCTGCGATTATCCAAATTTCACCCACTTAGAAAAGGATTTTGGTCTCGAGCTGAATAGAGAACTTGTAAAGTACTTTCAAATATTCCTAAGGAGTATTTACTTGCCCTCATAGCACTTCTGGTTGAGAAGATATGGCATTTGCAAGTTGACAGTTTTTCTGAAAATTATGACAGCACCTCCTTTGTTTAAGGCTGATTTTGTCCAGAATTTTCAGATATACAAACATCAACATTTGCAAAAATAATACATAGAAAACTTGTTGCATACATTCTCAAGATTCCAGAAATGAAACTTATGAAGTCTTTCGACAATTGTACAGCGAGTTATGCGAGAAACAGTAACTGTATACAGGACTGTCCACTCGCTGTCCAGATTTGACCAAGTTTAGAAATTTGAAATTTTGAGTATGTTAGAGATGGATTATGCTCTAGAGTTCTATAGAAACGTTGTAGAGGACTCTCTACACTTTCCAACCACATAAATTAGGCCTGCAGAAGTGAAGTCTGCAGAAAGTTATGATTCAATTGGTGAAGAGTTCAGATTCTGTCCCTTCTTCCGGGCTGCCAGAACCTCTTAAACGACACTTCAATTTAGACCTTGTTGTTGCGAGTTTTAGTCTTTGTGTTGAATAGGAAGTTGATAGAGGACTCTTTAATCTTTCCATATATGTGTAAACATGCATAGGTTGCATTTCTAGTTTAAGAGTGATAGCCATTCAAAGTTCAGAATTTTTCTGACTGTTTCAGATAGCACCTATATACATGTACTATCTTCAACTCTGTTTTCTAATTAGTTATAAGCTGAATTTGAGGTATCACTGAATAACAAAATTGTAGAATAGCTCTTACCCTTTCCAGAAATGTATCACAATGGGATAGAAGAGATTTCTACAAGGAAATATGGCAAAAATTCAGAGGCTGGTCCATGTAGTTTCAGAACAGCAGCTGCTGTGATAACGGTGCATTTTCATCACCATAAAAGCGTCTTTTGGCTTGGAGGTCAATAGAAAACTTATAGAAGACTTCAAAAGATTCCCAAAAAGTATTCAGTTGCCTCCCTAGCCCTCCAGGTTGAAAAGATATGGATTTCCAAAGTCAGGTCAATTCTGTTCGAAAACAGAACTTACCGGCTTCGAAACACAAGAATTTGGGAACAAACTCAAATTTTGAAACTTAGCTCAAAACTCAAGTCCGATGGCCAGAACTTGATTCAAAACTAATCATTTGCTTTGGAACTAAATGGAGTCTTAAAAGAGACTTGACGACCTTCTTATCCATAGCATATCACTATGGATCTTCATGCTTAACCAAAGTCTTACTCCGGCGAAGTCGAGCTAAACTCTCACCAGGAACAAATAACTTTGGTTCACCTACTCTTGAAGAGAAACATTTTCTATTGTCCATAAGATACCAGCAACTGATAATTGGACTTAATATGAATATGAAGCCATTTCTTTCGTGGGGATGGTCAAAGTATCAATTGTGATACTGACGGTACTACGTGCCTTACCAAAAGAAAAGTCTAACCCAGTATATCCGTATACGTCTATAGGTGGTCCTAATATCGATCACTCGCAAACGTATTCTACACGGGTCACTACCAGAGTTAGTGTACCTGCAGAAGACAAACAATCCCCTTTCACACCTTCACACCTCAAGGGCGACACGGGGAAACACGACAGGCAGTCACAATAAGATATAATCAAAAGTAAACGCATACGACTCTGGTGTGAGTCGTCCTCGAGCGAGGTCATGTCTCGAGGTACATGGCTGTAAATACGTATGTACAGCAAAGACTCCCGCACGAACCGGCTTATACACGCTCGGACATATGTGTTTCGCATGCTCCTATAGAACATGAATAGTTCTAGAGATGCATACTATCGGGTTATACACCACCCGACGGGGGCTCCCACTAATTTTGTGTCACGCTGGGGTACCGCGTGTCATATGTTCTCAGAAACATGGAAAGTTTCAGAGGCTCATATTGACTTTCCGTGCTAAGCCACGGAAATTTCACATACCACATCTCGTATGCAGAGTTTACCGAGATTGATCCGCTCTCGGCGGCGTACCTTACCTCTTACCTTGAAGACGAAGCGTCGTTACAGAAATAATATAACAAGTTAGTTCACCACCTTTATAACTTACACTAGTAATAGTCCTTAATGGGCATATAGCTAATCCTCACTCGACTACTTCGGAGTTTTTGAAAATAGGCTCTTTTCGAGCGTGCTATTCCTAATGAAGCTCTGATACCATGTCTGTGGCACCCCAGCCACTACGGGCCTGGCGGTCGTTACTCCTGGCAGCTCTATAGGATCACAGACTAGCCCCACAGACCAACACTAGTCTTTTCTGCGCACTTTGTCCTCACTCGTGCGCACCCGGGAAAACTTCCCGGTCGTTCACCCATTCACAAATTGTTCCAGGCCAAGCACGCTTAACCTCGGAGTTCTTTGCAGGTGAGCTTCCGGAAAAGAAGGTATACCTTGGTGGTATGAGTATTCTATCAATCCTTGCTCAATAGGTATACCTTCTTTTCCGGAAGCTCACCTGCAAAGAACTCCGAGGTTAAGCGTGCTTGGCCCGGAACAATTTGTGGATGGGTGAACGACCGGGAAGTTTTCCCGGGTGCACATGAGTGAGGACAAAGTGCGCAGAAAAGACTAGTGTTGGTCTGTGGGGCTAGTCTGTGATCCTATAGAGCTGCCAGGAGTAACGACCGCCAGGCCCGTAGTGGCTGGGGTGTTACACGTAATGGCCAATTATTTCACTGTGGCTTTGATTGGGACTGCCAGGTCCTAGTTCATGAGCCTTCCGCCCGACTCCATCAACAGTTGGGCCGAATTGTGCCAACAGTTCACTGCCAATATTGGGAGTTCATACACCCGACCAGGTACCGAACTGACCTTTTTGCTGTCAAGCAGAAGGGGAGAGAGTCCCTGCGATCCTTCATCTGGAGGTTCTCCCAGGTACGAAACACCATACCTTCTATCTCAAGCGCTTCTTTCATTGTGGCATTTAGACAGGGCATACGAGACAAGAAGATGCTGGAGAAGCTGGCGACCAAGGAATCACCAGTGTCACGGAACTCTTCAGCTTGGCAGACAAATGCGCCAAAGCCGCGAAGGGTCGTGAAATGCACTCCCAACCACCTCCGGAGGACAACAAAAAGTCCTCTAAGGGTGAAGCCACTACCTCCGGGAGTGGCAAGAAGAAGAAAAAGTCCAACAGCAAGAAGAAGTCGTAGGCCGACACACCTACAGCCGCTGCTGCTGCAGCTCCATGTGGCCGGAGGCCACGCCCCGAGAAACAACCTCGACCGTCGTCTGGAGACGGTGGCAGCTCCAATATGTGGTGTCCCATACACAAGACGAACAAACACAACTTGGAAGGCTGCCGAGAGGTCTAGAACCTTGCCGAGCGCTACAAAAAGCGCCGGGAAGAAGTTCCTTTCTGTAAAAGGGAAGGAAAACAGAAAGTTGACGAAGCTCTGACTGAAGAGGAGTTAGGCTTTCAGGGCCCTAAAAAGGTCTTGAAGGATGTTTACACCTCCATCGATGACGACTCCGACGTCTCCGACAACGAACGTCGGAAAACCATGAACACCATCTTTGGTGGTTCATGGGACATCACCTCCCGCCGTGTCCTCAAGACCATGCGGTGGGACATGGCCTCAGTAGCTCCCACTGCCAGGGCGGAGCCACAACGGAAGTGGATGGACACGGCCATCACCTTTGATGCTTCGGACTGCCCAAGGAATATGATCGGAGCTGGCCAACTCCCATTGATGGTATCTCCGACCATCAACAACATCCAACTCCATCATGTGATGGTGGACGGAGGTTCGGGGCTGAACCTCATAAGCTTCAAAGCCTTCGTCAAGCTTCAGCTCTGACCTTCGGATCTTCGCCCCTCCTGACCTTTCTCCAGAGTAGGTCCGGGGGCCATAACCCCACTCGGTGCCATTACCCTCCCGATGACATTCGGGACCCTGGAGAATTACCGCACTGAGAAGTTGGTCTTCGATGTGGCGCAGATCAACTTACCGTTCAACGCCATCTTGGGCAGGCCAGCCATGTACAAGTTCATGGCTGCTGCTCATTATGGCTACTTGGTGTTGAAGATGCCAACACCAGCAGATGTTCTCTGGATCCATGGAGATTGCACCGCTAGAGTGACTGCTCTGAAAGAACTCCACGCACTTTCTACAGCACAGGAGGAAGAATCCGGAAATGAGCAAGCTCCAAAACCCCCGAGCATTCGTCGCTCAACCTTCGCACCTCGCGTGCAACCAAGCGACGACACCGACATCCCCGTCAAAGTCGTCCAAATTGGTTCTGATGCTGTTCAGACCACCCGTATATCGAGAGGTCTGAACGACAAATAATAACTAGTGCTCATCACTTTCCTCCGGGCTAATGTCGACGTGTTTGCCTAGCAACCGTCACAAATGCCTGGGATATCTAGGGAAGTGATCGAGCATAATCTGAAGATTTATCCCGACGCTCGACTTGTACATCAGAAGCCACGGAAGCAATCAGTAGAGTGACAAAACTTCATACGTCAAGAAGTGAAGAAGTTGCTCGAAGCTGGATTCATTCGAGAAGTCTTCCACCCAAAATGGCTAGCAAACCCAGTCGTTGTACCTAAGGATGGCGGGAAGTTTCGGATGTGTATCGACTACACTACACTAAATAAGGCATGTCCAAAAGATCCATTCCCACTACCTAGAATAGATCAGATAGTGGATTCCACCTCCGGGTGTGAATTAATGTGTTTCCTAGACGCATATTCTGGGTATCATCAAATCAGAATGTCTAGAGAAGATGAAGAGCATACTTCCTTCATCACAGTAGATGGATTATATTGTTACACTGCCATGCCATTCGGTCTCAAAAACGCTGCTTCAACGTTTGTACGAGCTATGTACAAAACTTTTGGAGAACTTATCAGAGATGTAGTGGAAGTGTACATCGATGACATCGTCGTCAAGATCAAGAACAAGGAGTCATTCCTTGACACCTTGCAAGCTGTCTTCGATAAGTTGCGAGTCACACACACGAAGCTAAACCCAGACAAGTGTGTCTTTGGGGTTAGCTCCGAAAATCTTCTTAGATTCTTGGTGAACCACCGAGGAATAGAAGCGAATCCGGAGAAGATAAACGCTATTGAAGACATGCGGCCACCAGCCCGCATCAAGGACGTCCAGAAGCTAACTGGATGTCTAGCTGCCCTCAGCTAGTTCATCTCAAGACTAGCGGATCGGGCGCTACCTTTCTTCAAGTTATTGAGGAAGTCCGGACCATTTCAATGGTCTGAAGAAGCAGAAAAGGCATTCCAGGAGCTGAAATAGCTCCTCACCACTCTACCAACCTTGGTAGCTCCGAATCCTGGTGAGCCACTTTTGCTTTACATTTCGGCAACTAATGAAGTTGTCAGCATGGTCCTGGTTGCGGAAAGACCAGAACCATCTCCAATTCAGGAATCCAGACCCTTCGGGAGGGTCCGGAGCTACCTGAAGACAAGTCTGGGTCCCAACTCCCAAACCCTAATCCTCAAGGCAAGACGCTGGAGGATCCGTCTCCTTCAAATGAAGGAGTCACTGCTGCTGAACAAGAAGATTTGGACCCCCCCCCCCCGGAAGGTCCGGGTCACTTCAGAAGAAGCTCCGGGTTCCTCCAGACGGAACTCGGAGGTCCCCGAACAAGGTCCGGACCCCTCCGGGAGGGTCCGGGTTCATGAGGAGGAATCTACAGGCCCCTTCGGGAGGGTCCGGAGAGTCCAACACCCAGTGTACTTCATCAACGAAGTACTCCATGACGCCAAGACTCGGTACCTGGAGGTGCATAAGCTGCGCTTCTAGGAAGCTCCGACACTACTTCCAAGCTCACAAGATTTCAGTGGTAACTTCTTAGCCACTGCGTGCAATCTTGCATAACCCCAACTCTACTGGGAACATTGCAAAGTGGGCAGCAGAATTGGCCGAGTTCGACCTTGAATTCATCCCAAGACAAGCGATCAAGAGTCAAGCATTGGTGGACTTTGTGGCAGAATGGAGCCCCTCTCCATCAAATCCTGGGGGCCCCAGTGAGCAGAAGCCGGAACCCAAGGTTCTGATCTTCATCGAGCCTCACTGGACTCTCTAATTCGACTGCTCCATGCAAAAGCAGGGAGCCAGAGCTAGAGTTCTTCTCCTCGCTCCGACCGGGGAGAAGGTCAAATACATGGTTCACCTTGACTTCAAGGCGACCAACAACATGGCGGAGTATGAAGCACTAATCTATGGGCTCAAGGTGGCACTATCGTATGGTGTCAAGCAGCTATTGGTAAAGGGTGATTCACAGCTTGTTGTAAAACAAGTCAAAGGTGAATGTTGCTGCAATAACCCTTATCTAGCTGCATACCTACTTGAAGTCCAGAAGCTTCAGAAGGACTTCGACGTCCTGGATCTTTGCCATGTCCAGTGTCTCAACAACGCTGAAGCTGACGAACTCTCGACGAAAGCTTCAACTGGAGCTCCGGCTCCTGACAGAACCTTCGTCCGGAGATTGTCAAGACCAACAGCTCAACCTGCCGAACTGAGTAAAGGGGGCGAGACCAGCACCTCGAAGCTGGCAGTCCCGATGGCCTTGTTACCATGGCGTCCATCAAGGGTCATAGGTGCTGCAGGAAGCTCCGAGCAACCCAGTACGCAAGACTCAAATCCTCAAGTTAGCTCTGATGCATGGATCTCGGAGATCCGGAGCTACATGAAAGACAATTTCCTTCCTGAAGATAATGTATCCACTGACCAGATAGTCAGATTGGCTAAAAGATACACACTGGTAGAAGGGGATATCTACCGGTGTGGTGCCAACGAGGTCCAAATGCGGTGCATTACAAAGAAAGAAGGCTGCGAGATCCTCGCAGAAATCCATGGAGGCGAGTGTGGAAACCAGATGTCTTCCCGCACGCTGGTCGGTAAAGCCTTTCGGCATGGTTTTTACTGGCCTACATCACTCCAGGATGCAACTGAGCTAGTGAAGAATGCGAAGCATGCCAGTTCCATGCAAAGCAAAATCACACACCAGCTCAACCTCTACAAATGATACCTCCTACATGGACATTCGCTGTGTGGGGGATGGATATCTTGAGACCTTTCCCAAGAGCCATCGGAGGTTACAAGTTCCTGTACGTTGCCATTGACAAGTTCACCAAGTGGCCGGAAGCAACTCCAGTTATGACAATAAACAAGCAATCAACTATCAACTTCTTGCAGTCCATTGTATGCAGATTTAGAGTCCCAAACAAGATCATAACTGATAATGGGACCCAATTCACAAGCTCTGCATTCCAAGGATATTGCAAAGACCTTGACATTCAAGTCAGCTACGCTTCTGTAGCTCACCCGGCAAGCAATGGCCAAGCTGAGAGAGCAAATGCAGAAATCCTAAAAGGACTCAAGACATGCACATATGAGCGCCTGAAAAAACATGGAGCCAACTGGATCGAAGAGCTTCCGCCCACCTTGTGGGCCAACAGGACAACTCCAAATCGGTCAACTAGAGAGACACCCTTCTTCCTGGTGTACGGAGCTGAAGCAGTCCTTCCTCCGGAAATCACCTTGGGGTCGCTCTGGGTCCGGACCTTTGACAATGCCATGCAGGACCAGCTCCGGCGTGGAGACCTTGACCTCCTTGAAGAGGGAAGGTGCTGAGTAGCTATTCGGAATGCCCGATACCGCCAAGCTCTTTGGCGCTATCACCAAAGGCATGTTCACAGCCGACAGCTCGAGGAAGGCGATGTAGTGCTACGGAGAATACAAACTCGAGAAGGGTTAAACAAACTCTCCCCCAGCTAGGAAGGACCCTTCCGAGTGATCAAAGTATCCCGTCCCGGATGCATTCGCTTGGCAACCGAGGATGGGACACCTCTCCCTAATCCTTGGAACATTGAGCACCTCCATAAGTTCTACGCTTAATATCACGGAGGTGAGTCTGTAGTTACATGTGATGTATGTTATAGAGTCATTGTACAGAGTCGGGTAGCTCCTTCGGGAGAATAGGACCTTCCCCGGAAGGTCCACAAGGTTCATGCAACACTTGTCACAGTCTCAGAACTAAAAGTGTAGCTAGCTACCTTGGGTCAAATGAGAAACGAAACACACTTAGCCTGGTTCCGTACCCTAAGAGGGTACTTGTTTCCCCTGTACCCCGGACCTATAATGAAAGACATCATTGTGTGAAAACAGACTCCACGTGCATTTATTTTGTACAGGCTTAATATTTTTTATTTTTCTCTTTCTTGTCTATGATAAAGTTGTGCAATTCTTAAGAAACTTTAGCTCGACCAGTTCATATATAATTCAAGTTGCATTGTCAATTCTTCTGGGTCTAAACATTGTTAATGGTCTACTCGCCTGAATGCCGCCAATCCAATCTAGGTCCGGAGTGCACTATCGACTTAGCCTGGTCCTGCACCCTAAGTACGCCACTCTACCTACACCCCGGCACGCCGAAGTAAGGCGAGTCCACAAACGATCGGACCTGAAGAAAACAAGCCAGTGCACTTGATTGTATTTATAATTGTGTTCGACCTAAAAATTTCTCGGGAATAGTAAGTTGCAATTGAGTTATAGATAGGGAATAGATTTTACTGTTTTTCTCGACTTCAGTGTGCAGGAAAAATAAAGATCTCATGGTGATGACGAATGAAGCCGGAGCTATCAAAGCTCCAACCCCCCTTAAGGTGGTCTACTGTCGATGTTTCAAACATTGGTAGTAGACATCGCTGGAGCTACAAAGTTCTGTCGAATCCATGGGGCCAGCCGTCAATGTGAAGAAAAGATGGTGGGAACACTCCCGAGTGGGGTCTGCTGTCGACGCACCACGTGTTGCCAGTGGTCGCTCCCGGAGCTACCAAGCTCCGACAACCCCAGAGGACTAACCTTCAATGCTCTACGTGTTGACAAGGGTCACTGCCGGAGCTACTAAGCTCCAACAACCTTAGGGGCCCCTACTATCGATGACTTCGGACCTACAAACTACAAGTTCGAAGCGTGCAAGTCTTCAACAAAATGCTACATCCTCTTGGTACATGTTTGCAATCAAATTGTGTACATCTATCAGGGGGCCAAGTGAGACAAAGGTGTTGAAGACAAGAAATGAAATTCATAAAGTTCTTGGATTTCATTAATCTGGATACAAGAGATTACAAAATTGGAGAAAAAAGAAGAAAGAATACAAGCGAGAGCTACAAAGAGAGAGTCCTAGACCCTATGGAAGAACGAGGTGACCTTCTGGGCAACCTCCAACACGCTGGCTTTGGCGGCTTCTCCCTCTCCGTCGATGGGGCCTTCAAGCACTGGGTCCTGTGGGAAGTGAGGGTACCGACTTGTGTAGCACGTCAGCATGAACTCTGCGACGTTCTTTGCCAGGGATTGTCCCTCTGTTTCCGGCTAGTCTGCGATGACATCGCCCATCTTGGTGAGCTTGTTGCCCGCCAAGCTCAACGCCTGCAACGCCTGGTCCAGCTCTGGCTCCGGATCATCCGGATGCACGGGACTAAAACCGATCGGCGTCAGTGCGTCATTGGCTTTGCCCAAGAAGTCCCAAACTTGTTGGGACACCGCAGCCCTTGAGCCTCGCATCTCTTCCAAGGATCTCTTGGTCGCCGCAAGCTCCGAATTCTCCCGGGCAAGGCGCTTGACCTCTTTGGCGTTCTGCTGAATCTTTTCAGCAACTTGCGTTTCGAGTTTACCGAGCTCCTACTCCTGGAGGTGGATCTTGTTCTGGCGATCGACCAGGTCCTTCGGCCTTGCACTTTCTTCTCCCTGGTAGCAATTTCATTCTCCCTCTTGTGGAGGTCCTGTCCTCGCTACCAGGCCTTCTTCTCCTCCTTCTCGCAGCGCTCCTCCAGCTTCCTAGTGCACTCCGCGAGACTCTTATCACCCAGAGTCAGCCTCTGAGTAAGCTCCTCCACCCTCTTCACGAGGTCATCTTCGAGCTTTTTTTCCCGCTCCTCAAGAGCCTCCCGGCGCTTGACGAGGCTGTCATGGATGGCGCTGAGCTTCTCTTTGCGATCATTTGCTGCATTATTAGCAGCTACGGCCTGTTCATGGATGGCCCGATACTGGTTGTCGAGGGATCGCACCATGCTTTCCCTCTCGTCCAGCAGCTGGCCCCAGTTTTCCATCCAGGACTTCTCCTTCTTCACCCACTCCCTATCGTCAGCAAGCCTGGTCTGCGCCAGCTTGGTCTCGAATTGGAGCCGGTTGCGCCACCTCCAAAGGGTTTGGCGCTCCTCCTCAAGGGCCTTGCTGTCGTGGTAGAAGGCCAGCTGCACTTGACGAAGGCTGGAGTAGGCGTTGTCGATAGACAACGACAAAGGGATTGGCTTCGGACCTGCCGGGGTCCTCTCCGCTGGCTCCAACGGGTTCTCTACAACAAAAATCGGGTCCCACTCTACAAGAGTTGTCCCCTGAGCTTCGGCGGCACTAGGTCCGCCCTTCGGGATAGCTTCGGCCGCCGCCGAGGAAGGTCCTGCAGCGGAAGTTTCTACCTCCATAGTCGGCTCCGAAGGTCCTGCCGCCTGGTCATCAGTAACCGGCCCCTCAGGCGAAGGACTGGTAGCTTCATCTCGGCATCCAAGCTCAGGCATGGGCACCTCTGGAACCACTACCTCTGAGGCAGGCGTTGAAGGTTCGGCCGGAGCTGAAGCCACTTCCGACTCTGACGTTGGCGCCTCCTCTACCGCCGGTTCAGGCGGTGGTGATTCGACTGCCATTGGCTCGAACGCCGACACTTCTGCGACCGCCATTGGATCGGGCGTCGGCACTTCAGCGACAACCAGCCCAGGCACCAGAACTTCATCAAGACCGGGCTCCGCCGCAGGAACTTCATCAACCACCGGCTCTACCGCTGGGGCTTCATCAATCACCGGCTCCGCTGCCGGGGCTTCAACAACATCCGGCTCTAGGGTCGGGACTGCAGCTACCTTCGGCTCTGAGGCCGGAGCGTCCACCATCTTAGCATCCAAACCTGGAGCTTCAACCTCTGGGCCTGGTGCCGCTGATACGTCTTCATTCCCGTGGTCCGGCGCTACCACGGGAGCTTCAAGGAATGACTCGAGGTCAAGGACCACGACAGCTGGCGCCGGAGCTGTCGTGGCCTCAACCACCTCTTGGGGCGGCGCTGGAACTGGAGTCGGAGCTTCCGTCTGCGCAGCATCAGTTGCTGCTGCAGGAACCAGAGCTTCAACCCCTTTCTTGGGAACTCCGTGGATGAAGGACAAAGAAACTCAAAACATAGTTACAACAAAAACAATCAACTGAGGTAAAAAAATCAAAATTACCTCGGAAGGCTTCCGCTCTAGCTAGCGCGGAACCTCTTCACAGGACGCTCACACCCGGACCCTAATGCCATTGGCATAGTAGCTCTGGAAGGCTCCCCGAAGTTTGCTGCCGCCATTGGTGTTGCCTTGGTTGAGGCCCCCCTCGACTGAGAAGGACCCCCGGACCTAGAGCCTTCAGCTGGCCCTGGTACTGGAGCCACATGGTCGGAGCTAGCGTCCCGAGGAGATGCCAAAGCTGGAGTGGTTGCCGCCATTGAAGACCTCCCCCTCCGGGGAGAAGGAGCTGCTGCGGAAGGAGCAGGTCTGACGGACCTCCTGTCAGAGTGCTTCAACTTCCTCTTACGGCTCAAGGGCTCGGCCAATTCTTTGCCCTTGACCACGACTTCAACTCTCTGTCTCGGGGCAGAATGGGGACCACCCTCGGAAGCTCCGGGGATCGCCAACCCAGTGGTCGAACGCCTCTCAACCTCACCGAGGTCGTCAAGCACCGACATCTTCCGCCAGAGCTCCCTGCTGAACTCCGCCTCCATGTTCAGAGGGAGGAAATCAGCCGGTGGAGTCAAGTCATCACACTCAATGTCGATGCTGTGCTGGAACTTCCTGAGGTGAAGCTCCAAAGTTGAGCCTTCTAGGTTGGACTTCAAACCGGTCTCGATCCGGTCGTCGTCCATCACGCTGTTGAGGGCCCAGGCGAGCTCCTCCCTCTTCTTCAGCGGAGCCCACCTGTTGACCAGGAAGTTGCAGAATACCGCCTGGGGAGTCACCCCTCCCTCCACACATTGGCGGATTCTGGTCAGAGCAGGGTTGAAGGCGTCTGATAGCACCGGAACTTCGCTCCAAGCTTCAGTGTCGACATTGGGGAGGCCTTCAGGCAGCTCCAGCTTCTCATGCTCCTCTGCCCTGATGACTATCCAATCCTTGTTCCAGTCGTCCCACTTGCTAGAAGGGAACGACCTCAAGTACTTGTACGGGCACTTCTTGCGCTTCACAAAATAATAGAAGCCAAGGTACTCGTCATTCTTGCCGGTGGTGTGGATGGTGAAGAAGGTGCAGAAGAGCTCGACGTAGGGGGGAATACCCACCCACATCTCGCAGAAGTGGACAAAGGTCGACACTAGAAGAATGGAGTGGGGGCCAAGGTGGTAGAGCTGCAGACCATATAAGTCTAGCAGCATCAAGAGAAAAGTGGAGAAGGGTGGGATCAGTCCCACCATGGCGTACGCGCAGAAGTACACCATGTCGCCGGCATGCTCCTTCTTGAACGGAAGCTTGCCGGCTCGGACCAAGTGATTGAAGGAGTCACTGGACCACCCCATGAGGGCCCAGACCTTCTTCAGATCACCGTCAATCTTAAGGTGGTTCTTGCGGAGACCCAACTCCATCGCAGCACAGCGGGGCGAGAGATGAAAAGTAGGCTAAAGTTTGGAGGATTCGAGCGCAAGTTCAAATGAAGGCGTAAAGAATCCCCAAACGGTGCACACTTTCCTTCTTAAGTAAGCCCCCATAACGCTTGGATGGAAACCGCAAAGGAGCCGACGATACAATTCAAAAATATCACCCTGCCAATGACAAGGGGGCCCGAGGCCACCCCGACAATCAAGTCGAGGTCCTTACCCTGGCGAACGGTTGTCATCATGAGAGGCGGGAAGCCCGAAGGCGGCGGCCTGATAGGGCACGCGGAACCGATACGGTTTTTGTATCAGGAACCGGCGACCTTCAATTGCGTGAGATCCGTACGCTCAGATCTCACCTGCCGCATTCTGGATATGCCACTCGACGATGGTTTAACTGCGAACTACTGCCAACGGCACATCCAAAGACCCTTGAAGACACGACTCAAAAACCGAAGGATGGAGCCACCTGTGGCAGAACGACTTCATCCAAAAGGTCTCTCCCAGAGGTGGGCCCAGGGGGCCACTATCGGAACCCTTCATACCGTATACTCCTTGGGACTGCAAAAAGACCAAAGGAACTTCACCTGTCTAAGTTGAAGACCTCTGAGGGCCCCACATGTCATACGAGATCGGACCTGCCTCCCTTCTATGGTTAGTCCCAGTGCTACCACGTGTATACTGCAAACGGAGCTACGTCCCACACTTGGGAAAGCTCCGGGCCGAATACCTACGCGGCACCCCCGGACCTAACTCCCGACAGAGGGAAGCTCCGGTACCGACACGTGTACAATTGCACCGGACCTACCCGTCCTAGACGGTAAACTCCGGAGCTGCCACATGT
Organism: Tuctoria greenei; assembly: GCA_036927565.1. Taxonomy (NCBI): domain Eukaryota; kingdom Viridiplantae; phylum Streptophyta; class Magnoliopsida; order Poales; family Poaceae; genus Tuctoria; species Tuctoria greenei. The sequence goes on from JAYESD010000002.1 coordinate 260,095,329, forward strand.
TTAACCACCGGACCTTCAACCTCAACAATCAGACTGGTGGACCCCCAACGGCTCGGGCCTTCAAGGGACAATCAAGAACTTCAAGACCTGATTAAGTGTCATTAATACCATTTTAATGACACACGATCGGAGGACCCTTAATACCAGTAACAACATTATCAAGACTCGTTACCACGCTATTAAGGGTAATTAAGCTCATTAATTGTGTATTAAGCATCAATAACTGCCAGGGCCACATGTTGGGCCAGGCTAACGATGTAACGACTAGTCCTTGTACTATAAAAAGACTGGTCGAGCGATACACAGGAAGGCTGGCCTGGACTCTCTCTTTGGGCTCAGAGACTCTTCAGACTCTGCTCAAACACACACACCCTCAAGCGCTCAGACGCTCAATACAACAACTACACACCCCGTGGAGTAGGGTATTACGCTTAGGCGGCCCGAACCACGTAAATCTTCGTGTCAACTTGCCATCGTGTTCTGAATCTCTGCATGCCCAATACTGAACTACAAACTCCGCAGTCTACTAACGGTAGCATCAGGAGAATTGCCGAAACAAAACTCCAAAAAACACACTACATATTCATCATTCACACAGTTGAAGAACACACAAGATAATATTCAATCACATAGATGAACAAAGATATATTTCATTCATTAACAATATTTACAAAACAAAAGCAACTAAAAACAACAAAGAAAAACTAAATCCTACTCCTACTCCTCCTCCTCCTCCTCCTCCTCCTCCTCCTCCTCCTCCTCCTCCTCCTCCTCCTCCTCTGGCGGTGACTCCGGTGCTGGTGTGACAGGAGCTTGGGCCGGTTGCGCCAGCTGCACCGGCGGTGCAACCCTGAGAACGAGGTTGCTCTCCGTCGCCTCCACCAGGTTTCTGCGGCCCTCGGGGCCAAGCACCTGGGACATCGTCACAAACAAAATTTTGAAACGATCGGACACCCTCGTGAGGGCGAAGAGGTAGTGGCCGATGGTACCCATTCCAGTAAACTGGGAAAGGGTGCCCAACCTCAAAGAACTCATGGCGCGAGACGTATTGTTGTACACCTCTTGCGCCATAAGGAGGCGCTACTCGGTGTTGAACCTCTCAGGAGAGTTTAAGCGAGAGTTTTAAACATAAAAACATAAGTCCAATCTTGGATAAATCAATCTCTCCCTCATATAACTAAGTAGAACTAAGTAGAACTCTCCCCCAAGCTAACCACCAATAACAACAAATATGCAAGATAAGCATGTAACTTAAGCATAACATCACAATTTATATGAATTAAGTCTTACAACAATTTAAGTGAGAGTTTTAAACATAAAAACATAAGTCCAATCTTGGATCAATCAATCTCTCCCTGATATAACTAAGTAGAACTAAGTAGAACTCTCCCTCTATCTAACCACCAATCTCTCCCCCTTCCCTAAGAGCCACATCCACTAATCTCTCCCCCTTTGGCATCAAGACACCAAAACAAAAAAGAAGAAAGGAAGAGCCCTTAGGTCTACTCGTCATCATCATTGGCGTTGTCGTCGTTGTCTCCGCCTTGGTGACCGCTATCGCTCTCCGTGGCCTCCCGATCAATATGGGCATCATCATCAGACGGGGCCGCAGTGGAAGTACCATATTCACCAAATTGAGCGAGCTCCTCGGCGGTGAACTCCGGGAAAGAGGTGAGCTCACCATCACTCTCCTCGGCTGGAAACATAGGGATATCCAACTTGTCGCACATCGCCTTGAGATACTTCTCATTGCGATGCTCCATGCGACGTTGCCGAATTTCCATCTTCCGGCAAGAGGAGAAAAGAGCTTTGAAGCATATGAGTAATCCACTCCCGCATTGTGATGAAGGCGGAGGTGGAGTATGATATGGAACAAATCGAGAGGAAGAAGCGGGAGGATCCACATTCTTCCTCCTAGGGGCAGCCGGATCCGGAGGAGGGAGTTGAGTTTGAAGCCTCTGGTGAATTATGTCTTTCTTGAAGGTGAGTCCCGAGATCTTCTCGATCATGTACATGATGTACAGAGCCTATCCACATGATCGGTTTGGAGTATGGGAGATGTTGAAGATGTCGTCAAAGATGTATTCAACCACATTGAAGCGGACATCTCCATCAATGAGGACCATCAAGTGCCTCAAATTCCTTTGAATTATCCCCGCATCTCGATCCTTGGGGGCAATGGTCTTCCGAAGCACCCTGTTGAGGACACTGTAGAAGGGCTTGATGTTCCTTATGTGCCCCGGCTCAAAGGGTACATGGCTAGGATACATATACTTCAGGGTATCGCGATCAACTGGCCTCAAGTTGTAGATAATAATTTCATTGTCCAGTTGATCCTCTAGGTCAAGCAGCTGAGCAAACTCCCACTAGGTGGTGGAGTATTGCTCTCCATGGGTCATCCAGGTGATCCACCTGTCCCTATCAGTGTGGAAGTAGATAGTGGTATAGAACTGAGTAATTACTTGCACATTCAAGTCATACTGGAAAGCCATGAAATTCTTCAAGCCATGTTGCTCGACGGCCTCAATCACAGCATTGAAGGCCACGTGATCCTTCTGGGCCATGTAGTCCCAATCAATCCACTGAGCATCGGTGACTGGGGTCTACTTAGACATGTAGACCATCCGGTAATAGTCACAGTAGAAGTCACATCAGAAACGGGGATCCACTGTGCTCCTGTCCCGCTGATAGACATTTATCTTCCTTAGCTTGCGTGCCTTCTCAGCCCCTTTGCCCTTGAAGATGTTGGCATCGAAGGCAGCTGCACGGTTTGGGTTCCGTGCAGGAGAAGACATCCTCAAGGGGCCTATGGGTTGAGAGGCACCCTTCTTGGCCTTGCTTGCAGGCTTCTTGGCAACGATCACCCTCTTCTTGGGTGCAACATCGACTGGGGCTTTTCCCGTATCCTTGGAGGTCCTCACCTCTTGGGCTCTAGCTTGATCCCCCAATGTCACAAGTCTCTTTTTTCTTGGGGCTACCTCGGCGGCAGCAGAGTTGTGAGCTTCTCGTTGCGTCTTCTTTGCTCTCTTTGATTCAAAGTAGGCAGCAGTCATTTCTTGATCCTCGCGTCTCCGGCGATAAAGAGCTTGCTTTTCCGCTTTGTCCTCGGAGTCGGAAGGTGGAACATACTCGTTATCCGACATGGTTGCTGATAAGAGAAGCAAGGGAATGTGTATGATTCCAAGGAGTCAAGACATAGTGGTAGAATTTACAGAATCGATCAAGTTTAGGGTTTTTGCTGTGTAATCCGGACTTGTCCGCCCAGGGGCCGGACTAGTCCGCACCCAACCAGACTTGTCAACCCTGAAGCCAGACTAGTCCGGTTCACATAGCAAGAACCCTAATCTAGAGAAATTTTGTGAAGACTACGAATCCTACCACAAAAATGGAGGTACATGATCACAATGATGTGCACAACAACATTTGTGAAGAAGTTTCTATCAATAAACCCCAAAGAATTGAATTTCAAGGATTTTGGGATTAGGTCTAGAGTACCTCTTCAAATATTAAAATCGATGAAATGTGGATGAAGAATCGACCTACGATGCTTGGGGAATAGTTCCCTAGCACCTTAGGGCTTCAATCCACAGATTGGAGTCAAGATTTGTTGGTGGGAATCAAAAATTGTCGTTTGGGGGTGGTTTTCGAGTGTTTTTGGAGAGAGAGAGTGTTTGTGTGGAAGTGGAGAGGTCGGGGGCTCCCTGGGGAAGTTAAGTCCCCAAGGGCCGGACTAGTCCGGTCAGGGATCCGGACTTCTCTAGCCTTCGGACTAGGTCCAGACTATTCTGAGCCAACGGACTAGTCCAGTCTAGGGGCGGACTAGTCCGGTCCTAAGGCTAAAAACTCCTATATATTGAGTTTTCAGTGGAGATTTGATCCTTTTTGGACTAGTTTCACAAAAGATCTTTGTAAACATGGTCAGTAAGCAATCAACAATCAAACTATGACCATGATTCACAAGGATTCAATAATTTCAAAATAATTTGGTGAAAATCGAGGAGGATGAGTTTTTCGCAAGCATGTGTGAATTTTGAATATGACAATCAGATGTGCAAGATTCAAGCCACATTTCGAGAATCCAAGATATTAAGATCACTCCTAAGTTCACAAAATATTTTATCATCTAAGGGTTTGGTAAATATTTTGGCCAATTGTTTATCAGTTCTCACATGTTAAATTGCAATGTCTCCTTTGATGGAGTGATCTCTCAAGAAATGGTGTCGAATATCAATGTGTTTGGTCCTTGAGTGTTCAACTGGATTATGGGCTATTTTGATGGCACTCTCATTGTCACATAGGAGGGGAGTATGACGCAAGTTTATGCCATAGTCCCTAAGAGTTTGTCACATCCAAAGAAGTTGTGAACAACAACTTCCGGCGGTGACATACTCCGCTTCGGTTGTGGAAAGAGCACCGGAGTTTTGTTTATTTGAGGACCAAGAAACTAGAGATCTACCAAGGAATTGGCAAGTTCCCGATGCACTCTTCCTATCAACTTTGCATACCGCATAGTCTGCATCGGAATATCCAATGAGGTTAAACTTAGAGCCTTTGGGGTACCAAAGTCCTAGGCTTGGTGTGTGAACCAAATATCTAAGAATTCTCTTAACGGCGGTTAAATGACACACCTTAGGAGCAGCTTGAAATCTGGCACACATACACACACTAAGCATGATATCGGGCCTAGATGCACATAAGTAAAGCAATGAGTCTATCATGGAACGATATACCTTTTGGTCCACACTTAGAAAATCTTCATTGAGATCGAGATGCCCATTTGTTGCCATAGGAGTCTTGATGGGATTGGACTTGTCCATGTCAAACTTCTTGAGTATATCATGTGTGTACTTGGTTTGACTAATGAACGTGCCTTCCTTGAGTTCCTTCACTTGAAAACATAGAAAGAACTCCAACTCCCCCATCATCGACATCTCGAATCTTTTTGTCATTATCTTAGAAAACTCATCACAAAAAGCTTTGTTAGTAGAACCAAATATAATGCCATCGACATATATTTGGCAAACAAACAAATCATCATTGAAGTGCTTAGTGAATAAGGTGTAATCCGCCTTCCCAATTTTGAAACCATTTTGAGTTAGAAAATCTCTAAGGCACTCATACCAAGCTCTAGGAGCTTGTTTGAGTCCATAGAGAGCCTTACGCAATTTGTACACATGGTTTGGGAATTCTTCATCTTCAAATCTGGGGGGTTGCTCCACATACACCTCTTCCTTGATTGGACCATTGAGGAATGCGCTCTTGAAGTCCATTTGATATAGCTTGAAATCATGGTGAGTAACAAAGGCAAGTAATATACGAATTGATTCAAGCCTAGCTACGGGAGCAAAGGTTTCTTCAAAATCCAAACCTTCGACTTGTGAATACCCTTTGGCCACAAGTCGTGCCTTGTTCTTTTTAACCACCTCGTGTTCATCTTGTTTGTTGCGGAACACCCATTTGGTGCCTACAACATTTGCATTAGGCCTCATCACAAGCTCCCATACTTGATTTCTTTCAAAGTTGTTGAGCTCTTCTTGCATGGCCATCACCCAATCCGGATCTTGTAGTTCTTCTTCAGCCTTGTGGGGCTCCAAGGAAGAAACAAAAGAGTAATGTTCACAAAAGTTTGCAACACGAGATCGTTTAGTTATCCCCTTGGAGATGTCTCCAAGTATATTGTCAATAGGATGGTCCCGTTGGATGCTTTGATGCACTCTTGGGTGAGGCGCTTGAGGTCTTGAGTCATCATCTTGGTCTTCCTCATCCTCATTGTCTCCCTCTTGATTGATGCCTCCATTTTCATCTTCTTGGAGTGCATCTTGGGGGACTTGATCTTTATCATTTGAGGAGGAGCTTGCTTGATGTGTAGGATGGTCACTTGCATATTGAGGTTGTTCTTGTGGTCGTATATCTCCAAGTGCCATCCTTCCTATCACCACTTGTGGAGCTTCTTCTTGATGTAGCACATGAAGATCAACTTGCTCCACTTGGGAGCCATTAGTCTCATCAAACACTACGTCACGTGCTACTTCAACAATTCCGAAGGATTTGTTAAAGACACGATAGGCGTAAGTGTTTGAGTCATAACCAAGTAAGAAACCTTCATTGGACTTAGAAGCGAACTTTGAAGTCCTAGGCTTCTTGTTAAGAATGTAGCATTTGCTCCCAAAAACACGAAAGTAGGAAATGTTTGGCTTGTTACCGGTTAGGAGCTCATAAGACGTCTTCTTAAGTATGCGGTGAAGATACAACCGGTTTATGGCATGGAAAGCGGTGTTGACCGCTTCTGCCCAAAACCGATCCGACGTCTTGTACTCATCAAGCATGGTTCTTGACATCTCAATTAAGGTCATATTCTTCCTCTCGGCCACCCCATTTTGTTGAGGGGAGTAGGGGGCCGAGAACTCATGCTTGATGCCTTCCTCATCCAAGAATTCTTCAACTTGAGTGTTCTTGAATTCGGTGCCGTTGTCACTTCTTATGGTATTGATACTTAAGGAGAACTCATTTTGAGCTCTCTTCAAGTACCTCTTGAGGACACCTTGAGTCTAACTCTTATCATGCAAAAAGAATACCCAAGTAAAACGTGAAAAATCATCAACAATAACACGACCATATTTGTTACCGCCAATACTTATGTAGGCAATAGGACCAAAGAGATCCATGTGAAGAAGCTCCAATGGTCTTGATGTTGTCATAATGTTATTGGATGGATGTGGTGCTCCAACTTGTTTTCCGTCTTGGCATGCGCTACAAGGTCTATCCTTTTCAACACAACATTCTTTAAACCACGGATGTGCTCGCCCTTAAGGAGTTTTTGCAAATTTCTCATCCCAAAATGGGCTAGCCTTCTATGCCACTGCCATCCCATATTAGTTTTTGCAATTAAGCATGTATCAAGTTGGGCTTTATCCGCGGAAGCTTTCCCTTGAGTACACCCTTAAAGGTAATGGAGCCATTGCTTCTCCTTGTGACGGTCACACCCTCATTAGTGAATAAACAATTATAACCTTTATCACATAGTTGTGATATGGACAAGAGGTTATAAACAAGTGAATCAACATGTAAAACATTTGAAAGTGTGATTAGGGGATATAGCAATTTTACCGGTGCCAAGGATTTTTCCTTGGCTATTGTCCCAAAATAGATTCCTTCACTTGGATCTTCATTTATCTCATACTCCACAAACATCTTCCTCTCTCCGGTCATATGATTAGTGCACCCACTATCAAGAACCCATTTGGTTCCACCGGAGGAGTATGCCTACAAGAAAGATTTAAGTCTTGGCTTTAGGTACCCAAGCGGTGTTTGGTCCTTTGATGTTAGTCAAGAGGCACTTGGGCACCCACACACAAGGTTTGGGACTCTTGCGGTGTTGCCCAACACACCTAGCATAGGCCTTTCCAAACTTTTTCCTCAATAAAACATATGATGCATCAAAATCATGGAACAATGGATGAGGTTCTTTCTTAAGCATTTTGGGTGAAGTAGCAATGTTCTTCCCTTTTACATTGTATGAGCCTCCTTTGACAAAAACAATCAAGTTTTTGCTATTCTTGGGAGTTTTGGCGCTTTGCCTCATATCCCTAGAATAACCAAGACCATCCTTGACAAGGGGATGTCTTGTGTTGGTATATGCACTATGTGCATATGCCACCTTCTCCTTGTCAAAGATACCACCCTTTGGTGCTTGATTGGTTTGTGCCAACTTAAGCTCATTTTTAAGCTTTATGATCAAGTTTGAGCATTTACAAGGTTGAGATGCTTCGGATTTAATATTTGTGGAAGATGAGCTTGTAGAGGAAGAAGGTGCATTGACCTTGAGAGACTTCACTTGTGTCTCAAGGATCTTGTTAGCTTGTGTCAAACTAACAAGTTCATCCTTGAGCACAATTGTAGTGTTCTCAAGGTTTGAGCAAGTTTCCTTGCTCAAAGAGAGTTTATGCTCAAGTGCCTTGCTTCTTTCTCTTTCAAGCTCCAAGAGCTCCTCAGCCTCTTGACATCTTTCCTTTTGTTGGATGAGCATGTCCTCTTGACGGTTTATGAGCTCTTCCTTCTCAAATATTTCCTCCGTCAACAGTCTCAATCTTTTCAAAGTACTTTTACTCATGTCTTTAAGCATATGTTCATTTTCACTACTACTATCAAAATCATCATGAGAATAAATTGAAGAAGAGGATTTAGATTTAACCTTCTTTCTTCCCTCCTTGGCCATGAGACATGTTGGCCTTGAAGTCTCCAAGTTGGGGAAGAGATTGTTCTCCGTAGTTGTCTTCTTCATAGCAATGGTTGATATCTTCTTCACCGGAGGAGGATTCCTCATTTGAATCCCACTCCTTTTCAAGGTGGGCATGTTCGGGTTGCTTCTTCTTCTTGAAGTACTTCTTCTCTTTGGACTTACCCTCCTTCTTGTTCTTGTTTTCTTCATGTGGACAATCCACAATGAAGTGGCCATACTCTCCACAATTGTAACAAGCCCTCTTTGATCTTGTCTTGGGCTTGTCTTTGCTCCTTCTTTCATTTTGGTAGCTCCCCTCCTTCTTCTAAACATCCTCTTAAAGTTGTTGATGAAGAGAGCTTCTTCCTCATCGATATCGAGACTCTCTTCATCACTCTCTTCCTTTTCTTGTGATCTTGATGACATTGCCTTGAATGCAACATCCCTTTTCTTGGAGGAGGAAAGATTTTGTAGATCATTGTAAAACATGGCTTCTTGCTCCATCATCTCATGGTTGATGATTCTTCCAAGCACTTCTTCGGGATTCATCTTATGAAAACCTGAACTCTCACAAATTAGTGAGCAAAGAGTGACATTTTGAGGCATGAATGCTCGAATCATCCTCTTTACTACCTCATGATCGGTCAACCAGGTGCTTCCATAAGACCGACTCTTGTTGATGAGAGTCTTGAGGCGGTCATACATGTCTTGGGGGGACTCACCATCCATGATGGTAAACCTCCCAAGCTCTCATTCAATCATCTCGATCTTCGCTTCCCTAATGATGCGGTTGCCTTCATGTGCTGTCTTGAGAGTATCCCATATCTCCTTGGCAACCTCTAACCCTTCAATGTTGTTGAACTCCTCTCGAGTCAATGAGGAGGTAATCACTCCAACAGCTTGAGCATTGTGATGGAGAAGAACGACTTGTTCCGGAGTGATGTCTTCCTCATTCTTTGGAAGATGAACATATGTCATAACAATTTGCCACAAGCTAGAGTTTAAGGAAATGAGGTGCATCTTCATATTATGCTTCCACATAGAGTAATCATTTCCATCAAGCTGAGGAGGTTTGCCAATGGTATTAGACAAATAATTATTGCTCGTGGTAAGTTGCTCATAATTGTAAGGATACCGGGAGTAGTCTTGTGAACTACTCCCATTGTCGACATTGGTCGGAGCAATTGGCTTGATCTCCTTCTTGGGCACTGTCGACTGTTGGAGTCGGCAGATCTCCTGACACTACGAAAGTGTTGAAGGAGTTTGTAGTTCGGTGTGGGCGCGCGGAGACTCAAGAAGGTGAATTACGATTGGACAAGAGAGACACAGTGGTTTACGTGGGTTCGGGCCGCCTGAGCGTAATACCCTACTCCACGGGTGTGTTGTGTTGTATTAGCTTGTGTGCTTGAGAGCGTTCGAGAGTTCCCCCCTTTCGTGTATCGTCGGTTTGTCCTTTTATAGAACAAGGACAAACCGTTACAAGTCAGCCTGGCCCGACATGTGGCCCTGGCGGTTACTAGTATTGATACACGAGATTAATTGTTGTTAATAACCCTGTAACGGCTCCGACAGTACCGTTACAGGTGTTATGATCGTCCGATTAAGTGTCATTAACGTGGAATTAATGACAATTAATCGGGTCTTGAAGTCCGCGGTTGTCCTTTGAAGATCCGGAGCCGTTACAATGTCTCCCGGAGGTTTGAAGCAGCCAGCTCCGACGTATGGACACGTGGCAGCTCCGGAGCTTGCTTGTGGGAAGCGGGAAGCTCCGGGGTGGCCTGGCACGTGTCAGGTCTGGAGCTTCTCTCGGTCAGGGGTTAAGTCCGGAGGCGCCGTTTCAGTACCTAGCCCGGAGCTTCACCCTTGCGGGTAGTAGCTCTGGTCTGTCAGTACACGTGGCAACCTAGGGGTTAACCATGTTGGAGAAGCAGGTCTGGTTATGTCTGACAAGTGGGCCTCTGAGGGTCTTCAATTTGAGTAGATGTCCTTCCCTTGAGATCTTTGTAACCTCAGGGGGTGTATGGTTTTTAGGGTACCGACAGTGGCCCCCTGGACCTACCTCCGGGGAAAGTCACCAGGGTGAAGTCATTCCATCGGAGGTGGGTCCATACTCGCGACTCTTGAACTGGGTCTTCAAGGGTCTTCGGAGGTGCCGTTGGCAGGGCTTTACGGTTAAATCCCGACGCGTGGCGCACCTCAGGCGGCAGATAAGATCTTTGACGTGCGGATCTCTCGCAATTGAAGGTCGCTGGTTCCCGATACGAAAATCGTATCGGTTCCGCGCGCCTTGTCAGTCCGCCGCCTTTGGGTTTCCCGCCTCGTGATGACAACTGTTTGCCTGGGTAAGAACCTCGACTTGATCGTCAGGGTGGTCCCGGGCCCTCTTGTCATCGGCAGGGTTGAATTCTTGAGTAGTATCCTTGATTCTCCTGCAGTTTCCATCCAAGCGTTGCGAGGGCTTACTTAAGAAGGAAAGCGCACCGTCGGGAGTTCTTTACGCTTCCCATCTGTTCTTGCGCTCAAACTCCCAACATGTGCTTTGCTCCTCTTCTCTTGCCTAGCTTTGCTGCGATGGAGTTGGGTCTGCGTGAGAGTCGCTTGAAGACAGACGGCGATCTGAAGAAGGTCCGAGCCCTCATGGGGTGGTCTTCGGACTTCTTCAACCGCTCGGTCCGCGCCGGCGGAGAGCTTCCCTTTAAAAAGGAGCACTCTGGCGAGATGGTGTACTTTTCCTCGTACGCCATGGTGGGGCTGATCCCACCGTTTTCTTCTTTCTTCTTGATGCTGCTGGACTTCTATGGTCTGCAGCTGTACCACCTTGGCCCCCACTCCATTCTCCTTGTGTCCATCTTTGTCCACTTCCGCGAGATGTGGGTGGGCATCCCCCCCTGCATCGAGCTCTTCCGAACCTTCTTCACCGTCCAAACCACCGGCCGAAGCGATGAATATCTTGGCTTCTACTACTTCGTGAAGCGCAAGAAGTGCCCATTCAAGTACCTCCGGTCATTCCCTTCCGGGAAGTGGGATGACTGGAAGAAAGATTGGGTAGTCGTCCGGGTGGAGGAGCATGAGCGGTTGGAGTTGCCAGACGGTCTGCCCGGCATTGACACGTTGGTATGGAGCAAAGTTCCGGTGCTGGCGGGAGCTTTCGACCCAGTCTTGACCAGAATCCGCCAATGTGTGGAGGGAGGATTGACTCCCCAGGCGGTGTTCTGCAACTTCCTGTCCAACAGGTGGGCGCCGCTGAAGAGGAGGGAGAAGCTCGCCTGGGCCCTCAACAGCGTGATGGACGAGGACCGGGTTGAGACCGGGTTGAAGTCCAGCATGGTGGGGAAGTCCTTGGAGTTTCACCTCAAGAAATTCCAGCACGGCATCGACGTTAACGGAGATTACTTGACTCCGCCGCCGGCTTTTCTCCCTCTGAACGTGGAGGTTGAGTTCAGCAGGGAGCTCCGGCGAAAGATGCCTGCGCTTGACGACCTTGGTGTCGTCGAGAGAAGATCAACTACCCGGTTGGCGATCCCCGGGTTGTCTGAAGGCGGCTCCGCCCCTGCCCCACAGCCAAGAGCTGAGGTCGTCGGCAAGGGCAAAGAGTTGGCGGAGGAGCCGGAGAGCCGGAAGAGGAAGCTGCGACATGCTGACGGAAGGTCCGTCGGGCTTGCCACCTCCTCCCCAGTTCCCCGTCCTCAGGAAGGAAGATCCTCCGCCGCCGTGGCGGCCGTCCCCGTGGTGGGGTCTTTCCGGAGCGCTACTGTTCCGGCGGTGGGATCCTCCCGGAGTGCGACTGTCCCCGTGGTGGATCCCTCCGGAGGTGCCAGCTCCGGGCACGTGACTCCGGCACCAGAAGCGGTGAGGGCCTCCAGGTCCAGGAGTTCCTCCCGATCAAGGAGAGCTCCGACCCGGGAAACGCCCGCGGCCACGGCAAGTCCTGGGAGTCCTCCCGGAGCTCCTATGCCGACCGTGGCCAGCCCGGATCGTCCAGGAAAGAGGTTCCGCGCAAGCTGGTGCGTGAGCCTCCCAAGATAATTTTTCTTTCTTACCTCGATTAATTTTTAATTGTAGCATCTGTTTGCTCAATTTCTTCGTTCTTTGTCTGCAGCGTTCCCAAGAAGGGGAGTGAAGCTCCGCCCTCAGCCACAGTGTCTGAGGCTGTGAGGGCTTCTGCTCCAGCTCCGGTGCCGCCCCAAGTGGAGGCTGCGACAGCTCCGGCGCCGGCTGTCGTGGTCATGGACCTCGACTCGTCTCCAGAAGTTCCCGTGGTAGCGCCGGACCACGGGATTGAAGATGCGCCAGCGGCACCCGTTCCGGAGGTGGAAGCTCCAGGTCCTGGTGCTGCAGAAGTAGAAGCTCCGACTATTGAGTCGGTGGAAGTAGCAGTCCCGGCTTCGGAGCCGGAAAGTGCTGAAGCCCCGACGATTGAGCCGGAGGTGGCTGAAGCTCCGGCATGCGAGCCGGAAGTTGAAGTAGTTCCGACAGTTGAGCCGGTTTCTTCCGAAGCTCCGGTCGCAGAGCCGGTGATTGTTGGAGCGCCGGCCGCAGAGCCGGCGGCTGAAGAGGCGAGGGGGCTTGAGCCTCCCTCAGAAGAAGCATCCCGGCCGGAGCCAGTGGAGGCGACGACGTCGATGGTACCCGTGGCAGAGCCAGAGTGCCTGAACGAAGTCGCCGGCCCCCAGCCTGAGGGGGCAAATGAAGACTTGGTGGCGGGACCTCCTTCGATGGCGACTGAGGCCATCCCGGAGGAGGGCCCTAGCACTTTGGAAGCTCGGGGTTCCACTCTCGTAGAGTGGGACCCAATTTTTGTGAGTGAAGACCCGCTGGAACCAGCGGAAGAGACCCCAGCAGGTCCGGAGCCCATTTCTCTGTCGATGTCCATCGACAACGCCTGCTCTAGTCTACGTCAGGTCCAACTGGCCTTCTTCCACGACAGCAAGGCTCTTGAAGAGGAGCGCCAAACCCTTAGGCGGTGGCGTAATCGGCTCCACTTCGAGACTAAGCTGGCGCAGTCGAGGCTCGCGGATGACAAGGAATGGATCAAGCGGGAGAAGATTCGCCTGGAGCTCTGGGGTGAGCTGCTGGATGAGAGGGAGAGCATGACTCACGCCCTCGACGCTCAATCTCGGGAGTTCCACGACCAAGCTAAGGCTGCTAACGACGCGGCCAATGCTCGGTTTGATCAGCTCGAGGCCATCAGCACCGCACTCATCAAGCGCCGAGAGGCACTTGAAGGAAGGGAAAGACGGCTCGAGGATGAAGAGCAAAAGCTCCTGGAGCTACGGGATGACGTCTTGCGACGGGAAGAAGAGCTCGCCGAGAAAACAGCTCTGGCGGACAAGGGCCTCGAGGAGCGCACTAAGAAATTGGAACAGCGCTGCCTCGAGGAGGAGGAGAAGACCTGGGTGCGGGGGCAGGAACTCTACGAATACGAGTGTGCCCTTGTCGCCCGGGAGAAGAAAGTAGAGGCTAGGGAGAAGGACCTGGTCGACCGTCGGAACAAGATCCACCTCCGGGAGGAGGAGCTCGGAAGACTTGAGAAGCGGGTTGCTGCGAAGATCCAGCAAAACGCCAAAGAAGTTGAGCGCCTCTCCCGCGAGAATTCGGAGCTGACGGCGGCCCGGAGATCCCTGGAAGAGGTGAAGAACCTGAGGAAGACGGACTCCCTGCAAATTTGGGAGTTCCTGAGCAAGGCCGACGATGCGCTGGCGCCGATGGGTTTCAGCCCCGTGCTCCCGGATGATCCGGAGCCGGAGCCGGACCTTGCGTTGCAAGCGTTGAGCGCCGCGGGCAGCAAGCTCTCCAAGGTGGGCGACGTCATCGCGGACCAACTGGAGGTCGAGGGGCAATCCCTGGCTAGGAACGTCACAGAATATGTGTTGACGTGCTACACCAGCCGGAACCCTCGATTTCCTCTGGACCCGGTGCTTGAAGGCCCCGTCGAAGGAGAAGGCGAAGCTACCCGAGCCAGCGTGTCGGAGGTCGCCCAGAAGGTCGCCGAGTTCTTCCATAGGGTCTAGGACCGTCTCTCTTAGCCTTTACTTGTATCTTCTCTTCTTCCTCAATTTTGTAATCCCTTGTCTCCAGATGTAATCTCCGGTCTTCTGATGAAATGAAATCCCCAATTTTTTGTGAATTTCATTTTTTTTTGTCTTCAACATCTTTATCTTCACTTGGCCCCCTGGTAGATGTGCACAATTTGATTGTGGACATGTACCAAAAGGATGTTGAGTTTTGTTGAAGACGAATTGGCTTCGAACTTGTGGAATTTAGGTCCGAAGTTTTTGATAGTGAAGGTCCCCTGAAGTTGTCGGAGCTTAGAAGCTCCGGCACTGTCCATCACTGGAGCTTAGTAGCTCCGGCAATAGCCTCTATCAACACGTTGAGCGTCGATATTTAATACTCCGAGGTGTCGGAGCTTAGCAGCTCCGGCAATGACCTTTGCCACACTTGGTTTGTTGGCAACAGACCCTAGTGATAGGGTCTTCTCACCATCTTTTAATCAACGCTGACGGTTGACGCCCTGGTGGGAGTCAGAGCTTGGTTAGCTCCGGTTTTTCTCCATCAACGTAGGGTTCATTTTTCCTGCACACTTAAGCCAAGAAAAATAGTAAAATTCGTTCCTTGTCTATAACTTCGTCGCGGCTTACGGTTCTTAAGAAGATTTTAAGTTGAACACGATTTTTAATACGACTGGATGAATTGTCTTTTCTTTTAGATCCAACTGTCCATGGACCCACCTTACTTTGACCTGCCGGAATGTAGGTAGAGTGGCGTACTTAGGGTGCTTGACCAGGCTAAGTCGATAGCGCACTCCGGCCCTAGAATGGCTTGGCGGCTTTCAGGCGAGTTGGCCACAGACGATATTTAAATCTAAAAAATCCGACAATTCAACTCGAATCGTACGTAAACCGGTCAAACTAGAACTTCTTAAGAATTGCACGTTTCAATTATAGACAAGAAAGAGAAAAATAAAAATGTCGAGCCTATGCAAAAAAGAATGCACGTGGAGTCTATTTCACATGAAGATGTCTTTCATTATAGGTCCGGGGTACAGGGGAAACAAGCACACTCTTAGGGTACGGAACCAGGCTAAGTGTGTTTGGTTTCTCGTTTGACCCGGGGTAGTTAGCTACACTTCTAGTCCAGAGACTATATCAAGTGTTGCATGAGCTTTTCAAACCTTTCGGGAAAGGTCCGGGTGCTCTCCCGGAGGAACTACCCGACTCTGTACAATGACTCTATAACATACATTTCAAGTTACTTAAGACTCACCTCCGTGGAATTAAGTGTAGAACTTACGGAGGTGCTCGATGTTCCAAGGATTTGGGAGAGGTGTCCCATCCTCGGTAGCCAAGCGAACGCTTCCGGGACGGGGTACTTTGATCACTCGGAAGGGCCCTTCCCAGCCGGGGGAGAGTTTGTTTTGCCCTTCTCTGGATAGTATTCTCCGTAGCACCAGATCGCCTTCCTCGAGCTGTCGGCTGTGTACATGCCGCTGGTGATAACGCCGTAGAGCTTGGCGGTATCGGGCATTCCGAACAGCTGCTTGGCACCTTCCCTCCTCGAGGAGGTCTAGGTCTTCACGCCGGAGCTGGTCCTGCGCGGCTTCGTCGAAGGTCCGGACCCGGAGGGAACCCAAGATGATTTCCGGAGGAAGGATCGCTTCTGCTCCGTACACCAGGAAGAAGGGTGTTTCTCCGGTTGCCCGACTTGGAGAAGTCCTGTTGGCCCATAGAGTGGGCGGAAGCTCTTCGATCCAATTGGCTCCGTGCTTTTTCAAGCGCTCATAAGTGTGTGTTTTGAGTCCTTTAAGGATCTCTGCATTTGCTCTCTCGGCTTGCCCGTTGTTGGCAGGATGAGCTACGGAAGCGTAGCAAACTTGTATGCCGAGGTCTTCGCAATATCCTTGAAATGCGGAGCTTGTGAATTGAGTCCCATTATCAGTGATGATCTTATTTGGGACTCCGAATCTGCTCACGACGGATTGTAGAAAATTGATTGCAGATTGTTTGTTGATCGTCACAACGGGAGTAGCTTCCGGCCACTTGGTGAACTTGTCGATGGCGACGTACAGGAACTTGTAACCTCCAACGGCTCTTGGGAAGGGTCCCAAGATGTCCATCCCCCACACGGCGAAAGGCCATGTAGGAGGTATCATTTGTAAGGACTGAGCAGGTGTATGAATTTGCTTTGCATGGAATTGGCATGCTTTGCATTTCTTCACCAACTCAGTGGCATCCTGGAGCGCTGTAGGCCAGTAGAAGCCGTGCCGAAAGGCTTTTCCGACCAGCGTGCGGGAAGATGCGTGGTTCCCACACTCGCCTCCATGGATTTCTGCGAGCAGCTCGCAGCCTTCTTCCCTTGTGATGCACCGCATTAGGATGTCGTTGGCACCGCGCCGGTAGAGATCCCCTTCTACCAACGTGTATCTTTTAGCCAATCTGACTACCCGGTCAGCGGATACATCATCGTCAGGAAGGATGTTGTCTTTCAAGTAGCTCCGGATCTCCGAGATCCATGCATCGGAACTGACTTGAGCATTTGAGTCTTGCGTGCTGGGTTGCTCGGAGCTTCCGGCAGCACCTACGACCCTTGATGGCTGCCATGGTAACAGGGCCATCGGGACCGTCAGCTTCGGGATGCTGATCTCGCCCCCTTCGTTCAGTTCGGCAGGCTGAACTGTGGGTTTTGACAACCTTCGGAGCTCCGGTTGACGCCTTGGTCGAGAGTTCGTCAGCTTCAGCGTTGTGAGCACGCTGAACATGGCGAAGATCAAGGACTTCAAAGTCCTTCTGAAGCCTCTGGACTTCAAGGAGGTAAGCAGCTAGCTGGAGATTATTGCAGGAGCATTCACTCTTCACCTGCTTGATGACGAGTTGTGAATCTCCTTTGACCAGCAGTTGCTTGACACCGTATGATAGTGCCACCTTTAATCCATAGATGAGTGCTTCGTACTCCGCCATGTTGTTGGTTGCCTTGAAGTCAAGGTGTACCATGTATTTCACCTTCTCCCCGGTTGGTGCGAGGAGGAGGATTCCAGCTCCGGCTCCCTGCTTCTGCATGGAGCCGTCGAAGTAAAGGGTCCAATGAGGCTTAGTGAAGGTTGGAACTTGAGGTTCCGTCTTCTGCTCGCTGGGGCCCCCAGGGTTTAATGGAGAGGGAGTCCATTCTGCCACGAAATCTGCCAACGCTTGACTCTTGATTGCTTGTCTCGGAATGAATTCAAGATCGAATTCGGCCAATTCCGCTGCCCACTTTGCAATATTCCCAGTTGAATTGGGATTATGCAGGATCGCTCGAAGTGGATATGAGGTCACCACCGAGATTTTGTGAGCTTGGAAATAGTGTCGAAGCTTCCTTGAGGCAATAAGAACTGCATAAAGCAGTTTATGCACCTCTAGGTATCGAGTCTTGGCATCATGTAATACTTCACTGATGAAGTATACTGGGCATTGAATGGTCCAGACCCTCCCGGAGGGGTCCGGAGCTTCCTCTTCATTGATCCGGACCCTCTCAGAAGAGTCCAGACTCTCTTCGGGGACCTCCGAGTTCTGAGTGGAGGAACCCGGAGCTTCTTCAGGAATGACCTGGATCCTCTCGGAGGGATCCGGGTCCTCTGAAGTGGCTTCTTGTGGGTTCAAGTCTGGGAGCTGGGACCCAGACCCGCTTTCAGGAACCTCCGGACCCTCCCGAAGGGGTCTGGATTCCTGAGTGTTGGGTAGTTCCGGTCTCTCCGCAACCAGAACCATACTGACGACTTCGTCAGTAGCTGAAATGTAAAGCAATAAAGGCTCACCAGGATTCGGAGCTACCAGGACTGGTAGGGTGGTGAGGAACTGTTTCAGCTCCTGGAATGCCTTCTCTGCTTCTTCAGACCATTGGAATGGTCCGGACTTCCTCAGTAACTTGAAGAAGGGAAGTGCTCTTTCCGCCAGTCTTGAAATGAACCGGCTGAGGGCTGCTAGACATCCAGTTAACTTTTGGACGTCTTTGATGCGGGTTGGTGGCCGCATGTCTTCGATGGCTTTTATCTTCGTCGGATTAGCCTCTATGCCCCGGTGACTTACCAGGAAACCAAGAAGCTTTCCGGAACTAACCCCGAAGACGCACTTGTCTGGGTTTAGCTTCGTGTGGGTGGCCCGCAGCTTGTCGAAGACAGCCTGCAAGGTGTCCAAGAGGGACTCCTTGTTCTTGACTTTGACCACGATGTCATCGACGTACACTTCCACTATGTCTCGGATGAGTTCTTCGAAAGTTTTGTACATAGCTCGTACAAAAGTTGAAGCTGCATTCTTGAGACCAAAAGGCATGGCTGTGTAACAATACAATCCATCTACTGTGATGAATGAAGTATGCTCTTCATCCTCGCTAGACATCCTGATTTGATGATATCCAGAATATGCGTCTAGAAAACACAGTAACTCGCACCCGGAGGTGGAATCCACTATCTGATCTATTCTAGGTAGTGGGAATGGATCTTTTGGACATGCCTTATTCAGTGTGGTGTAGTCGATGCACATCCGAAGTTTCCCGCCGGCCTTGGGCACAACGACTGGGTTTGCCAGCCATTTTGGATGGAAGACTTCTCGGATGAATCCGGCTTCGAGCAACTTCTTCACTTCTTGTCGAATGAAGTTCTGTCGCTCCACAGATTGCTTCCGAGGTTTCTGATGCACAGGCCGAGCGTCGGGGTAAATCTTCAGATTGTGCTCAATCACTTCCCTGGGGATCCCAGGCATTTGTGACGGTTGCCAAGCAAACACGTCAACGTTAGCCCGGAGGAAAGTGATGAGCGCGAGTTCCTATTTGTCGTTCAACCCTCCTGATATACGGGTGGTTTGAGCGGCATCGGAACCAATTTGGACGACTTTGACGGGAATGTCGGTGTCGTCGCTTGGCTGCACACGGGGTGCAGAGGTCGAGCCTCGTTGACGAATGCTCGGGGGTTTCGGAGCTTGCTCCTGTCTGGAGTCCTCCTCTTGCGCCGTGGTGAGTGCGTGGAGTTCCTCCAGAGCAGTTACTCCGGCAGTGCGATCTCTGCGGATCCGGAGAACGCCTACTGGTGTTGGCATCTTCAACACCAGGTATCCATAATGAGCAGCTGCCATGAATTTGTACAGGGCAGGTCTACCCAAGATGGCGTTGAATGGTAAGTTGATCTGAGCGACGTCGAAGACCAACTTCTCGGTGCGATACTTCTCCCGGGTCCCGAAGGTAACGGGGAGAGTAATAGCTCCGAGTGGGGTAATGGCCCCCGGACCTACTCCGGAGAAAGGTCGAGAGGGCTGGAGGTCCGAAGGTCGGAGCTGAAGCTTAGTGAAAGCTTCGAAGCTGATGAGGTTAAGCCCCGAACCTCCGTCTACCATGACATGATGGAGCTGGATGTTGTTGATGGTGGGAGATACCATCAAGGGTAATTGGCCAGCTCCGACCATGCTTTGAGGACAGTCCGAAGCATCAAAAGTGATGGGTGTGTCCATCCACTTTTGATGTGGCTCCGGTCTAGCTGTAGGAGCTACAACAGCCATATCTCGCCGCATAGTCTTGATGACACGACGAGAAGTGATGTCCCATGATCCACCAAAGATGGTGTTCATGGTTTTCCGATGCTCGTTGTCAGAGACGTCGGAGTCATCGTCGACGGAGGTGTAGACGGCTTTCAGGACCTTTTTGGGCTCCTGAAACCCTAACTCCTCTTCAGCCGGAGCTTCATCGACCTTTTGTTTTCCCTCCCTCTGTCGGAAGGGAGACCCTTCCCGGCGCTTGTGGTAGCGCTCGGCAAAGTTTTGGACCTCCCAGTAGTCTTCCAGCCTGTGGCTGCCCGTTTTGTGAATGGGGCACCACATTTTGGATTTGCCACCGTCTTCAGAAGACGGTCGAGGTCGCTTCTCGGGGCGTGGCCCTCGGCCACCAGGAGTTGCAGTGGCTGCAACGTTGGATGTGCCGGCCGACGGCTTCTTCTTGCCGTTGGTCTTCTTTTTCTTCTTGCCACTCCCGGAGGTAGCGGCTTCTTCTTTGGAGGATTTTTTTATGATCCTCCAAGGCTGGTTTGGAGTGCATTTCACGGCCCTCCGCAGCTCTGGCACATTTGTCTGCCAAGCTGAAGAGCTCCGTGACGCTGGTGATCTCTTTGATCGCCAGCTTCTCCAACATCTTCTTGTCTCGTACACCCTGTCTAAATGCCACAATGACAGAAGCGCTTGAGATAGAAGGGATTGTGTTGCGTACCTGAGAGAACCTCTGGATGAATGACCGCAAAGATTCTCCTCCTTTTTGCACGACCGCAAAAAGGTCCAGTTCAGTGCCCGGTCGGGTGTATGAACTCCCAAAGTTGGCAGTGAACTGACGGCACAGCTCCTCCCAACTGTCAATAGAGTTGGGCGGAAGGCTCATAAACCAGGACCTGGCGGTCCCAGTTAAGGCCACTGGAAAGTAGTTGGCCATTACGGCCTCGTTTCCTCCAGCTGCTAAGATTGCAGTGGAGTATATCTGCAGAAATTCTACGGGGTTGACAGTCCCGTCGAATTTTTCCGGCAAGTGTGGTCGGAACTTCTGTGGCCATCTAACCATGCGCAGGTGCATGGCTAGGGCGGAACAGCCTCCTCCTACTCCTTCCAGAGTAGAAAGGTCTTGAGCATCCCGTCTTTCTCGAGCTCGCTCGATATGGACACGGCCATCCTGTTGGCGGTATCGGCGATCAAGCTCCGCCCGGAGGTCATGTGTCGAAAGCCGAGATGCAGTATGGGTGCGTCGTGCCCCAGAGGGCAACGACGTCACTTGCTGTGACGCAGCTCGTCTTCGGTTGTTGGAGACATGTGGACCAAGTCTTCCAGACAACGTCCATCGCTGCGATGGGGCCCGCCCTGAAGGAGGTGGACCGTGGTTGTTGAGGCGTTCGGCCGCTGCTGCGACCAAATGCTCAACATCAGCCCTCCATTGCTCCATGGCACCTTGAGATGCATCCGGAGGTGGTGGTCGCTGGAGAAGAGCACGCGCTGCATGGAGCGCGTGTTCTGGGTTGTCATGACTTGCCGGTGCAGTATGTGACGCCGGCGCACCATCGTGTTGCCCGGTGCGTCTTGCCGGAGAAGATGGTGGTGGTGGGAGTGTGACTCCTGCTGGTGCCGAGGCTCCTGCTGGTGGATGCATGTTGGAGGGATTGCCCCCGACAGCCTGAGCAGCAGGTTGCCCGTTGGATGATCCAGCCGCAGAATTCACCATTCTTGAAGATCTCAGGCGCCCCTACCTGGCGCGCCAACTGTCGACTGTTGGAGTCGGCAGATCTCCTGACACTACGAAAGTGTTGAAGGAGTTTGTAGTTCGGTGTGGGCGCGCGGAGACTCAAGAAGGTGAATTACGATTGGACAAGAGAGACACAGTGGTTTACGTGGTTCGGGCCGCCTGAGCGTAATACCCTACTCCACGGGTGTGTTGTGTTGTATTAGCTTGTGTGCTTGAGAGCGTTCGAGAGTTCCCCCCTTTCGTGTATCGTCGGTTTGTCCTTTTATAGAACAAGGACAAACCGTTACAAGTCAGCCTGGCCCGACATGTGGCCCTGGCGGTTACTAGTATTGATACACGAGATTAATTGTTGTTAATAACCCTGTAACGGCTCCGACAGTACCATTACAGGTGTTATGATCGTCCGATTAAGTGTCATTAACGTGGAATTAATGACAATTAATCGGGTCTTGAAGTCCGCGGTTGTCCTTTGAAGATCCGGAGCCGTTACAATGTCTCCCGGAGGTTTGAAGCAGCCAGCTCCGACGTATGGACACGTGGCAGCTCCGGAGCTTGCTTGTGGGAAGCGGGAAGCTCCGGGGTGGCCTGGCACGTGTCAGGTCCGGAGCTTCTCTCGGTCAGGGGTTAAGTCCGGAGGCGCCGTTTCAGTACCTAGCCAGGAGCTTCACCCTTGCGGGTAGTAGCTCTGGTCTGTCAGTACACGTGGCAACCTAGGGGTTAACCATGTTGGAGAAGCAGGTCTGGTTATGTCTGACAAGTGGGCCTCCGAGGGTCTTCAATTTGAGTAGATGTCCTTCCCTTGAGATCTTTGTAACCTCAGGGGGTGTATGGTTTTTAGGGTACCGACAGGCACATTGAGCTTCTCATGAAGCCGTGCCTTGAGCATCCGAACTTCTTCATCGTCGTTTGGATCATCTTGAAGAACATCGACGTTCTTCGTCTTGGTGTCATCGATGACCACCGAAACCTCGTTATCACCCCTTCCGGCCATTTCTTCTCCGAGTTGTTAGACTCTTGTGGAGAAGCCTGCTCTGATACCAATTGAAAGTTGCCTAGAGAGGGGTGAATAGGCAATAAGACATGAAATGACTTAATCAAACGAGATTAAATTCATGAGGTCGGACTTGTCTGGAGAGGGCCAGACTAGTTCACTCAACACATGGTGAAAACCTAAAAACTTGGTTTCGACAAGTTATTTGTGGAATTTAAGTTCAACCAAGATGTAAACATTGTATATTAACTTAGTAAAACTAAGATTGGAAGACTTAAGCACTTAGATCACAAGATTTCAACAAAGATCAAAAGTGAAAGACAATGCGAACAATATGAACCCTAATAGCAATGCTAGTGATCACAAAAATTAAAAGACAAGTGAGACAAGATTTATCACGTGGTTCAGCTCCACGAAGAAGCCTACATCCACGTTGAGAAGTCCACACAAGGACCGGTTCTCACTTGACCCTTCTCTCACCAAGCCACTACGATGGCCGACTTGGTTTCCACTATATCAATGGGTAATCACCAAGTTTGATGGGGATGCTCACAAGTTGAGGCTCCCACAAATCAATACAATGAGGAGCACACGAGGATCAACTCACACAAGCCACAAAACACAATCACAATGTGCAAAGAGATCAAACCGAGAGCCCAAGCGCGATGATCTTCCTTCACTCTTCTCCCCAAACCCTAATATCTTCAAGATTTGGTCTTACAGGGCTAGTAGGACAAGTAGAAGGATTTGGAAGGCTCTTGGTCACTTGTGGCGGCGCTAGGGTTCAAGACATTTTCAAATGAGGTTGGGGGTCCCCTTTTTATAGGAGTCTCAAGCCCCTTCTGCTGACCTCACCAGAAGGGCGGACTAGGCAGACTACTGACCTCGGACTAGTCCGGCCCAATGGGATCACTGACCTCTGGTCAGGTCCCGATAACTGCCACACTGAGCGACGATCCTCACGCTACCCGATTCAAAATAGACTAGTCTAAAGTAGGACAGAAGGGTTTAGTTCGGCTCAAAACGGACTCATCTGTGTAGGCCCGGACTAGTCCGGCCATAGGGGGCGTACTAGTCCGGCCCTCTAGGGTTTCTCTTGGTTAATCTCACTAAGTATCAAACGGACTAGTCCGTTCCCAAACGGACAAGTCCGAACTTTTCCGGAGAGCTTGGGTCCATCCAAAAACAGACAAGTCCGGTCTTCTAGGACTTAGCTTCAAATTCACTAAGAATCACTCCAGAGACGTTTGGTCCGTCTCAAAACGGACTGGTCTGCCTGGCTAGACTAGTCCGACCTTGAGGCCCGGACTAGTACGGCCTCCTAGGGCTTTTCTTGTTTTTGACTTCTCACTTGGGGTTTCTCTAAACCACCACTTTGAGCCCTCTAGAATGATCTCAATGCACATGATACATCCACCCTCTCACATGACACGGCTCATATAAGCTCGACTTCATAGAAACCCTAATTTCTACTCTTGAGCCTTTGACGCCCGTTATATACTTTTCCTTTTTTTGAAGGGATTCATCTCATTTCAATCATTGTACCTGTGCTTAAGATCAACTTAGCTCATTAGACTCTTAATTGTCATCATCAATCATCCAAAACCCACGCGGATGCCTAGATGCACTTTCAATCTTTCATCCCACCACGGAAAGCTAAGTGCGTTGCAACGATCATATAAGGCAATGTGCACAGTTGCAATTGGCCAGCATCTAGTATGCGAAAGATGTTCCTTGCTTCAGCACATCGTTGCACATGTTTCGCATATTGGATGCCCGTTCTACCATCAAAATAGTGCGAGAAAGGCGTTATATACGCCTGTCTCCGACTCTTGACGCCCGTGTTAGAAGAGCTAATGTGAGACGTGCGTTATGTACATCTGTCTCCAATTGTTCGCCAACTTTTAGCTCTCGCGCGCGCTCGGACGAAAATTTTCGTGCTCTCTCCCAACACTTTGGCGAAAATTTTTAGCTCTCGCACGCTCTCTCGACCTATAAACCGCAACTCCTGAGCACGCCACCGTCGTCCCTCTTTCTCAACTCGCTCTTCGACATTGTCACGCTGCTGCCGTCGACCCCTACCCCACCGTCAACTCCGACCTTCGTCATCAGAGAGTTGAGCACGTCGGACCATGTCGCCTCGTCCCCTGTCCCCAGAGCACGCCGCCGCCTCAACCCTTACCTCGGTAATCGGTATGAGCACGCCGCCACCTTCACATAAGTGGAAATGTTCTCCTATTCCCGGAGCACACCGACCTGCTGTCATCAGAGAGTTGAGGAACCGCCACTCCGGCGCATCCTCCAGCTCGTCCCGGAGCACGCGCCACGTCCCCTGTCCCCGGAGCACGCCGCCGCCTCGACCCTGCCCTCAGAGCGTGCATTCCAGTGATTTTATTGAATTTGAGGATGTCCAATGAAGGCTCGTCGTTCATGAAATAATTGATCCAAAGGGAGAATTTTCATTATGGTATACATTCATCTTCCTTGTTTATGTCCAATGCAGAAGTAATATATTTGTTTTGACTATCAATGTATATAATGATTCTGATTTGCAAACCTTTGAAACCGCAGGAACTGTGGTTGACACTAGCATTTGCCATCCCAGTGAGTTTGATTTCTACATAGAATCAAGGTACCTATGCTAGAATTAGGCTATAAATTCATTAGTGGAATGTAAATTGTTTGTTTTTTCATGGGATAAGCACACCAAATCACTACCATGTCCTTTACCATGAGAACAATTTCTCTGTTGATGTTTTGCAGATGCTCACCAACTATCTGTATTACACGTAAGCTCGGTTCTCCATTCACTAACAGATATTTGCTATCTTATGTTGACTGGTTAAGCAAATGTGATTGCAATTTGATAATATTTTATATGATTTCAGTGATTTTATTGAATTCGAGGTTGATGTCTCAGTTGGAGCATTAGAAGTTATGAAGGTTCATCATTAATGAAATCATTGATAGGAAGAATTTTCATTACGGTATACGGGATTAGATGATGAAAGTTATGATGTGTGTAATTAGTTATATTGTAATCAGGATGAATAGTCTTTGTTGTGTAATTAGTATACTTGATAACCACGATTAACACTTTGGTAATATTTGATTGGTCAATATAATTTAACGTGTGATCATTTGGGCATATGTTCATGAACAGTATGTTGCTGACACTGGTAATACGGCTGCCAAATCCTAGCTAGCTCCTAATAGTAGACCCTGCCTGTAATCAATCTGCGACGATCTATAACAGAGAGCATCTCGGATAACCAACATAAAGGAGACAAGCTTCCATAAAACCCGTCTTACATAAGTTAATAAATATACGACGCGCTATAATATAGGACGTCTCGGATCAATCATTATATCTGCGACGGGCTTTGTAAGGGCCTATCACGCATGTACACTGATGGGCGATGCGCGCCAGCGGCGTCTCCAATGACCCCGTAAAGGTCGTCTGTTATGACACAAAGAAAAGAAACACTCTTCTTTTGAGCGTGTCTCGCACCTAGTTTGATCGGAGACACGCCTTGAAGCCCGTCTCAGATGCCACCGTAATGCGAGACGCGACGACGGAGACACACAGTTTGTTCGTCTTCCTTCTTCGTTCGGGCCCGTCTTGTATGAGCCTTTCTTACGTAGTGAGCTAATACTATTTTAATTTGTTCAGCCTCCTGCTAATCTCACTGAAATAGTTTTTATGTATTTATTATTGCATTAGCTTGAATCGTAATAGGTGTGAATACCCGTCTTGCTCTATGTTAAGCTGGATTATGATTTCTAAGTACAATTAGTGCGGAAAAATCAAAATCAACATGCTCCTATTTTTCTTTTGTATTTTTGTTTCACAGACCAAAAATGTATTACATTTTTAAATTAATATAAATTTGTTGATAGTATGATATTAAATTTAGAGTAGTATGCTCATTTTGCCTAGCTTTTCAACTTGGCCCGAATACTATTTTTGATAATGATGCTAATAAGAGTATTGGGTGGCATGTACCACATGATCAGTTTACTTGGCACAAATACATTTTTTTAAATCAAAGAAAACAGCAAGGTGATGCCCTACTGTTATAAATTAATAAAATAGAGCAGATACAAAGAGTTCTCATAAGGCTATTTTTGCCACAAATACTATTTTTTATAATGTTCGAAGGTAAAATACAAGTTCGAACAAATTAAGAATATGAAAGTTTAAAAAGCGGTATTCATAACCACGAGAGAGTTAGAACTAAACAATATAGATTTCAAAAGTAGATCAATCACAATGCAATAAGTCATATTCACCAATAATCATTTCTCATTAATACATAAAACAACTATTTTGGTGGGGTTAGCAAGAGGTTAGACAGACTAAAGAGAAGCAGTTAATTCAATTAATTTTCGTCCGTTGATTTTAGAGCGAATGGTGGATGCATAGCTACTGCACCTCATGCAGTAAAAGTCCTACCTCAGGGGATTTGGGTCCGTCAACGGCGCCTCTATTGAGGTTGCTCACACTCGTTCACCTCTAAAGGAATATTCTCAGTCATCTACAGTCACCTCTAAACGATTCTTGCTTTTACAGTTTCATTCTCTGCACTCATTCACCTCTAAATCGGATCTCTATATCAACTAACATCTATTTTATATCATTTAATTTAACTACCTTTATTTTTTATTTTAACATATAATTACTTATATTACTCTATATTATGTTCATAGAAATAACTAAATTCATTATTTTCCATTTTATATTTGGCTATTTATTTCATTTTTCCTCTCTTTCTCTTTTTCCCTTATTTTCCCCTCTATCTTTCCTCCTCTCTTTTTTTTATCTGCCCTACCATCTCCATCCTCTCCCGTTCTAGAAGGTTCCCGACTAGTACAGATGGCCAATGGGTTGTGCCGACCGGCACGACCCGAGCAAGCCGGTGCTTATGCCTAGATTTTCTGAGCCCGACATGGCCCGAAAGGACAGTTGGGACATGCTGGGATGGCATGTCGAGCCGATGCTTAGGCCCAAGCATGGCTCGAGCCAGATTTAATCGTGTCGGGCCTGAATCGGGCTGTTTGTGCCAGGTCGACCTAAAGCCCGATGTAACGTGCAGTTCCTTCCTCAGTACTCAATCTTCCACGATTGGAGAGGACGCGCACACACGCGGAGGCTGTTGGATGCTCGAATCTGGAGAAGGACCATCCGCTCTTTGCGGATCTGGAGGTAGGGAGGTCGGAGAGGTGGGCGACCGAGCGCCGTCAAGGTGCAGGAGAGTAGCAGATGGGGATCGAGGAGGCGGGTGGGCTGGCACCGTCGGGTGCAGGATAGGAGGCCGGTACCATCGAGCATTGTGGCGCAGAAGGCGAGCGCCCTCCAGCCGTCGGTTCGTGCCGTCAGAGGAGGAGGATAGGGGAGGCGTAGTCGGGCTGGAGGCGGCGGTTCCAGGAAGAGTTGTGGCTGGAGGCAGGGTTGGGAGAGAGAAATTAGGGTTTGAGATGAGGGATGAAGGAACGAACTTATATATCCTCTCTTGGGTCGGGTCGAGCCTCTGGCCCGCATGTGGAATGGACCGTGCATCGTGCCGAATGGGCCGACCATTAATCAGGTCATGCTGGGCTGGCCCAACGTGTCTGAGTGTTAGCCCAAGCACGACCTGAGTTGTGCTTCGGGCGGGCCCGGGGCAGGTGTGCTCCATGCTGGGTCGTGCTCGGGTCGGGCCAAAATATCCGTGCTCGGGGCGGCCCATTTGGCCATCTATACCTGCTAGAAAAGGACATTTCCGGTTGCAAAATATTTCTTTATCTCGTCGTAGCTCCTGCGGCGACACTCGCCTCCGCTCGGCCTCTCCCAGCGACGTGCTCGGCCCCGCGCCCAGATCTCACCGCCTCGTCGCCCTGCCGCACTTTCCATTCCGAATCCGTCTTCTTCTCACAATTTCACAATTCACACCGCCATTGCCATATCCAACATGTTGCCGCCTCTAACCCGCTCCCTACCACTTCTCGTCGGCCATGCTAATGCATCTCGCCGGTGTGCTGCCTCCTACCCGCGCAGAGAGAACCGTGCCGCGCTCGGTGCCATGCTGAGCGCTGTTGTCCTGGCCCCCTCCGTGTGCCGAGCTCTGTCGTCGCCCTCCTCGTTGTTGGCTCTGCTCTGCTTTGCATCATCGTCACCACGTTCCTACATCATTATCGTCGGGCGCGCGAAGGAAACCGTCCATCCGAGCTGGCACGTAGAGGCTGCTACAGAGGATCACTTGGTTTGAAGATTTTCTGTAGCTACCTGGATTGTAGTGGCCCTGATAGATTTACCGATGTGGAGGTCTACAATGTCTCCTATTAGAAGGAAGGTTTGAATATAGGTTGAATAGATCTCCTATAACTTCTATAACTCTTCTAGCTGTGTTTGATATGGATCTGCTGGTAGAGTCCGATCATGTATCGAGTCTAAGAGTTGTAACCAATTACGTGTATTCCTCCTCTATAAATAAAACCCAAAGGCACCCAAGGGTGTCAACATACTTCACCAAGTCTAATATGGTAATCAGAGCCATCCTCTTCTAATCGTCCAGCACCATGGCGTCGGCGAGTTCATCAAGTCAAACGATTCCGCCTGTGCTAGGAATGCTGGTAGCTGAAAAGCTTACGAGGGAGAATTTTCTGCTATGGAAGGATCAATTCCTCCCTGTGTTGAGGGGCGCACAACTAATGCACTACCTTGATCCAGATGAGAAACCACCATCTGAGAAGATCATCATCAACATAGAAGACAAGAAGGTTGAGACGATCGCAAATCCGGAGTATATAATCTGAATCGCCCAAGACCAGCAAGTTCTGGCTTATCTTCTAAATTCCCTCTCTAAGGAGGTATTAGCCCATGTGGTTACTAAGGAAACATTGGCCGAATCCTAGAAGGCGATTTAAGAATCATTTGCGTCACAATCACGTGCCAACGTAACAAACTTGGTCGCTCTCGCTCCCGCTCCTGCTTCGCTGCACAATGCGCCTCTGCCTCCTTCACCGCCAACCCTTGCTCGCCGCCATGGCCGCGCTGGTAACGTTGAGCGTCGCAGTGGTTTGGTCGTATCACTCAACATGGGCTATGACAGACCCTTGTCGGCCAGGGCTGACTGGGATCTTCGCCCTGACAAGTTATTTCAAGCGGAGGTCCACCACAAGTTTCATTCCATGGTTCATCATATGGGTTCCTCGCCCAAGGGCTCCTTCTTCATGATCGCAGCCTTTCGAAGGTACACATTTCGTCTCTCGGGGAGTGCAGTTGGTTGGGCTCTTTGTTCAGTGCTGGGTGGATCACCACTGGATTTCCATGTTCATCAACTACAAGAGTGTTTGTTTCGCTTTTCGGTGGCCAGCAAACAAGTGGGTCTGCTGATCAATGCCAGGAGGAGGATCACCACATCAACCTTTGATGTGTACTTCCACCTTTGGCGCATGGGAGGGCCAGACTGGATCTCCAAGTACAGGAAATGGGAGCAGGAACAGAGGGAAAGCTGGACAACGGTTTCAAGGAAGAAGTCAGTAAATAGGAGGGTTTCCTTCGCCTCCCCAATCCGGCAACGTTCTCCTACAATAAAGGCAACCCCAACGGTAAAAGGGTTGTGGATTGGCAAAGTTTTCTTTGATCTTCACCAAGCTCCAAGAAGTGTCGCCGGGCTCTGCTTTCCGGCTAATCGGAAGCTCGCCAGAGCTAACCATCCGATCACCACGAAGGGAGGTACGTGGCACAACAATCAATACAACTTTTTGAATTCTTGGGTGGACAGCGGGAAGTCTGGTCCCACACCATTCGTGCCTCACTGGCCTCCGACGCCATGGAGTGTGAACAATTCGGCCCATGCCCCTGATGCGACCATGCTGAGCAGTAGCAACCCTAGACTTAGCCCTACTACGAGGGAGGTCGGCAAGTGTTCTCGTCCGAAGGGGGGTAGAGCACGTCCAGCCTCAGTCTCGAATGGTCCCGAGGGAACTCGGCGTGGACAAGACAGCAGGCAGGAGAGGGAACCGAGGCTGCCAAGCGATCATGACGCTCTGGCGTGGGATGTGAAACGCTGCTATAAATGCCTCAGTCCCTTCCATCTGAAACCCCAATGTCGTAATAAGATTTGCTGTAATCTTTGCTTTCGATACGGGCATATCAGAAAAAACTATTTTTTGGCCTCCAGAAAAACCCGGGTGTGGCTTAAGAAAAGCATACCCCTCATTAAGGCCAGTGGCCTCTCTCTGGAACCGTCCTCCGCCATCGTCACCCACAAACTCAAATGCCCCCCTCAACTTCTCCCCAGCCGCTCCATCTTCCTGGCTCCTCCGCATATTGCACTCCACCTCCATCTCTATTGCTCTCTCGCCGGCCAACTCCCTTGGTCTTATGGCCAACTTCCCGATCGATCCCACCAGGTTCTTGGCCAACCAACACTTCGACTTCCTTGATGGGGGGGGGGGGGGGGGGGGGGCGGACAGGCTACCGAGGATGGTGGTTCACCTACATGGGCATCATCACCCGGTGCACGAGGAGTTTGCAGTGGCAGTGGACGTCAAGCACGTTCTGGTGGAAGACCAGTACGACGACTTTAGGCTCAGGATACGGAACTTCCTCATGCAAGATATGGGTATCACTGTCACTCACTCTTGTCTCTCTCCTCTGGGCATAGCTTTGTTTGCGTTTCAAACTAGCCTGTTTTGGGATCTTCTAGTGATGAGAGAACCAATCATGGTGGATGGGGTCCGTGTGTCTTTCGTCAAGCATGATTTTTGAAGGAACCATCGGACGCATGAGTTTGGTTGTGTCGGATGGTTCATGATCGTGGGGTATCCGTTAGACTATAGATTAGTGGAAGCAATTGAACTGGCAGTCTCTGGTTTTGGCAAGTTAATCCAATGGCACACAAGCCCGAGGGCGCTAGGATTCATTCTTGTTAAGTGTCTTTACACCCATGCTAGGCTGGTCCCCAGGAGCCTAGTCCTGCGTCAAGGTACCAGGGATGGTGTTGGTTACTCTTGGTCCTGTCTGGTTTACATCCTTAACTGGATAAGCCCCATGGCTTTGGAGAAATCCACTGGGGTGTCCCCCTGAAAGATTACTTGCCAGAGGATGGCAACCCAAACCCCCTTCAAGAACCAGAACCAGAGGGGGAGCACCAGTAGGCGGATGACCCCGAGGCAGACGCAGACTGGGCAGTGCACAATGACCAACAACAAAACAATGATGGATGGGAACCCTGGGGGCCGCCGCCACCCCCTCCGCACCAGGAGATGGCCATCCCCTCCGATGCTCCTACTCAAGATGACTCCTTCAGTGTTGCGAACACTGTGCAAACCACTGCCAGAGCACCATGGACTGGACCACAACCTTACTCTCTGGCCAACCCTGATGATGTCACACAGCAGCCAGACTGGATTCGCCCCTTCAATTCCATGGGGCTGAGAAGAATGCTCCAGGTGGCTTTCCCCAACTCCCCGTCGGCGTGGTGGAATGTGCAGTTCGGTGAGCCCAATGGATGTGATGGGTTCAATAAGGTCCTCACCATGTCCTCACCAACACCGCTGATCAACAGAGCACTCATCAGAGCAAGGACCAGAGCCCAGGCCAATCCTCTGTGGTCATCAAGGACATCACCTCAGGGCCAACTACGGACACGGACAGGAAGAAGGGTAAACAACCAGTGAAGACAGTAGTGGTCGACCTGATAGGCCCCTCCTACTCTAACAGGGCACCAGAAGCTAGCAAGCTCAGGAGGAGCCCGCGGCTGCAACTGATCAGGCAAGGACACCGGTCGACCCCCCAACCTGCTCAAGAGGACGACTCCAGTGCTGGCACACCTGCTGATACTCCTCTACTCAATCTTTTCCCAGGTCCAGTCAAATTCCCCAGCCTTGATTCTATTGGCTCTATCTGTCCCTACCCTGAGCTCCCCATCGCTTTGCTACAGGCGATGACGGTAAAAGATTGCGGCGTTCCCCCTGAGGTGGCGCGCCATATGATGTCCCTCCCGGAGCTGGATGACGTTGTCGACCAACAATCTTAATTTGCTGGGAGCAGAGGGCGCAGGGGACACTGGGAGCTGCTTGGTTGCTCTTCGAACTGTTTTCTATTCAGTCATTTGGGATGTCAACGTGCTGGACATGGGTGTAGTTGTTATGATCAACACTTGTTATTTTGCTACATTTTTTATTACGCACAGTAACTGTTGTGAGCACCTGCTCATTTGGACCGGTTGGTGGCCTGAATCTAAGGCCAAGTCAGTTATTCCTTTCTGGAGTCTTTTGGCTGTAACCTGTTACATTGTTGCTTGGTCTAATTACCTGACACGTGCTGGCGGTTGAATCAGTTTTTGGTTTCTGCATTCTCGCCTTTGGGAGTTGGGTACTCAGTGGATGCTGTCTTGGGGGTACGTTGAGTCGTGTTTGTGCAGGCCCCAGCCCCTCTTCTCTTGCTGGGATTACATCCCGGTCTGCCCCTTTACCCTCTATGGTTATCTATGGCGCACAACTTAAATCGTAACTGGAATGTTTTTAACTGGAACATATGTGGTCTCAATAGTACTGATAAGCAGCTGGTAGTCAAAGCCAAAATAGAGGAGGTTCATGAATGTAACATCTTCTGTATTCAAGAGACTAAAAAAGAACATATTGATATATCTTTCCTTAAGCGAGTGGCGCCCAGAAGATTCAACAAATTCGCTTATGCACCATCCAGGGGTGCCTCAGGAGGTATACTAGTGGGCTGGAACGACAATCTTCTTCATGGGGAGTCTCTAGAAATTAGAGAATTTGCCATTTCTCTACGGTTAACATCTCGACAGAATGGGGTCGTTTGGCACCTAGTCTCAGTCTATGGACCTTTTCAAGGTCCTCGCCGGCAAGAATTCATTGAGTGGTTATGGAACCTAGATTTGCAACCGCAAGAGTTATGGATGATACTGGGGATTTCAACTTCTATCATCACACTAGTGACCGTAACCGCACCGGAGCGAATGCAGGTGACATGCAAACTTTCAATAGTATCATCCTACACTTGGGACTTATTGAAATCCCTTTACAAGGAAGGAAATACACTTGGAGCAACATGCAACAGTCCCCCCTGCTTGAACAACTAGATTGGTGCTTTACTTCAGCGCAGTGGTCTCTATCATTCCCAAACTCTACACTTCGGCCGCTAGCCAGGGACACATCTGACCACGTTCCGCTAGTGGCCCAGATCAGCACTACCATACCCAAAGCAAAATGCTTCAGATTCGAGAACTACTGGCTCAGGTATCCCCAATTTTTCTCCATTGTTAAAGACTCGTGGGATCAGCCCCTAGCCACAGTTGAAAGTGCCAAGAGAGTATCTCCTAAATTAAAACGACTGAGATACAAGCTAAACAAGTGGAGTAGAACACTGGGTGGCCTGAATAAACTGATCAAGCGATGCAATGAAGTTATTCTGATCATGGACACAATGGAAGAACAAAGGACATTATTTCCACAAGAAAGCAGCTTCAGAAACATGATCAAACGCCAACTTGCTCAACTTATCAAGCAACAAAATGATTACTGGAGACAACGCTACACAAAGCGATGGGCCATGCTTGGAGATGAGCCAACAAAATTCTTCCTGGTCGCGGCAACAGAAAGGAATAGGAGAAACAACATCCCAATCATTCAGGATGACCAAGGAGTAGAGCTGATAGACCATGGGCACAAAGCTTCCGCTCTCTGGAAGGAATTCAACGAAAGGTTAGGCCAATCTGACCCGACTCATCAATGGGCACAAATCCAACAATGGGTTTTGCCCAGGCAACACTTACAAACACTGTGCAACCTAGTCACCAGAGAGGAAGTTGATGCCACAATTAAGACGATGCCAAGCGATAAAGCTCCAGGTCCAGGCGGGTTCAACACAAAATTCTTTCAAGCATGTTGGCACATCATTAAGGAAGATATATATCTGCTCTGCTCGGATTTCTTCAATAACAACATCAGTATCCAGCCACTGAATAGCTCTTTAATCACTCTCATCCCAAAGATCAACAATCCCAGCAGGGTTGCAGACTACAGGCCCATATCACTGCTAAACACCACTGCCAAACTGATCACCAAAATACTCTCAGTACGATTGCAGGAAGTCATCACAACCATCATCCACAAAAATCAATATGGCTTCATCAAAAAAAGAACCATCCAGGACTGCATGGCATGGGTCTTTGAATACCTCCACCAATGTAGGAAAACCAACACAGGTATCATAGTACTCAAACTGGACTTTGAACAAGCCTTTGACAAGGTGGAACATGACTTCATATTACACATGTTGCAAGTTTTTGGTTTTCCTGATCAGTGGATCAAATGGGTAGCAAACATCCTATCAACTGCCATTTCTTCAGTGCTTCTCAATGGAGAACCAGGCAAGACGTTCCATTGCAGAAGAGGGGTTCGGCAAGGGGACCCACTGCCCCCCCTTCTTTTTGTATTGGCAGCCGATCTCCTACAAATATCAATCAACAAAGCGGTTGAGTTGGGGCTTCTGACATTGCCACTGCACCAAGGAACAAATGTGGAATTCCCGGTGGCCCAATATGCAGACGACACTATCCTAGTTCTCAAGGCTAATCAGAGAGAGCTCTTCTTTCTGAAAAACCTATTGCAATCTTTCGGAGGAGCGACATGTCTAAAAGTGAATTGGGGAAAATCAAGCCTAATGCCAATCAACATTAATGAGGAGGAAACCAAAATCCTTGCAGCCACACTGGGCTGCACCATTGGTTCATTTCCATTTACATACTTGGGATTGCCTATGAGCCTTGACAGACCAAAAGCAGGCGCCTTTGAAGGGCTCGTCTCACGAGTACAGAAGATGCTAACCGGAGCAGCAACATGGTTATCAATGGCTGACCGATGCACACTCATTAACAGCATCATATCCGCTATACCTATTTATGCCATGTGCACTATCAAGCTGAGAAGTCCAGTCATTCAAGCAATTGACAAAGCCAGAAAGCAATGCTTGTGGAGAGGCTCAGATATCAATGGCAAAGGCTGTCCTCTGGTGGCCTGGCATCAAGTGACAACACCAAAGCAAAATGGGGGACTAGGTCTCAAAAACCTCACTACAATGAATGAAGCCCTGCTCATGAAATTCCTCTGGAAAATCTATAACAAAGCTGACATCCTCTGGGTCCATCTCATACATCAACTTTATTGTAACAATGGTAAGCCACCGCATGGCACAAAAGGAAAAGGATCCTTCTGGTGGAGGGACGTAGTGAGACTATCTGACTCATTTCTCAAGAATTTTGAAGTCAAAGCTGGAAAAGGGGACACAATTCGGCTCTGGCAGGATCAGTGGGAAGGTCACTTGCTCAGAAGGGACATGCCTCGCCTGCACTTCTTCGCGAAAAAACCCAGCATCTCTATGGCCCAATTCCTCAGCAGGCCAGATCACCTCAGCCATTTCTTCCAACCAATGT
The DNA here is from genome assembly GCA_036927565.1 of Tuctoria greenei. Taxonomy (NCBI): domain Eukaryota; kingdom Viridiplantae; phylum Streptophyta; class Magnoliopsida; order Poales; family Poaceae; genus Tuctoria; species Tuctoria greenei. The sequence continues at coordinate 260,131,222 of JAYESD010000002.1, forward strand.
CAGATGAAGCCTTGCTGGAACTGGTCAACCTGGAAGCGCTGCTGGATGAGGTTTCTCACAGGGACCCCTCGCAAGACATATGGAGTCCGACAGGGGGAGTAAGGATATTCAGCTCCAAGAATATCTACAACAACTGCTACAACCACATCAAGCCACCAGCACCCTTTAGTTGGATTTGGGCTTCGAGGGTGGTAAAGAAAGTGAAGATCTTCACGTGGCTTATGTTCCGGGACCGGCACAACTCACGCAACCTCCTGAAGAGAAAGAACATAGCCATTGATGGGAATGACTACACCTGCGTGCTCTGTGTTGACAATGTGGAGGAACTCACTTACCATCTCTTCTTTAGCTGCTCCTTCAGCATGGCATGCTGGAACGTCCTTGGGGTTCATTGGGACCATAACATCCCTTTCTTCGACACTCTGCAGAAGGCCAAGCATAGCTGGAGTCGTCGAGCCTTCATGGAAATCGTCTCTATAGCGGCCTAGGAGATTTGGATTGTTCGTAACAACTTCATTTTTAGAAACTCTCCCCCTACTGTAAATGCCTGGAAAAGATCCTTCATTGCTTCTACCAGGCTTCAAGCTTGTCGCTTTAAGCCTGAGGATAGGGACTGTGTGCTCCTGTGGCTACAGAGCTTGTAAGGGTTGTTCCTCTCTCTGGAACACCTAGTCAAGTGCTGTTGTGCCTTTGTAACTTAAACTCTATTTCATTTTTTAATATATTTTCATAGCTGCCGGGGTTCTCCCTTGCAGTTTTTATTGGTAAAAAAACATAACAAACTTAAGGTTTGCTCTAACCAACACTAGAAAAGGAGAGATGACAATGTCACAACATTTCACAAAGATGAAAAGACTAGCCGATGAGCTTGCATCTACAGGAAAAGTCTTGGATGATGAGGAGATAATTTCATATATTTTAAATGGTCTAGACTCAGAATACACGCCCTTTGTCTCTTCAGTAATGGCCAGGGTGGATCGGATCTCAGTAAATGAGTTGTACTCTCAAGTGCTTGGTTATGAGCAATGACAAAATATGTTACAAGAGGAAGAACAGTATGTACCCTCAGTAAATTCTGCTATGAGGGGCCGTGGCCGTGGAAGAGGCATTGAAGGGGAGGTCGAGCAACCTCTCGTCGTGGTAATAACAGAGGAAGAGGCCGACAAGGAAGTCAAACACGAAAGAATCAAGGAAGTATGAATCAAACCCAAAAAGTTATATGCTAGATCTGTGGAAAGCCCAATCATCAGACAACAGAGTGTTGGTACCGGTATGATCAAGAATACAAGAAAGAAGAAAGATTTGTTGGTGCAACAATACCATCATATGGGGTAGACACAAATTGGTACACCGACACGGTGCAACAGATCATGTGACTGGAGAACTGAAACTCACAACACATGAAAGGTACCAAGGGAAAGATCAAATCCATACGGCAAGTGGAAAAGGTATGTGTATTAGTCATATTGGCAATACTTCGATTTATTCCCCTAGACAGTCATTGCACCTTAATAAAGTTCTCCATGTTCCATGTTCAAAAATTAATCTTTGTTCCATCCATAATCTTACAAAAGATAATAATGTATTTCTTGAATATCATCCTTTGTATTTCTTTGTTAAGGATCGAGCTATGAGGAACATAATTCTTGAAGGAAGGTGTGAAGGAGGCCTCTACCCTATTAAGTCCTCCATGAAATCTGATCACAAGCATATACTAGCTGCATCCAAGCCTTCATTAGAGTCATGGAATAGTCGTTTAGGACATCCATCCTTTGTAATAGTGGATCATGTCTTGAAAAATAATGAGTTGTCTTTTTCTGAAAATTCCAGCAATAGATCCGTTTGCGATGCTTGTGAAAAGGCTAAAAGCCATCAACTTCCCTATAAAAAATCCAATAGCATCTCAAATCATCCTCTTGAGCTTATCCACTCTGATGTGTGGGGACCCGCACCCAAAACCATCAATAGAAATCAATACTATGTCAGCTTTATTGATGACTATAGCTGATACACTTGGATATATTTGCTCAAAAATAAATTTGAGGTCTTCCAAGTATTTCACAATTTCCAAAACCTAGTTGAGAGACAGTTCAACCGGAGAATCCTTGTTATACAAACAGACTGGGGTGGTGAATATGAAAAATTGAATTCCTTTTTTAGGAAAATAGGAATCAATCATCATGTTTCTTGCCCTCATGCTCACCAACAAAATGGAATAGCTGAGAGAAAACATCGCCATATTTTGGAAGTAGGACCTGCTTTACTAGCCAATGCATCTATACCTTTGAAATTTTGGGATGAGGCATTCACAACCGCAGTCTACTTTATCAATATTCTTCCATCTCGTGTGATCAATATGAATACTCCTACTGAACTTTTGCTCGGCCAGAAACCTCTCTATACTAATTTAAGGATCTTCGGTTGTGCATGTTGGCCCGACTTGAGACCTTTTAACACATGAAAGCTTGCTTTTAGATCCACAAAATGTGTCTTCCTTGGCTATAGTCCCATGCATAAAGGGTTCAAATGTCTTGAGCCTAAAACTGGAAGGGTGTATATTTCAAGAGATGTGATCTTTGATGAACACGTCTTTCCTTTCTCCGAGCTGCATGAGAACGCTGGTGCACTTGTGAAAAAGGAGATCCTATTGCTTCCTTCAAATCTTTATTCAAGTGTTGATGGCTCGCGGAATACATCAAGTAATACTCGTTTGACTAATACTACTAACCTTGTACATGAGCCTATTGATCTGTAGGATCCAGAAGAATTAGAAGATCTAATAGTACAACAATCAGATGAATCTGGTGAAAATAATGAAGAAGACGGGGTTCTCCTTGAAAATATTCAGGTGACACAGCAGGAATCTGGCGCTGAACACGAAGGTGATTTGGCACCTGATCCTTGAATCCAACATGGTGCAGTGTCCCCGACGCGGCAGGCGCCAACACGGGCGCAGACTCCCACTCGCATTAATCAAACTATTGGTACTTCCTCCGCGCGACAGGCCGAGGTGACATCACATGTGCCGCCAATCGATCAAACCCACGCGGCAGGCAGCGAGAAGGGGATTGGCGCTAACTGTAATATTGATTCGGACTCGGCGGTTGCAGTTGCAGCTGAGGAATCTGGTGTGGACGAAAACTCAGTAGCTCAGCCTAATCAGCGCATGCGCACAAGACAGCAAGCTGAAATTTTCGAACCCAAAATCTACACTGATAGGACAATAAGGTACATGTACTTCACATCTTCTAGTGAACCGCAATATTTGCAGGAAGCCCTTATGCATAAACAATGGAGACATGCAATGGACTTGGAATTCAAAGCATTACAAGATAATCATACTTGGCATCTAGTACCTCAAGATCAAGGCAAAAATATTATTGACTACAAGTGGGTATACAAAGTCAAAAGAAAGGCTGATGTATCTATTGACAGATACAAAGCTCGATTGGTAGCCAAGGGTTTCAAACAAAGGTACGGGACCGATTATGAAGATAGTTTCAGCCCAGTAGTTAAGGTGGCTAACGTTCGACTAGTATTATCAATTGTAGTGTCAAATAACTGGTGCTTAAGGTAGCTGGATGTACATAATGCGTTTCTCCATGGCATTCTAGAAGAGGAAGTGTACATGAGACAACCTCCTGGGTATGAAGATAAAATATTTCCTTCACACATTTGCAAGTTAGACAAGGCAATATATGGGCTAAAACAAGGACCCAGAGCATGGTACTCAAGGTTAAGTACAAAATTGCATCAGTTGGGTTTTGTGTTCTCAAAGTCAGATCATTCTTTGTTTATTTATAAAAATGCCGAAGTAACAATCTTTATGCTAATCTATGTGGACAATATTATAGTAGCAAGTTCCTCGGAGAAGGCTGTGACAGTTTTACTTCATGATTTAAGAAGGAGCTTTGCACTAAAAGACCTTGGAGACTTGCATTATTTCTTGGGAATTGAAGTAAAGAAAGTGCAAGATGGTCTGATGCTCTCTTAGGAAAAATATGTGTCTGACATAATAAAATGAGTAAGCATGAGCAAGTGCAAGCCAGTTTCAACCCCACTAACTGTTACAGAGAAGCTATCGGTATATAAAGGAGAACCTCTCAACAGTCAAGACAGTACCAACTACAGAAGTGTGCTTGGGGCGTTACAGTATTTAACAATCACCAGGACAGATCTCTCTTTTGCAGTAAATAAAGTGTCACAATACCTTCATGCTCCTACGTTCGAGCACTGGACGGCTGTAAAGGGAATACTGCGGTTCATACGTGGTACATTGAAGATAGGACTGATATTTAAAAAGTCACTATCAACTTGAATCAGTGCATTCACAGATGCTGATTGGGCAGGATGTGTAGATGATCGTCGTTCAACCGGAGGGTTTGCTATATTCTTTGGCTCAAACTTAATTTCATGGAGTGCCAAGAAACAACCTACGGTGTCAAGATCATCAACTGAAGCTAAGTATAAGGTCATGGCAAATGCCACTGCAGAAGTGATCTGGCTTCAGTTTGTTCTCAAGGAACTTGGTGTGAAAGAAAATAAAATCCATGTCTTCGGTGTGATAATCTGGGTGCCACATATTTGACTGCCACTCCTATCTACCATGGAAGAGTTAAGCATGTTGAGATTCATTATCACATTGCTAGAGAAAAGGTGGTCAACAAGCAAATTGATGCATATATCATCCAAGGATCAAGTGGCCGACAGCTTCACAAAACCATTGACGGCTCAGCTACAAGAAAAATTCAAACGCAATCTTAACTTGATAAGTTATGATTGGGGGGGGGGGGGGGGGGGGGGGGCTATTAGAAGGAAGGTTTGAATATAGGTTGAATAGATCTCCTATAACTTCTATATCTCTTCTAGCTGTGTTTGATACGGAGCCTGGTAGAGTCCGATCATGTATCAAGTCTGAGAATTGTAACTAATTACGTGTATTTCTCCTCTGTAAATAAAACCTGCAGGCACCTAAGGGTGTCAACATACCTCACCAAATCTAATATCTCCGACCTCTATCTTTACAGTCGAGAATGAGATAGAGGCCACTAGTGCGACCATCCTGAGCCTGTAAAGTGTGAACCTATAGGTGGCCAACAGGCCGTGCCGGGCCGGCCCGGCCGGGCTCGTGCCTTAAAAACCTGGGCCTGGCACGGCTCGGAAAAAAATCGGGCTGTGCCGGGCTGGCCCGTGGGTCGGGGTCAAGGTCCGGGCATGGCCCGAATCCATTTTAAGCGTGTCGGGCCATAACAGGCCGTGTCGTGTCCGGCCGGCCCGTGACCTATTTTAGTTAAAAATATAATAAATATAACATAAATTCACTATTCGGACCTAAACGGGTTGTGTCGGGCCGGGCCAGCCTGACGGGCTGGTCGTGCCGGGTCTAATCGGACCGTGCCGGTAAGCCCGACGCGCGGGAGATCCAGCTCGGGCCGTGCTCGTGCCGGATCATTTTAGCCGTGCTTCAGGCTGGTCCGTTTGCCCTGCCCGGTTGGCCACCTCTATGTGAACCTGTAGTATATGGGTTCGCGTGCGGTGCATGGAGCTTTGGTACGGAGAGCGGGTCAACCGTCCTTGTCCTTGCTTCATGAGAACCAGCTGCTGCCTTTCAGAAACTTTTTGACGAATCCAAGGCTCCCCACTGTGAGGACGGCAGGACGCAACACCAACGCATATCATCGGTATTATTATCGTGACTGGACAGTGGCCAATCACGAACGACGAAGTCAACCGCTAAGAAGACGCCGGCGAGCCCTTCTGCCGTGGTTTGGGCATGATGGGAGTCGGGAGCAGATCAGTTCCGTTCGAGCCTGGGCCCTCTTGTGCGGTGCGATTGGAATGGCCGAATGGGAGTTCAGGGCACCGTTAAATGAAAGCCCCACAGCGCGTATGCGAAGGAGCACACAGTATGACAATTAACGGGCCGCAGCTGCACGAGGAAATGCGACGGCGATATTAGTTGTCTGCAAGCCACGATAACTTGGCCGATGGCCGTGGGCTCGACCTCGACGCAGCGGAGGTTTCGTTGTTGTTTTGATAGCAGCAGATTTTCTCAAGGGAACCACTAGTTTTTCTCGAGTGGACGTCTCGATTGCGATCAATGTGTAATTGTGTAAAAATTAAATCTGAATTACATGATTTTTATTTAATGATTATTGCATTTTGATTTTAGACTTTAAAATCTCGGTTTGATGGAGTTTGTGAAGATGGTTCTAGAAAACAAATCCGTATCTTCTACGAATTCTCCACCATCCTGTACCTCTACTCAACGCGTCTATTTCTAACAAACTTCATCCCGTGGAACGAGTGAATTCCGCTGCGACTGTTGAGGAACACTAATCACGAACTTGAGGTTCTATGACATCTGACATCTGGCCTCGTAAATTTTTTGGCCGTACGGGGACAGGCGGGCGCGTGCCATCATCACGCGCAAGTGATGAACGGTGAGGCGCACCCACGCTCTGCTGATGCGCAGCAGCAACGAAGCGCGACAAGTGTCAAATGCCCATTGGTATGCCCAAACCGTCATTAGCTTAAACTAACTCATCATGATTAAGTACTGGCCTAAACCCAGACGGCACCTCATATAAACCGAAAACTATGCGCCACTGACCAGTTTTTTTTTAAGAAACAACGCACCACGGAGATTTTTCTTAGGTGGAGGACTTGATCTTTTATTAGATGCAAGCGGCGCAGTGCTATTTCATTAAAGAAGAAATACAAATTTCAGAGTTAAGAATTTTTTTTTAAAAAAAAAGAACATAATTAGAAGACACACGACGTTACAACCTAAGTTGAAACTACAAAAGTGCAAAAGGGATTTTCATCTCAGGTAAGTGTTCAACCACTAAAGAAGGCAAGCAAATGTTATTGCCAATCCACTAAACCCCCGTCAACAAGCAGGAACCAGTCGAATTCTTCTTTGGCGAGGTGAGCTACCTCTTGAGGATTTTTTCATCGTCCTCAAAGATTCTTCTATTTCTTTCTTTCCACAAATTCCACCAGGTGTACAATATGATTCCTAATACTCTCCTTCAATCCTTCTTAGGAAATGCTTCAGCCACAGATTGCATCCAGTTCGGTGTCCTTGATATTGGTAGTATCACACTTCCTATCTTCTCTTCAAAATCAAACCATCTTGCAATTATTCTCAAGGTTCATTTTGAGAAATAACACTCTAAGAATAAGTGAGGTGCAATTTCAGCTTGTTGGAGGCAGAGCCCACAGACTACTCCATTCTCCCATCTCCTCTTTTCCAGATTATCCGTTGTTCTAGCTCAGTTTATTAAGGGTGTACGTGTACATCCTTACCACCCATATTTGAATCCTCTTGGATGCGAATTTGGGTATCTATTCCCTTCTTAATAAAATCATCTAGTTCCTCCTATATTGTTCCAACATTTAATGTTGGATGACTTGATCTGACGCACGACAGAGGATGGAAGATGCTGATGTCGTCCATTCTGAATTGGTAACGGACACACGTATTCTTAATTAGGTGAAGATGATGATCTTCTACTCCCCCATCTAAAAATACTTGTCACTCTTTAATTTAAAAATAAACTAGAGAGTGATAAGTATTTTGAGATGGAGGAAGTACAATGGTAGCGATGGCCTTTCAACGCTTCCTCATGCACCCCGGATGCGAAATTAGAGCCCATGTGGACATTTGCGCACCAAAGGCACTAAAGCTGGAAGCCATGCTATGATAACCACCGTGCCCATATACTGTTGACCTCGCTACCGTACGAGATCCAGCCACCACTGACCTACTTACATGGTTGCCATAGAATGGTCACCTCCATCACATTCCCTTCTCTAGAGAGTCAAATCAGTGAGAGGTACTCACTACAGGAAACCGGCAATAGGGCGTCGGGGATTTCATAAACTTCAGGGTCGTCGCATATAAATACACTGAAGGCGTCGGTACTTTTGCAACTGATAGTGATAATTAAAATGTCAGTCTTCCAACACAAAGCGACGACTTTATTTAAAAGCGTTGGGGCAGCTAAAATGACCGACAACTATACTTTTATAACTGTCGGGTAGTGTTGGTTGGCCGACAGTTGTAACTTGACCACCTAAAAGCGTCGGGCGGCAAACTGAGGCCGACGACTTTATTTCACGGTATCTTCCCCCCGATCTTTTTTTATCCGTCGCGTGAGCCGCCCACTATTGAAGTCCAGAGCCCCCACGAATCCGCCACCCACTTTTGAAGACTAGAGCCCCCACGAATCTGCCGCCCACCGCTCTCCACCCCAACCCTAGCACGATGGCCAATCCTAGCCTGGCATCTCGTGCGGCCTCCCGATGCGAACATCGGCGAAGACTCCCACAGTGTGGCCTCCCAGTGTGGCATCTGGCGACGACTCCTACAGCGCGGCCTCCCGACGCGGGCTCAAGCGTTGACTCCCCTAGCTCGGGCTCCGGCGACGACTCCCACGGTGCAGCGCGGGCTCTTGCAACGCCTCCCACCCCCGGCCCACCGTCCTTCTTCCCCACTTGTGAAAGCTTTGTCCTTGATGCAGCCAGAGTGCGGTTTGGAGTTCTTGCGGGGCGGACCTCCGAGGCCTCCGTGTGAGACCTATGTGTGTTGAATACATTGACTATGGCGATAAAAGTTTTGAATATCACCAAAACACCTTTTTCAATATGGTCCGACTCTAGGTTCGAGCTCTAGCAAGGTCCGATAATAGGTCCGACTTGTTTTGGCTAGGTCTGACTTATTTTGGCTAGGTCCAACTTGCTATGGCTAGGTCTGATTAGCTTTGACTAGCTCCAACGCTAGGTCTGACTAGCTTTGGTAAGCTCCAGCGCTAGGTCCGACTAGCTTTGGTAAGCTCCAGCGCTAGTTCCTGCTAGCTTTGGTAAGCTCCATTTCAAGGTCCAGTGTTAGTCTGCAATGGTTCTGCTTTTACCTTGCAATGTTTCAAACTTGCTTTACATCTATGGAAAGTTTGCTTAGTATTCTTTTACTAAGTTTTTGCTGTGTTTTGGTGGTTATGGTTGATATCCTTTTGCTAAGGTTTGCAACATGCTTATGTCAAGTGCTCACGTAAGGTGTTGTGATTTTTGCAACTAACGAGAGTCAAGTCGAGGACTTGTGCTCGGAAGACTTGATTGTTAATTCATATGCAGGTGTTGCTTGAGTTCAAGACATGGCTGGTGACGGGATCCACTGAACTAGTCTTAGGGAGAAGATGAGGTTCAACAACCAAGTTAGAGAGGAATTGTGGTTGAGTTGATCGGGAGGTCGCACAATATGGTTGAATCAAGAACAATGCATATGAAGGTATCATGGACGTCGTTGGAAGGTGTTTGCACATGTGCAAGGAGTGCATGGACGTGGTAATATGGTTCCAATGCGTGATGAAGAGATGTGGACGTAAAGAATTGGTTAGAAAGGTCCAACCGACTAGGTTACAGACTCAGGCTGCGGTGAGTTGGTTTTTGCTCAAATATGGAAAGATTTGAGTTGGTTATGATAGGATTTTGTGTGGGTCACGAAGTTGAGTTGTTATAGGAATGTGGGATAAATTCCTAAGGTGTTTGAAAGTCTTAAGATTGATTCTATTTGCCTATGGAAGAGTCTTGAGCAGTTATAGAAAGTTTTGGTGGAATCTGAGTAGGATTTAAGTCCTAGTTTGGTTTGGGTTGGCCTTAGGGCTGGTTATATAACCAAGGGAGGCAAGAGCTCGTGGTAGATGACTTTTGGGGCTGTTCCTCTTGTGTTCTATTGAATAAAATTCATAGTTGAAAGAAACTTTTGTGCCTTATTCGTCTGACTTGTTTTCTTCAAGTCTTCCTCGTCGAGTTTCTGCACAACACTACCTTGCTACATAACTCGTGTTTAAAGATTCAATCGACGTGATTATTTTTGGGTTGTATTCACAACTTTATTATCTACCATATGTGAAAGTTTCACGGTCATCGGATTTGTGGTTTTGGATCTACACGAGTTTCTTTGCAGTGTTACAGATCTTGTTTTTAGTCGGTTGAACAGATTGACCTTTGTTCGATTTTTCGATCATAGCTTGAGTTTTCTCGATGGTTTTTCATGATTCTTGTTGTCTTGTATTCGTGACTCTATTCTCTACAATCTATACTGGTTTTGTCACGATTGATCACATTTAGATTAGTCGCACATACGATTTCTTAACAGATTGATTTTCTGTCGAGGGGTTTTCGTTGCTTCTTATGAAAAGGTTTTAATCTACCATTCACCCCCTCTCTGGTAGCTTTTCACGTGCTCTTCGATCATTCAATTGGTATCAGAGCCACAGTGCTCTAATTTTTGTGATTTGCACATGTTTTTGACTAATCATCATGGAGAAATACTCGGCAAAACCTTGTGTGTTTGTTGGCATTGATTTTGAGGTTTGGAAGGCACACATGGAAGCTTTTATCTAGGCGCAAGACTTCGCGATATGGAAAAAGGTGTACAAGCCTTATGACGTGCCGCCGAACGATCAAGTCATGGCTACAAACTTAAAAAATGTCGACAACAACAACAAAGCCCGGAACATGATAATCCAAGGACTAACTCAGAGCGACTTCGACCGTGTTGCACAACTCCGATCGACGTACGATGTGTGGAGAGTACTTTGTGACTACCACGAAGGATCCAACACGATCAAGAAGGTAAGGCAGGATATGTTCAAGAAAGAATATATGCACTTTGAGATGCAACCAGGTGAGTCAATTGACAAATTATTTGATCGCTTTAACAAAATTCTCAGCAACTTGCGTAGTGTTAATGTCAACTTTTCAGATGCTGAGAATGCTAGGCAATTATTAAGTGCATTAGACATGTCAATTTGGGAGATAAAGTAACATCTATTCGTGAATCCACTATCATGAGTACACTTACATTAGATGTGCTTTATACAAAGTTAAAAACTCATGAAATTGACATTATATCACGTAAGAACCCCAACAAGTCTCTTGCATTTGTTTCTCAATGTGATAAGCCTAGCTCCGACCAATGTGCATCTAATAATACACTTGCTTTGCTGTCTTCACTAACCTAGGAACAGATTGAAGAATTTCCAAAAGAGGAGCTATCACTCATCTCTACTTGGTTCTCAAAAGCATTGCAAAATGTGAGAACTAGAAGGAGAGGAAGCTACGGACCTCAATGATGCTTTGAATGTAGTAAGACAGTACACTTTCGTACAGGTTGCCCTAACCTTTCAGGTCCTTCTACCCGTGATGAAAAGCAGAATAAAGTTAAATCCTCTTCTGGCAACACCAACAAGAAAAACAAGGGTTTTACATGACGCAAACTGGTAAACAGTTTCATCACTGCACTTCAAGAACTTGGCTCAAGTGATGTAGACATTGGAAGTGACGAAGATGAGATGATCCGTCAAACTTGTTCTTCATGGTGGGTAAATCAAGATCAAGTATGGAGGATGCAGAACACAACAGTGACAACGAAGAGGTATGTCTTACTTGTGATAAAATGTGTGTTGCTATTTCTCGTGGGACTGTTATTGTTAAGAAAAAGGACAAAAAGCTTAGAGACAATGCTGTTAAAATTGAGTCACTAGAATCTAAAATTAATCGTCTGAAAACCTTGATTCCTAGTGATGATTCTTGTTCCTCATGCGATTTAATATATGATCAATTGTCCTCCTTAAGAAGTGCACACACCTCCACGCTTGATAAACTTGAACTTGAAATTGAAAAGAACAAAAAGCTTGCTGCACTTAATGATAAAAACTTGAAAGATGCTTGCTGTTCTACAATTGATTTGTATTGTTCTACTTGTGATGACTTGATAAGAAACTAGAAGATGTTATGAATGAAATTTCTATTTGAACAATGCTTTATGTTCTAATAAAGTTAAATATTGTTCCAATTGCAAATTAAAAGGAAAAACTTCATGTGAATATTGCCTTGATCTGACAAATAAACTTGATGGCATGCATAGGACATTAGATCGGTTTTGTAATGCAGATAAGAACCTAAACTTTCTGTTGGATTCCTCTAAATCTTGCAATGATAAATTTGGTTTAGGTTTTGATTCTCATGCTCATGCTAAGGCACATCCACCTAAAATTGTAAAGTCATTAGGAAGTGGTTTGATTCAAACAGTTCCTAAACAGAAAGAAGTGGTTTTCAAATCTGCAGGAGTGTTGCCTCATTCGGTCTCAAATAAAAATATTACTTGCTCATCTAGATATGAACACAAAGTTAAATTTCATTGTACCTACTATGGTAGAGATGGTCATGTCATAGATTTTTGTTATAGACTAGCTAAACAATAGAAAAAAGGAAAGAATGATTGCTAGATCTCATAACTTTCATGCAAAATTTGCTGCGCATGTTAAACCGAATGATAGGAACATGCAACCTGCTGTAATGAGTCGAAAACATGCAAAGTTTGCTCCTAAAACTTCTGTTTTTCATGCTACACATGTAACACCTTGTAGGTCAGTAGTTGGGTATAAAAATCCTCAAGCTTTGGTTCATAAACCTGCTGTTTTATCTCAACTGTCGCATGTTTTTCCTGGTGCACGTCGTGTGACTCAGTACTGGATTCCTAAATGCCTTTTGACTAACCCCAGTATTGAGTCATCGACATATTGTGCTTCTATGTAGGTTACATTCTTGAGGAAGGAGAACATTTGGATTAAAGATTCAGGTTGCTCACGCCACAAGACCGGTAACAAAGAATGGTTCTCCTCCCTCTCTTTTGTGTCACGTGTAGACAATGTAACTTTTGCAGATAATTCTTCAACTCCTATAATTGCTAAAGGTTCAGTTAAAGTAAATGATCACTGCACTTTAAAAGATGTGGCACTTGTTCAAAATTTGAAATACAACTTGCTTTCTGTTTCACAATTGCTAGATGAAAATTTGGAAATTATTTTCACTAAAAATTGCTGCAAAGTTGTAGATTCAAATAGTGAGCTTATTTTTAACATGTCTTGGTTTGGAAGAGTTTTTAAAGTTGATTTTGATATGTCATCCTCTAAGCATAGGTGTCTAGATGCAAATGAATCAAAGTACTTATATTTTTGGCATCATAGACTTGGTCACGTAGTCTTTGATCATCTAACGCGTGTTAGTGCTTTCGATCACATACATGGGCTGCCTAAGCTTAAAGGGGACAAAGAAATTATGTGCTCTTCTTGTAGACGTGCTAAGATGGTTGCACGTTCACATACTCCTCTCACAATGATCATGACAACTGAACCTGGTCAATCCTTCAGGGATAAATGGTATGTTCTTGTGATTGTTGATGATTATTCTAGATACTCTTGGCTTTACTTTATGATATCTAAGAATGAAGCTTTTAGTCACTTTAGAACTTTATTTCTTAGATTATCAATTGATCACCCAAGATCCTTAAAAGCAATTAGAAGTGATAACATAATCAAAATTAAAAATCAATCTTTTGATCACTTTTGTGCTGAAAATTGAATAGATCATCAATTTTCTTCACCATATGTACCTCAACAAAACAGTGTTGTAGAAAGAAAGAACAGAACATTAGTTGAGATGGCTAGAACTATGCTTGATGAATATCAAACTCCTAGGAAATTTTGGGCTGATGCAATTGCAACCACTTGTTATGTCTCAAATTGTGTTTTCTTGTGTGCTAGGCTAGGAAAAACACCATATGAGCTTCGGTTTGGACATAGGCCTAGTGTCACACACTTTAAGGTATTTGGTTGCAAATGCTTTGTTAAAAAACATGTTAATCTTGATAAATTTGAAGCTAGATCTGTTGATGGCATGTTTCTTGATTATCCATCTCATACTAGAGGCTACCGTGTGCTTTTATTTGACACTAACAAAATTGTGGAGACTTGTGAGGTCTGTTTTGATGAAGCAAGCCCAGGTACTAGCTCAAATATTACAGGTACGGATACATATCCGCAGGGGGAGAATATTTTCATTGAAGATGAGGAAGAAGAGGTGTTGCTGCCCAAAAATTTAGCAGCTAATAACATTGTTCCAGCTCCTGATTTTGATTCATAACCAGCACCGACGACCACCATTGCTGGTCCAGATCGTTCTCAAGTCACAAGCTCATCGATTTGTGATGAACATGAAGAAGAAGAAAAAGCTTGTGAAGTGTCCACACCCCTCCGGGTTCTCAAAAGTCATCCTCCACAACAAATTATTGGAAGCTTGCACAAACGAGTCACACGGTCTAGGTTTTGCGATCCAAACTCTCATGCTCATTCTGCTTTTGTTGTGCTTCTTTTGAACACAAAGATATATCATACGCACTCACTAATGAATCTTGGATTATTGTCATGCAAGAAGAGTTAGAAAATTTTGAAAGAAATAATGTTTGGAAACTTATACCTCCACCTCAAGGTCACACTTTAATTGGAACTAAATGGGTGTTTAAAAATAAACAAAGTGAGGATGGGGTTGTGGTTAGGCGTAAAGCTATGTTGGTTGCTCAAGGTTTCACACAAATTGAAGGTCTAAATTTTGATGAAACTTTTGCTCCTATTGCTAGATTAGAAGCCATAAGAATTTTGTTAGCTTTTGTTGCATCTAAAGGTTTCAAGTTATATCAAATAGATGTTAAAAGTGCTTTTCTTAATGGCTATATAGATGAGGAGGTTTATGTCAAGCAACCACCAGGTTTTGAAAATCCAGATTTTCCTAATCATGTTTACAAACTGTCTAAAGCCTTGTACGGTCTCAAACAAGCCCCTAGAGCATGGTATGATAGGTTAAAAACTCTCTTACTTGAAAAGGGGTTTAACATGGGCAAGGTTGATAAAAATCGTTTTGTGCTCAAGCATGGCAATGACTTATTATTCGTTCAAGTGTATGTGGATGATATTATCTTTGGTTGTTCTTCTCATGATCTTGTGTCCAAGTTTTCAGCTATGATGAGTTAAGAATTTGAGATCAGTATGATGGGAGAACTCACATACTTTTTGGGGCTGCAAATCAAGCAAATCAAGAAAGGTACCTTTGTGCATCAAACAAAGTATACAAGAGACCTTCTCAAGTGCTTCAACATGGACAAAAGAAAGCCTCTTTGGACACCAATGGGTACAACAATGACACTTGAACTTGATGAATATGGTGACCCCGTCGATAAAAAAGAATATAAAAGCATGATTGGATCACTTTTGTACCTTATGGTATCAAGACCAGACATACAATTCAGCGCATGTCTTTGCGCACGGTTTCAATCTTCTCCACATACTTCACATCGTCAAGCCATTAAAAGAATTCTCAGGTACTTACATGACACTCAAGAAAATGACATTTTTCTTTCTTCTTCATCAACCGTTACTTTGAAAGTTTTCTCGGATGCTGATTTTGGTGGTTGTAGGATTGATAGGAAAAGTACTTTGGGTGCTTGTCATTTTCTTGGTAATTGACTTGTTGCTTGGTCCTCTGGAAAACAAAACACAGTTGCACAATCCACGACAGAATCTGAATATGTAGCTGCTGCTAGCGCTTGCTCACAAATTCTTTGGACTGTTCAAACACTTAAGGACTACGGGGCTGATCTAGATAGTGTTCCACTGTTTTGTGATAACACTAGTGCCATTTGCATTGCTATAAACCCTGTGCAACATTCGAGAACAAAGCACATTGACATTAGATATCACTTTCTCTATGATAATGTTGAAAAAGGAAACATTGTGCTTCACCATGTAGATACCGAACAACAATTGGCTGACATTTTTACAAAATCTTTGGATTTCACTCGTTTTTGTTACATTCGTAGTGAAATAGGGGTTATGCATCCTCATGGCTTAAATTGAGGGGGAATTTTGAAACTTGGGAAGTCTATATGTGAATCTGAAATTAAAATAATATGAGCGTAGTATTTCATACATATATGACTTTGTGATTCCTTTTACATGCTGAAAGTTCTTACTATATTACTCGTGTTATACATTTTGTAGTTTTTGCCATGACTAGTAATTAGAATAATTACTTACACTAAATCTAGTCATGATCGAACTTTTTTGCTATTTTGAACTTGTTGCATGATCACAAGTGCTTTTAATCATAAAGAATAAATCAAGTAATCAACTCACATGTTGATTTTTATTATCAAATATAAATTGAGAAAAGATCAAGAGAATATGCATGCATCACACTTCTTCTTTTGAGATGGCTTATCATTGCACTTAGATATGAACTTGGAAGAAGTTTTGTATGACTAAAACCATGTTCTTAAGCTTCTGATTATCAAATGGCATAGGTTTGGCTTGGTTTGTTAGAATAAGGCAAATGTGCATATAATATCTTGCAAATATCATATGATCAAAATTTGTGCTTTGAAAAATAATAAAAATGCAACAACAAGTGTCATGCTTTCGGGTCTTGAAATAGTTAAGTTTGTGAGATCATGACTTGCTTAAATTGAAAATTACACTTGATCTCTAGCATGGCTTACACTACTTTATGTATCTCATTGATGTGATAGTGTAAGTTACTTGATAGTATGACTTGGATGAGCTTTGTTTTATATGTATATTTTATAATATGCTCATAACAATTAAAATTTCTCTTTTGTACCTTCCTGAATACATTGTCAAAGGGGGAGAAATTGATCACACATTGTACACATTCACAAGTGTTTTGACACGATTCTTCTCAGGGGGAGAATTTTTGTATTTTTGTTTTTCTTCTCATCTTTTTTCTGATTTACAAAGGGGGAGAATTTTGTTTTCAAAAATTATCATGTGAATAAGCCAATGTTTGGATTCTAAGCGGTGTTGCCAATGCATTCATCACGGGGGAGATTGTGAGACCTATGTGTGCTGAATACATTGGCTACGGCGATAAAATTTTTGAATATCACCAAAACACATTTTTCAACATGGTCCGACTCTAGGTCCGAGCTCTAGCAAGGTTCGACAATAGGCCCGACTTGTTTTGGCTAGGTCCGACTTATTTTGGCTAGGTTCGTCTTGCTATGGCTAGGTCCGATTAGCTTTGGCTAGCTCCAGCGCTAGGTCCGACTAGCTTCGGTAAGCTTCGGCGCTAGGTCAGACTAGCTTTGGTAAGCTTCATTGCTAGGTCAGACTAGCTTTGATAAGCTCCGTTTCAAGGTTCGGTTAGCTTTGGTAAGGTCTGATGTTAGTCTGCAATGGTTATGCTTTTACCTTGCAATGTTTCGAACTTGTTTTACATCTATAGAAATTTACCACCCGATCCAGACAAGTCGGAGCAACCGGCGGAGCAGCCGGAGGAGGAGTAGGATTTAGGTTTTCTTTTGTTGTTTTTTGGTTGATGTTGTTTTTATTTTCTTGTGTCTTGTACTTTTTTCTGTGTTTTGTAATATATTTTTTGATGAATGTTATATGTGTTCATCTGTGTCATGAATATTTTGTGTGTTCATGTGTGTTATATGTGTTCAACTGTGAATGAATGAATGAATTAGTTCGACGACTAGAGTCTGTAAGCGAAGACAAAGGGGACGCGCTTTGTGAAGAGTTTGTCTCATTTCTTGCATGCTTTGTTTGATGCGCGTCTCCTGTTTGTCAGAGAGGATAGCGTGTCTTGGATACCTATTTAACTGAGACGAGCTTTATTTTAACGCGTCTACTTGTACGTTCAGCAGAGTCATGTCAGATCCTCGCTGAAGTGGGCATGTCTCACTAAACATTATCAGAGATGATCTCTTTTGAGCGTGTCGCCCATATTTGTCTCCTATTTGGGTTTCTTACGTAGTGGTACACCAAGAAGAAGGGTGTCTCTCCGGTTGACCGGTTAGGTGTTGTCCTGCTTGCCCACAGTGCAGATGTGCAGTTGGAACTGCGTTTCTTCAGGCGCTCATATGTGCGCGTCTCGAGTGCTTTTAGTATCTCTGCATTTTCTCTCTCAGCTTGGCCATTACTTGTCAGGTGAGCTACTGATGCATAACTGACTTGTATGCCGAGATCTTCCCAATACTCTTGGAATGTTGCACTTGTGAGCTGGATTCCGTTGTCAGTTATGACTCTGTTCGGAACTCCAAATCTACAGACTATGGACTTCAAGAATTTGATAGCGGATTGCTTGTTAATTGTCACAACTGGAGTAGCTTCTGGCCACTTAGTGAACTTGTCGATGATGACGTACAGGAACCTATAACCTTCAATGGCTTTTGGGAAAGGTCCCAAAATGTCCATCCCTCACAGAGCAAATGGCCATGTAGGAGGTATCATTTGCAGCGACTGAGCCAGTGTGTGAATTTGTTTCGCGTGGAACTGGCACACTTCACACTTCTTGACCAGCCCAACTGCATCCTGGAGTGCTGTAGGCCAAAAGAAGCCATGGAAGAAGGCTTTACCATCCAACGTGCAGGAGGATGTGTGGTTCCCACACTCGCCTCCATGGATTTCCGTGAGGAGCTCATGGCCTTCTTCCCGGGCAATGCACCGCATTAGAACACCATTGACACCACGTTGGTAGAGATCCCCTTTATACCAGCGTGTATTTTTTAGCCAATCTGACGATTCGGTCAGTGGATGAACCATCTTCAGGAAGGATGTTGTCTTTCAAGTAGCTCCAGATCTCTGAGATTCATGCATAGGAGCAAACTTGATCTTTCAGATCTTGCGCGCAGGGTTGCTTGGAGCTTCCTGCAGTGCCTACGATCCTTGTTGGATGCCATGGTAACAGGGCCACCAGGACCGCCAGCTTCTGGGTGCTGGTCTTGCCCCCTCATTCAGTTTGGCAGGCTAAGCGACAGGTCCTGACAATCTCCTAACCAAAACTCCGTTGGGAGATTTCAACCTGGTTGAAGCTTTCGTCAAGAGTTTATCAGTTTTAGCGTTGTTGAGACGCTGGACATGGCAGAGGTCTAGGATGTGGAAGTCCTTCTGCAGCTTTTGGACCTCAAGGAGGTAAGCAGCGAGTTGAGGGTTGTTGCAACTGTATTCACCTTTGGCTTACTTTATAATGAGTTACGAGTCACCCTTCACCAGCAAATGCTTGCCGCCATATGATAGCGCCACCTTGAGTTCGTAGATGAGAGCTTCATACTCCGCCATGTTGTTGATTGCCTTGAAGTCAAGGTGTACCATGTACTTGACCTTCTCCCCGGTTGGAGCGAGGATAAGGATTCTAGCTCCGATCCCCTGCTTCTGCATGGAGTCGTCGAAGTAGAGAGTCTAGTAAGGCTCGGTGAAGACCGGGACCTTTAGTTCCGGCTCCGGCTCACTGTGGCCCCCTGAATTTGATGAAGAAGAGGTCAACTCCGCCACGAAGTCAGCCAATGTCCGACTCTTGACAGCATGTCGAGGCAAGAATTCGAGATTGAATTATGCCAGCTCCGCTGCCCACTTTGCAATATTTTCCCGTAGAGTTGGGGTTATGCAACATAGCACGTAGTGTATAAGAATTTATCACTGATATTTTGTGGGCTTGGAAGTAGTGATGAAGCTTCCTTGAGGCAATAAGAACTGCATAGAGCAGTTTATACACCTCAATGTATCAAGTATTGGCATCAGGTAGTACTTCGTTGATGAAGTACACTGGCCGGTGGACGGTCCGGACCTTCCCGGAAGGGCCTGAAGCTTCTTCTTCATCAACTCGGAGCCTTCTGAAGGGGTCCGAACCTTCTTCTTGAACTACCCGAACCCTCCCGGAGGGGTCCAGATCTTCTTCTTGATCAGTCGTGAGAACCCTCTTAGATAAGAGAGGTTGATCCTCGAGCAGCATGTCTTTAGGATCCTCGCCTGGGGGCTTGGACCCAGACTCGCCTTCAAATAGCTCCGGACCCTCCCAAAGGGGTCTAGACTCCTGAACTGAAGATGGCTCCGGTCTCTCCGCGACTAGGACCATGCTGACAACCTCAGCTGCCGAATTGTAAAGCAAAAGAGGCTCACTAGGATCCGGAGCTACCAAGATTGGTAGTGTGGTGAGGAGCTTCTTGAGCTCTTGTAATGCCTTTTCTGCTTTTTCAGACCAATGGAATGGCCCAGACTTCCTCAGTAGCTTGAAGAAGGGAAGCGCCCGCTCTGCCAGCCTTGAGATGAACCGGTTGAGCGCAGCTAGACATCCAGCTAGCTTTTGGACATCCTTGACGTGGGCTGGGGGCTGCATATCTTCAATAGCCTTGATCTTCGCCGGATTTGCCTCAATTCCTCGTTGAGTAACCAAGAATCCTAGGAGCTTCCCGGAGCTAACCCCATAAACACATTTGTTCAGGATTAGCTTGGTGCGCGTTATGCGCAGCTTGTCAAAGACGGCTTACAGGTTGTCAAGGAGTGATTCCTTGTTCTTCACCTTCACGACGATGTCATCGATGTAGACTTCCACCAAGTCCCTAATGAGCTCTCCAAATGTTTTGTGCATGGCTCGCACAAAAGTTGAAGCAGCGTTTTCGAGACCGAAAGGCATGGCCGTATAACAATACAACCCATCTACTGTTATGAAGGCAGTATGCTCTTCATCTTCCCTAGACATTTGGATCCGATGATATCCAGAGTATGCATCTAGGAAACACAATAGCTCAAACCCGGAGGTGGAATCTACTATCTATCTATCCTAGGTAGTGGAAATAGGTCTTTTGGACATGCCTTTTTCAAGGTGCTGTAGTCGATGCACATCCGAAGCTTCCCGCTATCCTTTGGTACAACGACTAGGTTTGCCAACCACCAAGGATGATGAACCTCCCGGATGAAACCAGCTTCGAGCAGCTTCTTGATTTCTTGTCTGATGAAGTTCTGCCACTCGACTAATTACTTCTAGGGCTTCTGATGTGCTGGCCGTGCGTCGGGATATATCTTCAGGTTGTGCTCAATCACCTCCCTAGTTATCCTAGGCATCTGTGATAGTTGCCATGCAAACACGTCGACATTCGCCCGGAGGAAAGTGATGAGCGCGATTTTCTATTTGTTGTCCAGACCTCCCAATATACGGGTGGTCTAGGCAGCATCGGAACCGATTTGGACGACTTTGATGGGAATGTTGGTGTTGCTGCTTGGTTGCACGCGTGGTGTAGAGCTTGAGCCTCGTTGACGAGAGCTCGGAGGTTGAGTAGCGTCCTCCTTGCCGGATCCTTCCTCCTGCGCTGTTGCAAGCGCGTGGAGTTCTTCCAACGCAGTGACTCCCACAGTACGATCCCCGCGGATCCAGAGCCATAATGAGCTACGGCCATAAACCTATACAGGGTTGGCCTGCCTAGGATGGCGTTGAAGGGAAGGATGATGTGCGCTATGTCGAAGACCAACTTCTCGGACCTATAGTTGTCCCGAGTCCCGAAGGTCACCGGGAGATTAATTGATCTGAGAGGAGTTATACCTTCTAGACCTACTCTGGAGAAGTGACTTGAGGGGCGAAGGTCCGAGAGGCTGAGATAGATCTTCATGAATGCTGCATAGCGGAGGAGGTTGAGCGTCGTGCCTCCATCCACCAAGACATGATAGAGCTGGACGTTGTTGATGGTAGTAGAAACCATCAATGGCAACTAACTAGCTCCGATCATTTTTCTCGGGCAATCCGAAGCATCGAAAGTAATGGCAGTGATGGGGTTCTGACTTCGCGGTGGGAGTTGCGGCAGCCATCTCCCGACGCATAGTCTTGAGGATGTGTCGAGAGGTAATATCCCATGACCCTCCATATATCGTATGGAGAGTCTTCTGACTCTCGTTGTCGAAGATGTCAGAATCATCGTTGACTGTTTTGTAGACAGCCTTCAGGACCTTCTTGGGGTCCTGGAAACCTAGCTCTTGATCAGTTGGAGCTTCGTCGACCTTCTGCTTTCCTTCTTGTTGACGGAATGGAGCTTCTTCCTGGCGCCTGTTGTTACATTCAACAAGGTGCTTGACCTCGCGACAGTCTTCAAGATTGTGGGTGATTTTTTTGTTGATCGGACACCACATCTTTTCACCGCTGCCATATTTAGACAATGGTCGTCGAAGTTTTTCGAGGCGTGGCCTCCGGCTACCCGAAGCTGCAGCTGCAGCAGCAGTTGGCATGCCGTCCAATGACTTCTTCTTGTCATTGGACTTTTTCTTCTTTTTTCCACTACCGAAGGCAACAGCTTCATCCTTGGAGGAGGGTTTACCAGCATCCGGAGCTTGTTTGGAGTGCATCTCTCGACCCTCTGCAGCCCTATAGCAGATTTGTCGGCTACGCTGAAGAGCTCCGTGACCCTGGTGACTTATCTCCAACATCTTCTTATCTCTAACTCCCTGTCAAAATGCGACAACAACAGAAGCATTGGTGATTGAAGGAATATTATTCCTTATCTGAGAAAACCGTTGGATGAATGATTGCAGCGATTCTCCCGTCTTCTGTTTTACGGCAAACAGATCCAACTCTGTGCCAGGTCGGGTGTAGGAGCCCCCGAAGTGGGCGGTGAACTGGCGGCAAAGCTCCGGCCAACTGTTGATAAATTCAGGCGGAAGACTCATGAACTAGGACCTAGATGTCCCCATTAGAGCCACTGGGAAGTAATTTTCCATAACGGCCTCATTGCCTCCAGCCGCGAGGATAGCGGTGGAGTAGATCTAGAGGAAATCGACGGGGTTGATAGTCTTGTCGTACTTCTCTGGCAGATGAGGTCAAAACTTCGGTGGCCATTCGGCCATGTGAAGATGCATGGTCAGGGCTGAACAGCCCCCCCCTACTCCTAAAGGAGAAGGGTTTTCACGAGCAGCTCGCCTTTCGCGAGCTCGCTCGATATGGACACGTCTGTCCAATCGCCTATATATGTGGTCGAGATCCGATCGGAGATCATGCGTCGATAGCCTCAACAACGTATAAGTGCGGCGTGCCCCAAAGGGCAGCAAAGTCACTTGCTGTGAAGGAGCGTGTCTCATGTGCTATGACGGCTGAAGACCCCGTCTGCCAGACAAGGTCCTGTTCCTTGAGGGTGCCTGCCTAGCAGAGGGCAGACCTTGGTTGCTGATAGTATCGGCTCCTGCTGCATGCAAATCTTCCACATCAGCACGCCATTGTTCCATGGATGCTGGAGAAAACTGTAGCAATGTAAGCGCCACGTTGAGCACATCCTCCGGATTGTTCGTCGATGCTGTGATCGGCGCAAACTCTCTGACTTGATGTCCGACGTTGGTTGCGGGACCAGCAGGAAGTGGCGGTGGAATGACACCCGCTGGGATAACAACACCAGCTGGCTTTTGCACATTGGAGGGATTCCCTCCATCAGGCTGTCCAGCATGGCCGTTGGACGATGCTGCGGTGGAATTCACCATCTCAAAATCTAGAGTCCCCCTACCTGGCGTGCCAAATGTCAAAGTGTTGCTATGACACTTTCCCCGGTACTACTAAAGTGTAGTCCGCGAAGGTCCGTATTCGGTTGGGGCGCGCATAAGATCAAGAGCGAGACGATGACACAGAGAATTTTTACGTGGTTCGGGCCGCCTAAGCATAGTACCCTACTCTACGGGGTGATTGTTGATTGTATGAGAGTGTATGCATTGTGGGCATGTCAGATTGAAAGGACCTCCCTTCTACTGTGTGGCACAACCCTTTTATATGCTAAGGATTGACCGTTACATGATTCGCCTGGCCCGATAGGTGGCTCCGGCTGTATTGAACACCCTATACACGATCTACTAGTGTTAAGGGCAATTAACAGTGTAATAACAGGTCTTAATGATAGTGTTAATGGTATTGACGGTCCTCTGATCGTGTGTAATTAATATACCATTAATGACGTGTTAATCAGGTCTTGTAACGGCCATTTTAATAACCCCTTGAATGTTCGTGCCATTGGAGATCCAGTAGTCTTCCCGTTGCAGGCTTAGATCCGGAGGCTTGACACGTGGTAGCTCCAGAGCTTCCCTCTTGGGGGGGGGGGGGGAGGTTCGGAGCTGCTAAACATGTGGTAGCACCAGAGCTTCCCTCTACTGGGGGTTAGGTTCGGGGCCACTAGACACGTGGCATGACCGGAGCTTCCCTATGAAGGGCGTCAAGTATGGCCCTATGATACACATGGCAGCACTAGAGCTACCCAAACGACGGAGGCAGGTCCAGTGCCGCGGGACACGTGGAGCCTTCAGAAGTCTTCAACTCAGATAGGTCGAACTCCGTAGTTTTAATCACGGTAACAATGGGTACCTGGTATCTAGGGTACCGACATAGGACTTGTGCTCAGAAGAATTGGTTGTTTGTTCATGTGCAGGTATTGCTTGAGGTCAAGACATGGCTGGTGATAGGATCCATTGAACTAGTCTTAGGAAGAACATGAGGTTCAACAACCAAGTTCGAGAGGAATTGTGATTGAGTTGATCGGGAGATCACACAACATGTTTGGGTCAAGAACAATGCATATGAAGGTATCGTGGACGTTGTTGGAAGGTGTTTGCAGGTGTGCAAGGAGTGCATGGACGTGGAAATATTGTTCCAGGGCATGATGAAGAGAAGTGAACTTAAAGAATTGGTCAAAAAGGTCCAGCCGACTGGATTATGCCTCATGCTGCGGCTGAGGTGGTTATGGTTTGTTTATGGAAAGTTTCGAGTTTGTTTTGGTTAGGTTTCATGTGGGTCACGAAGTTGAGTTGTTTTAGAAATATGGGATACGTTCCTAAGGTGTTTGGAAGTCTTAAGATTGCTTCTATCTGCGTATGGAAGAGTCTTGAGCAGTTATCGAAAGTTTCGGTTGAAAATGAGTAGGACTAGAGTCCTAGTTTGGATTGGGTTGGCCTTAGGACTGGTTATAAAATCAAGGGAGGCCAGAGCTTGTGGTGAGACGACTTTGGGCTGTTCCTCTTGTGTTTTGATCAATAAAATTCATAGTTTAAAAGAACTTTTCTGCCTTGTTCATTTGACTTGTTTAAGACAAGTTTTTCTCGTCGAGTTTGCTTTGGTGTTTTTATCATAACCCAAGTTTTACAGATCCAATTGACGTGATTCTTTTTGGATGTCTTCATAATTTGATTATATTTCATACGTGAAAATTTCACTATCATTGGATTTGTGGTTTCCGATCTACACGAGTTTCTTTGCAGTATTGCAGATCTGGTTTCTTACTCGGATAGAACATATTGACCTTTGTTCGATCTTTCGATCATAACTTTAGTTTTTCTCGACGGTTTTCCGTGATTCTTGTTGCCATGTCTTTGTGACTTGATTCTCTACGATATACCACTTTTATCACGGTTGAACACGTTTAGATCAGTTGCACACAAGGTTCCTTAATAGATTGATTGTGTGCTGAGGGGTTTTTGTTGCTTCCGCTGAAAAAAGTTTTAATCTACCATTCACCCCCCTCTGGTAGCTTTTCATGTGATCTTCGATCCTACAATTGGTATAAGAGCCACAATGCTCTAATCTTTGTGATTTGCATGTGTTTTGACTAATTATCATAGAGAAATACTCCGCAAAATCTTGTGTGTTTAGTGGCATTGATTTTCAGCTTTGGAAGGTACATATGGGGGCTTTCATCTAGGTTTAAGGCTTCACAATATGGGAAAAGGTGTACAAGCCGTACAAGTCACGTCTATGAACATGAGAGATGTTGATAACAACAACAAGTCGTGAAACTTGATCATACAAGGATTGACTCAAAGCAACTTCAATCGAGTTGCACACCTCCAATCTGCGTACAATGTTTGGAAAGCTCTATGTGATTATCATGAAGGATCCAACATTATCAAGGAGGTAAGACAAGACATGTTCAAGAAAGAATACATGCACTTTGAGATGCAACCCGATGAGTCAACCGGTGACCTCTTTGCTCGCTTTAACAAAATTTTCAGCAACTTGCATAGTGTCAATGTTATTTTTTCAGATGCTGAGAATGATAGGCAATTACTAAGTGAATTAGACATGTCAATTTGGGAGATGGAAGTTACATCTATTCGTGAATCTACTGTCATGAGTACACTTACTTTGGATGTGCTATATTCTAAGTTGAAAACTCATGAAATTGACATAATCTCATGTAAGAACCCCAACAAGTCTCTTGCATTTGTTTCTCAACGTGAAATGCCTAGATCTGGCCAATCTTCATCATGTGGCACACTTGTTTTGTTTTCCTCTCTAACCCTTGAATAGATTGAAGAGTTTCTAGAGGAGGAACTTGCACTCATCTCTACTCGATTCTCAAAAGCATTGCAAAATATGAGAACTAGAAGGAGAGGAAGTGTCGGTTCTCAACGATGCTTTGAATTTGGTAAGACAAGACATTTTCGTACAGATTGACCTAACCTTTCAGGTCCTTCTATTCATGATAGAAAGCAAAATAAGTTCAGGTCTCCTTCTGGCAACAACAACAAGAAAAAGAAGACTTTCACAAAACGTCAAGTGGTGGACCATATCCTCTCAGCTCTACTAGACAACAACATGAGCAATGTGGACTCCAAAAGTGATGAGGATGAAGACAATTTGGCAACTATGTGTTTCATGGCGGGCAACTCAAGATTAAGTATGGAGGAAGCAGAACGCAACAGTGATGATGAAGAGGTATGTCCCACTTGCGAAGAAATGTGTGATGCTATTTCTCGTGCCACTGTTATACTTAAGAAAAAGGATAAAAAACTTAGAGACAATGCTGTTAAAATTGAATAACTAGAATTTGAAATTAATCATTTGAAACCTTTGATTCCTAGCGATAATTCATGTTCCTCATGTGAGCTTATATATGAACAATTTTCCTCCCTAAGAAGTGCACACACTTCCACACTTGATAAAATTGTGTTAGAAATTGAGAAGAACAGAAAGCTTGCTGCACTTAATGATAAAATCTTGAAAGATGCTAGCTGTTCAACAATTGATTTGCGTTGTTCTAGCTGTGATGATGTTAATAAGAAATTGCATGAAGCTATGAATGAGATTTCTATTTAAACAATGCTTTACGTTCTCATGAAGTTAAATATTATTCTAATTGCAAACTAAAAGGAAAAATTCATTTGAAAACTGCCTAGACTAGTCTAAGAAACTTGATGACATGAATAGGACACTAGAGCGGTTTTGTAATGGCAATAAAGATCTGAACTTGCTGTTGAATTCCCCTAAATCATGTAATGATAAAACAGGTTTATATTTTGATTCCCATGCTCATCCACCTAAAATTGTAAATTCATTAGGAAGTGGTTTGATTCAAACAGCTCCTAAATAAAAAGAAGTGATTTTCAAATCTGCAGGAGTGTTGTCTCTTTCAGTTTTTAATAAACATGTTGCTTGCTCATCTAGACATGAACATAAATTTAAATTTCATTGTACCTACTCGGGTAGAGATGGTCATGTCATAGATTTTTGTTATAGACTAGCTAAATAATAGAAAAGGGAAAGAATGCAAGCTAGATCTCATAACTCTCATGCAAAATTTGTTACACATGCTAAATTGAATGTCAGGAACATGCAACCTGCTGTTATGAGTCAAAAACATGCAAAGTTTGCTACCAATCCTACTGTTTTTCATGTTACACATGTAACACCTCGTAGGTCAGTAGTTGGGAACAAAAATCCTCAAACTTTGGCTCATAAACCTGTTGTTTTATCTCATTTTTCGTGTGTTATTCCTACTGCACATTGTGTGACTCAATACTGGATTCCTAAATGCCTTTTGACTAACCCCAGTATTGAGTCATCGATGTATTGTGCTTCTATGTAGGTTACACGCATGAGGAAGGAGAACATTTGGATTGTGGATTCAGGTTGCTCACACCACATGACTGGTAAGAAAGATTGGTTCTTCTCCCTCTCTTTTGTGTCACGTGTAGAGAATGTTACTTTTGCCGATAATTCTTCAACTCCTATAATTGCTAAGGGTTCGGTTAGAGTAAATAATCACTACACTTTGAAGGATGTGGCACTTGTTAAAAATTTGAAATACAACTTGCTTTTTGTTTCACAATTGTTAGATAAAATCTGGAAATTATTTTCACTAAAAATTGCTACAAGGTTGTAGATTCAAATAGTGAGTTCATTTTTAATATGTCTCGGTTTTGAAGAGTTTTTAAATTTTATTTTGATATGTCATCCTCTAAGCATAGGTGTCTAGTTGCTAATGATTTGAAAGACTTATATTTTTGGCATCGTAGACTTAGTCATATAGGCTTTGATCATCTCACACGTGTTAGTGTTCTTGATTGCATACGTGGGCTGCCTAAGCTTAAAGGGGACAAAGAAATTGTGTAATCTTCTTGTAGACTTGCTAAGATGGTTGCAGGTTTACATACTCCTCTCACAATGACCATGACAACTAAACTGGACAACTTTTGCACCTAGACACCGTAGGTACTTCACGTGTTCAATCTTTTAGAGGTAAATGTTATGTTCTTGTGATTGTTGATGATTGTTCTAGATACTCTTGGGTTCACTTTATGGCATCTAAGAATGAAGCTTTTATTCACTTTAAAACTTTATTTCTTATATTATTTGTTGATCACCCAAGATTTTTAAAAGAAATTAGAAGTGATAACGGAACTGAATTTAAAAATTAATCGAATGATAACTTTTGTGTTGAAAATGGAATAGATCATTAGTTTTATTCACCCTATGTACCTTAACAAAATGATGTCGTAGAGAGAAAGAATAGAACATTAGTTGAGATGGCTAGGACTATGCTTGATGAATATCAAACTCATAGAAAATTTTTAAAAAATGCAATTGCAACCGCCTGTTATGTCTCAAATCGTGTTTTCTTGCGTGCTAAGCTAGGAAAAACTCCATATGAGCTTTGGTTTGGACATAGGCTAGAGTCACACACTTTAGGGTCTTTGGTTGCAAATGCTTTTTTGAGAAACATGGTAATCTTGATAAATTTGAAGCTAGATCTGCTGATGGCATGTTTCTTGGTTATCCATCTCATACTAGAAGCTACCGTGTGCTTTTACTTGACACTAACAAAATTGTGAAGACTTATGACGTTTCTTTTGATGAAGCTAGCTCAGGTACTAGCTCTAATATTGCAGGTTCAGATCCATGTCTGCATGGGGAGAGTATTTTCATTGAAGAAGATGAAGAAGCAATGTTGCTGCCCAAAAATTCAGAAGCAAATGACGTTGATCATGCTGCTGATTTTGCACCACAACCATCACCAACAACTACTACAGCTGGTACAGATCATCCTCAAGCCACAGGTTCTTTGATCTGTGATGAACATGAAGAAGAAGAAGCTTGTGAAGTGTGTACTCCCCTCCGCGTCCTCAAAAGTCATCCTCTACAACAAATTATTGGAAGCTTGCACGAACGAGTTACACGGTCTAGGTTTGCAATCCAAACTCTCACGCTCATTCTGCGTTTGTTGCTTCTTTTGAACCCAAAGATATATGACACGCACTCACTAATAAATCTTGGATTATTGTCATACAAGAAGAGTTATAAAATTTTGAAAGAAATAATGTTTTGAAACTTTTACCTCCACCTCAAGGTCACACTTTAATTGGAACTAAATGGGTGTTTAAAAATAAAGAAAAAGTGAGGATGGGGTTGTGTTTAGCAATAAGGCTAGGTTGGTTGCTCAAGGTTTCACACAAGTTGAAGGTCTAGATTTTGATGAAACTTTTGCTCTTGTTGCTAGATTAGAAGCCATAAGAGTTTTGTTAGCTGCATCTAAAGGATTCAAGTTATATCAAATAGATGTTAAAAGTGCTTTTCTTAATGTCTACATAGATGAGGAGGTTTATGTCAAGCAACCACCGGGTTTTGAAAATCCAAATTTTCCTAATCATGTTTTCAAACTGTCTAAAGCTTTGTACGGTCTCAAACAAGTCCTTAGAGCATTGTATGATAGGTTAAAAACATTCTTACTTGAAAAGGGTTTTACCTTGGGAAAAGTTGCTAAAATAGTTTTTGTACTTAAGCATGGTAATGACTCATTATTCGTTCAAGTTTATGGGGATGATATTATCTTTGGTTGTGCTTCTCATGATCTTCTGTCCAAGTTTGCAGCTATGATGAGTTCAGAATTTGAGATGAGTATGATGGGAGAACTCACGTACTTTTTGGGGCTGCAAATCAAGCAAACCAAGGAGGGTATTTTTGTGCATCAAACGAAGTATATGAAAGACCTTAAGCGCTTCAACATGGACAAAAGCAAGCCTCTTCGAACACCAATGGGAACAACAATAACGCTTGAACTTTATGAAGATGGTGAACCAGTGGATAAAAAAGAATATAGAAGCATGATTGGGTCACTTTTGTACCTCACGGCACTG
The DNA here is from genome assembly GCA_036927565.1 of Tuctoria greenei. Lineage (NCBI taxonomy): Eukaryota > Viridiplantae > Streptophyta > Magnoliopsida > Poales > Poaceae > Tuctoria > Tuctoria greenei. The sequence goes on from JAYESD010000002.1 coordinate 260,161,287, forward strand.
AGGCCGGACATACAATTTAGCGTGTGTCTTTGTGCACGATTTCAAGCTTCCCCACGTGCTTCACATCGTCAAGCCGTCAAAAGAATTCTCAGGTACTTAGATTGAACTCAAGAATTTGGTATTTGGCTTCCTTCTTCCTCAACCGTTACTTTAAAAGCTTTTTCGGATGTTGATTTTGGGGGTTGTAGAATTGATAGGTGTGACATCCGGTTCTGAAACTGGACCAAGCGTGATGCATATGTGTGTCCAGGATGTTTAACACAGATACACAAGTGATTCACAAATGATAAATAGTTAATTACCACAGCTTTTATTACAATATTCAAATAATCCTCAAATTACAAGTCTAATGATCAATATTGACTATATCTGCAACGAAAATAATCTATTTAAGCAACTAAGCAAACTAATAAAACTGAGAAAATAGGGTAGCGCGGCTCCAAGCAACATCATAGGCAAGTCGACGGCAGCACACAACCTAGTACTCTGCATTATCCTTAAGGTACTCCTAAACATCACCTGAAACTGTTGGTGGGGGAATTACAAGTGTGAGTACATGTCGTACTCATCAAGTGTGGAAAATAATGACATGTAGCTTGAATAAGGAATTGATAATAAATAATGTCTAATTGCTGAAAAGTACATTTAAACATGTAAAAAGCATACTAAGATGTCTATGTGAATTTATCCCAACATAACCCAAATAATTACCTATAACAAGTCCATTACCATCAATTACCATTATGTCACATCCAACAATGATTATCCATCCAAATACCAATTTCTTACCATTATCTTCGACCATATTTAGTTATCACAACTCATACCATAACCATGACCTTCCCAAATCCCAAGTTCCACTCTAATCATGGAAGTTGTCCAGGTGCTCATAACCAGGAGCATGGCTATCATGATAGTTTTTAACACTCTCTGCAGATGTTGTACCACTTTACCCACAAGTTCATGATTTCGTCACCCGTCGGCGACTAAAGAACTCTCCCTTCTGCCAATTACACTTCCTTAGATGTACGGCCAAGAGATCAAAAATATCCTTTACAGAGGGACTACCAGCATATTCAAACCCACTGAGGTTTCACCAGTAGTGATGCCTCCAACTAAGCACATCCAACCAAGGGACCCCTCTTGTGCCGTTTAGATCCCAGGGCAGCCCTGCCACTATTGCAAACCCATCTGACTCCCATTCCCCGTTCCTCCAAATGATCTGAATCAATGCTGGTGATACTCCTAATTAATTGGCTAAGCCGCACCCAGCCTTGGCCTTGTGATGGCACTGTAGTCCTAGCTTATTCTCGCATGAACCGGTCCTTAGATCTAAAACAAGCAAAACCACCATAACATCCAACCCAATCCACAATCTATGCTTGCTTAGATCTCCCAAGTCCCATGTTACCAATTAACCATATTCATCAATTTATATCATCCATAGGTTCATTAAACAAAGAGTAAGCATTTTGGTTGTTTTTTCATCCCAATAAATTAGAGCGAAACAAAAAGGTAAAAAACCCTTCTCGGCTCTCTATAATACATTCCAAGTGACAAGGATGGTCAACCAAGTCTAGTAAACACCTATTAATGGGTTTCCCATCAAATTGACACAAGCATGCAGTTTTGCAACCAAAACATTTAAAAACAGGATCAAAATGATCAAGGACACTTGCCTTGCTCCTAAGCTTGGTTAGGGTCCAAGGCTTCAAAGTTCTAGTATTGGAGGTCCTCGACAGCACCTTCTAGCGCAACACCTTCTATTCCGCGTAATAGACATACAGAACAACCATTACAATTAATAAATGCTCATATATTACTCAATATGCTATGACATGCATGATTAATGCAATTATGTGGTAAAACTTGTTAATAAGTTGCTATCAATGTTTACTAACTAGTTACAATGGTATTTAACAAGTTTGAATAGTTTTTGAGTTGATTTGAATCAAATTGGAATTAATTTAGCCTGAAACAGATTCAAACATCAGACTAGTCCGCTGTCAGGGCCGAACTAGTCCGCCCTATACAGAATCTGCAATTTAGGGTTTTCTTGACCATCGAGAATTGGGATTGAATTCACATGGAAAAGATAAAGTAGAGGGTGTACCACGTGCTTAGAGCTCCAAGGGTCAAGAATTGGGTGCAACACTTGGATCTTGACGATTAGGGCTTGATGGTGGAGAGTTGAGGTTGAATTGGTGATGAAGAACGGAAAGTCGATGAAGATTTTGCTTGATTCATCCTCCTTCGTGTTATCCCCCTCCTCCTTCTTGCTGGATCTTCTCTTGATGGCGGCTCCCACGAACTAGGGTTGAGGGTTTCTTCAATTGTGGCAAAGAGATGAAAAGTTGGGGTGGTGGTTTGTTTATATAGAGGTGGAGAGGTAGGATTTGATGGATTTCGAGTCTAAGGTGGGTGGAGGCCGTGCTGGGGTCCCACATGGGCTCCACAAGGGTTGGACACAACGTTCTTCGGCCCAGTAAAGGTAAATACCCAATAACAATTCATGGAGGAAAAGATTGAATCCAAGTCGGGCACACCGGACAAGTCCGCTTGGGGCCGGGCTAGTCTAATATTGAACGGAGACATCAACAGACAAGTCCGATGGGGTCGTACGGACAAGTCTGGGGTAATAGGCCGAACAAGTCCGGGATGGCAAAGAAAAGGTTTCCTGGACTAAAATTCAACAAGGAACAGACTAGTCCGCTTGAACTAGGACAAGTCCAGACAAACATTAGAGACCAAACCGGACTAGTCCGTGCATTGTGGTGGACAAGTCCGGGCTCTGAAAGAAACTGAATTTCCTGAAGAAGAATAGGGTCACTGGACTAGTGCGGGGTTAAGACCAGACAAGTCCGCACCTTGATAGTTTTAAATTGTTGTTTTGTCCTAAATTCATTTTAATCTTGTTCCTTTTATGTTGCTTAAGGTTAAACATGTATAAGAATGTATGCAATGCATGATGGATGAAAATGAGGGTGTTACAAACCTACCCCCCTTAAAATGAATCTCGCCCTCGAGATTCGACGTGGAAGGAAAGAGATAGGGAAATTCTTTCTTGGTCTTATCTTTTAGCTCCCAAGTTGCTTCTGATTCTGTATGATGCTTCCATTGTACTTTGCACCATCTAATCACCTTGTTCCTTGTGACTCTCTCATTGGTTTCCAAGATTTTGACCGGCTGCCCGGCACAAGTCAAATCTGCATCCAATTCCAATTCTTCCATTGGTACTTATTCTTTCGGTACCCTTAAGCACTTCTTGAGCTAAGAAACATGAAACACATCATGAACATCGGAAAGATGTGCTGACATCTCTAACTTATATGCCACTTCTCCACGTTTGTCCAAAATCTTGAATGGCCCAAGATAGCGATGTGCCAACTTGCCTCTGACATTAAACCGCTTATGACCTAGCATAGGTGATACCTTCAGGTACACAAAGTCTCCCTTCAAACGCTAAGTTTCTCCGCCTATTATCCGCATAGCCCTTTTATCTTGTTTGAGGGGCCCTCAAGTTCTCGCGGATTATCTGAACTTGCTTTTTAGCCTCTTGCAACACATCCGGTCCAAACACTTGGTTCTCTCCTGTCTCGTTCCAAAAAAAGTGTCCTACACTTCCTTCCATATAGTGTTTTATATGACAACATCTTCAAGTTGGCTTGGTAACTGTTATCGTAGGAAAACTCAGCATACGGCAAGCTCTTGTCCCAGCTGCGTCCATGCTTCAGGGCACAAGCTCTCAACATATCTTCCAATATTTGGTTGGTCCTCTTGGTTTGTCCATCAGTTTGTGGATGATATGCTGAACTGAAATTTAACCTTGTGCCCATAGCTTCGTGCAGTTTCTGCCAGGACCTAGAGGTGAATTGAGACCCTCGGTCGGACACTATTTTCTTGGGTACTCCGTGTCGGCATACAATTTTCTCCATGTACAACTCGGCTAACTGTGCAGTGGTATACTTGGTCTTGACGGGAATGAAATGAGCCGATTTAGTCAACCGATCCACAACAACCCATATTGAGTCATAGCCGGACTGGGTTCACGATAATCCAACTATGAAGTCGATACCGATCTCTTCCCACTTCCACTACGGAATCTTTAATGGATGCAATAATCTAGCTGGCCTTTGATGTTCAGCTTTGACTCGTTGGCATACATCACATAGTGCAACGTACTCTTCTATGTCCTTCTTCATGTTGGCCCACCAATAACAAGTCTTCAAGTCTTTGTACATCTTTGTACAACTGGTATGGATTGAGTAAGGTGAGTCATGTGCCTCCTTCAATATCGTTTCCCGAATATGCTTTACATTAGGAACAACAATCCGTTTCCCAAGCCATAGAGTACCTTGGTCATCCTCATCAAATCTGAATTCTCTCCCTTCTTGGGTCCTTTCTTTGATTTCTTGAACTTCCTCATCCTTGGTTTGACCTTCTCGAATTTCTTGATCCAAGGTTGGATTCACTTCCATTGCTCCCGTCTCATTCACAAATCCAACATTCAACCATTCGAACTCCTTACATAGCTCAGGTAGCAATTCCCTAACGGTGAGCTAGTGGCTTGCTCCCTTTTGGCTTAAAGCATCAGCCACTACGTTGACTTTTCCTCGGTGATAGTTTATTCCCACATCATAATCCTTGATGGGTTCCAACCATCATCACTGGCTCAAATTCAGATCCGTCTGAGTGAATATGTACTTGAGACTCTTATGATCTATATAGATCTCACATCTATGGCCAAGAACGTAATGTCTCCAAATCTTCAATGCATGCACTACGGCTTCAAGTTCGAGATCATGCGTAGGATAATTCTGCTCATGTTTCTTCAACTGCCTGGATGCATAAGCTACTACTCGGCCTTCTTGCATTAGTACACAACCAAGTCCTTTCCTTGAAGCGTCGCAATATATATCAAAACTCTTGCTCACATTTGGCAATACCAACACAGGTGTTGTTGTCAACCTCTTCTTAAGCTCCTCAAAACTGTCATGACAAGCTTGAGTCAGTTGAAATGCCTTCCCCTTCATTAGTAACTCGGTCATGGGCTTCGCTATCTTGGAAAAATCCTTGATGAACCGACGGTAGTATTCAGCCATTCCAAGAAAACTCCGGATTTCCTTCACATTCAGCGGTGGCTCCCATTTCAGCACATCTCTCACTTTTCCTGAGTCAATTGATACTCCTCCTCCCAAAATGATATTTCCCAAAAATGATCCTTCCCTTAACTAAAACTGGCACTTGCTGAATTCGGCATATAATTGATGTTTTCTCAATTTCTGCAATGTGAGCCTCAAATGCTCTTCATGTTCCTCCTCACTTTTCGAGTAGACCATAATGTCATTAATGAACACTACCACGAACTTATCCAAATACTCCATGAAGACCTTATTCATGAGATACATGAAATACGCAGGTGCATTCGTCAATCCAAAGGACATAATGGTGTATTCATAAGATCCATATCGTGTCCGAAAAGCTATTTTAGGTATATCCGACGGTCTAATCTTCATTTGGAAGTAGCCTGACCTCAAATCGATCTTGGAGAAAACACATGCACCCTTCATCTGGTCGAACAAATCCTCTATACAAGGCAATGTATACTTATTCTTGATCATCACCTCGTTGAGAGCTCGATAATCCGCACACATCCTTTGGGATCCATCCTTCTTGTCCACGAATAGCACTGGCGCTCCCCAAGGCAAAGAGCTTGGGCGAATGAAACCCTTTTCTAGCTACTCTTGAATCTGTTTCTTGAGCTCTGCTAACTCCATAGGAGGCATCCTATATGGCCTCTTAGCTATAGTTGTAGTTCCAGGTATTAACTCAATAACAAACTATATGTCACGATCAAGCGGCATACCTGGCAACTCATCTAGAAACACATCCGAAAATTCACACACCACTGGGATCTCCTCTATTGCTGCACCGTCCATTTGATTAAGCTCCACTTGCTTTGGTGGGTGTTGAGATGCTTCAAACTCTATGCTGACCCCTTCTTCATTTGTCAACTTCACCATCTTTGTGGCGCATTGAATTATCCCATTGTGCTTCATTAACCAGTCCATACCAAGTATTATGTCCAAGTCTTGCGAATCGAAAACGATAAGGTTGGCCAAGAAGTCTACCCCCTTATTCTAAGGCTTACTTTTGGACATACTATATTCGTCCGCATCTCCCCTCTAGGAGACATAACCAACAAGGTATACTTCATATGAGATATGGGGAAACTATATTTGGCAACATACTTCGATGCAATGAATGAATGTGATGCTCCAGAATCAAATAACATAGTTGTTGGGTTGGAGTTTGCGAGGAACATACCAATCACAACGTCATCCGCTTGTTGCGCCTCCTCCGTAGAGACATGGTTCACCTTGCCACGAACAAGATTTTGGGGTCCACGGTTGCCTTGTGATGCTCCTCCATTCAATCTTGGGTTCTGTCTTGGAGCATTGTTTCATTGACCAAGGCCTGACTTAGGACATTGAGAAAGTGTCCTACCTCACCACAAGTATAGCAAGGCCTTGCCGCACCAGAATTGTTTGGACGAGCTTGATTTTGAGCATTAGCAGGAAATTTTGTGCGGGGTGCTTGAGGCATTGGAGGACGAGGTGCTTGAATAGCGGGGCGTTGCTGAATAGGCTGAGCTGGGCGTGGTGGAATAGCAGCACGATATGCAGGAGCAGAGTGGCTGTAGTATGGTGGATTTGGTGGTGCAAAGCGGGGGCGAACATTGCTTCCTTGTGGTTGTCCTTGATATGGCATCTTCCTCTTATTATCCTGCTCCATCTCACGGATCTTGTTCTCAACCACAATTGCTTTGTCCACAAGCTTCTGGAAATTTGCATAGTCACAATTGAGCAATTGGACTTGAAGCTCATTGTTTAGGCCTCTCATGAATAAATAATGCTTGCGGTTGTCCTGATTAACATCTTCCGCAGCATACCTTGAGAGTTGAGTGAATTTATTGAGATACTCACTCACACTTGCCTTTCCCTGCCTTAGGTTCTCAAATTCTTGCCTTTTCAAGATCATAACACCCTCAGGCACAAAGTGAGAATGGAAACTCTCCTTGAGTTCAGCCCAAGTGATCCTCTCTTGATTTTCATGGGCGCTACATAGTGAGTCCCATCAATCCGCAGCTGCTCCAACTAGTTGATGGGAAGCAAAAAGAACCTTCTCCCTATCATTGCATTGCACAATGACGAGCTTCTTCTCCACAGATTTCAGCTAATCGTCAGCTTCCGTAGGATTTGTGGCTTGAGCAAAAGTAGGTGGCCTAGTCCTCATAAACTCTCCTAATTTGTTATGAGGCAGCGGTGGTGGTGGTGGTGGAGGCATATGGGGGTGATTTTGATTATTGGCTTGCAGCTATCCCAAGGTCTGCATCACGGTCTACATCAGCTGATTTTGCATAGCCAACAACTGTTGAATGTTGACAGCCTCAGGTATAGGTCCATTGTTGTTATTCTGAGATGATCCATCGTTCTCCTCATTCTCATTGGCATCCCTTTGGTTGCGAGTCCTCGACATCTGAAGAAAGATCAAGAGAGAAGAATTTAGAAAACGTCCCCAACTATATGCATAGAGGGATATGAAACTAAGCAACTACCTACACTAGCCTATATGGATGTGGCAAACACTAAAGCATCACACAATCCTCTACTAAGCACACAAGCAAAAATTATATAGCAAACAGCACACCAAACGACCCACAATGCTTCCTGAGTGTTCCTATGTGCTTTAAAGTGTCCATTCTATCTAGGCTGCATCCTACGGTCAACCTGTGGCTCTCATACAAATTTGTGACACCCGGTTCCGAAACTGAACCAAGCGTGAGGCATATGTGTGTCCAGTATGTTTAACACACATACACAAGTGATTCACAAATGATAAATAGATAATTACCACATCTTTTATTACAATATTCAAATAATTCTCAAATTATAAGTCTAATGATCAATATTGACTATATTTGCAACGAAAATAATCTATTTAAGCAAGCAAACTAACCAAACTGAGCAAATAGGGTAGCGTGGCTCCAAGCAACACCACAGGCAAGTCGACAGGAGCACACATCCTAGTACTCTGCATTATCCTCAAGGTACTCCCAAACATCACCTGAAACTGTTGGTGGGAGAATTGCAAGGGTGAGTACATGTCGTACTCAGCAAGTGTAGAAAATAATGGCATGTAGCTTAAATAAGGAAATGATAATAAATAATGGATAATTGTTGAAAAGTACATTTAAAACATGTAAAAAGCATACTAAGATGTCTATGTGAGTTTATCCCAACATAACCCAAATAATTATCAATAACGAGTCTATTACCATCAATTACCATTATGTCACATCCAACAATGATTATCCATCCAAATACCAAGTTCTTACCATTATCATCAACTATATTCAGTTATCACAACTCAGACCATAACCATGACCTTCCCAAATCTTAAGTTCCACTCTAATCATGGAAGTTGTCTAGGTGCTCACAACCGGGAGCACGACTATCATGATAGTTTTAACACTCTCTGCAGAGGTTGTACCACTTTATCCACAAGTTTGTGATTTCGTCACTCGTCGACGACTAAAGAAACCTCTCTTCCGCCAATTACACTTCCTTATTAGTATGGCCAAGAGATCACAAAATAGCCTTTACAAAGGGACTACCAGCATATTCATACTCACTAAGGTTTCACCGGTGGTGATGCCTCCAACTGAACACATCCAACCAAGAGCCCCCTCTTGTGCCGTTCGGATCCCAGGGCAGTCCCGTCACTATTACAAACCCATCCGACTCCCATTCTCTGCTCCTCCAAATGATCTGAATCAATACTGCTAATACACCTAATTAATTGGCTAAGTCGCACCCATACTTGGCCCTGTGGTGGCACTGTAGTCCTAGCTTATTCTCGCATGAACCGGTCCTTAGATCTAAAACAAGCAAAACCACCATAACGTCCAACCCAATCCACAATCCATACTTGCTTAGATCTCCCAAGTCCCATGTTACTAATTAACCATATTCATCAATTTATATCATCCATAAATTCATTAAATCATGAGTAAGCATTTTAATTGTTTTCCCATCCCAATTAATTAGAGCAAAGAAAAAAGGTAAAAGCCCTTCCCGACTCTCTATAATACATTCCAAGCGACAAGGATGGTCAACCAAGTCTAGTAAACACTTTTAAATGGGTTTCCCATCAAATTGACACAAGCATGCAGTTTTGCAACCAAAACATTTAAAAACAGGATCAAAATGATCAAAGACACTTGACTTGCTCCTGAGCTTGGTTTGGGTCAAAACCTTTAAAGTTCTGGTACTGGAGGTCCTCGACAACACCTTCTAGTGCAACACCTTCTATTCTGCGTAATAGACATACAAAACAACCATTACAATCAATAAATGCTCATATGTTACTCAATATGTCATGACATGCATCATTAATGCAATTATGTGGTAAAACTCGTTAGTAAGTTGCTATCAATGTTTACTAACTAGTTACAATGGTGTTTAACAAGTTTGAATAGGTTTCGAGTTGTTTTGAATTAAATTGGAATTAATTGAGCCTGAAACAGATTCATACACTAGACTAGTCTGCTGTCAGGGCCGGACTAGTACGCCCTATCAGAATCTGCAATTTACGATTTTCTTGACCATCAAGAATTGGGATTGAATTCACATAGAAAAGTGAAAGTAGAGGGTGTACCACGTTCTTAGAGCTCCAAGGGTCAAGAATTGGGTGCCACACTTGGATCTTGACGATTAGGGCTTGATGGTGGAGAGTTGAGGGTGAATTAGTGATGAAGAACGGAAAGTCGATGAAGATCTTGCTTGATTGATCCTCCTTCGTGTTCTCCCCTTCATCCTTGCTGCTGGATCTTCTCTTGATGGCGGCTCCCACGAACTACAGTTGAGAGTTTCTTCAATTGTGGCAAAGAGATGAAAAGTTAGAGTGGTGGGGCGTTTATATAGAGGTGGAGAGGTAGGGTTTGATGGATTTTGAGTCTAAGGTGGGTGGAGGCCGTGCAGGGGTCCCACATGGGCTCCACAGGGGTTGGACATGATGTTCTTGGGATCAATTAAGATAAATACCCAATAAAAATTCATGAAGGAAAAGATTTAATCCCAGCCGAGCACACCGGACAAGTCCGCTTGGGACCGAACTAGTCCAATATTGAACAGAGACATCAACGAACAAGTCTGATGGGGTGGTACGGACAAGTTCTTTTTGGAACAGAGACATTTTCGGACAAGTCCGGGGTAATAGGATGGACAAGTCCGGGATGGCAAAGAAAAGGATTTCCGGACTAAATTTCGACAAGGAACGGACTAGTCTGCTTGAACCACAGACAAGTTCGGACAAACATCACAGACCAAACCGGACTAGTCCGTGCATTGTGCAGGACAAGTCCGGGCTCTGAAAGAAACTGAATTTCCTGAAGAAGAATAGGATCACCAAACTAGTCTAGGGTTAAGATCGGACAAGTCCGCACCCTGACAATTTTAAATTGTTGTTTGTCCTAAATTCATTTTAATCATGTTCCTTTTATCTTGATTAAGGTTAAACATGTATAAGAATGTATGCAATGCATGATGGATAAAAATGAGGGTGTTAAAATAGGAAAAGTACTTTGGGTGCTTGTCATTTTCTTGGTAATTCACTTGTTGCTTGGTCCTCTAGAAAACAAAATTCAGTTGCACAATCCACGGCTGAATCTGAATAAGTAGCTACTGCTAGAGCTTGCTCACAAATTCTTGGGATTATTCAAACACTTAAGGACTATGGGGTTGATCTAAATAGTTTTCCACTGTTTTGTGATAACACTTGTGTCATTTGCATTGCTAAAAACCCTGTGCAACATTCGAGAACAAAGCACATTGACATTAGGTATCACTTTCTCAGTGATAATGTTGAAAAAGGAAACATTGTGCTTCACCATGTAGATATCGAACAACAATTGGCTGATATTTTTACAAAACCTTTGGATTTCACTCGTTTTTGTTTCATTGGTAGTGAAATAGGGGTTATGCATCCTCATGGCTTAAATTGGGGGGGGGGGGGGGGGTTGAAACTCGAGAAGTCTATGTGTGAACCTGAATTTAAAATAATATGAGCATAAGTATTTCATACGTACATGACTTTGTGATTTCTTTTACATGTTGAAAGTGCTTACTACATTACTCGTGTTATACATTTTGTAGTTTTTGCCATGACTAGTAATTGGAATAATTACGTACACTAAATCTGGTCATGATCGAACTTTCTTACTGTTTTAAACTTGTTGCATGTTCACAAGTGTTTTTAATAATGAAAAATTAATCAATCAACTATCCACATTGAGCTTTTATGATCAAATAGAAAAAATGAGAAAATATCAAGAGAATATGCATGCAAAAAATGAGAAAAGATCAAGAGAATATGCATGCATTGTATTCTTCTTTTGAGATGGTCTATCATTGCACTTAGATATGAACTTGGAAGAAGTTGTGTATGGCTAAAACCATATTCTTAAGCTTCTGATTGTTAAATGGCATAGGTTTAGCTTGGTTGATTAGAATAAGGCTGATGCAGCATATAATCTCTTGCAAATGTCATATGATCTAAATTTGTGCTTTGAAAAATAATAAAAATACAGCAACAAGTGTCATGCTTTCAGGTCTTGAAATAGTTAAGTTTGTGAGATCATGACTTGCTTAAATTGAAAAATACACTTGATCTCTAGCATGGCTTACACTATTTTATGTATCTCATTGATGTAATAGTGTAAGTTACTTGATTGTATGACTTGGATGAGCTTTGTTTTGTATGTATATGTTATAGTATACCCATAACTATTGAAATTTCTCTTTTGAACCTTGCTGAAGACATTGTCAAAGGGGGGAAAATATGTAGAGGGGAGAAATATTTCTTTTTAATTTTTTTTCTAATTTGAATTTCAAAAGGGGGAGAAAATTGTTTTCAAAACTTTTCATGTGAATAAGCCAATGTTTGGATTTTAAGTGGTGTTGCCAATGCATTCATCAAGGGGGAGATTGTGAGACCTATGTGTGTTGAATACATTAACAATTATGTTAAACGTGTAGGTTTACAAGAAAGTTTTGAATATACTTGAGAAACACACTTCGCACTGTCCGAACTTTTGCTGCACGTGTTTTTCGTTCCAGAATATTCGAACTTTTCTTGTATAATGCATAGCGATTGTTTTGGACTGTCTGAACATTTTATGTGTTGAAATAATCGTGTGGTTGCTATATTTTTCATTTGCCATGTTTCAAACTTGCTTTACACTTGTGGGAATATTTTCTTAGTACTTTTGGACTAAGTTTTTGATGTGTTTTGGCTGATCAGGGTGGACATTATCTTGCTATGTTTGCAACATGCTTATGTGAGGTGTTCACGTAAGGTGTCGTAGTTTTTGAACTAACGAGGGTCAAGTCGAGGGCTTGTGCTCAGAAGAATTGGTTATTTGTTCATGTGCAGGTGTTGCTTGAGATAAAGACATGGATGGTGATGGTATCTAGTGAACTAGTCTTAGGGAGAAGATGAGGTTCAACAACCAAGTTCGGGAGGAATTGTGGTTGAGTTGATCAGGAGGTCACACAGAATGTTTGGGTCAAAAACAATGCATATGAAGGTATCATGGACGTTGTTGGAAGGTGTTTGTCAATGTGGCCTAGAGGGGGGCTGAATAGGCCTTTTTGATTTTTAGTCGGATCCTGCAACACTTAACAAATTGGTCAAATCCCGAGATATCGGACTAGTCCGATAGAGTGCGGACTAGTTCGGTGCGTACCGACTAGATTGATCAAGTTTGATTGATTATCTCGATCCTAGGATGTATGCAGCGGAAATATACTTGTAATTGAAGTGTCACACTACTATGAACTAGAATGTAGTACAAGTAAATCTTATATTCAACGTTTCAACGTAAAGTGAACAATATTGATTGAAACCCTAGATAGATATGAAGTGTAAGAACAATGGGTGCAAAGTAAGAACACAAGTTCTTTATCCCGTGATTCGGTTCCCACAGAGGCAACCTACGTCCATGTTGAGGAGTCCACAAAAGGATCGGGTCTTCTCCAATCCTACCCCCGTTAGATCGCCACGGAGGCCAATCCTTTTCACTAATCACAAAGGGCAAATAACCAAATTCAAGGAGCCTTCTCACAAGTTGAGGGCTCCCCAAGATTACAAGATGAACACCACCAAGAACACACTCTTAAGATTACAATGAAAACCACAGGAGTGTGTTAGGAAATCAAACCAATAGCTCAATGAGTGAAGATTCGTGTCTCTCCTTAGATCCAAAGTGTATCCTCAAAGGATTAAGCTTTCTTGTGTTTGATTGCATGGAGAGATGAGTTTTCCAGGATCTTGGAGGGTGTGACGGTGCAGGGTGTCTAGTTCTGTGAAAGTTCGACTGTGCACACCTATTTATATGGGGTTCCCAAAAGTTACTGTTAGGGTTTAGAAAAATCGGACTAGTCCGTGATAGACACCAGACTAGTCACCGGACTAGTCCGGTGTGCTGCATGTAGGAAACCCTAGGTGTCCCGAAATATCGAACTTGTCTGAGGTGAGAGCGGACTAGTCCGATTTGGTTCTGGAAATCTTCGGACTAGTCCGATGAATATCGGACTTGTCCGGATAGGTGAAACCCTAAGTGAATTTGGGGAACAAGTTCGCACTTGGAGGACTTGTCCGATTTAGGTCAGAGGGATTTTGTACTAGTCCGTGTTAACATCGGACTTGTCCGATTGACATCAGAAAGATATCGGACTAGTCCGTGGATTTACTGGACTTGTTCGATTTTGTGCAACTTGTGAAGTGTTTTGGGGACTAGTCCGCACTGGGGAGGACTAGTCTGATTCTAGTCAGGGAGATATCGGACTAGTTGAAAGCATCTAGGCCCCCATGAGGTATGGTTTTGGTGATTAATGACAACCATTGGATTTTACTAATGAATTTGTGAATGCAAGGTCCCCATAATCACTCAATCAAATGAAATCAATATGTCATTGGAGACCCATATACAATCAATTTATGAGACCAAATCAATTATATGAAGACAAGAAGTGAAAGCTCTTATGACAAAATCATTCAACTTTAAATTGACAACATTCAATGCTTGAAGATCATCAGAAATGCCTTTGCAACAAATATCAAATAGGTCAATCGGGCAAGATACAAAATCACTTAGAAACAACTCGAAGCAAACAAAATCAACTCACCGGATCAACCGATGGTTCCAGAAATATACACATCGGTCGAGTTGGTTCAGCTGAAGAAGAAGACCTCAGAACAAAGCACTCACCGGATCATCCGATGTTAAGGGCTAGGATACATCGGTCCATCAGTACAGTTTGTAATATCCTTGGACCAAGTGTAGCACCGGATCATCCGATGTACAGAAATATACACATCGGTCAATTACTCCAGTAAGCATCAAGTTTGAGTCAATTCTGGAGGAAGAGCCACCGGATCATCCGATGAGAAGACAAGAGCAACATCGGTCTAACAACGGTCATATCTGACACAATGACGTCAGCTAAAGTAAACTTGACCGATGTTAACTAAAGGGGAGACATCGGATCATCCGGTGTTCACAGTAAAGTTCTGTGAGCCTACTTTTCCAACGGCTATTTCGGGGAGGCTGGCTATAAATACTCCCTCAACCGGTCATTTCGACAAGTCTTGATCACCAGACACTATCAACACATCCACAAGCGTTCAAGACCAAGAGCACACATCCACATCATTTCGATCACCTATACACCAAGAGTTAGGCTAGAACTAGCTAGAGAGAGAGCTTGTGTGCCTCCATTCTGGGTGAGTGGACTCTCTAGGATAGTGAGAGCCTCAAGGGAGTGCCCTTGGTGTTTGTAACTGTGAGGAGACTTCCGGAGCTTGCCAAGGCATTTGTGGAAGCCCGGAGGGTCGAAGTTGTACAAGGCTTGAGCTCCACCTTGCCGAGGTTGGCAAACGGAGAGGAATAGTGAAGATCCCTCGTCTAGGTGACTTGGGTGTGGCAAAACCCTTTGGTGGGTGCCACAACGTGGATGTAGGAATATCTTGACGATCTCGCCGAACTACGGGATAAATCCTCGTGTCTCCTCGGGAGTTTGCATCCTCCTCCTTTCCCTTACGTTTATGCATTTTACATTCCGCAAAGTTCCTACTTACTTGAATGCATAGATAGTTTGCGTAGGGAATTGGGCTTTTAGGAATTAAGTTTTATTGCTTAGATTTTTTAAAGAAGCCCAATTAACCCCCCCCCCCTCTTGGGCATTCGATCCTTACACTAGTCCGTGGTGATATCGGACTAGTCCGGTCAGTGAAAAACTGGACTGTGAGGACTTGTCCGATCTGGTGCAGAAAGATATCGGACTAGTCCGGGGTCAGTCGGACTAGTTCGGTCCTGTATAATTTTGTGCAATGTGTGAGATTATTTGTTCTTGAGCTCTTGGGGTGTGTTTCCATAACACACTCCATACACAATGATCTATTACACTTGGTTCTTGAGCTCTTTTCCGCATTGCTCCTCATTCTCCTTTCTTTTTGGTGTTTTGTTCATTCTTTCATTAGAACCTGTGCTCATCTCAACAATGTGGTTAGGATCCCATTTGCTTGTCATAAATCAACCAAAACCCTTAAGGGATTCCTAGATGCACTTTCAATATCCCCATTTTTGGTGATTGATGACAACCAATTGAGATTTCACAAAATATTATAAAAAGTTTGAGATTTTCATAAAGTGTGCACATATGAGTTTGAAACACATTAAGCAATGAAAACATAAGTCATATGTGCACTCGTTATGGGGGATGCAAAACTGAGTATGTATAAACGATAATCATGATGAGAATGACATAATTGACATCAATATATCAACAACAAGCATATATGTCATTTTTAGAGCAAAATCACAGATTTCATAACTATCTTCATAAGCAGTTTATAACATTGCATCACAAGACAAAAAGTACCATAAGAGCATTATATAAGTCTTACAACCCACAAAGAGACAAAAGATACAAAAGAAATCTCTCCTCACAGTGTACAGCTAAAACCTAAGACTCCCCCTCAATCTCTCCCCCTTTGGCATCAAGATACCAAAAAGAAGGAGAGGAGAGACCTAAGGTCTTCAAACCCCGCTGTCGGTCCTCTCATCGTCTTCATCTTCATTCTCGGGCTGAGGAGGAGGAGGAGGAACGGTTCCACTCGAGTCCCCAATGCCAAAATAGGCAAGCTCGAAGGGAGTCAAGGGCCCGAGCTCGGTGAAATCAAAATTTGAGTCATCAGAAATGGCTGGAGATCCAATGGGCTTGATCTCTAGCTTTTGGCAGATGTGCTTCACATTCTTCTTGACGTATCGCATATCGGCCTTTCTCCTCTTGTTCAGCTTATGAGTGTTCACTTCCGCCTTATTGCAAGAGGCAAAGATAGCTGGCAATTACTTCAAGATGCCACTTGGTGACCCCTTTTGAGGAGGGGCACTAGTGGCAGGAGCAGCCCTAGCATCTCCACTAGCTCTCACTGGAGCCTCTGCACTGGAAGCAGGAGAAGGAGCAGCCTGAACACTTGCTTGTTGAGGCTTCTGGGGCCTCAGGGGGGTGTGCTCCACATCCTTAACGAACTAGATGCCTCTAACCTTTTCAATCATAAACATCAGGTAGGGTGCATAGCCACAGGATCTATTCGGCGTGCAAGAGATGTTGACCATGTTGTTCCAAATGTAGTCAAAGACATCAAACTTTCTGTCTTTGCTTATGACCTTCATCAGGGTCCTGAGATATCCCTGAACACTTCCAGCATCCCCATCCTTCGGGGCAATGGTCTTCCTGAGGACCCTGTTCAGCACCACAAAGAAAGGATTCATGTTCTTGGTGGAGGGAGGATTGAACTCTGAGTGGGGTTCATAAAGAAACTTCATACTATACTTCTCAATGACACTAATGTTGTGAATTATCAAGTTGTCATTGTTGGAGCCGTCAAGATGGACCAATCTAGCAAATTCTTCATAGGTAATGGTGTACTTGGATCCATGAGTCATCCAAGTCACCCGCTCTTCCTCATCACTGGCAAAGTGGCATGTCGCATAGAATTGAGCAATGACCTCGTCATTCTAATTGCTCCGGAAAGCAAAGAGGTCTTTCAAACCATGCTTCTCAACTGCCTCGACCACCTCAACAAAAGGTGAGCAACCCTTCCTCTCAAAGTCCGCCCAATCTATCCATTGGCTGCGCACCACTGGGGTATTCATCGGAAGATAGATAGACTTGTCAAAGTTTGCATGGAAGTTACTCCAGAACCTCCCATCAGCAGCTTGCTTGGGTCGGCTGTAACAATCCACATTTCTGAACTTCGCACCCATGTCGCTACCCTTGCCATTGAATTTCTCCTCAGTGGGATCCCGGGCCCCTTCCCTTGGAGTTTACATCTTGAGGGGGCCAATCGGGCCCGTGGCAATCCCCTTTCCTTTGCCCTTAGCTTGGCGAGAGGTTGCCGAGCCAGGGCCTGCTGTAGCCACACCCTTAACTTTTGACACAGGTTTCTTTGCGAGAACCTTGCATCTAACTTGCGGAGGGGAGGGTGCCGGCTCAGACGGCCGCTCTTGGCGCTTCTTGCCTTGGCCCGTCGGGGATTGAAACAAGGCTTCTTGGTCCATCTCAGCCTCGAAGTCAAAAATTTTGTCGTTTGAGCTCGACATTGTCCTGAGAATGGATTACACAAGGTATTGATGAGAATAGATGACAAGGAATTGCATTGAGGAATAAGAAGTTAGGGTTGAGTTCATAAAAAATCGAACTAGTCCAGTGTACAGGCACAGACTAGTCCGGGTGACCGGACTTGTCCGTGCATGGACCGGACTAGTCCGGTATTCAAGCTCTAAAATCGTAACTATGAGACAATTGGTGATTCCTAATGCACAAATAGCTTATCATCAATGTAATACATCAAGGAAGCATGTATATGGTGAAAGGAACCAAGCTATTTGATCACCAATGAAGGAAATAGCGATTTCTAGGGTTTGGGAGAAAAATTTACCGAAATTGCTTGATTCTTGAGAATGAAGGGGTTGAAGGTGCGGACAAGTTCATGGTCTTCAATCCCTGGGCAATGGAGGTCGTTTCCACCAAAACACAAAGAGTTTTGATGGAGGAAATCGCCTTGAGGAGCTCAAGCAAAGAGAGAGAAAGCTTGAGGCAAGTGTGAGGGTGAGGAAGATTAGGGTTTGGCGGCGGCTAGGGTTATGGACACAAAAAATCGGACTTATCCAAAAGTGTTCGGACTAGTCCGAACTTTTCAAGAGGCTATATCGGACTAGTCCGTGGTCGGTTGGACTAGTCCGGATCTAATGTCACTCTGCGGACTAGTCTGCATGGGTGGACTAGTCCGGGCAACCACGGACTAGTCCGTAGTCACCAGGGAAGAAATGCTTAGCCCATTCGTATATATTCAAAGGTACTTATTAAGAAAATAGGGAGGTAAAGCAAATCATATAATCTTGGTGAATATGATCAGTAGGCATACAACAATCAAGCAATGACCATAATTCACCAAGATCTAGTAATTGACATAGTTTTTTCGGAAAAATTGAGAGAGATGATTTTCACAACACAATCAATGAATTTTGAATATAGCATTCAGGTATACAAGATTTCAAGCCACATTCCGAGCATCAAGGATATTTAGTTCATTTCGGAGCTCGCAAAAGCGTTTTTCATCAAGTGGCTTGGTGAATATATCAGCTAGTTGCTTTTCGGTATTGACATGGGAAATGGCTATATCTCCTTTCATTGAATGGTCTCTCAAAAAGTGATGTCGGATGTCTATGTGTTTGGTCCTAGACTGCTCAACGGGATTATGGGCAATCTTAATAGCACCCTCATTATCACAAAGGAGTGGAATACGGTTCATGTTGTAACTGTAATCCTTAAGAGTTTGTCGCATCCAAAGGATTTGTGCGCAACAACTCCCGACTGCAACATACTCTGCTTCGGTCGTGGATAAGGCAGTGGAGTTTTGTTTCTTGGAGGACCAAGAAACTAGAGATCTACCTAGGAATTGGCATGTACCGGAGATACCTTTTCTATCTACTTTGCATCCGGCATAATTTGCATCGGAGTAACCAATGAGATTGAATTTGGAACCTTTGGGATACCAAAGGCCTAGGTTGGGTGTATGAACTAAATACCGCAAGATTCTCTTTACAACTATCAGATGACACTCTTTTGGGTTGGCTTGAAACCTTGCACACAAACATACACTCAACATGATGTCTGGCCTAGATGCACATAAGTAGAGTAGAGATCCAATCATGGAGTGATATACCTTTTGATCGACGTTTGGTCCATCTTCATTGAGATCCAAGTGGCCATTCGTTGCCATAAGAGTCTTTATAGGCTTCGCCTTGTCCATTCCAAACTTCTTGAGTATGTCTTGGGTGTACTTAGTTTGGCTTATGAACGTCCCTTCCTTTTGTTGCCTCACTTGGAATCCCAAGAAGTATTTTATCTCTCCCATCATATACATCTCAAACCTATCTTTCATAATCTTACTAAATTCCTCACAAAAAGATTTATTAGTTGAACCAAAGATAATATCATCAACATAAATTTGACAAATAAAGAGATCATTGTCAAAGTTTTTTGTAAACAATGTATAATCTACTTTACCGATCTTAAAACCGTTTTCAATTAAGAAATCTCTAAGACACTCATACCAAGCTCTAGGAGCTTGTTTGAGGCTGTAGAGAGCCTTACGCAATTTAAAGACATGGTTGGGAAACACTTCATCTTCAAATCCGGGGGGTTGCTCCACATACACCTCCTCCTTGATTGGTCCGTTGAGGAAGACGCTTTTCACATCCATTTGATAGAGCTTGAAATCATGGTGAGTAGCATATGCAAGTAATATTCTAATAGACTCAAGTCTAGCTACGAGAGCAAAGGTTTCATCGAAATCCAAACCTTCGACTTGTGAATACACTTTGGCAACAAGTCGTGCCTTGTTCCTTGTCACTACCCCGTCTTCATCTTGTTTGTTGTGGAAGACCCATTTGGTGTCGACGACGTTGAACTTGGGTCTTTCGACTAGCTCCCACGCCTCGTTTTGTTTGAAGTTGTTGAGTTCTTCTTGCATGGCCACTACCCAATTTGGATCCTTCAATGCATACTCAACCCTGCGTGGTTCCAAAAAGGATACAAACGAATAATGCTCACAAAAATTAGCTATGCGAGATCTAGTGGTTACTCCCTTTTGGATGTCAACGATGATGTTATCAATTGGGTGATCCCTTTGGACGCATTGGTGTACTCTTGGGTGTGGCACTTGCTGTCTTGAATCTTCATGGTCATCTTCTTCTCCCCCTAGATGGTTGCCCTCATTGACTTGTTGATCCTTTTCGTCTTCTTGAGGTTGATCTTGTATGGAATCTCCCCCTTGATCATTGGCCTCGTCTTGTGGTTCATATTCCTCATGCATATGTAGAGGTGGTTCTTGTGGTCGAACTTCACCCAATGCCATTCTTCTCAGTGCTTGGCGGGGAGCTTCTTCTCTTTCTAGCACAAATGGATCAACTTGCTCATTTTGGGAGCCGTTAGTTTCATCAAACACTACGTCACGTACTACTTCAGCAAGTCTAGAGGTCTTGTTGAAGACACGATAGGTGTAAGAGTTTGAATCATAACCAAGCAAGAAACCTTCATCGGACTTCGAAGCGGACTTTGAAGTCCTAGGCTTCTTGTTCAAAATATAGCATTTGGAACCGAACACTCAAAAATATGAAATATTAGGCTTGTTACGGTGAGTAGATCATATGATGTATTCTTGAGTAGTCGATGAAGGTAGAGTCGGTTTATGGCGTGGCAAGCGGTGTTAACCGCTTCCGCCCAAAACCGATCGGAAGTCTTGTATTCATCGAGCATTGTTCTTGCCATCTCTATGAGGGTTCGGTTCTTCCTTTCGGCAATTCTGTTTTGTTGAGGAGAGTAAGGTGCTAAAAAATCATGCTTTATGCCTTCTTCGTCTAGGTACTCCTCAACTTGTGTGTTCTTAAACTCTGTGTCGTTGTCGCTTCGAATGTTATTGATCGTCAGTGAAAACTCATTTTGAGCACGCTTGAAAAACTTCTTCAAAGTTCCTTGAGTTTCTGTCTTATCATGCAAAAAGAAAACCCAAGTGAAGTGAGACAAATCATCAACAACTACTAAGCCATATTTGTTACCGTCGATGCTTATGTAACCAATTGGACCAAATAGGTCCATGTGAAGTAGTTCGAGCGGTCTTGTTGTAGTCATGAAGTTCTTCGTGGGATGAGGTGCTCCAACTTGCTTCCCGGCTTGGCATGCGCTACAAGGCCTGTCTTTCTCAAAAACAACATATTTCAAACCTCGAATGTGATCGCCCTTAAGGAGTTTTTGAAGATTTCTCATACCAACATGGGCTAGCCGTCTATGCCACAGCCAACCCATGTTGGTCTTTGCAATCAAGCATGTGTCAAGTTCGGCTTTATCTTTGTCGAAGTCAACAAGGTAAAGCTTTCCCTTTAACATACCCTTGAATGCAATGGAACCATCACTCCTTCTAGAGACGGTCACACCCTCATTAGTGAACAAGCAATTATAACCTTTGTCGCATAATTGAGATATGGACAGCAAGTTATAATCTAAGGAGTCAACATGCAACACATGAGAAAGAGTATGTTGAGATGATATGGCAATGTTATCGGTACTGGGCACCTTTCCTTGACTATTGTCTCCAAAATAGATGCCCTCGCTTGGATCCTCATTTTCTTCATACTCAACAAACATCCTTCTTTCTCCGGTCATATGGTTAGTGCAACCACTGTCTAGCACCCACTTAGATCCACCGGAGGAATAGGCCTACAACAACAAATCAAGCCTTGGTTTTAGGTACCTAAGCTTGTTTGGGTCCATGGAGGTTAGTTACCAGAGATTTGGGCACCCACACATGAGACTTGATGTTCCCATGGCGTGGCCCAACATAATGAGCATAAATTTTACCAAAATTACTTCTCATTAAAACATAAGATGCATCAAAGGTTCTAAATAGCAACTGGTGTTGTTTATAAACAGAACTGGTCTGCGAAATCGGACTTGTCCGGAGTACCGGACTTGTCCGTGTACCGACCGGACTAGTCTGGTGATCATATGTGTTGGATGTGTTAATTTTGGACTTTCCAGTTTGAGAGGGTTTTCCCTTTACAAAGGCAATGCTTTCCTTGTTATTGTTATGGCTTCTAGCATTTTGCTTTCCACCATAGGAATATCCAATGCCATATTTGACATTAGGAGGTCTTGTGGCCAAGTATGCACTACGTGCATATTTGACCTTCTCCTTGTCAAATATGCCACTTTGGGCAGGATGCTTATCCTTGGTAGAGGTTGACTTGTCTTTCAAGCTAGTGTCAACTTTACCACATGCACAAGTAGAAGCAGTTTCAGTTTTAAGGGGTTGAGAAGGTGAGCATGAAGAGGATGAAGGGTCACTTTGCTTGAGTGACTCAACTTGTACCTCAAGGATCTTGTTAACCTTGATTAGGTTAGCAAGTTCATCCTTGATTGTAGTATTTGAGTTGCTTAACTCCAAGCAAGCTTCCTTGCTTAAAGCTAACTCAAGTTCTAGTGACTTGCTTCGCTCCTTTTCAAGTTATAGAAGCTTGTCAAGTTCAACATATTCCTCCTTTTGGGAGATAATCATATCTTCTTGACGGTTTATCAACTTCTCCTTCTCAACAAGCTGATCAAGTATAATTTCATTTTCGCAGTTGTTTTCTTATCTAATCCAATGAGCATATCTTCATTATCACTAGCAATTTCACTATCACTAGAATAGGAATGCAAGGAAGAGGATTTGGTTGTTACCTTTTGTTTACCTTCCTTTTCCATGAGGCAAGTGTTGTTCCCCTTCCATGTGCCGAGAGTGGGGAAGAGAGTGGACTTCTTGGATGTCCTCTCGATGGCTATGCTAGCCATCTCCTCTTCTTCTTCGGATGAGGACTCATCATTTGAGTCCCACTCCTTCCCTAGATGCGCTTGTCCAGCTTGCTTCTTCTTCTTGAAGAATTTTTTGGGTTTAGGCTTTGTTTCCTTGGTATTTTTCTTATGTTCTTCATATGGGCAATCAACTATAAAGTGGTCATATTCACCACAGTTATAGCATGCCCGCCTCAACTTCGGTCTTGATTTTTCCTTGTACTTCCCTTCACTTGACCTAGCCCCTTGTCTTTTCTTCATCATTTTTTTGAATTTCTTCATGAATAGTATCATGTCATCTTCATCCAAGTCGATGCTCTCATCATTTATGTCCTCTTCTTGTTGATCTTATTGAGCTTCTTTAGACAAGGGCTTGAGAGTGGACTTTAAAGCGACTCCTTTCTTCTTTGCCGAGGTGAGGTCGGCAATCTCTTTGACATGCTTCGCCTGCTTTTCCATCATCTCAAAATTGATGATCTTTCCAAGTAGCTCATCCGGGGTCATTTTCTTGTACTCAGGACTTTCTCTAATCATCAAGCATAAGGTGACATTGCGAGGCATGAAAGATCTAAGGATGAGCTTCACCACCTCGTGATCGTTCCACTTCTTGCTTTCGTATGCTCGAACCTTGTTGATGAGTTTCTTTAAGCGGTTGTACATGTCTTGCGGCGACTCATCTTCTTCAATGGAGAATCTTCCCAATTCACCTTCAATCATTTCAATCTTCGCTTCTCGCACATGACGATCACCTTCATGTGTGGTTTGCAATGTATCCCATATCTCCTTTGTAATCTCGAGTCCATCCACTTTTGTGAACTCGTCCCGACTAAGTGATGAGGTGATGACTGTAGCAGCTTGGGCATTTCGATGGATTGCTTGCTCTTGGCTAGGTGTGTGCTCCTCATCATCGTCGGGGATATCTATTCCTGTAACCACAATGTGCCACAAGCTTGGATTGAGTGAGATCAAGTGCATTTTCATGTTTTACCTCCACATTGAGTAGTCATTGCCATCAAAGTGTGGGGATTTTCGAAGTGGAATAGATAGATAATGATTATTGCTAGAATTTAAGCGATCATAATTAAAAGGATATCGGGAGTAGTCGGTGTGACTACTCCCCTTCTTCTTCTTCTCGTCTTCGATCTTCACTTTTCCCTTGGAGAGGGTTTTCTTTATTAGGAGCGCCTTGAGTTCCAGCGTATCCTCATCGTCATCCTCGAAGTCTTGAATAGCCTCGAGGAGCCTCTCCAATTTTTGGTTCTTTTCTTCTTCAACCTTCTCTTGGTTGATGCTCTTGTGTACGTCCTTCATGTCCGACATGTTCTCTTCGAGCGATTAGTCTCCTTTTGAAGAGTCCTGCTCTGATACCAATTGAATGTGGCGTAGAGGGGGGTGAATAGGCCTTTTTGATTTTTAGTTGGATCCTGCAACACTTAACAAATTGATCAAATCCTGAGATATAGACTAGTCCGCTAGAGTGCAGACTAGTCCGGTGCGTGCCGACTAGATTGATAAAGTTTGATCGATTATCTCGATCCTAGGATGTATGCAGCGGAAATATACTTGTAATTGAAGTGTCACACTACTATGAACTAGGATGTAGCACAAGTTAATCTTATATTCAATGTTTCAACGTAAAGTGAACAAGATTGATTGAAACCCTAGATAGATATGAAGAGTAAGAACAATGCGTGAAAAGTAAGAACACAAGTTCTTTATCCCGTGGTTCAGTTCCCACAGAGGCAACCTACGTCCACGTTGAGGAGTCCACAAAAGAACCGGGTCTTCTCCAACCCTACCCTCGTCGGATTGCCACGGAGGCCAATCCTTTTCACTAATCACAAAATGCAAATAACTGAATCCAAGGGGCCTTCTCACAAGTTGAGGGCTCCCCAAAATTACAAGATGAACACCACCAAGAACACACTCTTAAGATTACAATGAAAACCACAGGAGTGTGTTAGGGAATCAAACCAAGAGCTCAATGAGTGAACAACTGTGTCTCTCCTTGGATCCAAAGTGTATCCTCAAAGGATTAAGCTTTCTTGCGTTGGATTGCATGGAGAAATGAGTTTTCTAGGCTCTTGGAGGGTGTGACGGCGCAGGGTGTCTAGTTCTGTGAAAGTTGGGCCGTGCACACCTATTTATATGGGGTTCCCAAAAGTTACCTTTAGGGTTTAGAAAGATCGGACTAGTCAATGGTGGACACCGGACTAGTCCGATGTGCTGCATGTAGAAAACCCTAGGTGTCCCGAGATATTGGACTAGTCCGATTTGGTTCCGAAATCTTTGGACTAGTCCGATGAATATCGGACTTGTCCAGATAGGTGAAACCCTAAATGAATTTGGGGAACACGTCCGCACTTGGAGGACTTGTCCGATTTAGATCAGAGGGATTTCTGACTAGTCCGTGCTAACATCGGACTTGTCTGATTGACATCAGAAAAATATCAGACTAGTCTGTGGTGTTATCGGATTTGTCCGATTTTGTGCAACTTGTGAAGTGTTTGGGGGACTAGTCTGCACTGGGGAGGACTAGTCCGATTCTAGTCAGAGAGATATCGGACTAGTCTGTGGTGATATCGGACTAGTCCGGTCAGTGAAAAATTGGACTGTGAGGATAAGTCCGCATTGTGAGGACTTGTATGATCTGGTGCAGAAAGATATCAGACTAGTCCGGGGTCAGTCGGACTAGTCCGGTCCTGTATAATTTTGTGCAATGTGTGAGATTATTTGTGCTTGAGCTCTTAGAGTGTGTTTCCTTAACACACTCCATACACAATGATCTACTACACTTGGTTCTTAAGCTCTTTTCCGCATTGCTCCTCATTCTCCTTTCTTTTTGGAGTTTTGTTCATTCTTTTATTAGAACTTGTGCTCATCTCAACAATGTGGTTAGGATCTCATTTGCTTGTCATAAATCAACCAAAATCCACAAGGGATTCCTAGATGCACTTTTAGTTTGCATGTGTGCAAGAAGTTCATGGATGTGACAACATGGTTTCAAGGCATGATGAAGAGAAGTGGACGTAAAGAATTGGTCGAAAAGGTCAAACCGGCTGGATTATGCCTTAGGCTGCGGCTGAGGTGGTTATGATTCGTTTATGGAAAGTTTCGAGTTTGTTTTGGTTAGATTTTATGTGGGTCACGAAGTTGAGTTGTTTTAGGAATGTGGGATATGTTCCTAAGGTGTCTGGATGTCTTAACATTGCTTCTATTTGCGTATGGAATAGTCTTGAACAGTTATGGAAAGTTTCGGTTGAAACTGAGTAGAATTAGAGTCCTAGTTTGCATTGGGTTGGCCTTAGGGCTGGTTATAAAAGCAAGGGAGGCCAGAGCTAATTGTGAGATGATTTTGGGTTGTTCCTCTTGTGTTTTGATCAATAAAATTTGTAGTTTGAAGGAACTTTTGTGCCTTGTTCATACAACTTGTTTCTGATAAGTTTTTCGTCGACTTTCTGCACAGCACTATGTTGCTTTGGTGTTTTTATCATAGATCAAGTTTTACAAAACCAATTGACGTGATTCTTTTTGGATTGTCTTAACAACTTGATTATCTTTCATCTGTGAAAATTTCATGATCATTGGATTTTTTTTGTTTCTGATCTACACGAGTTTCTTTGCAGTATTGCACATCTGGTTTTTTACTCGGGTGGAATAGATTGACCTTTGTTCGATCTTTTGATCATAACTTGAGTTTTTCTTGATGGTTTTCCGTGATTCTTGTTTTCGTGTTTTCATGACTTGATTCTCTATAATATATACAACTTTTGTCACGGTTGAACACGTTTAGATCAGTTGTACACACGGTTTCTTAACAGATTGATTTTTTGTCGAGTGGTTTTTGTTGCTTCCACTGAAAAAAGTTTTAGTCTACCATTCACCCCCCTATGGTAGATTTTTACGTGCTCTTCGATCCTACAGCTCATCTTCCATTGATGACAAAGAGAGATGCACGACCCGAGGAGGAGGAGGCGCGGAACTAAATTGTGGCCGTTGTGGTGTAGAGACGCGTTCGACTGGCGTGTGACCTTTCATTTTCACGAGGCGGTTTCGAAGTCCCATCATCCCCATCAACGTGCGTGAAACGAACCGCTCCATCGTTGACTCCGCACATACCTTATATAAGGCGTGCCATCAGTTCTCCACAAGTGTGTCTCTCCTTTTGCATCTGTTTCTCCTTTTCTTCTTCTTCTCCGCGTTGATGACGCACCATGGTCAATGTTCCGCCGCCAAGCCCGCCGAGGGAGCCATCCTTCAGGAAACAGTGTTGCGACTCCCTAGAGAGGCTTAAGAACAACCTGCGCCTCGTTATGGTGCAAGAGACGTACAACAGTACGTCTCGCACCATATGTTCGTTGGGTCTGGGTACCCTTCCAGAGTTTGTTGGAATGGGTACCACCGGTCACTACCTCTACGCCTTCAAAGGTCTATGCAGGACACTCTGTTCGAGACGATGGCTCAGGAGCTTGGTGCCGAGGGCCGTAGTAACCTGTTGGAGGCAACGGTGAGGAACCTCGGTCTCCAAGTTGCACTGCCAGAGCACCCGATTCGGGCTCCTTGTGCACAGGCTCCTGTTGCACCGCCGGAGTCATCGCTGGAGCCTCTATCGGAGGAGGAGGAGGACGAGGAGGAGGAGGAGTAGGGGGAGGAGGAGGAGGAGGAGGAGGAGGAGGAGGAGGAGGAGGAGGAGTAGGATTTATCTTTTGTTGTTTTTCGTTGATGTTATTTTTCTTTTCTTGTGTCTTCTTGTACTTTTTTCTTGTATTTTATAATATATTGTGTTGATGCATGAATTATTTATTTTCATCTGTGTGAATGAATATTATCTTGTGTGCTCAACTGTGTGAATGAATGAATGTGTGATGTGTTCATCTTGTTCTTCAGAAATGACAATTCATAAGGAAGGCTTTGATTATTTTTTAGATTTAAATCGGACTACAGTGAAGGTGCTCTACATTGAAATGGAAATCTATTTAGTTATCAAGTGAATATGCTCTAATTCGTTCAGTGAATGTGTTCATGTCTGGGTGATATCAAGTGAACCGAAGCAAAATGTAAAAAATCACGAAGCCAAAGGAGACGAGCTTTCTGCAAAGCACATCTCATTTCCTTTCACAAAAAGGAAACACGCTTTGTGCAAAGCTCGTCTCCCTTTTGCCAGAGGAGCTATGTGTGTCCCGAATATTTTCTTAAATGAGACGCGTCTTATAGTAGTGCGTCTCCTTTTACACTCAGCCGAGTCATGTCACATCCTCGCTGAAGCGGACTCGTCTCATTTACGCTTATCAAATACGACGTCCTTTGCGCTCGTCGCCGATCTTTGTCTCCTATTTGAGTTTCTTACGTAGTGTGTGAAGAATCTAACTTTGAATTAGGAGTATTTAGTACAGAATGACCAATATGTTTGATGTTCATACCTGTACCACTTGCCGTATCAACTTGATCACTTCCATGATAGCGCTCCTTCACATGCAACTTATCAAATTCACTTGTAATATGGTCAGTGGTCCCCGAATCGACGTACCAATTTGTGTCAACTCTATAGAAACTAGAATTAACTATTGCGGCTATTGTCTTGTCTTCACCCATATAATCTTTCTGAAATCTCTTCCAACACCTAATTAGTTCGTGCCCGAACTTCTTGCACATTTGGCACTTGGGTTTTTCTCCACTTTCATTATATTTCTTCTGGTTGGAGGCTCTACCGATTGTACCTTTTCCACTGTAATTTCCTCGATTGCGTCCTCCTCGACCTCCACGGCTCCAATTTCCTCTTCCACCTCTTGTGGCTGAATTAGTATATGAAAAGGGAGAATCGCCTCCATTTTGCATATCTAGCCGCATTTCAAAGCTTAAGAGGTGAGCATACAAATTGCTCAGAGGAACTGCATCAACTCGAGTGGTCATTGCTGTTAACACAGGACTCCAATCTGAATCCAGTCCAGCAAGGATATAAGATGCAAGATCATCATCATCAAGCGGTTTCCCAATAGTAGCCATTGCATCACCGAGTGCTTTCATTTTTGCAAAATACTTGGGCATGGAAAGGTCCTTCTTGTGTGACGCCGAAAGCTGAAGGCGAATTTGTAGGACTCCTGCATGAGATTGTGGCGGGTACATGCTTTGAAGGACCGTCCAAACTTCAGACGCCATAGTTACTATCGTGACTTGCGAGAGTATCTCTAACAGAGTTCTTTACCCGAAGTACCATACATACGGGATCCGATGGTACATGACCACTACACGGCTACGAACAGAAGCTACTCTCCGTTCGAGGAGGGACCCACCACCAACACCACAACCGTTTGAGGTCGGGGTATTCAACCTGCCCAGGTACCAACCGAGAGGTCGAGCAGACGATTCCTCCCAGGCTCAAGTCTGGGAGAGGCGGATGGTGGGGGGATTTATGATGGATGGTGGGCACAGTAACTTCGGTAGGGGGGATGAACCTGTGATGTGACCCGTTGCAAGATAAGTCTATCATCCATCCCATCCATCGTCAGAATGGCGGTAACCTCACCCACAAGACAGTGCCTTGGAGACTAAGAAGAAGCCAAGACTGAAGCTTTTGCACTCTAGGCATACTTGATACATAGAATGAATACTGTAAAATCAGACCCACTATGAGGAATGTTGGATAGATAGGGCCGCCTCACTCCCCTATAAAATGACCCCAAGGCCTTCAGCGGAGGGAGGAGGCAAATTCACTCTGTATTAGCGATTATTATACGCATTTTACCTTACGCACTTTTCCTTTGGTGCTCTTGCACCCTTTCCGTTTGGTACTCTTGCACCTTTTTTCCTTTGAGGACTTGCATTTGTGCTTTACATTTCATACGCCCGTGTGCGGTTATGCTTACACATTACTTTTATAGAAGTTCTTACATTCTTAGAGTCCATATTCTCGGGTCAGACCCGCTTGTAATCTGTTCTCTCATCTTTTGAGCTAACAAAGATCACGGAAGACTCCCTTTAGACGTATGACCATTTTTACCTGAACCAGGATAAATCTCTTGTTCTTTTAGCTAGCCATATGAATACAGACGTAATTCAATACAAATGTACTAGTCAATTTCTAAAACGGCGACAATCACCCTAGAGAGAGATGAGAGCGGAGATGAGAGCAGGTATCCAAACACATGCTGGTCTTGTGATATGTGAGACCTATGTGGTGAGTACATTGGCAATTATGTTAAAAGTGAGAGTTTACATGCAAAGTTTTAAGTATACTTGAGAAGCCCACTTCAGATTGTCTGAACTTTGTAGCACATGAGCTGCATGTGAGTCTCTGCTTCGAAGTGTCTGAAACTTTTCCTTTTATAATGCATAGCAACTTTTTGGACCGTACGAACTTTCTATGTGCTGAAATAATCGTGTGGTTGCTATGTTTTCACATGCAATGTTTCAAACTTGTTTTTTTGCTTGTGGGAAGTTTGCTTAGTATTCATTTACTAAGTTTTTTATGTATTTTGACTGATCATTACGGATATTATCTTGCTATGGTTTGCAACATGCTTATGTGAGGTCCTCGCATAAGGTGTTGTGGTTTTTGGCCTAATGTGAGTCAAGTCGAGAACTTGTGCTCAGAAGATTTGGTTGTTTGTTCATGTGCAAGTGTTGCTTGAGGTCAAGACATGGTTGGTGACGGTAATCCATTGAACTAGTCTTAGGGAGAAGATGAGGTTCAACAACCAAGTTCGGGAGGAATTGTGGTTGAGTTGATCGATATGTCATGCAACATGTTTAGGTCAAGAACAATGCCTATGTAGGTATCATGGACCTCATTGGAAGGTGTTTTCACATGTGCAAGGGGTGTATGGACGTGACAACATTGTTCCAAGGCGTGGAGAAGAATTATGGACGTGAATATGTGACCGGGAAGGTCCAACCGTCGAATTATGCCTCAGGTTGCGGCTGAGGTGGTTATGGTTAGTTTATGGAAGGTTTCAAATTTGTTTTGGTTACTTTTTGTATTGGTCACAAAGATGAGTTGTTTTAGAAATATTTAGGACGTTCCTAAGGTGTTGGAAGTCTTAAAATTGCTTCTATCTGTGTATAGAAGAGTCTTGAGCAGTTATGAAAAGTTTTGGTTGAAACTGAGTAGGAATAGAGTCTTAATTGGATTGAAGTTGTCTTAGGACTGGTTATATAAGTAAGAGAGGCCAGAGCTCATGTGTAGACAACTTGTGGATATTTCTATTGTGTTTTTGGTGAATAAATTCATAATTTAGGAGAGCTTTTGTGTCTTGTTTGTCCGACTTGTTTTCGTCAAGTCTTTCTCGTCGAGTTTCTGCACAGCGCTACATTGATTTGGTGTTTTGATCATAAATCGAGTTTTACAGATCCAATTGACATGATTCTTTTTTATTTATTTTGTTAACTTAAGTATCTATCATTTGTAAAAATTTCAAGGTCATTGGTTTTTGGTCTACAAGAGTTTCTTTGCACTGTAGCAGATTTGTTTTTAACTCGAGTAGAACATATTGGCATTTGCTTAGTGTTTTGATCATAACTTGAGTTTTACTCAATGGTTTACCGTGATTCTTGTTGTTGTGTCTTCATGACTTGATTCTTTATAATCTATACTAATTTTGTCACGGTTCACCACATTTAAATTAGGCTCACACAGTTTATTGTCAAATTGATTTTCTACCGAATGGTTTTTGTAGTTTCCACATAAAATGTTTTAATCTACCATTCACCTCCTCTGTTAACTTTTCACGTGCTCTTCGGTCCTACACAATACCCATAGTGTATAGCTTGAGTTGTCGATGAATGACATATTCTCTTCTCTCTTGTCATTATTAGTCATTACTTCAATCTTTTACGATAGCTCCTTGATTGAACCATCCAGATAACCCTCAATACGATGAGCTCGGAGTGGTGGCAAGACTTGCGCTTGCCATAGGGAAAAGTTGACGGTGGCAAGACTTGTGCTTGCCATAGGGAAAAGTTGTCACAAGTCAACTTTTCCGTAACTGAATTGTGTGCGAGAAGATTGGCAATGATGTTTGGTGTGGTAACTTGAGCCTGTCGCCATGGGTGCCTACAGAAGAACACCTGTCCTGGTACCATGTAAACTAGATGAGATAAATGAAACACGCTACCGGCGATGGTGCCCGGCCTTTTTATTTATAGCAGTACAGAGATTACAACGAATAAATCGGGTATCAGATTTTAATAGAACACAGGTGATAAGGATCTACCAGAAACAAACCCGTACTGTCACACCCCATTTTACACAATGTAAAACAGGGCAAACCTGCATGCATGCCAGGATCAGTTTGATCATACATGCATGACAAAGTATGGTAAACAGTTCTATATCGAATAAAACAACAATTAGATACCTTAAAACAATCATGAGCACAACAGCGGAAGAGGAAAACAAGCAGGACCCGCCACAGGCAAATTGACTGGCAGCAACGTGACCTTCTAAACTCCATCTTCACTTGATCATCTTTTACCTGAGCAGCATGACATATACAAAAAAAAGAAAAGGAAAGAAGCAAGGATGAGTATCTAATGTACTCCGCAAGTGTGGAAGTTATGACATACGGGTTATTCAATGAGGAAAGACTGACATGGGTTAAGCCTCTATGCATCCTTAATTTCCTATATTGACCTTAGCATCCTATTTACTAGGTGAATGATATATGTGTGTGTGTGTATATATATATATATATATATATATATATATATATATATATATATATATATATATATATATATATATATAAACTGTCGGGTTACACCCACCCGACTCACCACCGTCCAGGTTACCCACATGGATGCCAACTCATCAGGTTACACCACCCGGATACCAACCAACCAATCAGTCCCAACTAATCAAGGTAGTACTACCAAGCGCGCTCGTGACCGTGAGTCTGGCTATCTAGATAGATTTATACTCTGTAGAGTTTGTACCACTTTACCCACATGTTGCGATTTCATCCCCTGTCTCCAGGTGGACTAAGAACCTTCTTTATGCCGGTGAGGATCAATCACACTTCACACTACCTAAGGTGTGTGGCCAGAAGGTCACAACAGAGCCTTTACAAAGGGTCTCCCAACAAGTATGAGCACTCTAAGGTTTCGCATACTACGGCATATCTGGAGTACACCCTCCGCCGGGGAAGCCCCCTCTTGAGCCATGGGGATCTCAGAGCAGGTAACGCTGAACTCGTTCCCCGCACCAATCCATTGCCCATACTCATTGACAGATCTCCTAATTAATTGACTAAGCCATTCCATACCGTCATGTGGTGGCACGGTAATACTTGGTCGCAATGTCACCAAGAACCGGTTCTTAGAATCTAGAACAGGCGCCAACACAACGAACTCGAGTCTCGTGCGTACTGCACCCACCACTCAATCATGCCTGTCTAGATTCCTATCTACTATATACATATATAACCATATCCATCCAATAAATGATATTAAAAGTAATATATCAAGTTATCATTACCACCCAACTAAAGACAGCAGGGCTAAGCATAAACACATACCCAAATCCCAACAAGACCATCCCAGACCCAGCGACAAGGAATAATATGGAAATCTAGGAACTTTCTAACATAGGATTCAATTTAAGACTTGCATGCAACTAATTCTATCTATGTCCTTAATAATTCCTAACCGGTGCAAAGTGGTCAAGGACACTTGCCTTTTCTTTATTTCATGTAGCTGCTCAGTCTTTTGGGTGGAATGCTTCATCATCCACGTCTTCACGTCGCATCACGATCAGGCACGAACACGAACAAACTACCAAAAGGGAGATAAAGAAATACATTCAACAACAGTACACCATACAAGGAAAACAAGTAATAAAGAGTACAACGCGAATATCCTACGGTGTAACGAGAACCTACGCACGAAAACGGCTTGACACGGTGTTACGGGGTTTTATCAGGTTATAGCAATGTTTTATTGCTTAACTCGCGTAATTAAATAATGATTAAGTTAGCAAAAATAGGTTTTTATGGCAATTCATTGATTTTAACAAGAGAATACACATTTATATTATCATGCATGCAATAATAGGTTAAACCTAGGTTGTAAATTATTTACCTATACAAGAACATATTTATCAAGCATGCAACAATAAGTTAAACATAGGTTATAAATCATTTACAATGCAAGAGTGTGTTCCTTTATTATCACATGCAATGATACATATGGAAAGAACGATACCTTTAGTTTTCAAATTATTATCACATGCAATAATACATTTTACTACACACAAACAAATATTTAGGAGTGTTTTATGCAAAACATCATTTACAATGTACAATAATACATTTCCTAGGTTATGGATTATTTACCATATACGAGAATACATTTTATTATCTATTTCCAAAATTAATATGTCGTAATGAATATTCACTATGCACTTTATAACTTAAAAATCATTTTAGAATAAGAAAAGACATATTTTATTATGCACTACAACATTCATGAACAATAATGAATATTTTACTAGAACAACATATTACTAATACATCATTTTCTAGAGTGACATCAGCATGCACAAAATTAATTTAACCTATAACAGCACTAGCAGGAGCTTATGTGTAAATACAGAACATGTCAGGGTTAAATTTTGCATGAAACAGCGAGCAAGCAGGGTTTAAATGCTATTCTATAATGTTTCCAGGGTCTACATGCAAAACAGAGCACTCAGGGGCATTATTATAAGTATCCATAAGTTAACAGGGGCTTCTATGTTAATTTACAGTGGCTCCAGGGGTTAAAACACCATTTTATTTAATTATAGAACAACACAGGGGCATTTCTATTAAAACCAGGGGTTGTGGGTTAATACATAAAAACATCCAGGGGTTTATATGTTAGATGGCCGAAGGGGGTACATGCCAATTCTATGCGATCTGTTGGATTTGAATCTAGTGGCTTGGATTTAATGAGCGAAGGGGTATGCAACGATCTAATCCGAGACGTTTGCTGGAGATCTAACGGCCAGGATGAAAATAAACCCTAAGCTCCTTCTTCCCCAGGCAAGGGCGGCGGTGCCGCCATGGGCACGGCCGGAGCTTCGCTGGAGAAACCCGATCTACGCTACACGCGAGTATTCTCCGACGCTAGCTATGGAAATGACGAAGGATAACATCTGGAACTCGCCTAAGGTGGTGTGGTGGATCGGAAAACACGGAGGGTGGCTCACGGCGGCGGGGTGCGGAGAAGCTCGCCGGAGCAGCGTGATCAACGCGTAGACTACCCTACTCTCGCCCCTATGAGCATGAATCGAAATAGGAGGAAACAGGGAACTCACCGAGGATAGGAACGTGGCCCGGAACGGCGGGGAGGTGTGCTCGCGACGGAGAGGCGTCGGGTTCGCGTTGGGTCTTCGCCGAGGTGGCGTTCCGGTGGCGATCTCTCGGCGCCACCTTGCCCGAGAGGTGTTCCGGAGCGCGTAAAACACGACGAAGGGGTTATCACGGGGAGGAATTGAATGGAAATGCCGGAACGACGTGATGGCGAAGGGGCTCACTGGGATCTCGTCGGGATCGGGCTTCCGGCATCGGTTCGCGTCGAGGAAGGTCGGGGAGGACTTGCCGGCATCTCTGTAAATCACGGAGTCTAGCAAGAGCGGTTGATTGGAGGAAAGGGGAAAGTATTTGCGTGGAGTGGCGGCGCACCGAGACGGGATGGCGGCAGAGCATGGCTTCCGCACAGAGCACGGAACCGGCGATTAGGGTTGGGGGAAACTTTATAGGGGAGGGCTTCGTGGCCGCCAAGAAAGGTAGAGGTCGGATTCCACTGGATTTGAGGGACCTTGGCGTCCGCGCCACGGGGAGAGTCACGTGATTCGTGTGACACCGCGCGCGAGAGAGAAACTGAGGAGAGGGGAAAAGCTGACGGGCGGGGCCCACGTGCCAGTGAGGGGGGGGGAGGAATCCAAGGTGGACTGCTGACGAGTGGGGCCCGACGCGGGAGAGGCAAAAACAACAAGGGGAGAGAATCCAAGGCTCGATGGGTTGGCAGGACGTGCTAGGCCGCGGGGTAGTGGGTTGGGCGGGTTGATGAGAAGAAAAGAGATGGGCCGCCGGGGGGCTGGCAGGCTGAGGCCCAGCAAGAGAGAAAGGAAAAAAATGGAAGAATGGGCCAGGCTGGTATTTTAGGTCTGATAGTGTTTTTATCCATTTATTTTTATTTGCTTTGTTCTTTTCTTTAGTTCAACTTTTGATCTCAAATTCAAACCAAAGTGCTAGCAACTTTTATAATTTAAAATTTAATTCCAAGCAAAAATTCATACATTCAATCACACCGAACTTTCACACTTTAAATTAATTTAATTGCTTCCTTGATTAAATTTTAGTGTTTAAATTATTTTAAATTCAAATTTGCTTAGGTTCAAATTTGGGGTGTTACACGTACAGCCTATCTACTGAGCTCGGCGTGACCAGATAACTCTTCTAGAATATCTAGAATATCTTATCAGCTAACACGGGACAAAACAAATAGTGGTCGGCTGGATCCTTCCCTCTATGATCAGCTCCATGTCTATACGCGTGCTTCTGCAACAGCGAAGTGCTGGACGTTACTCAATTCCAACGTGGAGGTAGAGGACAGAGTCGACGACAGCTGATGTCGTCACGGGCTTAATTTGGAGCTAGTGTTGGACGCACAAAATGCCAAGCATTCCATTGGATCTGAAAAGAGTGCCCCCCCTTGCGCGCACGCAGTCACGCAGAGCTAAAGTGGACGCATCGTCGTTGACGACCAAAACAATCATGGCCAACACTAACTGAAACCGGCAACCACACACCGACCGGCGCGTCGAGCACTGCACTCTTTAGTGCATATACCAAGTTGAAGTGGAGAAAACAACAAAGCCGGACCAAGTTGCAACGGCACGTTTGACTGTCCGGCGCATTCGTCATTCCATTTCCATCCATAAAAAATAGATGGTTTGGAAAATAAATAAACAAACAAAAAAGGGAAAAACTGTACAATCCCGATGCGGGCCGTGTCACTGCCACTCCTGCGTGTCGCAGGGGTAGCACCCTTCCAGGGCGACGTCGGCGATCTGCACCCCGACGTCGTACACCCTGCCGGCCTCCCACCGGCGCGGCAGCACCACCCCCTCCGCCCACACCCACTTGCCGTCGTAGCCGCCGGTCACCACCAGCCTGAACTGCAGCGGCCCCGCCGGCGCCTGGCTCGTGCTCCACGCCGGGCCGTGGTCCCGCGTCATGGGCCGCCAGCTCGACGAACCCACCTGGTCAGAGAGCACACACCACACGACGTCAGGCACCGCAGGCTTCTCCTTCCCGTGAATTCGAATTCGCAGGCGCTCTTTGAGCATTGCTTGCTGTTGCTGTGATGATCAAAGTTTTGATGCAAACTTGTTTGGAATAAAAAAAAGAACCAAGCGACAGAAGCAGGGGAATTGGTTTACCGTTGCGACGTCGACGGCGACGATGTCAGTCTGGCCGCCCTGGTACAGGAATCTGATGGCCAGGTTGCTCGGCGGCCGGCTCCTCTCCTCCACGCGCATCGACAGGTTGCGGTTCGGGTACTGGCACGGCACCCTGCACACAGCGCACCACATATGGAAATTGATGAGCCGTTGTTCTTCCGAGCCAAAAAAAATATTGTCAAAGTATCAAGAGACATCTCTGTACAGCCGAGGTGCTGACAAAGAAGCATTCACACGACCGAAACCGTGCTTTCGCACGGCAACCAAGCGCGCGAGCACAGCGAATTGGAATTCACAGGAAGGAAAAGGAGCGTGCGGTGCCTGACCTCTTGTACTCGACGTCGAAGACGCGCCGCAGCCTGAGCCGGCTGGCGGCCTCGCCGACGCGGGCCATGGCCACGTACGCCGCGCCGCTTAGCACAAGGTCGACCGTGCGGTTCCCCGCCGGGCGGGGCGCCTGGCCCGTCACCACCACCCGCACGCCGGCGGCGCCGCAGAGCTCGGCGTCCGTGCACCGCACTTTGTAGCACGCGCCGCAGCCGACCCCGCCCCTGTACAGCGCGGGCCCCGCCGCGGCGGCGAGGAGGTAGCCGCCGGCCAAAGAGCCGTATCCGCACGAACCGGCTGCACTTACAGTTCCGATCAGCAAACAAGAAAAATCAACCGATACACGAAACACCGGTGGATAGCTTGCTTGCTTGCGTACCGTTGAGGGCGAGCGAGGAGGCCTGGTAGGTTGCCTTGGACCGGCGCACGCAGCGGTCGCAGCCATGAGCCGGAGACAACGCCAGCACGACGCAGAAGAGCACGAGCAGGGGAGAACAGCAGGAAAAGGTGGCGGCTGCCATGGATTCAATCGAGAGCTTGTAGACGGCAGTGTGATCGAGGTGAAGTGGTTGAATTGAGAGAACTGAACGGAACACAAGAGAAGAGGGGATCCTTGCACGCGGGGACTCCGGGCTTTTATTCCCCACACGCTGCCGCAGGTTTTGCTAATAGTAGCTGCGGCCTGGGGGTTAACTTGCACCTACAGCTGCAGGTGGCAGTGCCTGGCATTCCCACTCCGTAAACGGAAAACTTGGAGCGGCCGCAGGAAGAGAAAGGACGCAGAATGTTTTGGACACGAAGAAAGAGGGCGGGCGTCGTCGTCGAGCGAAGCAGCCGTGAAGGCGCACAGTTGGGCGGCCACCGACCGCCTCCCCTGTGGCCCGGACACGCGTGCCGCGTCAGCGAGGCGTGGGATGAACTCTTACCCTTGGCTGCAGCAGCCTGCCACGTGGACGCAGTAACCTGCTGACGATGAGCTGATCCACCTTTCAGTTATTAAATCTGCACGGCTAATTGAGTGAGTGATTTGCTTATATTTTTTTCAGCCTGTTGGACTTGACGAGAAAAAGGCGGGAGGGGAATACGGTGAGAACGGAGCGGCAGCATTGCGGCAGCCAGGCCTCGCATGACGTGGAGCTAATGATTCATGCTTATCGCCGCGCAGCACCGTCCATGGGACCGAGGCGGGACCAACTCCACATGTCAGTGACCACGCTCTACGTTAGAGGATCCTCATTCGGGGGTTCTTTTTCCGGATTTTTTAATAGTGGTTTAATTTTTTGATCTATTTTTAGAAGTTTATGATCAGTTTATTATAATCGAATGTTGATGCAAACACTTGCAGTGCACACGAAATTTGAAGATGATATAAGCTTTATTTTTGATGCCATATTTGAAGATGATATATGCCGTATTTGTGTTGCTGTCAATGTCATGGTGGTTGCTTGCTGACCTGTTGCTGGTGGACTACCATCAAATGTGTTTATTGTGTCAATGTCGATTTCATGCTGTTAGACGAAAAAAGCAAAAATTGTTGGTTATATTATGTGTCTGGAATTATGTATGTTTGATCTCTGATTGAAAAACAAATATTTATGTGCAGGCTGCTGAGTAATATTGTCTTCCTACTGAGCCGTTTGAGTAATTTAAGGCAAACCTTTAATCTTTTTTTTTGCGTTATGTGCTCATTTTACTGTTGGGAGTCATCAAAAATAGCTTGTTCCTGCAGGGGAAACCACAAACATGACTGAACTGCATCACATCTTCGGCTGGATGTGCAAGAGAGCATGAACCAGACTCAGTTTCCTTTTGTGCTTTATAGTTGGGTCATGGTGGTACCCAAATGTGCTTCACGTGTGTTAGTAATTAGAATTTTGAATAAATTGGTGTCATGGCTAAACAATGAGTAACTGAGAATGCTTCATAAGTCATTTGTCGGTGCTTTTTTTGCTTCATTCATCACAGCATTCAACCAACACAAAGCTGAGTATGCAATGGTCCTGATATACAAAGGAGAGGATAGTGTGTGAGCAAAGTTGTTATCTGAGAGTACGATGTTCATCAATTGGAAAACAAAGCTCGCTGTCCCTGTTCAATATGTCATGCTACCTGTTTCGTTACTGTTGCCATCAGCAAAACGTTCTGTAGAGGCAAAACGTTCTGTAGAGGCAAAACGTCGAGCAGGTTATGTGTGTGCCGATGCCTTAGCACCTGGACGACTTCGATGCTCGCGGTGGATGAAGTCGATGCGACTCGACGATGACAGCGCTCCTACGAAGCTCTCCAATCGACGAACTGACCGGGTGGCGGCGGAAAGAGCCAGCGACGCGCCCCACAGTCACGTTCCGCCGTCGCACAGGCGAGGTGTGCGAGCTCCATGCAACAGCCCAGCCGCCCAAGGCTCCGAGCTCTGCGCATGTGTGGGAGCGCTGTAGATGGATCATTGGCCCAGTGCGTCGATGTACCGTTGATGCCGCGCCTTTCGTCCGTCGATGCCCGGCGCCCTTCCTCCGACGAGGTGACTTGCGATAATTTTCCAGAAGAAGCGACGGAGAATATCGGTTCGGGCTCGGCTAGCAGACGTCCGGCTCGCGGCTCAGGGTCTATTTTGTATATTTGCGGCTGCAGGTGGGAGGACTTAAGTGACAAATGTTCATCTATGTAGGATCCTAATTGTAGGGCTAGGAACCGCTGCTTGCAGGATTGTAGAAAAGCTCCGCTTGCACCGTAGTCGTTCCCCAACGTCAAAGAAAAATGAATAGATACTAGATAATTTTGGAAATGAGGCTGTAGAGCGTACCACTGCATTTTGCTGAAATTTTCCATTCGTGAAAAGAATTGCGAGTTAGGGCGCTGTCATGGTGCTCTGCTCGCGGTCCGGGGGGCTGGTGTCCCTACAAGGTGTTTTTTTTGACGCGTTAAGTCCCTACAAAGGCTTATGGATGCACAATCAGTATTCTGCCAATCATGCTCATGATCCCGTGATAGTTGCAGGTCTTTATCCACATCTTAATGCGAAAACGACCTACAGGACCGTCCCAGTATTGAATTAGAGGCATGGATTCTCCGGGCGTAACCATTTCCGGCAGCTTGCTTTTATATTCGAGTGATGTGCATAATGTATGATAGTCCTTTTTGGATCCCATGGACTAATCACTCTGATAGTAGATTACGTTCAATTTTTCACATGTTGGCTAGATCTTGAAACTTGGGAACTACTACGACCATGCTTTTTTTTTTCTGTATTCACCAATATAAGTTACGAGAAGCTTATGTAGTTTAAGTGGCATTGCATTGGCACGCGGCGGACTCTGGTGACACTGGTCTTTGCACAGTGAAAACTACGGGCATCTGCCCATCCTCACGCTAGACACGACGTCCGTGGCACTGGACTAGCTCCCGGATTCTGACTTGCCCCCGCGGACGCTCGTTCAAGCTTGCCTCCTTCACGCGACAGACAGCGTCAACCACTGCCCGTCTGCCCGTTAACGCCTAACGCGCTCCCCATTACTACTGCTGGAGCTCAACGCTTGTGCCCTCCACCTCCTGCAGCCCGTGAATGCAGCAGCGACCCTGGTTCCTGAATGTTCTCCATCCCGCAGACTTCGTCGTCAAACATTAAACAATTGCGTTTACGTCAACCGCAACTCCAGCGCGCGCCCTCTCGGTTAGACCATCCGCAGTGGCGTACTGTAAAACATACTAGATACACTGTTTCGCAGTGTAATTTAGAGTACGTACTGTAAAAGCTGAAGGAGAATAGTGTATAGAGTATGCTTTAGAGTACGCCGGTGCGGATGGTCTTACCCACTCATCAATACACACACCTGTATCATCTGATATTGGAATTTAAGAAATCATCGTAGGATCGCTGCATGCGCAGGAGCGTGGCCACACCGGCCGTACGCGCCGGGCTACGCTGGCGCAACGCCGCGCGCGGGTGTAACATCCCGTGGCCCGGGGCTCGTCGGCACCCCGGGCGTGAGCGCACAGATCGCCGGCGTGGAGCACGGCGGGCGAGAACGACGAAGAGCGGCGCGCGTTTTTCTCGGGATTAGTCTCGATGCTTCCAACAACCCAGGGCGTCCCGTTACATAGCGGTGGTGCTGGCAGGTGGGCCACTTACATCCACCCGGCCCCACCTGTCAGTACGCACGACACCCATTTAACACCACAAAATATCTCACTCCACCCACGCACACCACACCACACATTCCCCTTCGCTCTTCGTCTTCCTCGGCGCCTCCGTCAGCTTCACTCCTCTTCTCATCCATCTTCCTCCCCGTCCGCCAAGCTCCTCTGGTTCTCCCTGGCTCCAGCATCGGTAACATCTGCCCCCCCTTGAGATTCGGCTTGCCCCCAAGCCGCAACTTCAGGGAATCGGCGGGTAAGCACGCTCCAATCTTCCCAGCTCTCGGCGTTCCCCGGCAAGTCCCAGACCACGCGCACCTGAGTTATGGCCTTGTTCCCCTTCTTCACCATCCTCCTTTCCACAATCTGAGCTGGTTTGAGTGGTTGTACGCTAAAGTCTCGAACTTGTGGCAGGTCGGAGTAGATCGGCGCATAGTTCGGCAAGAAGGGCTTGAGCTGCGAAGTGTGGAACATCGGATGAATCTGGGCTCCCTCCGGCAACTCCAAGCGGTAAGCCTCCCTCCCAACTCGAGCAAGCACTTTGAAAGGCCCGAAGAACCGATAGGCCAGCTTCGGAAACGGTCGATTGACCACCGAAGACTGGGCATATGGTTGGAGCCGAAGCAGGACCATCTCCCCGACAGTAAAAACTCGATCTTTGCGCTTGCGGTCTGCCTGCTGTTTCATTCTATTTTGTGCAGTAGCTAGCTTTTCTTTGAGTAATTCCAGGTATGCTTCCCTCTCTGCTAACATCTCCGGGATTGTCTTGTCTTCTCCCTGAGGAACCACTGGCGCCACCCATGGATTCGGAGCATAGCCGTACAGCACCTGAAAAGGAGAACAGCCCAAAGCAGAGTGATGAGAAGTATTGTACCAATATTCAGCCAGTGGTAACCAAGTCTTCCATCTTCTGGGATCCTCCTGCACAGCACACCGAAGGTATGTCTCCAGGCATTGA
The DNA here is from genome assembly GCA_036927565.1 of Tuctoria greenei. Lineage (NCBI taxonomy): Eukaryota > Viridiplantae > Streptophyta > Magnoliopsida > Poales > Poaceae > Tuctoria > Tuctoria greenei. The sequence continues at coordinate 260,204,164 of JAYESD010000002.1, forward strand.
TTCACGCGCTCTGATTGCCCATCTGTTTGCGGATGGTATGCTGTACTCATTAGGAGTTTGACGTTCATGCTCTTGAAGATTTGTTTCCATACTGTGCTTGTAAAAATCCTGTCTCTGTCGGAGACCATGGTTCTGGGCACCCCATGTAATTTGATTACATTGTCCAGCAGTTCCTTTGCCACTTGTGAGGCAGTATAAGGGTGTTCTAGGGGAATGAAATGGCTGTATTTCGAGAAGCGGTCAACAACCACCAGGATGGTGTTGTACCCTTCAGATCTTGGTAGTCCTTCTATGAAGTCCATAGTTACATCCTGCCATGGTGCTTTAGGTATTTCCAACGGTTGAAGAAGACCAGCAGGCAAACTCCTCTCCCCTTTGGCTTGCTGACATACCCCACACTGCTTCACCACCTCTTCTACATCTTGTTTTACTCCCTTCCAATCAAATAACTTCTTTACCCTCTGATACGTGTTTTGTATCCCAGAATGGCCTCCTACTGGACTTGCATGACAGGCTGCAATCAACTTGGTTCGCAGAGCCGAGTTCTCCCGAACCCAAATTCTTCCTCTCCTCCTAATCACCCCTTGATGGACTGAGAACCCTTGCTCATTCGGGCTAGACACCATCAACTCAGCTAATAAAGTCTGAGCCGCAGCATCCGTCTCATATGAATTCCGGATCTCCTGCACCCACAGAGGCACCACCTCTTGTACCTCGGCCACCTCCATCAGCTGGGCTACCCTGGACAGGGCATCGGCTGCGACATTCTCCCTCCCCTTTTTGTATACCACCTTAAAATTTAATCCCATGAGCTTCCCCATCGCCTTTCTCTGCAATTCCGAGTGCAACACCTGATCGTCCAGGAAAGTTAAACTGCGATGGTCCGTTCGGATAATAAATTCCCTTCGTTCCAAGTACTGCCTCCACCTTCCCACTGCCAGAATAAGGGCCAAAAATTCCTTCTCATACACAGACAAATGTTGATGTTGTGCCGATAGAGCTTTGCTGAGAAATGCCACTGGTCTCCCTTGTTGCATCAGCACTGCCCCCACTCCCCGATCACAAGCATCCGTCTCCACCACAAACTGCTCCTCAAAGTCTGGCAAGGCTAGGACTGGCGTTGAGCACATGGCCTCCTTCAGCTTGTCGAACGCCACCTGAGCCTCCTGGGGCCACTGAAACTGCCTCTGCTTCAACAAGTTGGTCAAAGGTTTTGCTATCACCCCGTACCCCCTGACAAATCGCCGATAGTACCCTGTCAGCCCCAGAAAGGCTCGCAACTCTGTCACTGTCTTGGGAATCGGCCACCTTTTCATCGCCTCAATCTTCCGTTCTTCAGTCTGGACTCCTTTCGCCGAAATTTTGTGCCCCAGGTATACCAGCTCCTCCTGCGCGAACCGACACTTAGACAGCTTCAAATAGAACTGTTGCTGACGTAATACCTCCATCACTTGCCTCAAATGGCTCAAATGCTCCTCCCAGCTCCTACTGTAGATGAGAATATCATCTATAAAAACCAGCACAAACTTCCGCAGGTATGGGCTGAGGATTGAATTCATTGCACACTGAAAAGAGGTTGGTGCGTTTGTCAACCCAAACGGCATCACTCGGAACTGATAATGTCCGCAGTGCGTTTTGAAGGCAGTTTTGAACTCCTCCCCCTCCTTCATCCTCAATTGGTGGTACCCTGACTTCATGCCCAAACTAGTGAAATACTTCGCTCCTGCCAGCTCATCCAATATCTCTTCCACCATAGGCATCGGAAAACGATTCTTGATAGTAATGTCATTCAACTTCCGATAGTCAATACAAAATCGCCAACTGCCATCCTTCTTTTTGACCAACAACACGGGAAAAGCAAAAGGACTAACACTGTGCTCGATCAATCCCGAGTCCAATAGCTCTGCTACTTGCCTTTCAATCTCGGTCTTGTGCAGGGGTGAATATCGATACGGTCTACTGTTCACCGGCACCGCTCCAGGTACCAAGGGAATGGCATGATCAAAGGGGCGTGATGGTGGTAGTCCCTTTGGGTCCTGGAACACCTCACGAAACTCCTCCAGCAGCACCTTCACTTCCTCCATCACCTCCTTCACTTCTTCCTTCTCTTCACCCCCTTTGGTCTCCACCACTACTGCCGCCCATACGCACCCTTCCTGCACACACTTCTTCATCTGCACTCCGGTCATCTGCGTAACTGTTCGATCCTTTCTTTCCGGGTCTCCCTTCAACACCACCTTTTTCCCTTCTTTGTAGAAGGTTAGCATTTGCTTCTCCCAGTCACACTCCATGGGACTATGCTTAGTCAGCCAATCATATCCCAAAATCACATCATAAGCCCCCAATGGTAGTACTCTCATATCCCCCCGGAACATCATGCCTCCACACCTCCATTCTAACTCCCTCACCACCAGATCACTGCTGATCAGCCTCCCCGTTGCCACTCTTACTTTCACAGTAGTCTCCTTGCTAGTAGGCAATCCCATACTCTCCGCAAACGCTGCGTTCACAAAGGACATGGAACTTCCAGAGTCTACCAACGCCAGACACACCCTTCCCTTCACCTGTGCCCTGAGGCGCATGCTGTGCTGCCCCTTGGTTCCCTCCATAGCATGTACCGACACCTCCCAGCAGTCCTCCACCGCTTCGTCTTCTTGCTCCAACCTCATCAACACCTGGTCTGTCAACTCCATTTTGTCATCCTCCACTGCCACCAGGTTGAGTTGAGGCCCCATCCTCTTCGTACACCTTTGAGCATGTCCAGGCTCGAATTTGTCGCCACAAGCATAACAGAGCCCGTTTAATCTTCTATAATCTCGCAGTTGCCGCTCCCTCGACAATTCACCTCCCGACTTAGACTCAGGGCGATTCCAGGTCCCGGACTTAACTCCCCACATTCCCCGGCCAACTCCACTTCTTCCCTTCTCCTGTATCTGCTTCTGAACCTTGGCAAGAGTAATGGCCCGGTTCACCGTAGTAGGAATCTGGGACTGCACTGGCCCTTGTAACTCGAATTTCAACCCCTTCATAAACTGAGCAACGAAGAAGACCTCGTCCAGTTCCGGATTATGCATCGAGGTGGCATACCGCGCTTCTTCGAACTCCTGAATATACTCCTCCAGCCCTCCAGTCTGCCTCAAATGCAACAGTTCATGCATCGCCTGGGGGTACTCATGCGACCCGAATTTCTCCTTCACCGCCTCCACAAAGGCCGCCCACCCTCCCAACCCCCGTGTGGCCTTGTACACCTGCAGCCATCTCGCCGCATTGCCCTCCATGTGGATGCTCGCGGCCCTTACCCAGATCACCTCGGGCACCTTGTAAATGGAGAAATAGTCCTCGCACTTGTCGATCCAGATAGCGGGTCCCTCGCCGGCGAATTTCGGGAAGGACAACTTCGCGAAATTTCTCTCCCCAGCAGCCCCTCCTGGATTCCACCCTTCCTCCCGCCTTCCTTGCTCCCATCTGTTTCCTCCTTCCACCCTCCTCTGGAACTCCGGACTCCGATTTTCCAGTGTCAGCGCGGCGATCTTCTGCTCCGTCTCCTCCAATTGTTTGCCTAAGCGATCTCTCTCCTGCGAAGCTTGTTCCGCCATCGCTGCAGTCAACTCCTGCTGACCCTGCAACTCACGCTGCCCCTTGGCCAAGTCCTCCAACATCCCGAACACCCTAGTCCACCTCTCCTCCTCTCTCCTCGACGAATCCTCCATGGCGGACAGGACGAACCTGGTTTGGACCGATGGCTTGGTGGTGGGAGCCGTGGTGGACCTCCTGTTCCGATCCGGCGTCCTTCACCCTTCCCCGGCGCCGTCGGCGGCTCTGATACCAACTGTAACGTCCCGTGGCCCGGGGCTCGTCGGCACCCCGGGCGTGAGCGCACAGATCGCCGGCGTGGAGCACGGCGGGCGAGAACGACGAAGAGCGGCGCGCGTTTTTCTCGGGATTAGTCTCGATGCTTCCAACAACCCAGGGCGTCCCGTTACATAGCGGTGGTGCTGGCAGGTGGGCCACTTACATCCACCCGGCTCCACCTGTCAGTACGCACGGCACCCATTTAACACCACAAAATATCTCACTCCACCCACGCACACCACACCACACATTCCCCTCGACCTTATCCCTTCGCTCTTCGTCTTCCTCGGCGCCTCCGTCAGCTTCACTCCTCTTCTCATCCATCTTCCTCCCCGTCCGCCAAGCTCCTCTGGTTCTCCCTGGCTCCAGCATCGGTAACAGCGGGCCCATCGTGGCCGGCGGTTGCCGTGTCGCCCCTCACCGCCCCCGCGCCACCGGCCGGCTTTGTTTTTGCGTTTGCAAGGAAGGAAGGAATCCGCTGCCATCGACGTGGAGGGACACGGGCAGAGACGGCTGCGGCTACGCTATCGAAAAAAAAAGAGAAAGGGACGCTGTTGCTACAGCATAACAGTTATATTGTCGCGTCGGGGGGTCGGGCTGCCTGTCAAATCGGAGTAGATTGTTTTAACCGACGAATATAAGAAACAGAAAGTCCTGTTTCAAGATGTTCTCACCCTTGCAAATCAGTTGCAAAGCAAAGCCAAATCCTATAAGTCAGAATCCCATCTGGCCATCTGAAACAGAATTATGCTCATGTATTGCCTTGTAGCACTCTCGTGTCCCATTCTGAAGCACCAGGGTTCTGGAAGTGCAGTGTCATCACATTTGAGATATGCATCGCCAATATCGGTTACCATCCACGATGACATGCTACTAGTACAGCAGAACATTCACTCTTCGAAAGGATAATAGCAAGCATTGTTTACAAGCTAGAAGCAAGAGTGATGTTTGACAAGAAAAGAGTTATGCGGGTTAGGCTATCCGCACCAACATCTTCTAAAGCATTCTCTAAAGATCTATCTTCCTCTTTTTTTTCTGTATCTTACTCTAAATCTACTAAATTTACACCTATCAAGTAGGCTTTACAGTATGCCTCTGCGGACGGTCTTATAAAGGTCAGCATATACAGCAGAACATTCACTCTTCAAAGTAACACCCAGATATCTCCTCTCATAAACAATCTTGCTATTATTGTGTATTTGTGTTTCAAGTTGCCTAAACAACCAACAACTGTAGTAAAAGAAAATAAAAAGTGCAATTTCCTTTTACGAAAATGGCAGGAGCACTACGGTGTTGGTGATGTGCCCAAGAGGCAACCATAACAATTCGGGTTGAGGTCTATTGGATATTTGATCCATAAGCAATTAGGGTACTAATGGGTCTGCGACCTAAAAGCCCATTAGTACGTCTATAAATATGAGGGGTAGGGTTAGAGGCTAATCATCCACTACGTGACAGCCCTAGCCGCCACCCCTCGAAGGCCTCACGCCGAGACCCTTACCGCGCGCGGTGCTAGCACACCGGCGCACGGTGTTCCTCTCCGTACGTGTGGACTCCGTGGAGACACTGCTGCTACTGCTGCGCTGATCGGCTACGACGATCGTGATCGTCTACCTGCTGCTGTGACAAGGACGAGGGGGAGATGAACGAGATCGTCTACTTTTCCTACCCCGACGCGCATCAACGTTCCGCTGCACTGCGCGTCTAGTGGTAATGATCCATGACCTCTGTACTCGCATGTTTATTGAGTGATGCGGTAGAGTTCCTAGAGTAGTGTACCGTCGATTTCCTAACAGCGGCATCAGAGCCGATTTGCGTAGTTTCTGGTCTGGATCTTCTTAGTAGATGGGATCTACTGCAGACATATTCATACGATGAATTTTTCGCACGGTTTTTGGGGTTTGGAATTGGTTAGAGTAGATTGCGATCGTATATGACTAAAGGGTCAGTTCGTGCTCCTTCTCTGTTGTGTGCGCAACCTTTCCTTACCGGCTAGAATCACCATCGGGACTAATCGCGCACATAGCTAACAGATTGAGCCAACAGACCACGGTCATGAGTCGTGATCTACTCATGAATAACCGATCACATCGAAAATTGAGGCATTCTGAATGGCTCGGATTCGGGTTGATTTGATCAACCTGATGAGATTTTCATAGTGATTTCATAGATGCGATCTATGTAATTCCGTTTTGTTGTCTGCTATAGCGATTACATAATATAGTTTTGCGCTAAAAATCGTTCTACGCTTAACTCGTTTTTGCAAGAAATGATGTGAATGGTATGACCTTAATATGATGTGATGATCTGTGTGTAAATTCGTGTAGCCTGCGTGTTGTAAATTTAACACAACCAGGTTGAGGTTGTCATATAATTGTATAACGACCTGCGTGTCGACCTGTGATGTTTGATCTATCATGTAATTTATTTGATAGCTATTAGTCGTATTAGCTTCTTTTATTATCATGAAGATGTCTTCAAGCATGGTGGAGATGGAGATCACCACAAGAAGGGAGGCATGGCAGCTCAGATCTTGATGGAACCATAACGATGGAGACCATTTATGAATCTAAAGGTCATACTATTCACAATGTGATATGATCATATGCCTGTGATGCTTATTACTATTCTTTTCATGCTTTTCATATGGTGGATGTTTTGTCATGATAGAATAGCTTCCCTCACAAAAATTGAGCATTTGATGTCATTTACCAGTAGCTGCACCTATGTTATTTTGATCGTTGTGTGGTAGGTTTGCCAAAGCAAAGTACCATCATCTATCATAATTCATAGGGTGAATGTTGGACATTCACATGCATAGTGTTAGATTACTCAACAAAGTTATAAAAACGGTTTTGGGCTTTATGGCATAGAGTTGGGAGCTGGGGTATTGGATGTCACCCAACAAACAAGAGTCATATAGAGATATAATTAACAATGGTTGTTTACATATGTCACTAATTTCCTAGCAGTGAAGCCAAAGCTCACTAGGAATTAGTGAATATGGATCTTGAAACACTATATGTCGTTAGAGGGACGACGATGATCATATAGTGGTGATATATTTTATTAAACTGTTAATAGAAGATTGGTACATAACATAGTGCTAAACCTTGCATATTTATTTTCTATTGTAGATAATGTCTGCTAGTAACAATTCCGGTTGCAATTTGCGATCTGTGCTTGATAAGGAAAAGCTCAATTGAGCTAACTTTATCGATTGGTACCGCAACCTGAGAATCGTTCTTAGGTAAGAGAAAACCGAGCACGTTCTTCTGCAGCCTTACCCTGATGACCTCCCAGCTAATGCAACTAATGCAACACGTAGAGCTTATACGAAGCACTGCGATGATGTGCTTAATGTAAGGTGCCTCATGCTCGCCTTTATGTCCCCTGATATGCAAAAATAGTATGAGCATACATATGCTTATTCTATGATTGAGGGACTGCATGAAATGTTTGAGAATCAAACAAGAGATGAGAGATACAACATCTCAAAGTACTTGTTCTCATGCAAGCTGGCGAAGAGTAGCCCGGTCAATCCTCATGTAATCAAGATGATTGGTTACATTGAAACTTTGGGCAAACTTGGTTCTGAACTCAAGGATGATCTGACTATTGACGTTGTTCTCCAGTCGCTCCCACCGAGCTACGAGCCATTGATATTGAATTTTCAAATGAATGGCATGGAGAAAACTTTGACTGAATTGCATGGGATGCTTAAAACAGCCGAAGAAAGCATTAAGAAAAACGTCACTCATGTGATGATGGTACAAAAGGAGAATAAAAAAAGGAAGCGTGTGACGTATCGTAAAGGCAAAGGCAAGGGAAAGGTTCCTGATGAGCCCTCAAGCTCAAAGTCTAAGCCAAAGGGCAAATTTGGCCCTTCTCCTGATGAATGCTTTCACTGTCATGGTAAGAGACACTGGTCTAGGAACTGCAAGAAGTACTTGGAGGATATGAAGAAGAAGGGAAGTGAGACTTCCGCTTCAGGTATAAATGTTATAGAAATTAACATTGTATTATCTTCTAACGAATCATGGGTATTTGATACCGGATCGATGATTCACACTTGCAAATCGTTGCAGGGTCTAAGTGAGACTAGAAGATTTGCAAAAGGCGAGTTGGATGTTCGTGTCGGCAATGGAGCAAGGGTTGCAGTCATAGCTGTCGGAATTTACCACTTGTCATTACCCTCAAGATTAGTTTTGGAATTGAATAATTGTTATTGCATTCTTATTTTGAGCAAGAACATTATCTCTTCTTCGTGTTTAGAAGAAGTTGATGGTTATGAGATTGTAATAAAGAACAAATGTTGTTCTATTTATTACAATAATATTTTCTATGCTCCATGTCCATTGGTGAATGGATTATATGTTCTTGATCTCGAGGATAAAACTGTCTGTAACATTAATACCAAAAGGGCTCGACGTAATGATCTAAATCCCACTTTTATTTGGAATTGTCGCTTAGGTCATATAAATGAGAAAAGCATTGAAAAACTCCATAAAGATGGTTTACTAAGATCATTTGATTTTGAATCACTTGACACATGCAAATCTTGTTTGCTTGGGAAGATGACCAAAGCACCCTTCACTCGTCAAAGTGAGAGGGCGATTGACTTGTTGAGACTTATACATACAGATGTATGTGGACCAATGAGTTCAATTGCCAGAGGTGGTTTTCAGTACTTCATCACATTTATCGATGACTTTAGTAGATATGGTTATGTCTACCTAATGAGGCACAAGTCTGAATCCTTTGGAAAGTTCAAAGAATTTCATAATGAAGTACAAAATCAATTGTGCAAGACAATTAAACTTCTACGATCTGATCGTGGGGGTGAATATTTGAGCCATGAATTTTGTGATCATTTGAAACAATGTGGAATTGTTCTACAGTTGACTTCACCTGGAATGCCTCAACGGAATGGGGTGTCCGAGCGGAGGAACCGAACCTTGTTGGACATGGTTAGGTCGATGATGAGTCAAGCAGATCTTCCACTATCCTTTTGAGGTTATGCTCTTGAAACTGCTACGTTTACACTAAATAAAGTCCCAACTATGTCTGTTGAGAAGACACCATATGAGATGTGGACCGGAAAACGTCTCGGATTGTCTTTCCTCAAAGTTTGGAGATGTGATGTTTATGTCAAACGTTTGACGTCAGACAAACTCACTCCAAAATTAGACAAATGCTTCTTTGTGGGATATCCTAGGGAAACCAAAGGATATTATTTTTATAATAAAGCAAAGGGTAAAGTGTTTACCGCTCGCAATAGTGTCTTCTTGGAGAAAGAGTTTCTCTCAAAAGGAGTTAGTGGGAGCAAGCTGCATCTTGAAGAAATTCAAGAAATATCTAAAAATGTTTCAGCACCCACTAATCCTATACAGGATGTACAAGATGTTGTGCAACCAGTTGATGAAACACCAGCCCCACGAAGGTCTACGAGGGCACGTCGTGCGACTGAAAAGTTAACGCTTCTAACCACGGAGCAGCATGACATGGTATTATTGGATAATAATGAGCCTACGACTTACGTAGAAGCAATGGAGGGATCTGACTCTGAAAAATGGCTTGGAGCCATAGAATCCGAAATTGAATCCATGCATGAGAATCAAGTTTAGAACTTAGTTGATCCAATCGAAGGTGTGAGACCTATCAATTGTAAATGGATTTTCAAGAAAAAGACTGATATGGATGGAAATGTTCACATCTATAAAGCGTGATTGGTGGCGAAAGGTTTCAAACAAATTCAAGGTGTTGATTATGATGAAACTTTCTCACCCGTTGCAATGCTTAAGTCTGTTCAGATTCTTCTAGCAATTGTTGCATATTTTGATTATGAAATATGGCAAATGGATGTCAAAACAATCTTTCTTAATGGAAGTCTGACTGAGGATGTGTACATGACACAACCTGAGGGTTTTGTCAATCCTAAAAATGCTAGTAAAATATGCAAGCTTCAAAAGTCCATCTATGGACTGAAGCAAGCATCTCGGAGTTGGAATCTGCGTTTTGATGAAGTAATCAAAGGGTTTGGTTTCATCAAGAATGTAGAAGAACCTTGTATTTACAAGAAGTTTAGTAGGAACGCACATGTATTTGTGGTCTTATATGTAGATGACATATTATTGATCGGAAATGACATTCCAATGCTTGATGATGTTAAATCCTCATTAAGAAAAAGTTTCTCAATGAAGTATTTAGGAGAGGAAACATATATTTTGGGCATAAAGATCTATAGAGATAGATCTAAAAGGATAATTACATTAAGCCAAGATACATATATTGACAAGATATTGAATCGGTTCAATATGCAAGATTCTAAGAAAGGTTTCTTGCCAATGTCACATGACATTACTCTAAGCAAGAGTCAGTGTCATTCGACACCTGATGAGCAAAAGAGGATGAGAGCGATTCCTTATGCTTTGGCTATTGGGTCCATTATGTATGCCATGCTATGTACACGCCCAGATGTATCTTATGCTCTAAGTATCAAGAGCAGGTATCAATCAGATTTTGGTGAGGCTCATTGGACTGTTGTCAAAAACATCCTTAAGTAATTAAGAAGAACTAAGGATGCATTCTTAGTGTTTGGAGGTGAAGAAGAGCTCATTGTAAAAGGTTACACTGATGCCAGCTTCCAAACTGATAAGGATGATTCTAGATCGCAATCCGGTTTTGTACTCTGCCTCAATGGAGGGGCAGTGAGCTGGAAAAGTTCCAAGCAAGATACAGTGGCAGATTCAACCACAGAGGTGGAGTATATTACAACTTCTGAAGCTGCAAAGGAAGTTGTTTGGATCAGAAAATTTGTTTCTGAGTTGGGTGTTGTTCCTAGCGCGTCCAGTCCTGTGGATCTCTACTGTGACAATAGTAGAGCCATCGCACAGGCAAAGGAGCCTAGATCACACAAACGATCCAAACACATACTACAACGCTATCACCTCATTCGAGAGATCATCGACCGAGGTGATGTGAAGATATGCAAGGTGCACACAGATTTGAATGTTGCAGATCTGTTGACAAAGTCTCTTCCACAATCAAAGCATGAGGCACACATGAGATCTATGGATATTAGATACTTACATCAGTGATCATAGTGTGTAGTGGGAGACTTGTGTCACAACTATGTTTATGTACTATTAAATAAATTGTTGTATGAGTAATTATTATTTACATTGATCATCAAGTATGTGACTTGTTCGTGAAACTCTTTGTTAAAAGTAATGTTACTCTAGATGATCCCTAGTCTATATCATTATATGAGATAATGATTGCATAAAGACTAGCACATGTATTAATTGATGATCACGTTTCACGGATCATAGATATGGAGATATCGAATTAATAATGTGAATACATGTTAGTGAACATGGTGTTGGATTGACCCACTCCAAGACACTGCTGGGATTGTTATTTCTATATGTGCCATCAGTTGGTCTTGAGTGATACACATGCTAGATCCTTAGACCTGAGATCGTCATTGTTTCTCACTATGCGTAGTTGTGTACTTTGAGACTACCAAACGCTACTCCGTAACTGAGTAGTCATAGAAGTAGTCTTCGGGTATATAATAAAACATAGAATGAGATGTGCGTAAATTAAGATGGGATTTGCCCCTCCTTAATAACAGGAGAGATATCTCTGAGCCCCTCGAGATAGTTGGATTTGAAAGTGCATGACCATGCCAAGATGATTAACGGTTAATCACAGTGAATAAAAGTTAGTCACGAAATGAATCCACTATTTGATCGAGTGAATGGTCGAGCTATCACAAGGATGGCACGCATCTCGCCTTGAGCTTGACTGGTATCGTGAGGCAAAGAGATTAGCATGTTGAATGTATCTAGGTTCAACCGATATGATCTTTATGTAAATTCGGGAGTCAATATGTCCTGCTAGGTACCTCTACTGACTTGTGGTTGGAAATGGTTTCCATTCACAACCGACTGCACATGAACCTAACGGGTCACACATTTAAGGAGTTGGAATATCGAAAATCTTGGCTAGATGATTGTCTCTAGTGCAAGTGGGAAATTGTTGTGACGTGCCCAAGAGGCAATCATAATAATTCGGGTTAAGGCATATTGGATATTTGATCCATAAGCAATTAGGGTACTAATGGCCCCGCGACCTAAAAACTCATTAGTACGCCTATAAATACGAGGGGTAGGGTTAGGGGCTAATCATCCACCACGTGGCAGCCCTAGCCGCCACCCCTCGAAGCCTCACGCCGAGACCCTTACTGCGCGCGCGGTGCTAGCATACCGGCGCACGATGTTCCTCTCCGTATGTGTGGACTCCGTGGAGGCGCTGCTGCTACTGTTGCACTGATCGGCTACGACGATCGTGATCGTCTACCTGCTGCTGTGACGAGGACGAGGGGGAGACGAACGAGATCGTCGCGCATCAACGTTCCGCTGCGTTGCGCATCTAGTGGTAATGATCCATGACCTCTGTACTCGCATGTTTACTTGGTGATGTGGTAAAGTTCCTAAAATAGTGTACCGCTGATTTCCTAACATACCGCTCATTATGGACTAAAAATCCATTTACAAAGTATTATAATCTGAAATTTCAGGCTCTTGTACATGCCCGTCTCTTCCTATGCGTGCCATGAGACCTGCAGTCGATCAAGCCTTTGACCCTGAAATTATAAGACTCGACTTCTTCCAAACCATACATCAGACTTATAGGATTGCTCCAGCTTCCTGTCTCCACTGCTTCGGTTTCGTTTTCCATACCATGATTTCCTGGAAGCAGTTAGCCATTCCATCCACGCTCATCTGTTGCATGACATTCATCTTCAGCCAGAAACTAAAAAAGTTGAGACTTCCTGTTAGACTGCTCTTGTATTAGGGTACTATAGGAGCAATTTACTCCTTTTGTATTGGACTTCTTGACCCTCAAGTTAGGTTCCTTAGCTCTTAAGTTTTGTACTCATACATATGTCCCCCTGGGCTGTTAATGGAATTTATCAATCCCCTTCCAATTTGGTATCAACAACTTCCTCTCTCTCTCCCCATGACAGCGGGCGCAGCAGCCACCGGCGTGCCGAGCGCGGCCGCCGCCGTCCTTCTCCCCTCCCTCCCTCTCTCCTCTCGCCGGTCCCTCCCTCTCTCCTCCCGCCGGCGTTGCTCCAGCCGCCGCCACCGCCCCTGACTTGTCGGGACACAGATCTAGCGCCATCGGGCCCGGATCTGGTGCCGCCGGGGCCGGATCTGGCGCCGCCGGTCCTCTTGGACCCGCCGTCGCCTCCTTCCTCGGGCTGCCTGGCCGCGCCGCCGCCAGGCCGTCGGGCCCCGCAGTCCTTGTGCCGTCGCCGCCCCTGGCCACCGCAGCGCCGCCCTTGGCCACCGCCGGCGGCTGCTCGACCATCGCCCCTGGCCGTCCCTAGCCACCGCCGGCGGCCGCCGCCCCTGACCGCCGCCTCTGGCCGGCCAGTACACGTCCGGCGAGCCCCCCAGTACTGGATCGGCCGCCACCGCTGCAGCCGGGCCCGGATCCACCGCCCCCACGGTCTTGCGGTCTCACCCGCACCCGCCAGCCCCCTGCCGGCCGCCGCCGCCGCGACATGGCCTGCTCCGACGTCGTGGTTCACTGCATCGCCGTCCTGGGCTGCCACGCTGCTGCCTTGGGCCGCTGCTACTAGGATCGGGCCTGGTGCCCCATTTCCTCACCCTTGGGCCCTACCGCCGGCGGCCGGAGGCAGGCCACCCACCTACGGTACCTCTGTCCTGACATCACAGCCACCGTGGTGGTCCTCGCCTGTCGTAGGTGCTACAGGAACTAGCGCACCATCATCGAGCTACGGTCTCGACGCTCCGGCCGATCATAGCGGTGGATCTGACATTGCCTTTTCCGCCCCCGTGCGGGTGCTGCCGTCCTCTGCGCGCCACCACCCGGATCCGCGCCGCCGATCTTCTTCGCCCAGGCCGCCGAGTTGGATTCTCATTTTTCCACTGACCCTGAGGCCGCTCCTGTCCAGCGGCCTTGTTTTTTACCTTCTGTAGGTCTTCCTCTAGCTGCGCCGGACACGACCACGGTGTCTCAGACACCACCTGTCGTGCCTCCCGTGGCTCCGGCGTTCTTGTCGCCACTGGCCATACCTCCGACGGCCCCGACACCGCCCGCCGTGCCACGCGCGGCCCTGGCGTCCCCGACGTCGCCTGCCGTGACACGCGCGGCCCCGGCATCCCCGACGCCGCCTCCTGCGGCCCCGACGTCCCCGACGTCGTCCGCCGCGCCCCGCGCGGCCCCAGCGTCCCTGACGTCGTCAGTCGCACCACCCACGACCACTGGACCGCGGTACGCCGAGCCCGTTATCGTCTATCAGCGACGAGCGCGGCTTGGTGCACCGACCTCTTGCCGCACCGAGCCTCCGGTGTACCACCCTCCGCTGCTCCACCGGGACCCTCGTCACGTTCACCCGATGGTGACTCGACGGGCCGCTGGTGTTCTTCGACCGGTGGAGCACTTCTCCAGGGTTGTTCTATCGTCCTCGACCTCCCCGCCGCTTGCCTCGTCACCCATCTCGCCTATCCCCTCTCCTGTCCGCAGCGCCCTCACCGACCCTCACTGGCGTCGGGCTATGGAAGAAGAGTATGCGGCCCTGCTAGCCAACCGGACCTGGGATCTGGTTCCCTGTCCTGGTCGTGGCAATGTTGTCACGGGCAAGTGGGTGTTCACGCATAAGAGGAAGGCGGATGAGTCTCTTAAGAGGTACAAGGCACGGTGGGTACTTCGCGGTTTCACACAGCGTCCCGGCGTCGACTACGACGAGATCTTCAGCCCGGTGGTGAAGCCGGCGACGGTTCGCACCGTTCTGTCGCTGGCTTTGTCGCGTTCTTGGCCTGTCCACCAGCTGGACGTCAAGAACGCCTTCCTCCACAGGACGTTGACGGAGACAGTGTACTGCAGTCAGCCGACGGGGTTCGTTGATTCAGCCCGTCCAGACCTAGTCTGCCGGCTGAACAAGTCTCTGTACGGGCTGAAGCAAGCGCCTCAAGCTTGATACAACCGGTTTGCCTCCTTCCTGCCGTGGCTAGATGTTAGGACTGCGGAAGGTATTAGAATGCTCTTGTATTAGGGTACTATAGGGACAGTTTAGCCCTTTTGTATTAGGCTTCTTGGCCCCCAAGTTAGGTTCCTTGACCCTTAAGTTCTGTATCCATACATATGTCCCCCTGGGCTGTTAATGGAATTTATCAATCCCCTTTCCAATTCTTCCTTTGCAAAAATGCATTGTATCACTAGGTATATTGTTTTTCCCCGTACAAAATGAATAGGCAGCAAACAAGCACATGTTCCACCAGTACTTGGCAGGTTGCCTGCCGTCAGAAGTTTTTGCTGCATAGTAATCCAATCAAACTGGATCATCTTCAGTTCAGCCATGCTGTCTGTGATATCTGGAATTGAAAGGTTGAAGAGACCTAATAATCTGTGTCTTGTAGGTAGATTTCAATGTGTACAGGCAACTGATCGTCCATCTCTAATCTGTCTTTTAGGCAGATTTTGATGTGTACAGGCAGCTGAGAGCTGACCGTCCATCTCTAATGTAGTGAATCCTTTCTATCAAGGTGCAGCATGATCCTTTCTATCAGAGCTGACTGTCCGTCTCTTGAGAAGTTTCGATCAATGAGATCAACTTCAGTTGCCATTCTGCAACTCCTTGTTCATCCTCCTGTTTTTGAATCTGGCCAGCATGTCACACAGATGCAGTAAGAGAGAAGAAGTGAATGATCTGGATCTCGGATGCTTGGTCATGCACACATTACAGGATTGCAAAAATTTACATACCCATGGCACAAATAATGGTTTACTCCATCAGATTCTATGACAAAATAAAATGTGGTCGGTTTGCTTTAGTATTTTCCCTGCATAGAAAAAATATACGTTAATTAGTCTTGATTCAACCAAAACTATACAGGCATTGTTATTATGTGTTTTCATGAGTATTGGTACCAGTTGCATGCATCCTAAAATCGGGCAAGAAAATGCTTACATGACATGTCATGATAAAACATTCTGAGGTTACTGCAAAGTATCACTATCACTCTCTGTTAGAGGAATTTATCATACTTATGTAGGGCTCCAAATTTTATTCTGTGGCTGAAAACTTCAACATGAAATAGATTAATCACCAACAATTCCAAGTAATTCATCTTGCTCAGATGCACTTCCCTCTTCTTCAAGC
Source organism: Tuctoria greenei (assembly GCA_036927565.1). Lineage (NCBI taxonomy): Eukaryota > Viridiplantae > Streptophyta > Magnoliopsida > Poales > Poaceae > Tuctoria > Tuctoria greenei. Next base: position 260,220,218 of record JAYESD010000002.1, read on the forward strand.
TCAGCAAAAGAAGCTGAATCAGGCTCATATCCAGAAAGTTTCATCTCACCAATCAATTCATCCAACATCTCATACAGCTCTCTCGACCTCGGATGGACTTTATCTCCTACAAGGAAACCATGCATCTCACTTTGCACCTCAATCCAGCTACAACCAGGTTCCTTCTTAAGTCGTCCCTGTCTCATTAGCCTTCTTGTCCTTGAAACATCAGCCCATTTCCCTGATTCAGCATATACATTTGAGAGAAGAATGTAAACTGATGAATCATCTGGATCCAATCGTAGAACATTTTTAGCAGCAAGCTCAGCCACTTCAATATCTTGACGGATCTTGCAAATGCTCAGTAGAGTCTTCCATATGACTGCATCTGCTTCAAAAGGCATTTGGCTGATAAATTTCAGAGCTTCTTGTGGCCCCTTAGAGCGTCCTAGTATATCTACCATGCAGGCAAAGTGTTCCAGTTGTGGTTCCAATTTGTAGTGGGTGGTCATCAGATGGAAGTAGCGGCATCCATCATCTAGCAGCCCAACATGGCTGCAAGCTCGAAGAACTGCAACAAAAGTTGCATGATTAGGCATAACACACTCTTTTTGCATTCTCTCAAACATCTTTAGTGCTTCCAATCCTTGACCATGGAGCGCATAGCCACATATCATAGCATTCCATGACACAAAATCCCGTTTCTGTGCCCTATCAAACATTTGCAGCGAATCTGGCATATTCCCACACTTGGCATACATGTCTACAAGAGTGCTAGATATATATTCATCTCCAAGCATTTCTTGCTTGATAATCTGACCATGGATCTGTTTGCCCAGCTCAATTGTAGCCAGATTGGCACAAGTATCAAGAAGGGTAGCATAAGTAAAATGATCAGGAATTAGTCCCATATCTAACATCTTTGAGAATAATTTCTGTGCGTCTTCACTCTGTCTGTTGAGTGAAAATCCTGATATGATGGCATTCCACGAAACAAGTTCTTGTCTTCCAATTCTGTCATGAAGTTTCTGAGCCTCTGTAATCATGCCACACTTGCAATACATATCAACAATAATGCTTGCTATGAAAGTATCTGAACCAAGCCCCGACTTGATAACTTTATCATGAACCATCAATCCATATTCCAAAGATTGTAAACTTGCACAAGCCTTAAGAACACTACCAAATGTGAAATCATCAGGTTTCATACCGCAGCGCAGCATTTCATTAAAATAACCTATAGTATCCTCATGACGCTCGTTTTGCTCAAGAGCCGCAATAATAGCATTCCAAGAGGCGGAATCTCTTTCCTCCATCTCCTGGAATATAAGGTATGCTTCTGCCAATGCTTTGCACTTCCCATAAAGATCCAAAACAGCATTTTTGACACAAACATCCACATCAAGACCTGATTTAATTGATAAGCAGTGGACTTGCAACCCTTGAAAATACCCCTTCACCACAGCACAAGCACTAAAAACACCAGATAAGCTGACTGCATCAAAACCAATGCCAGATCTGGTCATGAACTGAAACAGTTCCATAGCTTCAGCTCCTAGCCCTGCACGTACAAGGCCAACCATCATGGCATTGCATGTCTCCACAGTATGGCTGGGCAAACCAAAGAATGCCCTTCTAGCATCAACCAAGCTATTAGCCTTAGCATACACGTCAACAATGGCTGTCCCCACAATGCGGTCAGAATTAAACTTATTCTTTATGGCATGCGCGTGTAACTGCTTTGCAATGCTCAGGCATGACATCGCCGCACAAGATCTGAAGACACTGGCATAAGCCGGTTGGCTCACCCCAAGTCCCAACCTCTGCATCTCTGCAAACAGCTCCAGCCCACGCATGTACTGCTTATTCTGAACGCATCCAGCGAGAGCTGCACCCCACGATACCCAGTTCCTCTCAGCCATTCCATAAAAGAAGTGCATGGCGTCTTCTAAACTCCTGCACTTTCCATACATGTCGACGAGAGCACTTCCACTTCTGACGTCAACCTCTAAACCTGTCTTTACTGCCAATGCATGGATTTGAACACCGAGCGCCAAGTCCTCCAGACCACTGCATGCCTTCAGAAGAACAGCAACCGTCGTTCGGTCGGCGGCAACACCATGGCGCAGCATCTTCAGAAACAGGCCGACTGACTCCAGGAGCATGCCACGCTGGCAGTAGCTTGAGACGAGCGTGTTCCACGACACGACGTCCGGGTACGGCATAACGAAGAACAGAGCAAGGGCCGCTTCGATGTCCCCCGCGTGTGAGTACGCCGTGAGCATGGTGTTCCACGAGACCGTGTCCTGGTGGGCCATCGCGTCGAACACCCTGCGCGCGCTACCGGCGCCCGCACACCGTGCGTACATCTGGAGGAGGCAGTTGGCGACGAAGGCGGTGGGGATGAACCCGGAAATGAGCATGCGCGCGTGCGCGGCGCGGCCCGCGGCGAGGAACGCGCGGCCGCCGTGGGCGCAGAGCTGGAAGAGTTGGGAGAAGGTGGCGTTGGCGAGGGCCCCCGCCTGCGCGTGCGGCAGCCGCGACATCGGGACCCTCGGGAGCCGGAGCCGGAGCCGGAGTCATGTGCTAATGGCTGGAGGCGACGCGACTGGCGGCGGAGGCAAGGGAGCTGCCACTGCCACGCCACCGCGACATTGGCGAGCACAACCTTGCTCGCAGTCGCAGGGGTTGAGTGAGCGGGCTGGTGCGAGTTAGCTCTTGGGCTGGATGAGGTTTCGAGATGCTACGGCCCGTACCATCCTATGGGTCATTGTTCCACTCCAAGACACAGCCCAAGCTTCAAGCCGAGCCACGGCAAACAAAGGACCGATATGAGTAGCGATGCCGAGACGATATGCTCCATTCGTTAGGAGGGCCCAAATATCACACTAGTAATTACCGTAAGACTTCACGCAAAATTGCAAACAAACCAATCGACCACCGCGATCGTTCGGTCGTCCTCCCCAAATTGCTTATCTTATGATCGCGGTTAGGCACTCTCGTATATTCCTCGGAATACTACTCGCATAATCCAACCGGATCAGCGGGGCCGTTCGACAAAAGGGAAGATGAGCCTACCACGTCACTGCCAGCAGCGCAGGGCTAGGCCTAGAACCTTCTCCGCGCGGACCAGGGACCACGCCGGCCTTCACGCGCCCGGTGCACACCGCCAGTCCGGCCCCACCCTACAGACACACCCATCCACGTCACACAACGCATCGAGACCGTCCGTCGTTGCGACCCAGCAAGACGCAACCCCTTCCACCGTCGAATTCTTCTCGCTTCACACTGTTCATTCTTCTTCTTCTTCTCATCCCGCAAGTCGCGAGGAGGCCGGACTGCCGGAGAGAGAGAGAAAAATAAAAAGACAGAACGCGCACACGCCAGAACCCAATCGGACCCGTGGCCACCGACGCGACCAGGTCGGGGCTTAGGTTTTGAAGGCATGTCGGGCGGCGGAGAGGGCGCCGGAAGCGGCGACGGGGGCGAGTCCCCGCCCGCTGACGCGGCGACGCTGCACATCCGGTGCGCTAACGGCTCCAAGTTCACGGTGCAGGCGGACCTGGGCACCACGGTGGGGGCGTTCAAGGAGCTCGTGGCCGGGAGCTGCGACGTGCCAGCGCCGCAGCAGCGCCTGATCTACAAGGGCCGCATCCTCAAGGACGAGCAAACCCTAGAAAGCTACGGTCCGTGGCAAGCTGATCCATGCGCAAAGTAGCTCGCGGTTCGGTCTTGTATAGTGGAATCGTACGGTACGGAGCATGGATTTGGAGGCGTGGTAGTGAATCCGCGCGGTTGGAGGTGCCTGTGCAATGCCTGTTTGTGTGTTGGTTCAGTAGCGTATTGATGGTTGCTGGATTCTGCATTTGGTTTATCTGTGCTGTGCATGCTAGCTTGTACTAGTAGATTTATCGCATATCGCGCTTGACCGCTAGGTGGTACATGTGTGATTGGGAATGTAGCGTGTCAACGGTAACACATACTGCTAATGTTGATAATATTAATCGCTTGTCATATCAGTAGCCAAAGAAGGCGGAAACGTATCTTGTCACAACTCACATGTAGTTCGGTTCTTTATGGATCTGCATTCGATATTGTTAGTTGTGCATGTATCTCTAATATATTGATGAGTAAAAGCAGATACTTCCCTTGGATGAGTTGGGAAGTCAACTGAATCTTGGTAGCTTAGCTTGCGGTTAGTTGCCATGTTGGGAGTTTACATTACTATTGTTAGTGAACTTTGCTGTAGTACATTTGATTCTCCAAAAAAAAAAAAAACACACAATGGTTTCATATTTCATTTGGTATCATATGACATGGGACTGAGTAAATTTTGGATAACCTGTTAATTCAATATAGTTGGATTCTGCAGTGGAATTATACTGAAGCAACCTTTGCTGTTTAAATGCATAGATGATTCCTGACAGAGATTTTAATGTTTGACCTGACATATATTGTAATTTCTGTAAAGTTCTAAGATTACCTGAAATTATTTAATGTGATGGTCATTGGAACAATCATCAGTAGAATTCAATGTTCATCTGTCGCATTCCCTGTAATCTGTTGGTTGCTCGAGTGCTCTTAGTAGTAATTCGAGGGGCTGATACCATTTACACTCCTCTCCTGTGAATAACCCTGACATATATGTTTATGTTAAATGCATACTGAACAACCATGACTTTCAATCATAATAAGATGTGTTGTTAGTGCTATAGATTATTATGATTATCAGGTTCACAGTGTAGTGACCCTTTTGCAGCTTCATTTGTATTGCCAAAATGCATTCTGTATGCATTCTCACAGGGAAATCACTTGCATATGTTTACATTGGAGATATGAACATTCTCTTTGTTTCTATATTACGTTGCATACTGTTTCAGTTTTGGATTTATTAAGCATTTTTGGTAACTCATTACTCATGCTTCTTGTATTTTGCAGGGGTTGAGACTGATCACACAATTCACTTGGTGCGAGGTGTTGCCCAGCCGGCTACATCAGGTACACCTACTGCTGCTAGCCCCAATGCTTCAACTACTCCTAGCAGTGGCCCAGCAGGTGGCCTGGGAAACTTATTTCCAAGTATTAGTGCTCCAAGATCTGGCAGGCCATCGGGTACATTTGGGCCAGGATTTCCAGAACTAGATCAAGTTGAGCATCATTTAAGCCAGAACCCCAACTTAATGAGGGAAGTAATGAATATGCCAGCGATGCAAAATCTCATGAATAACCCTGAGTTGATACGTAATATGATCATGAACAATCCACAATTGCGTGAGATCATGGATCGTAATCCAGAACTTGCCCATGTGCTCAATGACCCAAGTGTCCTCCGCCAGACCCTTGAAGCAGCTGGAAACCCTGAAATTATGAGAGAGATGATGCGGAACACAGACAGAGCTATGAGCAACATTGAATCTTCTCCTGAAGGTTTCAATATGCTTCGACGCATGTATGAAACTGTACATGAGCCTTTCCTAAATGCAACTACAATGGGCGGGGAAAGCAACACAGCTTCAAACCCATTTGCAGCTCTTCTCGGCAATCAGGGGTCTAACCAATCCAGCCAACCGGCAACAAATGCTCGAACTGCTGGCACAGAGTCTACAACAGGAACCCCTGCTCCAAATACTAATCCACTTCCAAATCCCTGGAGTACCAATGGTAAGTTTTAATACGTCCCGTGGTTTTGATTGTTTACATGCTTTTGCGTTGGTGGTTGTATCATTATCTGGCTACTTAAATCAGCAGCTGGGAATGCACAAGGAGCAGCACGATCAGGTCCTGCTGCCAATGCAAGAACTGGTGCCACTGGTGGCCTAGGACAAGGATTGTCACCGGGTTTGAGTAATTTGTTAGGCGGCCTTGCTGGCAATGCAGGGACCGGTGCTGATGCTGGTGCTGGTGGGCTAGGAGGACTGGGCTCACCGAATTTGGAGAGTATGCTTGGTGGTTCACCTGATGCTTCTCTTTTGAGTGAGATGTTGCAAAACCCGGCAATGATGCAGATGATGCAAAGCGTTATGTCTGACCCACAAACCATGAACCAGGTCCAGTATGTTTTAATGTGCCAACTTTGTCTTATATGGTTATTTTAATATTAACATCAGGTTGTTCCTAATTTCTGCTTCTCCACAGTTGCTTAACTTCAACCCAAATACCCGTAACCTGATGGAATCAAACACTCAGCTGAGGGAAATGTTCCAAAATCCAGAATTTCTTCGCCAGTTAACATCTCCAGGGATGCTGCAGGTACTTTATCATATGAGCCTTTATAGTCCTGTCTCGTACTAAGACTAATCTATCCTTCTTTCAGCAATTACTCTCATTTCAGCAGACTTTATTAGGACAGCTAGGTCAACAACGACCCAATCAGTGAGTATCTTTGGCTAAACAGTATCCACGTTTCAGCTATCCTTTCATTTACTATTTGTGTATCTATATGAAACAAAAATTGTTCATTGCTATTGTTATGTTTTTGAGTCCCATCTAAATTTTTTATTTGATCAGGGCTGGCAACCGAGGTGGCAATGCCACAGGTAAACTTTCATATTTGTTTTTCACTTGGAGCAGTATAGATGTCAGAAAGATCTGAATTTATTGAATGGCCCTTTTGTGTGCTTTGCATGCGCAGCTGCAACTTCACTGCCTTACATATGGTGCTTGATTGGCTCTATTCCTGATAGACTGTAAATTTATTCTGGTTATTATTACTAAACTGCTTTGGTGCAGAGCATAAAAACACTAAATCTCTTGTTTAACAACAGTGTTTTTGAGGCGTCGCCTAGGCGTTCAGTCGCTCTCAGAGGAGGCCAGGACCTGTCGCCTCGCCTGGAGCGCGCTAGGCATCCGCCTGGGATGATCAGGCGTCGCCTGACTGGCTAGGCGGACGCCCAGGACGTCAGAGGGATGGGAGAGGCCGGGGGCAGTGACGGAAGAACCGGTAGAGGCCCAGGCACACGCGATGGCAGGGGGGGGGGGGGGGGGGAGGAACCTGTTGAGGTGGCATCGGTTCTGTTCAGGGAGCGGAGGTGATCAGGCCATTGGGGAGACAAAGGAGGAACCAAGGATGGTAGGGAACGGTTTGATCGCTCGGGGAGGGATCGGACGGCTTGAATCAGGTGGGGGAGATGAAGAATCTAGGGTTAGGAAATTATTGGGATGATTGGGCCTTAATGCCTCCACGCCCCCCTCACCCGCCTGACTCCATTCGTCCCTGACTCTCTGCTGCCTCCGCGATACCTGCCTGCCCTATACCTGCCTCTGCCCCAGGCGCCTCCGCCGGCGAGATCCTACCACGGTCGGAGACCTTCTCCGGCGAGTTTCCTGCTTCTGGTCGCTTGCCCTGCCCTGCCTTGCCTGCTTCCCCTGCCCCACCTCGCCTGCTTCCCCTGCCCCACCTCGCCAGCTTCCCCAGCCACTGCCACTGTTGTGCCTCTCGCCTAGGTGTTGAGTCGGCCGGCGGCGCCTAGGCGTCCAGACATAGATTCTAAACACTGTTTAACAGTTATCCCAGCAGTCGCTTGAATGAGTAATTTCAGGTTATGCCAAGATATATGGAAATGGAAATAGTTTGTGTAGGACTAAATACTGTTGTACGCTTATGGATGTGATCACTAGGAAGCATGTGGAACTTCCTACCTTGGCTACTTGACAAGCCCTATGTTAAGTGTTGCACATGCCTGGACTACTTTAACATCTGCTTAGTGCATCCTTATAATGTAATGAACATTTAAATCCATTGCGACTGACATCAAAGTGAGTTCTTTCTTGAGCAGTGTTGACCGTCCGCAGTGGCACGCTTTAAAGCATATTGTATACACTGTATCGCAGTGTAATTTAGAGTACACACTGTAAAAGTAGGAGAATAGTGTATAGAGTATGCTTTAGAGTACGTTGGTGCGGATAGCCTTAGATGTGCAGTTGTGCATTGACGTTAAGTCCTTACTATAGAAATGATGGATTTTTTCCTAATTGAGTAGTGACAATGAAAACATTCACAGGTATGCGAGGAAACGCTAGTCTGGACACCTTGATGAGCATGCTGAGTGGGCTTGGTTCAGGAGGCGGCTTAGGTGTGCCAAATACTTCCAACGGTTAGTTTACACAACCGAATGGATCTTTTGTGCTCACAGACTCCTATTTCTTGGATTGAAGCGATTGGTTATATTCATAACTTTGCCCAAATTTTCAGTGCCACCGGAGGAGCTCTATGCAACACAGCTTGCTCAGCTCCGAGAAATGGGTTTCATTGATACCGCTGAGAACATTCAAGCCCTGGTCGCTACCGCTGGGAATGTAAATGCTGCAGTGGAGCGCCTTCTTGGGAATCTGGGCCAGTAGTGAAAGCGTGCCAGACACTGCTCGGTCACCATTTGAAACATCCTCAAGAGTGTTTTGGCTTATGTTTTCTTAGCCCACATTCGAAAGGCAGTGTCCATAGTCAGAGGAAGAAAATAAACAAGAAGTCAATCAACCATAAACTCCCGCTATCATACTTGGTCGTCGTGTCTTTGTTTCTACAGTGTTGTATTTGCATGTTGGATTATGTACATATGCATATTGTGGGAATGTTACCGCATAGAATATTCTCTAGTCTTTTAACTGTTGATTCCCCATCTATCTGAATTGATCCATGTATCTGATGGTTCTCTCTGGAGACTGTATTAATGCTTTCTCGTGTTGATTGGGGTGGTATCCGGGCTGTAGGCATGTTCGATCCACGTGGCCTGCTTGGTTTCGACCTGGGGAAGTGCAAGGCAGTTTTCTCAGGACATTAAGCCGAAGATGAGTTTTGGAAGTGTCGAGGCGTCTCAAGGAATTTGTAGCGTAAAGAATAAAAATACTGGGAGGTCATTCTGCCATATCCTTTGTTACGCTGGAGTTAATGCAGTTTTTTTTTTTTTTTTTTTTTTGCGTGACCCTGCATTCCTCGGAATGGAATCGTCTGACCTTGGACATGCATGTGTGTAGTAAAAACTGAATCCACTGTTGATTCGATTTCCAGCGTGCTGTTTTTTCTTACCCCTAGACAAAGGGATCAGAATCTTATGACTTAATGTGTGGTCATTGACACGTGGGTCATGTTCGAACCTCCTTTGATTGTGAACGAACTTTTGTTGCCGATGAAACTTTGAAGAACGCAATGCGAAAATTAAAACTGAACACGGCGAGAACAAATAACTATTTCTTCTAACTTGTTACTCGACCTTTACTTCAATCTCAATATATAGACTCTATACGCTCAACACGAGTCGTATTCGAATCCAACACGATGTGCTCCGTATCCGGTTTTTAATATTCTAAGACTCTTACTCTAATCCGACTTACAACTCTTTGACGAATCCGATAAAAGTGCAACTGGGCATGAACTTTGTTCTTCTAACAGGCTTATCTCATCATACTCCCCCATAAGAGCGGTTTCCTCTAAAATTTACTCTATCTCTCTATACTTTCAGTATATCCTCTATACTTTCAGCATTTCACTCTAGACACTTACTCTATACTTTCAGTAATCTACTCTATATTTACAGTTCAGTAAGCTTTACAGTGAACCACTGCGGATGGTCTAAGCCTGTATCTCAAGTAAATTTCCATAACCCAATTTTGTCTCTTATTTCTTGAAACTTTGGAGGACTTAAAGGTTTTGTTTGTATATCAGCAAGTTTATCTCATTTTTCCTTCCCTTTGATCTTTCCTTCCTCCACACATTCTCTTATGAAAATGATACCGAGTCGCAATATGTTTACTTCTGTCATGCATGATTGGATTCTTGCAGAGTGATATGGTTGACTGATTGTCGATCTTAGTCAACACATGATTCTCTTCTCCTTTTTCGGTCAAGTAACCCGTTTATCTTTTCAACCACATCCCTTGACAAGGTGCTGAACTTGCGACTATGTACTCTGCCTCACATGAGGATAGGGCAATTGTCTTTTGTTTTTCCGAGCTTCAACTGATTGGATTCAACCCAAGAAAGAATATCATGCCTGAGGTGCTTTTTCTGTCACTTGGGTCTCCCGCAAAGTCACTGTCAGAATAACCCTGAATCCTTAGTCCCTCTTTATTTCTTTCATACACAAGTCCATACTTCAGTGTCCCTTTTATGTATCTTAAAATCTGCTTCACTAACATGAGTTGCTCAGAGTTTGGGTTTTCCATGAATCTGCTTACATACCAACACAGTAAGTCAAATCTGGTCTTGTGTGTGTTATGTATCTTAAATTGCCAACAATGCTTCGGTACTAAGTGCTATTCACTAGTGAACTGCCACCTTCTTTCTTTATCTTGACCCGAGGATCCATTGGTGTTTGAGTTGGGTTGCAAGTATTCATCCCACATATTTCAAGTAACATTTCTGCATAGTTTTCTTGATTCAAAAAACTATAGTTTGAGCTTTGGTGTACCTCAATACTCAGATAATAGCTTAACAAGCCAAGATCACTCATGCTGAATAATTTCTTCATATGAACTTTGAAGTTTTCTATTTCTTTTGGATCCTCTCCTATGATGATTAGGTCATCAACATAGACTCCTACCAATAGTCTTCTATTTCCATGGAATCTCCAATAGATTCCATGCTCCAATGAGGACCGGGTGAAACCAAGTTCAGACAATGTTTTATCCTTCTGATGATGGAGGCATATCTTGGGCATTTGGAGGTGGTGTTTGGGGAGGGAGTTCTTCAACATATGTTGAGTCTCCTGGTTCTATATGTTGATCACTCAGGTCTTCATAGTGCTCATCCCCCTCTAGCTTCACACTGATCAAAATATTCAACTCTGAAACTTCCAAACACTTAACTATTTGAAGCCAACTCTTATCTTCTTCAAATACTACATCCCTTGTAATATGTACTTTCTTTGTGACAGGGTCATACCCTATGAAGACCATATTTGTACTTCGGCTTCCAATTAGACAGAAGAGGTGTAATTCTTTGACATGACCTATGCAGCCAAATACCCTCAAATGTGCCACACACTGGGTTTCCTCTTATATAGAACTTCATAGGGAGTTTTCTCTGCTACAACTTTTGTTGGTGCTCTATTTAATAGATACACTGCCATAGTGACTGCCTCCCCCCCACTTCTTGCTATCTCCACAATGGTTTGATTTCTCCTCTTCACTACCCCATTTTGCTGTGGGGTATATGGTGCTGTGAGAAATCTCTTTTTTCCCTCTTCACTGTAGAAATCTTTGATTCCCAAGATGTAAATTCCCCTCCTCTATCAGTTCTAAGTGAAAATATCTTCACTAACAGTTCCATTTCAATGGATGCTCTTAATTTCTTAAAGGCTAGGAAAGCTTCATATTTGCTGGTAAGCAAGGTAATCCACATGTACCTTGAGAAATCATCAACTAGGAGCAAAAAAATATTTCTTACCAGAGTTTTAGGAGAAATCTGTTCACAAAGATCATCATGTAACTGTTCCAAAGGTTTCATTGCTCGAAAATCTGAAACTGCTGGAAGGCTTCCCATGTTGCTTCCCCATGCGGCATCCATCACATATTTTATCCACCTGTTTAATGTGAGGTATACCGACCACCATGGTTTTCTCTGGAAGCCTCTTTAGGGAACACAAATTCATATGGTCATACCTTACATGCCAAAGCCATGTATTCTTTGAAGATTTTGCTTGCCAACATTCTAATTTAGTTCTCTTCAGTTTTATTGTGCAGAGTCTGTTCCCTTATCTTTTCACTTTTGTGATTTTGTTTCCTCCTCTATCCCAAAGTGACATTTGTCCTTTCTCCACCAAGACTTTGCAACCATGCTCATCCAACTGACCGAGGCTTATGATTTTGCTTGTCAATTCAGGTATATGGTATACCTCTGTTAAAACTCTGTGCTCTACATACATACTGGTTTTCAAACAAAACTGAAGCTTTCCCACATATCATTACTATTGAGCCATTTCCAAACTTAACTCACCCTGTTATCTTGGTGTCAAGTTCAGAAAATTCTTCTCTCCTCCCTGCCATGTGGTTGCTAGCCCCTTTGTCTAAATATCATGATTAAAGTTTATATTTTGGTTCCACTAACTTAGGATGCTTTCTGACCATCATAATTTTATTATTTGTTTCTTCTGTTTCATTCTTTATGTCGACTGATCTTGTCAGCAGGAGATGGTAGTCCTCTTCTTCAACCTTTTTTGACAGATGATCTTTTCCTTTGAGTCTTCTGTCAGGCTTCTTACAATTCTCAGCAAAGTGCTCTTTTTTATTGCAATTGAAGCACTTTACTTTTGAGAGATCAAAACCCTGAGGCCTCCTTTCATCAACAAAGCGATCATTGTTATTTCGGCCTATATTCTATGGTATGCCTTTCCCTTTATTCTTGTTCCATCCATCATATTTATTACTATTGGAGCTATCGAACTTCTTCTTTTCCTTAGCAATTCTAGCTTCCATCTCAGGCTAGAAGTACAGAAGTTTCTCTGAGCTCTCTTTTGAGCCCCTTTTTCCCTTGTAGCTTCAGGCATAGTCATCTTTGTTATGTCACTGAACTGTTAGATAGTGCCAATGATCTCAGTGAACTTGTCAGATACTAAGGAAAACAACTTCTCCACAACGTATGTTTCTGACATCGACCCTCCCCCAATAAACCTGATCTCACTGATCAAATTTCTCAACTTGACTGAATATTCAACGATTGTTTTAGGGCGGGCATCTCCGATGAGTAAAACGAGTTAGAGTAGTAGGTCCCGATCTTCCGACAGGTAATGGATAAGTCGATTGACGGAGATCTCGACGTTGATGATCTGAGGCTCTCGAGGAGAACACAAACAGCCCCTGCAATCACTACACCACCACCCCATTGGTTATCAACTGTGCTTCACATGCTTGACCTTGCCAAGAAGGCTAATCCCTGCAAGTGCAACCGAGAACACAAGAAAGAACAAGGTAGAAGCAATCTAAATTGCTAAGTTGTGGTCTCACAAACCGATAACAGTGAAACTGTGTATAACAGATTAATCTAAGCAAAATCGAATTGTTTATGGCAGCTACTATGGAGTATATATAGGTGGGAGGACTTCCATAGGGTGTTGGAGTCGTTACCTAACCCTAAAACACGAAAATAAGGGATGTAGACTTGATACAAGGCCCAATGGCCTAATACAGTGGCGCAATGTTGACGGCTTCTAAGGTATACTAACAAATCATCCCTGGCAAAGGTGCCAGAAAAACTGATGTGTCAGAAATGCTTGTTAATGGTTCTATTGGATCACAGAGTGAGTTCCGCAACCGCACGGAGGTATTATTGTAGCATTTCCCCTTAAGAGTATTCCCAAGGGTGTCATTTATTTGATCCCAAAGGAAGGCGGGGTAGAGATATAACAATCATTCATCAAATGAAAAGGGTAGAAAGGTCTAGGTAAGAATCTAATAAGGATGGATAAAATAATAGTGGAGGTAGTGTGACACACACAAAAGCTTTCAAGTCTAAGGGGGATAAGAGGATCCTAGAGGTTAGTTAAGGTTGAGAGTTATAGAGGTACTCCTACTATGCTCTATTGTACATATACATAGTCTAAACTAATTTAAGCTAGATCAATAGTGAATACTTATGCTATGTGGTTCAACACATCGGACATGGGCTTACCCCTAGCAATACTAGGGCGACTCCCGCCAAGAGCCTGTGACATAGCCGAACGTGGAGGATTACAAAGGACAGATAGGGCTGTCACCACCTACTGCCTACCTCTTCAACCCGTGGGTCTACGAGACATTCAATGCTACTTAGCTATCCTAGCACCATGCTAGCATATTAAGTAATTACCTTAAGAGCCTAGGCACAATCCATCATAAGGCAATGAATTGAATCATCATTGAACCAATGTTGATACACAACATAATTATCCATACTAATCTAGTTATGTTATAATTAACTAGACTATAGTGGGGGTCTATAGGTTCTATGATAATGAGATATGTTCATGATGTAATAGTCATAGAAGCTATACCTTCCACATACATGGACTCCACAATCAAACAAGAAACGTTTTGCCCAAGTATATGTATAAGTAGAGACTAAAGATACTATCTTTATTATGCATAAAGTCACAAATACAAGAAAGAATACATGAACCATATCTTTCCCAATGCGGGATTGGGAAGAGAGATACTCCTTACTCCATTCCCAATTTGGACTTGGGACTAGAGACTCTCCTCTCTACAACCTAACTCCTCTAAGACTATGGACGATGGTGTATACAATAGAGATGAAGCTCAAGTGGTGTGTGTTGAAGTGAGGGGTAGGGGGTCCTATTTATACTAGTGTTGAGGTCGGTTCCCGCCACCAAAAGCGCGCGAATCAGTCACCATTGACTCCAGGGAGCCGGGAGGAGCCAACACGTGGAGTTTGACCGAGTTTGGCGCCAGGAAGAGGTCGGTCGAACCCCTGGTTCGGCCGACCTGGTCAAGGCACCAATTCTCGTGTTCTTTCTCCAGGTGGCTGCCAGGTGGGTCCCCTTGATGTATATGGGTGCAACACCGTTGGATCTCCTTGGATACTTCTATTTGTGGGCATTTGATCCATGGGATGCCACGTGTCGTCGCCTGATTGGCTAAGATGATATTTTATAGGATTGGTCCCTCTACATTTCCTCATTTCCTGCATAAAATACTGCATACACATATTTCTCCAAGTACAAGTGGAATTGGGTTAGATAGAAAGGTGATGTGTGCAAGAAATGACAAATCCTTCATATAATTGAGTTAAATTGACAGATGAAATTGGTATATAACAGCCGTCAACAAACTCCCCCAAGCTTATCCTTTGCTCGTCCCGAGCAAAGTCAAGATTTTAGGTTGATGATCAGGAGTTGCTACAGTGTCTTATTTTCAAAAGTATCTAATGCACAACAAGATACTCTACCTAGTATTGCAGAAATTGGCTATGATACTCTACCCTTCTTAAGTTATCATGGGACTTATGCTTTCTCATATTCATGAGTAATTGAAAGGTAGAATAGCAAATGGGGCAAACATAGCCTAGAAATCAAGTTCCACTTAAATCCCAGAGAATTAAATTTAGATATTACCTCAATTTGATTCTCTCAGTCACTCCTTTGTGGATAGTGGAAATATTTCCTCATCAAAGTATTGTGCCTCTACTATTCCTACTCATTGAATATGGCTTGTATGTGGAGCTTGGTAAGGAAAGTAAGTAGGCATATTTGCATCACATATATTGCTGAGTCAAAAGACTAAGCCTTAGGAGAATTCAAATCAAAACTTTTTGATTCAAGACTAGTGCATGTGTGATGGAGTGGAAGTGGATGTGGATACTTGAGATAACTCCTTTGTGGTATACTCTCTCTTTCTTTTGCAAGGATGAAACATGGCTACTTTTTTTTCTCATGCTTATGATGTAAGCATGCCTCTTTTTTTTCATTTTCTTTTTGTAGCCATGTTTTCTACTCCCTTTCTTTGCAATGAATTTTGAAGAGAGTGCTAAACATGAATACCATGGAGTTTCTCTTTTTATTGTGGTATGGTGGATATGATGGACGTTTTGCTTACTTCTAATGTAGAAGTATAACATGTGCAAGTGAAGTCTTGAATTCAAAACGAGTTGAATGATTTCTCACATAGGTCTATACTAGTTTGACTAGGCTCAATGTGAAAGCAAATAGTATATGCATAAGGTTTTGTCTATGTATAAACATCATATGGCTTTGGTAGATATTTCCAATCAATTGAGGGAAACTTAAATCTTTTTAGAATTTCTCCGGAAATCTAAGTTTTACTTTCAAACTAGGACTAGCAGCCCTATTACCAATTCTAATCTCGCAACAACCTAGAATTAGATCAAGCTTTTGCTACCCACAACTTCCAAATTAAGGTAAAAGTATTTCAAACCAATGAAAGCAATATTCAGAGAGTAGCAAGTTGTAAACTAGAGACTTAGGAAAATAAAACAGAGCAACTATTTATCATTTCATCTATGTGAATTCTAAATCATTCTTACCGCACATCTTTATTTGATGAAAGCAAATCTAACCTATTATTTTTTATTTTTTTATATGCAAGGTGGATGATGGATGGATGGAAAATAAATATGCAAGGAATGTGATACATGTTACCTCAAGTGGGGGTCCTCCCCCAAGCTTGTTCTTCAACTACCTCCGTGATAAGGGTTGAACCCTTGATGACGGAAGTATGCTGCAAGATCGGCTTGTTGTTGTTGTAGCGCTGTGTTGAAGTCGGTGAATTGAGCATCCATGTGTTGTTGCCAATCCTGGGTACCTTGAACATGCTCCTGTAGGGTGATGTAGATGTCACCCATTCTCACTTCAAGTTCTCCCATACGTCTAGTGAGGTTCATCATTCCTACACTATAATCATGATGACTTCTAACCGAAAAGGAACAACGTCCTGTCATGGACGTTGGGGGCAAGCTGCTAGAGCTTGAAGAGGATAAGGGTGGATCCCTTTGCCATTCTTGCCAAGATGATGCCTCAGTCTCATACGTTGGAGGTTGAGTCCATCCGGGCGCATAACCCATTGGGTTCTCTTCCTCTTGGTATTCATGGACCGGAGAGATTATCGGTGGCATGCCGGTGGCTGCAGCCCTCGCACGATTCCTTGTTACCCTGCCAGAGACATTACTTCTTCTTGCTTCCTCAAGGGGAAGAAGATCAATGGTTAGCCTCCGGCATTTGTACAAATGAAAATCTAGGTTAGGTAACCGAATTTCATTGACAAAGCCGGGATAGAAAAATATCAAGGACCCATCTTGATCATGCTTAAGGGTATGTCCTTGCACTAAATAGTCTTCATCAATTAATTCTCTTTCAATTTCAATATATTCAAATGAAGAGTATTTAAGTGCTCCTACCCTTTCAGCAATATGAGTAATCAATGAAGTGCATTCAATTGGTCCTGATTTTGAAATGTAATCTAACCATTGTGTCATCATGGCCTTGACTGGAGCAACTTTTATCTTTTTAGTCATGGCAAACAAAATTTTCAATTCATCATCTCGCACAACCCTAACATCTCCCCTAGGGAACATAGTCATAGCCACCCATCTATGCATGAAGCGTAAGGTAGGGTTTTGGATGTGGCTATTCCTAGGAGCCCTACATGTGACCTCACTAGTTAGTTCATGCCAAAAACTTTGTTTGTTAAACTTAAGCAAATTGTCTAAATCTAGCAAACAACGTTTATGGAAGCCTAGGATGCTACCTAATTCTTTCCATAGGATGTTGTATTCTTTTTGAAATAATCTAAAAGCAATACCATCAAATCCTATTCTTAGCGTGCAAAGGAATTGAATAGTGAGAAGGCGTGAACCTTTCTCCTCTATGTGAGCAAAGTCATCAAATCCAATTGCATGCCAAATGGAAAGAAATTCGGAGTCCATACCTATTTTGGAGATCAAATGTGGATCGTAAGCCTTGGTGTGGCGGAACTCACGATCTTGGAGAAGCCTGTGTGCTTGATCTTCAACTTCGCTTCGTATGTCGAGGTCGTTGTCATGAAGAAGTTGGTGTGGGTTGCTTCTCTCTTCCATGGGAGTGTCCTCACACACACTTCTCATCCTTGGGCTTGTACCCATGGAAGAGAGGCGTGCACTAGAACCTTCACCATGGCTTGAGCGCAGCCTCCTTCCTCTTTCTGAACAACCTCTTCATATCTTTTTGAGTTCAACAAGCAAGAAAAAAACAAGGCGAGAAAAATCTGAAAAGAAGCGATGTTTGGAAAACAAAACTCTCAACGAATTTTCTCCTCTTGAAAGCTTGAGTGTAAAATGCAAATGCAAACAAAAGAAAATCTTTTTGGGGATGTATTTGAGAAAGAGTGTTGCAATGAAGAGCAAGAAAAACAAGGTGAGCTAGAGAGTGACTTGGGGAGGTGTAAAATGATGTGGTGTGTGAAGAGAGGTGCTCCTCACGGCCACAATTTATAGGGTGCACCCTCCAAAGGTCACTTGGGGTTCAAAATATAGCCGTTGGAGGAAGGGGAGCCAATTTGGCTCCACTCCCTGTTCGGTCGACCCGACAGGTGGCCCCCCCTGGTTCCCCTTTTGGCAAGTGGCTCCCCAACGGCTATAAAGTTAGCACGTTGGTGAAATGCCACATGTGCAGCTCAGAAAAAATTGTTTTCCAAATAAAAACCTTTTTTTCAAATCCAATAAAAAAATTTCTTTTGAAAAGAAAGAAAGAAAAATGATAGTTGAGAATATAAGATTCTCAACTTGCTAGGGAAAATCAAATATGCAATGGGAAAAAACCAAATGGGGTGGAAAAAGAAAGAAAGAAAAATAAAGTGGGATAACTATCAATTTAACCTATTGGCGTAGGTCTCACCACCATCCGATGAGATGGACATTCCTCCGTCTTCATTTCACATCCGGGCCCGGAGGGATGGGCTCGAACGGCTTGTCTTGCTTCTTTCACCATTCCTTCTTTGGCGGCTTGGTGGACTTGGGCCTTCGGGAAGGTCCAGACGATTCTGTCGCCTTTGGATATCGGTGTGGTCGAAACGACGGATTCTCCTCATAGATTAATCTTCTCATGAATGCAATGAGTGAGTCTACCTTTGGAGGTGTGACTTCGGCCTCTCGGATGTGTTTATCATTCGGCCCATACTTGATTCGAATCATGGAGCATTGTTCTGATTTTGGCCGAAAGTTAAACCTTTCCTCCTTGCCATTCACATGGAACTGGATTTCTCCGGCTCCCACATCTATGCGAGCTTTTGCAGTGCTTAGGAATAGACGCCCAAGAATAAGTGGTGTATCCTTCTCGGTGTCCATGTCTAGCACCACAAAATCCACGGGTATGATGCAGTTCCGGATCTTCACCGGGATGTCTTCAGCAATACCCGCTAGATAGCGGACTGAAGAGTCAGCTAGTTGTAGCTGCATTGGTGTTGGAGTCAGCTCTGTGAAGTTCAGCTGGTCGAACACAACCTTGGGCATCACACTAACACTTGCTCCCAAATCACAAAGTGCCTTGTCAAGTAGTGAGCCCCAATTGAGCATGAAATGGTGGCACATCCGAGGTCCTTCTTCTTTTCAGGAAGCCTATTGAGGATGGCTGCACTGTAGTATTCCATAAGCTTGACGACCTCAATGGTGGGCAATGGCCATTTGCTGTTCAATATGTCCTTGAGATAGCGAGCATAAGTGGGTACTTGCATCGCATCAATCAAGGGCACATTGATGTAGATCTTTTGGATGATCTCAACAAAACGATTGAATTGCTCATCCACTGTTGGCTTCCTTTGTCTGTGTGGGAATGGCAATAAGTTGGTGTCTTCAAAGTGTTTGGCCATTCTCTCACTGAAAGTTGCCTAGAGGGGGGGTGAATAGGCTAATCAACCTGCAAATGACTTAATAAAACGAGGTTAAATCACAGGGGGCAGACTAGTCCGGTCTGGGGGCGGACTAGTCCGGTCAGCCTACGTGAAGAACCCTAAAAAGTGTTTCTAGCAAGTTTTAAGGGGATTTTCTCAAGGCTACAAGTGAGGATATGTTTATGACAAGTTTAGAAACTACCAACACAAGAGTAAGTTAAGTTTCAACTAGGTTATAGCAAAGTGAAGCACACGACAAGACTAGCAACCCTAGAATGAAGTATGCGATAAACAAAATGCGAAGAACACGGAGACACAAGGATTTTATCCCGAGGTTCGATTCCACACAAGAATCTACGTCCCCGTTGAGGATTCCACAAAGGACCGGGTTCAACAACCCTTCCCTCACCAAGTTTACCGCACGGGCCTAACTTGGTTCTCCACTATCTCAAAGTGTGAATACAAGATTCGTTGGGGCTTCTCACAATCTGAGGCTCCCACACCACAAAGATGATCAACACAATGAAACACACTCAACACACAGCTCACAAAGACTCAATGAGTGCAAGAGATCAAACCGGGAGCACAAGCGCGATGTTCTTCCTCTTCTCCACCTCACTAATCCCTAATCCACTCAAGAATTAGTTTTAGAGGGAAAGTTGGCAAGAAAGAGGCTTAAGAGTGCTCCAAGTTGGCTGTGGCGGCGCTAGGGTTCGAGAGTTTTTGAAATGAGGCCGGGGGTCCCCTTTTTATAGGGGTTTCGAGCCCAAACTGCTGACCTCAGCAAAAGGGCGGACTAGTCCGGCCTAGGGGACCACTGACCCCTCTGACAACTGTCGCACTGCGCGGCAATCGTCACGCTACCCGCCAAACTTCAAATTCAAACGGTAACTTTTACAACGGACTAGTCCGGCCCTCACCGGACTAGTCCGATCTCACACAGAACCTTTTGTTCCGTGTGAAAACGGACTAGTCTGGAGACTACGGACTAGTCCGGCCCCAAGGGCGGACTAGTCCGGCCTTCCCATTCCCAGACTTAGTCGCAAAACCTCTCGGCACCACGGACTAGTCCGGCCCACGAACGGACTAGTACGATCTCACACAGGACCTTTTGGTCCGCCCCAAAATGGACAAGTCCGCTCTCTAGGACTTAGTCCCGAAACTCCACTCCAAGGGGTACCACGGACTAGTCCGTCCCACTACGGACTAGTCCTAAGTCACACAGGACCTTCTGGTCCATGTGAAAACGGATTAGTCTGGCCAGGAGCGGACTAGTCCGGCCCTAAGGCGGACTAGTCCGGCCACTCCTGCCAGACTACTCCAACTTCAACTTTAAATAGGATTTCTACCTCAACCACCACTCTTGAGCTCCTACTTTGATCTCTTTGCACTTTACGCGCACACCCTCCTATTTCTACGGCTAGTCTAACTCAACACGCTAGAAACCCTAGTTTCTGCGCTTCGAGTCGACTCCGTTTCCTTCCTTTTCCTTTTTGAGGTTTGTGTCTCCAATCGAGTCCACACCTGTGCTAAGATCACATGAGCTCATTAGCGACTTAATTGTCATCATCAATCATCCAAAACCCACGGGGAACCTAGATGCACTTTCAATCTCCCCCTTTTTGGTGATTGATGACAACACATCAAGTCCTTCACAATTAAGAGTATAAATTTTAGTTTTCATAACTTGTGTGCGTATGAATGACTCCCCCTCAATGTATGCAGCATGTAAAAGAGGTGGAGAAGATCTTTCATACCCACACACGTTATGGTGGGGTGTCTATGTGATGTGCTCAACAATTGCGACAAGACATAAGGTACATCAATATAATCAAAAGATTGACAATAAGAACATTATATTGAAATTGAACAACATTAACAGGTCTTGCACAAATGTAAACATCCAAGTAGCATGAGTAAGTTACAAATTAAGTCCACATGCCAAAAACACACCACACAACACAAAAGACTACTACTTCCCCCAAATCCGCACAAAGGACTAACTCCCCCTAACTCTCCCCCTTTGGCATCAAGGCACCAAAAAGGAAAAGAAGAGGGGGACTAGGACCCAAAAACTAGTCCTCGTCCTCATCACTATCGCCGTCGCGGGAGTCGCTCTCCGTGGCCTCCGGGTCCTCGACGTATTCCTCATGATCGTCGTCGTCGTCGGAGCCCGGTGCGGAGGTACCCTCCGTCTCACCCAAGAGTGCCAACTCATCGGGGGTGAGAAGGGGGTATGGAGTGAGCTCGTCATCGGAAGCCTCGGGACTCATCAGGATCTCCATCTTATCGCAGAGCTTCCTCACGTAGCGCTCAGTCCGCTGAGCTCGCACCTCGGCTTTGCGGCACGAGGTGAAGATGGACCGAAGAAACTTGAGGACTCCGCTGCTAGAGGAGCCACCGGGGGAGTGAGAGGTACGGCGAGAGGCTCCACCACGAGATTCCTCCGGCTGAGAGGGAGGATCCGCGTTCTTCCGGCGCGGAGGGATCGGGACGGCAGGTGGCATCTGGGGTCGGAGAGGCTGGTGAGTGGTGTCCTTCACAAACACAAGCCCGGACACCTTCTTGATCAGACACATAATGTAAGGGGTATAGCCACAGGCATGGTTGGGCGTGTGTGAGATGTTGTAGATATCATCAAAGATGTAATCTACAAGGTTGAACATCTCATGTCCATCAATGAGAGCCAACAGGTGCCTGAGGTGACCCTGGATGATCCCTGCATCCCCTTCCTTCGGAGCCACTGTCCTCCTGAGAGTCCTGTTAAGGATGCTGTAGAACGGGAGGATGTTCCTGGCCAATCCAGCTTCACAGCGGACGTGAGGAGGGTACACATAGCTCATGTCATCCCTGTCCATGGCCTTGAGATTGGAGATAATGATCTCATGGTCCAGGTGACTCTCCAGACCAAGAGCCTGAGCAAAAACCTCAAAGGTGGCATAGTACTGCTCACCATTGGTCATCCAAGTGATGGCTCGGTCACCACGAGAGTGGAAGTGAACTGTGGTATAGAACTGTACTATGACCTCCTCACTCCAGTCATACTTGAATCCAAGAATGTCCTTGATTCCGTGGCGCTCAGCTGCCTCAATCACTGCATCAAACGCCTAGTGTTTCTTCTTGGCCATATAGGTCCAGTCCACCCATTGAGCCTGGATCACTGGCTTCTTCATGGCCTGGTAGACTGTGCGATAGTAATCGCAATGGAAGTCACACCAGAACTGAGGGTCGGCGGTGGACCTCTCATACCTATAGACATTCTCGTCTCTGAGCCTCCTGGCCTTCTCAGCTCCTTTTCCTTTGAATGTGTTGGCTGAGAGGTTGGGCTGACGGTTTGGGTTGTGTGCTGGACTGTGCATCACGAGAGGGCCAACGGCCTGGGCCTTCCCTTTGTCACGAATAGCTATACCTCCGGGTGCCTTCTTGGCTGGCACCTTGACGGAGGGCTTCTTCTTCTTCGGCTCGACTGGAGCCGGAGCCTTTCCTTTCTTAGGGTCACGCTCGACCCTAGGATCATCTTCCCTTTGGGCTTGCTCCTTGCCCTTTGCCTTCTCGCCAACAGTGATGAGTTTCTTCCTTTTGGGGGCATTGGCCTCAGCGGCCCTGGAGTTGTGAGCCTCCCTATCTTGCCTCTTCTTCCTCCTTAGCTCATTGAGGGATTCTGTAGTTGCTCGGGCCATGGCTTCTTCTTCATTGTAGATGGTGGCAGCTACTTTGGAGGCTTCAAGTGCCTTCAGCCGCCTTTCTTCTTTTTTCCTTCTGCACCTTAATGAGGGCAGCCTTCGTCCTTGCTTCGACGATCTGAGCTTTGGTGCGGCCCTCCCGGGGCACTTCAGCACCTCTCTCCTCGGTGCGGCCCCGAAAGGTCTCAGGGCGTTCTTCCTCGCCCGCGGGGTTGAGACGAGAAGGGGAACGCTCCGAGTTCGACATACTGCAGAAAATACAGAGAAAGGAAGGTATGAGTCTAAGGAGAGGGAGCGTTGCAGAAGAAGTCTCGAAAGAAGACTAGGACTAGGGTTTGTTCTGTGCAAACCGTACTTGTCCGCCAGGGGCCGGACTAGTCCGGGTTGCACAGGATAAACCCTAACCCTAATCGATTCATCGAAAAATCTTCAAATCAGCGCGCAATACTCCTAGGCTATGATCACAAGAGTATATGGAGCAATATCAATGAAGGTGTTTCTATCAAAAACCTCAAGAATCAAGAATGGGGAAAGTTTTTGAAAAAGAGGGAATACCTTCTCAAATCCGCGAGAATCGACGATGGATTGCGAAGGTGAAGCGCGGGGAAACGATCCCTCACTCCCAAAGACTCCAATGCATGGATTGGAATCGAGATTTGGTGGTTGGAACGAAAAATCGCCGAAGAAGGCGGTTTCTAGCGCACGTGTGTAAGGATCGAAATGCCCAAGAGGGGGGGTGAATTGGGCTTTCTTTCAAATTTTAAGACAATTAAACACTTAACAACTTAAAGCCCAATTCCCTATGCAATTAAACTATGCAATCAATGTAAATAAAAGTTGCGGAATGAAGATTGCATAAGAGTAAAAGGGAGAGGGATGCAAACGCTCAAGGGACACGGAGTTTATCCCGTGGTTCGGTAAGATCACAAGGATCTTCCTACATCCACGTTGTGACACCCACCGAAGGGTTTTGCCACTCCCTAGTCACCGAGACAAGGGGCTTCTTCACTATTCTTCTCCGTTCGCCAACCTTGGCAAGGTGGAGCTCAAGCCTTGTACACTTTTGGGATCCTCCGGGCTTCCACAATCCTCTTGGCAAGCTCCGGAAGTTGCACACACCAAGGGTCACTCCCTTTGGGCTCTCACTACACTAGAGACTCCAATCACCAAGAATGGAGGCACCCAAGCACTATCTCTAGCTAGTTCTAGCCTATCTCTTGGTGTACAAATGATGAACAATTGATGTGAAAGTGGTTGCTCTATTGCTTGAATGCTCTAGGATGTGTAGAGTATGTCTGGGCTTCAAGTCATATCGATTTGACAGGTTGAAGGGGTATAAATAGCCAGCCTCCACGAGATAGCCGTTGGAAAAGTAGGCTGACATCACTTCTCTGCGAACACCGGATGATCCGATGTCTCCCCTTCAGTTATCATCGGTCAAAGCCAAATTAGCTGATGTCACTGTGTCAGATATGACCGTTGTTAGACCGATGTTGATCTGTCTTCTCATCGGATGATCCGGTGGCTCTTCCTCCAGAATTTTGCTTGATCTTGAGGCTCACTGGAGTGATTGACCGATGTGTGTAAGTCTGCACATCGGATGATCCGGTGCTTCACTTGGTCCAATGGTATTGCATTCTGTGATGATGGACCGATGTCACTGAGCCACTCACATCGGATGATCCGGTGCTTCACTTGGTCCAATGGTATTGCATTCTGTGATGATGGACCGATGTCACTGAGCCACTCACATCGGATGATCCGGTGAGTGCATTTGTCTGAGGTCTTCTTCTTCAGTTGAACCAACTCGACCGATGTGTGTCAACTCAAGGACCATCGGATGATCCGGTGTGTTCAACTTGTTGACTTCGAGTTGTTTTGAGTTGTTCTTTTGGAATTTGAACTTGTGACCTCTTTGACACTTGTTTGAAATGTTGTTTTGATTGTCTTCAAGCATTGAGTGATATCAAGTTAGAGCTTTCACTTCTTGTCATCATATGTTTTGATTTGATCTCATTCATTGACTTTATATGGGTCTCCAATGTAATTTTGATTTCATTTGATTGAGTGTTATTGAGACCTTGCATTCACAAATTCATTAGTGATATCGAATGGTTGTCATTAATCACCGAAACCGTACCTCATGGGGCCTAGATGCTTTCAATCTCCCCCTTTTTGGTGATTGATGACAACACAATAATTTGAAGCGCAATAATAATGAATTTGATGATAATACTCAAGTATATATGCAATGAATACAGCATAGGACACATTAAGCTTGTAGAACGCAAAAGAAAATTGTGGTGCGAAAAGCTCAATTGATTAAAATCATAAGCAAATGAGACAAGTGAAAGAGTGCTTAATTAAAATTACAAAAGAGTACTCAAGCATGAATACAAAGGATAAGCACACACTCAACCACACACTCACACTCCCTACACTCCCCCTGAGACTACCACTCCCCCTGACTCTTCTACATCTTATCTTCTCCCCCTTTGGCATCAAGACACCAAAAAGGGATCAGAACTCCTACTGACCCTGAGAGCTGGGCGCGAGGACGAACTGGGAACCGTCGCAGTCGTCGGAGCTGGAGTCGCCGGTCGTAGGAGCTGCCGGGGCGGTGGGAGCTGGAGGGTCCGCTGCCGGTGCTGGAGGAGAGGAAACCGGGACTGGAGGAGCCGGTGGGGCTGGAGGAAGTGGAGCGCTCACCACGGACGCCAGTGTCTGCTGGAACAAGATCGTCGCCGGCAGTGGTGAGTGAATCGGTGCGCTGGATGCCAGAAGTGGTGACATACTGATAGAAGGTATGGGAGTAGTGGGCACCTGAGCAACACCTGGAGCCAGTCCCAGTCCAGGCTGCTGTGGAGGAAGGGCGATCCCGGTCTGAGTGTAAAGGTTGGTGATCAACCCTAGGATCCCCATCATGGCCTGCTGGGTCTGCTGCTGCTGGTCGAGGGTACGGCGGTGCATCTGATCGACCAGGTTGGTGAACCGGTCCGTATCCTCTCGCCTCTGACGGGCGATCTCCAGCTGGAGCTCCTGCTGCTGCCTCTGCAGCTGTGCCAGGTGAGCAGCCTGCTCTGCCCTGGCCTGCTCAGCAGCGAGCCTGTCCTGACGCTGCTGCTCGATCATCTGCTGAAGAAGGGAGGACAGCTCCGACGGCTGTGACACCTACGCCTCGGACACAGGAGGTGGTGTCGGTGGCGGAGCAGCTGATCCTCCTGCCTCGGCGTCGTGCTGTCTCGGTGAGGGTGGAGGTGGAGGGAAGTACTCCTCAACACTCTCGTCTGTGTCGCTCTCGGACCAGACGTGCTGCAAGTCTCCACCTTGAGCTTCTGCCTCAGCCAGACGCTCATCTTCCTTCTCGAGGTCAGACCAATCCTCCTCAGTCAAGCGGGCCCTGACCTGGCGCTCAACTGGACGGCCAAGGCGGCGGTCTCCAGGAGCGGACGCACGGTAGTGACCGAAGCGGGTCACGCTCTCGTCAGCGAGTCGGGCCTGTGCTGTATGTCCTTCTGGCACCACCATAGAACAAATATAACTGATCCAGTGCCCGTATGCTAGCTGCCTCATCATGCCTACTCCATCTGTAATGACGTCCTCCATCTCGCAGAGGAGTATGTCCACTATATCAAAATCCATCCCATTCATTATGTAGAACAGGAGGGTCTGCTGGAGACTCGTGAACCCCTCCAAGTAACCTGACCTTGGCAGGAGCGTGCGGCGCAAGGCGAGGTGCACAATGCGCGCAGCTGGGGTCAGGAGAGCTGGGACTCTCGGCTGGTCTGGAGAGAACGAGGGGCCAAACAAGGAGCGGATCTCGTCCAGCTGTGGTGCTACCCCTCCAGTAAGTGGCCTCCTTGGTGGATCTGCCTGCCCATAGACCTTCTCGTGTATGCTAGTGTCGTGTAGGTCCAAACCAAGAATGTGCCCCAGAGTCTGCCTCGAGAGGTGATAGTGCTGACCATTGAACATGAAAGCGATCGACCTCCTGCCCTCTGAGATGTACAGGGTCGCGTAGAAGACACGGACCCACTCTTCCACATAGGCACTTCTCTCATAATCCAGTAGCTCCACCAAGCCTCTGTATCTCTCAAAGAAGGGGCGGATCTCAGTCTCCGCTGCCACTGCAAGCTGCCTCCAGTCCAAGTGGTTGTGCTGAAAGAGCTTGTGCCCCCGGCGCTTGTAGGTCTCATAGAGAGACGCCTGGGTGACAGTCCAGAAGCGACTGTCCACAAGAAGCTCTCGGGGCTGTGGGAACCACTCCTCAAGAAGAACACTCCATCTGAGCTTCCGGAGTTGCTTAGCCTTCATCTTCCGATAGTCCACAAGACGGACTCCTTCACCGACCCGGACGGCCGTGTCCATCTCATGGATGTCCCTCTCAGCCTCCCTGTCCTCACGACGGTCGGCAGCCGTCGGTCTCGGACGAGGAGCAGCCTCGGTGTGACCTCCTCGAGTCCGGGCTGAGCGCCGGCGGACGAGAGGCTCGACTGGCTCCTCTTCGGCGTCGGAGTCGTCGACCACGGGAGGCGGCCTTGGACGGGCCTCGCGAATCCTCAACGAACCTCCTCGGCCACGCTCACGCTCCTCGGCGGCGCGAGCGGCCATCAAGGCCTTCTTCTCATCCTTCGATAATTTTCGCTTCTTCGCGGCGGGCTCCGCGATCGCTTTTCCCTTTACTTTGCGGTCGCGACCCATCTAGACGACGGAGAGATAGGGTTAGCGAGGTTGAAAACGAATGATGACGAGATAATCAACGAGAGACGTCGCACGGCACGGAGCTCACCTTAGCGACGATGGAGCTCGGGAAAACCTAGCGACGGGGGCCGGAGAAGACGTGGAGGTGCTTCGACGGAGGGAGAGGTGCGGTGGCGATGGTGCGTGGGCGCGGGTGGAGCACGGCGGCGGCGGCGGCTGCGGAGGTGGTGCGGTGCGCGGGCACGGGCGGCGGCGGCGCGGGGGTTGCCGGCGGCGGTGGCGCGAGCAGGGGGACGGCGGCGGCGGCCGGCGGCGGCGCTGCAGGCGAGGGAGAGGCGGCGTGTGGAGAGGCGGTGGTCGGCGGCGGCGGGAGCACGGGGTGTCGGGGAGAGAGAGGGTCGGGCCGGCGCGCGAGTTTAAATAGTGGGGCCCAA
The DNA here is from genome assembly GCA_036927565.1 of Tuctoria greenei. Taxonomy (NCBI): domain Eukaryota; kingdom Viridiplantae; phylum Streptophyta; class Magnoliopsida; order Poales; family Poaceae; genus Tuctoria; species Tuctoria greenei. The sequence continues at coordinate 260,248,320 of JAYESD010000002.1, forward strand.
ACCCTAGCCGTTTTTTAAACATCGGATGGACCGATGATAGATGCAGTGAACATCGGTCGATTGCCACAGAAAGGATATTCAAGAAATGCTGTTGACATCGGATTGACCGATGTTTAGGGTTTTTAACATCGGTCGAATATCACAGTAAGGGTGTTCAACCGAGTGATGTTGACACCGGATGATCCGACGTTAGAGGGAGGTAGACATCGGTTGAATAGATCACAGCTCCAGAAGAGTGAACATCGGATGGACCGATGTTTTCCAGGAAGAACTCGTCGGATCATTTGGGGTTCTGACTGAATTGGCCCTTGAAAAATGAACACCTATTGGTTCGATGAGGGATTGACAAAGGCATCGGATAATCCGATGACAACAGAACGAAAACATCCCATATATGTCCTTTGACCAAACAACCAATCAAAGAGAAACACATGTCTTAGGACTTTTTGGGCAACCCCTTACCCCTCAAGAAGCTAATATGCCAATAGCTTGGCTAGACCTTAATGCAAAACACCGAGAAAAAATGGAGGAAAAATATCCAAATAAAATGTAAGGCCCATGCTTTGTGAGGTAGAGTATGAAGACTGCTATCTCAATGAAGCATGTTCCTCTAGGCATTAACGTACCTAACATTTTGTTCTTTCCACCTTATATGAGTTGAGATATTGCATTTCAAACAAGTCTCCTTCTCATGAGGTGGGTTCCCCTTTGTGACAATTCTACCGTATGCAATGCCAAACAAATTATAGTGCAAGAGATTAAATGAGTGCAAGTTTATATGGCAGGGATCATGCAAGGCATAAAATGAATTTATCTTGTCAAGTTTGAACCTTCCAAAGGCTTCCTCAGGGAAAACTACTTCTAGCTTGCCCCTATCCTTTGGGAGTTAGACAAGACCTATATGATATGCATCCTTACATGAACATGGCAACTTACATGACGTTAGATGCATCTAGCACATTTAATTCACTTCTAAGTCTAGAAAAAGTTTTCTCATCAAGTGGTTTTGTGAAGATATCCGCCAATTGTTCTTCGGATCTAACACCTTGCAAAGAGATGTCTCCTTTAGCCTCATGATCCCGCAAGAAGTGATGGCGAATATCAATGTGCTTAGTGCGGGAGTGTTGAACGGGGTTTCTAGCTATCTTAACCGCACTTTCATTGTCACAAAGGAGAGGCACACAACCAATTTTAATTCCAAAGTCCAAAAGGGTTTGCTTCATATATAGAATTTGGGCACAACATGCACCGGCCGCTATATACTCCGCTTCCGCGGTGGACAAAGCCACGGAATTTTGCTTTTTGCTCGACCAAGATACTAGGGAACGCCCAAGTAAGTGGCACCCACCGGAGGTACTCTTGCGATCCACACGACATCCGGCAAAGTCCGAATCCGAGTATCCCAAGAGATGGAAACTAGCGTCCTTGGGGTACCACAAACCTACACTTGAGGTATGCTTGAGATACCGAAGTATCCTAAAGACCGCCTTCTTGTGCGATTCTTTAGGTGCCGCTTGAAAGCGAGCACACAAGCACACACTAAACATAATATCGGGCCTAGATGCGGTAAGATATAACAATGAGCCAATCATAGAACGATAATGAGATTGATCAATAGGTTTACCGTCCATGTCCGCGTCGAGATGGCAATTTGTCGCCATTGGAGTGCTTCTTGAGCTACAATCTCCCATCTCAAATTTCTTCAAGAGGTCCTTTGTGTACTTCTCTTGATAGATGAAGGTCCCCTCTTGAAGTTGCTTGATTTGGAATCCAAGGAAGAAGTTGAGCTCTCCAATCATTGACATCTCGAATTCCCTAGACATCATGGTGCCAAACTCATGGCTAAGAGATTTGTTAGTTGAGCCAAAAATGATATCATCGACATAAATTTGACAAATGAATAAATCCCCGTCGATGTGCTTGGTGAAGAGTGTAGTGTCCACCCTCCCGATCTTGAATCCTTGCATGACTAGGAAATCCCTTAGTCGTTCATACCATGCCCTAGGTGCTTGCTTGAGCCCGTAGAGCGCCTTGTGTAACCTATACACATGGTTAGGATTCCTCGGATCTTCAAACCCGGGAGGTTGCTCAACATAAACAAGTTCGTTAATATAGCCACTGAGAAAAGCACTTTTAACATCCATTTGATAAAGCATTATATTGTGATGTGAAGCAAAAGCAAGGAGTATGCGAATAGCTTCTAACCGAGCGACCGGGGCGAATGTTTCTCCAAAATCTAGTCCTTCAACTTGTGAAAAACCCTTGGCCACAAGTCTTGCCTTGTTGCGGACCACAACGCCATTCTCATCTTGCTTGTTGCGGTACACCCACTTCGTTCCAATGACGTTCTTGTCCTTGGGTCGCTCCTCCAACACCCAAACTTCGTTGCGGGTGAAGTTGTTGAGTTCTTCTTGCATTGCCATCACCCAATTTGGATCTTGGAGTGCTTCCTCTATATGAGTGGGTTCTACACACGAAACAAAAGAGTAGTGCTCACAAAATGAGGCGACATGGCGGGAACGAGTACTTACGCCCCTTGAAGGACTTCCAATGATTTGGTCCATTGGATGCGCCTTGGAGATGCGTCCATGCCTCATAAGTGGTTGTGAGTCACTTGGCGGTGGTGAAGCTTGTTGTTCCTCTTGTGGTTGGACTTGATCATGGACTTCTTCTTGTTGTTGGTGTTGTGTGGCTTGTGAATCTTGCATTGGCAATGGATCATCTTTCTCTTCTTCTTCTACTTGAGGCGCCATGGGGGTGTTGTTGTTGGAACTTGAAGCTCCCCCTTGATCATGGCCCTCTTCAACTTCCGGCTTGATGTCTCCAATGGTCATGTTTTTCATGGCTTCTCGTAGAGGCTCATCATCTATTTCATCATGACCAAAACTCTCCTCTTGGGAGCCATTAGTCTCATCAAACTCAACATCACAACTTTCTTCAACTAGACCGGAGGTTTGGTTGAATACTCGATATGCTTTTGAGTTTGATGCATAACCAAGAAAAATACCAACATCACATCTTCTTTCAAACTTACCGAGCCTTTTCTTGCGGTAGATGTAGCATTTGCACCCAAAGACTCTAAAATAGGAGATGTTGGGCTTTCTCCCAATGAGGAGCTCATATGGGGTCTTTTGGAGTAGTCGGTGAAGATAGACCCTATTTGCGGCATGGCACGCCGTGTTGATTGCTTCGGCCCAAAACTTCTCCGACGTGCCATAGTCATCAAGCATTGCTCTTGCAAGGGTGATAAGGGTCTTGTTCTTCCTTTCAACGACACCGTTTTGTTGGGGGGTGTATGTGGCCGAAAACTCATGCTTCACTCCTTCACGATCACACCACTCCCCAATGTTGTAGTTCTTGAACTCGGTGCCGTTGTCACTCCGGACTTTGATGATGGGAAGTTGAAATTCCCTTTGAGCACGTTTGGCAAAGGTCTTGAAAACTTCCGGAGTTTCACCCTTGTCACCTAAAAATAAAGTCCAAGCATATCGAGAATAATCATCAACGATAACAAGACAATAGAAGTTACCACCAAGACTTTGATATGTGGATGGTCCGAAGAGGTCCATGTGGAGTAGTTCAAGCGGCTTGGAGGTTGACACCATTGTCTTCATTGGGTGGTGTGAAGCAACTTGCTTCCCGGCTTGACAAGCACTACAAAGCTTGTTCTTCTCAAACGTGACATCCTTCACGCCGGTCACCATCCCAAGCTTGAACGACTTCTTAAGCTTGCTCATCCCAATGTGAGCAATGCGTCGATGCCATAGCCAACCCAAGCTTGTCTTAGTGAAAAGACAAGTGGTCAAGCTAGCATCCTTGTTGGAGAAGTCCACCAAGTAAAGATGTCCATGCCGAAATCCTTTGAAGATTAGTTCTTTGCTTGATTCACTAGTTACTACAACACCATTCTTGTCAAAGGTGCACGTTAGTCCAAGATCACATAGTTGTGCAATGGAAAGTAAATTGAAACTAAGTGACTTAACATATAGTACATTAGAAATGGACAAATCATGCGAAATAGCAATTTTACCTAAACCAATTACCTTCCCCTTTGAGTTGTCACCAAAGGTGACTTGTTCATGATTATCGGGGTTCTCTATGGTAGTGAACATACCATCATTGCCGGTCATATGTTGAGTGCACCCGCTATCGAGTACCCAATGTTTTCCTCCGGCTTTGTAGTTCACCTACACACATGAAGTTAGTTTTTGAGTTTAGGCACCCAAGCTAACTTAGGTCCTTGTATGTGTGATACAAGTGATTTTGGGACCCAAAGTTGCTTGGGGAGCTTCCCCTTCATGCCCTTAATATCTTTGCCGATGAACCTTGCCTTCACCTTGCCACCTACTTTGCTTAAGAGATAGTGATAATCATGGAAAGTAGATTTGTAGTTAGGAGGCAATTTGGGAGAAGGACGGTTGGGAAGAGGACACTCCCTCGTGTGGTGTCCGGTGACCTCACAATGTTGGCAATAGGACCCAACTTCTTTGATGAAGCTCATCCTAAGCTCCGGTGAGGGCACCTTTCCTTTGTTGAGCACCGGGAAGGATCCAAGTCCTCTCTTGTTGAAGCCTTTGGCTTGTTGGTAGAGGATTTCCTTGTGCTTGTCCTCTCCCTTGGAAAGTCTCACCACACTAGTGCGGAGACTTTCAATTTTGTCCATCAATTCCTTCTCCCTAAGGCTTGCTTTCAAAGGCAAAGACTTATTCAAAGTGTTAGTGGCATGTGAAATAGTTGATACTTTGCCATCAAGGGTTTCCTTTTTCATGTTTTTCATTTTTAGTTCAATTTCCTCATAAGCAAGGTTAAGCACTTCATGTTTTTGAACCAAGTCATTGTGCTTTCCCAAGAGTGCTTGGTTTGCTAAGTCAAGCTCATGATGATCAAGCTTGATTTGAGCATTTTCCTCCTCGATTTGCTTGACATGTGTTTTGAGCGTGTCATGCTCTTTAAGTATGGTTACATACTTGTCATGCAAATCGAGCTTCGCACTTTCAAGTTTAGCACAAGCTTGTTCAAGTGCTTTAACCTTGCTCTTTTCCCTTTTTATGATGACATGGTATTCATTAATCATAGATGCTAGTTCATCGGGGGAGAGCTCATCATCATCGCTAGAATCGTCACATACCTTGGAGTTACCTTTAGCCATGAGGCACATAGGAGGTGGACGAAGAGGTGAGTTGTCTTTGTCGACGACGGCAAGGCCCGCCAAGTTCTCTTCATCTTCACTCTCTTCATCGCTTGACTCTTCATCCGTGATCCACTCATTTGCCTCGCACATGAAGACTTTTTGAGGCCCTCTTCTCTTCTTTGGAAAGAGCTTGGTTTTCTTGCCCTTGTCAAATTTCTTCTTTCCAAAGGCGCGCTTGGGTTTGACCTCTTCTTCATCTTCATCACTTTCTTCTAGCTTTCTATACTTTCCTTTGTGGTTGTCCTTCCTCTTGTCGGGTCTTGGACAATCATATGATATGTGGCCTTGATCACCACAATTGTAGCATGTTTTGTTTTCATCTTTTCTTGGGAGGAAGGCTTTCTTCTTTGGATCAAAGGAGTATCCCTTCTTTGCGATTTTGGAGTTTAGACGTGAGAATTTTCTCATCATCAATGCAAGCTCATCATCGTCATCTTCGCTTGTTGCTTGCTCTTCTTCGCTTGAGCTAGGCTCAACCACTTTCTTTTTCTTGGGAGTTGTCTTCTTGGTTGAAGCCTTGAGAGCAATAGTTTTTGATGATGACTCCTCCATCATTCCAAGTACGCTCATCTCATGAGCGTGTATTTCTCCAATGAGCTCCGAAACTTCAATGTTGTCAAGTGATTCCTTTTGGAGCATGGAGTTGATGATGTTGTACTTAGGCTTGGGAAGGAGCATGAGGATCTTTCGGTTGATAAGTCCCTTGCCAAGAGATGCAATGTCAAGAGCATTAATCTCCTCAATAAGAACATTTAAGCGTGAAAACATTTGGTTAACATTCTCATGAGGAAGCATTTTGAATTCATCATACTTGGATTTTAGCAAGTGATATTTGAGTTCTTTAACACGAGAGGAACCCTCATGAATTTCAATTAAGCATGCCCAAATTTCACAAGCTTTTTCTTTACTAGCTATTCTTGCAAATACATCTTGACTAATGCATTCATAGATGGCATTTCTAGCTTTAGCATCCCATTTAATTTGATCACCAATATAAGCGTGATCTCCAAATCCCGCATGGGTCGCTTCCCAAACTTCGGGAGCAATAGCCTCTAGGTAGGCACGCATGCGTGCTTTCCAATAGGCAAAGTTCTTGCCCTCGAAGGTAGGAACCGAACCCCCATTCTTGGCCATTTAAGCTCTCTAGTGGTGAAGCTAGAATGATCCAATGAGCAACCTTGCTCTGATACCAATTGTAAGGATCGAAATGCCCAAGAGGGGGGGGGGGTGAATTGGGCTTTCTTTCAAATTTTAAGACAATTAAACACTTAACAACTTAAAGCCCAATTCCCTATGCAATTAAACTATGCAATCAATGTAAATAAAAGTTGCGGAATGAAGATTGCATAAGAGTAAAAGGGAGAGGGATGCAAACGCTCAAGGGACACGGAGTTTATCCCGTGGTTCGGTAAGATCACAAGGATCTTCCTACATCCACGTTGTGACACCCACCGAAGGGTTTTGCCACTCCCTAGTCACCGAGACAAGGGGCTTCTTCACTATTCTTCTCCGTTCGCCAACCTTGGCAAGGTGGAGCTCAAGCCTTGTACACTTTTGGGATCCTCCGGGCTTCCACAATCCTCTTGGCAAGCTCCGGAAGTTGCACACACCAAGGGTCACTCCCTTTGGGCTCTCACTACACTAGAGACTCCAATCACCAAGAATGGAGGCACCCAAGCACTATCTCTAGCTAGTTCTAGCCTATCTCTTGGTGTACAAATGATGAACAATTGATGTGAAAGTGGTTGCTCTATTGCTTGAATGCTCTAGGATGTGTAGAGTATGTCTGGGCTTCAAGTCATATCGATTTGACAGGTTGAAGGGGTATAAATAGCCAGCCTCCACGAGATAGCCGTTGGAAAAGTAGGCTGACATCACTTCTCTGCGAACACCGGATGATCCGATGTCTCCCCTTCAGTTATCATCGGTCAAAGCCAAATTAGCTGATGTCACCGTGTCAGATATGACCGTTGTTAGACCGATGTTGATCTGTCTTCTCATCGGATGATCCGGTGGCTCTTCCTCCAGAATTTTGCTTGATCTTGAGGCTCACTGGAGTGATTGACCGATGTGTGTAAGTCTGCACATCGGATGATCCGGTGCTTCACTTGGTCCAATGGTATTGCATTCTGTGATGATGGACCGATGTCACTGAGCCACTCACATCGGATGATCCGGTGCTTCACTTGGTCCAATGGTATTGCATTCTGTGATGATGGACCGATGTCACTGAGCCACTCACATCGGATGATCCGGTGAGTGCATTTGTCTGAGGTCTTCTTCTTCAGTTGAACCAACTCGACCGATGTGTGTCAACTCAAGGACCATCGGATGATCCGGTGTGTTCAACTTGTTGACTTCGAGTTGTTTTGAGTTGTTCTTTTGGAATTTGAACTTGTGACCTCTTTGACACTTGTTTGAAATGTTGTTTTGATTGTCTTCAAGCATTGAGTGATATCAAGTTAGAGCTTTCACTTCTTGTCATCATATGTTTTGATTTGATCTCATTCATTGACTTTATATGGGTCTCCAATGTAATTTTGATTTCATTTGATTGAGTGTTATTGAGACCTTGCATTCACAAATTCATTAGTGATATCGAATGGTTGTCATTAATCACCGAAACCGTACCTCATGGGGCCTAGATGCTTTCAGCGTGAGGGAGAGAAGTGGGAGTGAGAGGGGAGAGGAAGGGTTTTGGCCGCCCCTGGGGTTTAAGTCCCCAAGGGCCGGACTAGTCCGGTGTCAGGGCGGACTAGTCCGGTCTGCGGACCAGTCGCGGACTAGTCTGGACCCGGACTTGTCCATCCACAGGGGCAGACTAGTCCGGTCCGACTGGGCTGAAAAATAGTATCTTTGAGTTGCACACACACTATTGGTCCTTTTGGATAACTAGCAATACAAACATGATTAATAAAGAAAATATGGTAAAAACATGATCAATTTCCAAGAAAAAGTTTTCTCAAACAGTTTTTGAAGAGAAATCAAGATAGAGAAGAGTTTTTCGAAATAGCTCAAAAATGTGAGGAATGTGGTTTAAGCCACATTCCTAGAATCCAAAATGTTGAGCTCACTTCTTAGCTCACAGAAACGCTTCTCATCAAGAGGCTTGGTGAAGATATCCGCGAGTTGATGTTCCGTCCTCACATGAGAAATTACAATATCTCCCTTCATTGAGTGATCTCTCAAGAAGTGATGTCGTATGTCTATGTGCTTGGTCCTAGAGTGCTCCACCGGATTATGGGCTATCTTTATGGAACTCTCGTTGTCACACAAGAGTGGAATGTTGCACAAGTTAATCCCATAATCCCTAAGGGTTTGTCACATCCAAAGAAGTTGTGCACAACAACTTCCGGCTGCAACATATTCCGCTTCAGCGGTGGAGAGAGCAATAGAGTTTTGCTTTTTGGAGGACCAAGACACTAGAGATCGACCCAAGAATTGGCATGTACCCGATGTGCTCTTCCTATCAACTTTGCACCCCGCATAGTCCGCATCGAAATATCCAATGAGGTTAAACTTAGATCCTTTGGGGTACCAAAGTCCTAAGGAAGGTGTGTGTACTAGATATCTCAAGATCCTTTTAACGGCGGTCAAATGACAAGCCTTAGGTGCCGCTTGAAAGCGTGCACACATACACACACTTAGCATGATATCGGGCCTAGATGCACAAAGATAGAGAAGTGAACCAATCATAGACCTATATAACTTTTGATCCACACTTGGACCATCCTCATTTAGGTCTAGGTGTCCATTTGTCCCCATAGGGGTTTTGATGGGTTTTGCCTTATCCATGTCAAACTTCCTTAGAATATCTTGTGTATACTTAGTTTGACTTATGAACGTCCCTTCTTTGAGTTGTTTTACTTGAAATCCTAGAAAGAACTTCAACTCACCCATCATGGACATTTCAAACCTCTCCGTCATTATCTTGGAGAACTCATCACAAAACACCTTATTTGTGGAACCAAATATGATGTCATCCACATATATTTGGCACACAAAAAGATCCTCATTGAAGTGCTTTGTGAAAAGGGTATAATCCGCTTTGCCTATCCTAAAACCATTTTCAACTAGAAAGTCTCTTAGGCACTCATACCAAGCTCTAGGAGCTTGCTTGAGGCCATAAAGAGCCTTTCGTAATTTGTAAACATAGTTAGGATAGTCTTGATCTTCAAATCTTGGAGGTTGCTCTACATAAACTTCTTCCTTGATTGGGCCATTAAGGAATGCACTCTTAACATCCATTTGGTAGAGCTTGAGGTCATGATGAGTAGCTAAGGCTAGTAATATCCGAATTGACTCAAGCCTAGCTACAGGGGCAAATGTCTCATCAAAATCCAATCCTTCTACTTGTGAGTAACCTTTTGCCACAAGTCGTGCCTTGTTCCTAGTTACCACTCCATGCTCATCTTGTTTGTTGCGGAACACCCACTTGGTTCCAACAACATTAGCTTGTGGGCGCTTGACAAGCTCCCAAACCTTGTTCCTTTCAAAGTTATTGAGCTCCTCTTGCATGGCAACTACCCAATCCGGATCTCTTAAGGCATCTTCAACCTTATGAGGTTCCAAGTATGAGACAAAGGAGAAATGCTCACAAAAGTTTGCAACACGTGAACGTGTTGTTACTCCTTTTGTGATATCTCCTAGAATGTTGTCAACAGGATGATCCCGTTGAACACTTTGATGAACACGAGGATGCGGAGGTTGAGCTTTTGAACCACTTGCTTCATCTTCTTCGCTTTGGTCTCCCCCTTGATCCATGCCTCCCCCTTGATCTTCATTCCCATTATCACTTTGGGGAGCATCTAGTGGATCTCCAACTTGTCCAATGGGGGTTTGACCTACTTCATAGTGATGATGGTCACTTGGGCTTTGAGATGGTTCTTGTGGGCGAACATCTCCAAGTGCCGTTCTCCTTAGAGCTTCTAGTGGAGGTTCCTCTTTATCAATGGCATGTTAATCAACTTGCTCCACTTGAGAGCCATTGGTTTCATCAAACACCACGTCATGTGCTATTTCAACAATTCCACAGGATTTGTTGAACACACGGTACGCATGAGTGTTTGAGTCATATCCAAGCAAGAAACCCTCATCGGACTTTGAGGCAAACTTCGAAGTCCTAGGCTTCTTGTTGAGGATATAACATTTGCTACCAAAGACATGAAAGTAAGAAACATTGGGCTTCTTATCAACGAGAAGCTCATAAGGAGTCTTCTTGAGGAGGCGATGAAGGTACAATCGGTTTACGGCGTGGCAAGCGGTGTTAACCGCTTTCGCCCAAAACCGGTCCGATGTTTTGTACTCATCTAGCATTGTCCTGGACATCTCAATGAGCGTCCTATTCTTTCTTTTGGCAATACCATTTTGTTGAGGAGAATAGGGAGCGGAAAACTCATGCTTGATGCCCTCCTCATCTAAGAACTCTTCTACTTGCATGTTCTTGAATTCGGTGCCATTGTCACTCCTTATAGCCTTTATCCTTAAGTTGAACTCATTTTGAGCTCTCCTTAGGAATTTCTTGAGGACACCGGGGGTTTCACTCTTATCATGCAAGAAGAACACCCAATTATATCTAGAGAAGTCATCAACGATGACTAGACCATACTTGCTGCCACCAATGCTAATGTAAGCAATGGGGCCAAAAATATCCATATGTAGTAACTCCAAAGGTTTAGTTGTCGTCATGGCACTCTTAGAGGGGTGTTGAGCTCCTACTTGCTTTCCAGCTTGGCACGCACTACATGGCCTATCCTTTTCAAATACCACATCCTTTAGGCCACGAACGTGCTCTTCTTTAAGGAGCTTTTGAAGGTTCCTCATTCCAACATGGGCTAGCCTTCTATGCCAAAGCCATCCCATGTTGGCTTTCGCCATTAAGCATGTGTCAAGTTGAGCCTTATCCTTGGTAAAGTCCACGAGATAGAGCTTTCCCTTGAGAACTCCCTTAAAGGCTATCGAGTCATTACCCTCTCTAAGAACGTTCACACCCTCACAAGTAAAAACACACTTATATCCTCTATCACATAGCTGTGATATGGATAGGAGATTATAGTCTAGGGAATCGACATGCAAAACATTAGATAAAGTATGTGAAGAGGAGATAGCAATTTTACCGGAGCCAAGGATTTTCCCTTGGCTATTATCCCCAAAGAAGATTCCTTCACTTGGGTCCTCGTTCTCCTCATACTCTATGAACATGCTCCTCTCTCCGGTCATGTGGTTGGTACATCCACTATCCAACACCCATTTCGATCCGCCGGAGGAGTAAGCCTACAAAACAAATTTATGCCTTCCTTTTAGGTACGCAAGCGGAGTTGGGTCCTTTCACGTTAGTGCTTAGGCATTTGGGCACCCACACGCAAGGCTTGGGGCTCTTGCGGAGTGGCCCAACATATCTAGCAAACACCTTGCCATATTTGTTCCTCATAAGCACATAAGATGCATCAAAATCATGGAATAGAGGATGCGGTTCAGATTTAGGCATTTTGTTGCTAGAGGGTGAGTTCTTTTCAATTTTAGTTGTGGATGAACTCCCCTTAACAAAGACAATCATGTCTTTGCCATACTTGGAGGTTTTGGCGTTATGCCTTCCACCTCTAGTATAGCCAAGACCATCCTTGACATGGGGAGGTCTTGTGTTGGTGTATGCACTTCGTGCATACGCCACCTTCTCCTTGTCAAAGATGGCACCTTTAGGTGCTTGCTTGCCTTGCGCTAAGTTGAGTTCATCCTTAAGCTTAAGGATTAAGTTAGAGCACTTGCAAGGCGGTGTTGCATTGGATGAGGCCTTTGAGGAGGTTGAGCTCTTAGAGGAAGAGGCTACATTGTTCTTGAGAGACTCAACTTGAGTCTCAAGGATCTTGTTAACTTTTGACAAGTTCCCAAGTTCATCCTTGAGCTCAATTGTTTTCTCCTCAAGACTTGAACACGTTTTCTTACTTAGAGCAAGTTCGTGTTCCAATGCCTTGCTCTTCTCTCTTTCAAGCTCAAGGAGCTCGTTGAGCTCTTGACATCTCTCCTTTTCAAGGATGAGCATGTCCTCTTGTCTGTTAATGAGATCCTCCTTCTCAAAGATCTCATCCATAAGCAACTTCATCCTACGCAGGGTGCTTTTGCTTATGTCCTTAAACATGTCCTCATTTTCACTAGCGCTATCAAATTCATCATGAGAGGAAATGGAGGAGGAGGAGTGAGATGTTACCTTTCTCCTTCCCTCCTTTGCCATAAGGCAAGTTGGTTTGTAGTCGTTGTTGAGGTTGGGGAAGAGCTTGCTTCCCTTGGAGCTCTTCCCGATGGCTATGGTAGCCATCTTCTCCTCTTCTTCTTCGGAGGAGGACTCATCGTTAGAGTCCCACTCCTTGCCCAAGTGTGCTTGTCCGGAGGGCCTCTTCTTCCTGAAGAATTTCTTCTCTTGAGGCTTGCCCTCCTTCTTCTTCTTCACTTCTTCATGGGGGCAATCAGCGATGAAGTGGCCGTACTCGCCACAATTGTAGCAAGCCCTTTTTGATTTGGGCCTTGCTCTTTCCTTCCCCTTGCCTTCATGGTTGTATCCGCCTTTCTTCCTCCTCATCATCCTCTTGAATTTGTTGATGAAGAAGGCCTCTTCCTCATCGGTGTCGAGGCTCTCCTCATCACTTTCCTCTTGCTCCTTTGAAGATGGTGTTGCCTTAAGTGCAACATTCTTCATCTTGGAGGCGGTGAACTTTTGAAGGTCGTTGTAGAAGAGCGCCTCCTTCTCCATGATCTCGTGGTTGATGATCCTACCAAGGACCTCCTCCGGGGTCATTTTAGTGAACCCCGGGCTTTCTCGAATCATGGAGCAGAGAGCGACGTTTCTAGGCATGAATGCCCAGATCATCCTCTTCACCACCTCGTGGTCGGTCCAGTTGGTGCAGCCATATGATCGACTCTTGTTGATGAGTATATTCAACCGGTTGTACATGTCTTGCGGTGATTCACCATCCATGATGGCGAACCTCCCAAGCTCTCCTTCGATGAGCTCGATCTTGGACTCCTTGACCACCCGATTTCCCTCATGCGCCTTCTTGAGGGTGTCCCATATATCTTTGGCCACCTCAAGACCATCGACGCGGTTGAACTCATCTCTTGAGAGGGACGAGATGATCACACCCGCAGCTTGAGCGTTTCGGTGGATGATGATGGCTTGTTCTTGCGTGATGTTGTCCTCATCCTTCGGTATCTCCACCCCGGTCATGACAATTTGCCACAATGCCGGATTGAGTGACACGAGGTGGATCTTCATGTTGTGCTTCCACATCCCGTAGTCAGTTTCATCTAATTTAGGAGGTTTCCCCAATGGGATGGAGAGGTAGTGGTTGTTGGCGGCAAGGCGTTCATAGTTGAACCCTTGTCGGTGGTAGTTGACCCCGCCGCCACCACTTGATGAGCTTGACGGCTCAACCACAGCAATCTTCAACTTCTCCCGGAGCTTCGCCTTGAGCTGGCGAGTCTCCTCATCATCTGTTGGCTTATCTTGATAAGCCATTGTCTCCTCACGTGTTGGTTGAGAATCATTGGTCGACACCTCTTCAAACACCACTCCAGCCATCTCTCCGAGTTGTTAGACTCTTTGTGGAGAGTCCTGCTCTGATACCAATTGAAAGTTGCCTAGAGGGGGGTGAATAGGCTAATCGACCTGCAAATGACTTAATAAAACGAGGTTAAATCACAGGGGGCGGACTAGTCCGGTCTGGGGGCGGACTAGTCCGGTCAGCCTGTGTGAAGAACCCTAAAAAGTGTTTCTAGCAAGTTTTAAGGGGATTTTCTCAAGGCTACAAGTGAGGATATGTTTATGACAAGTTTAGAAACTACCAACACAAGAGTAAGTCAAGTTTCAACTAGGTTATAGCAAAGTGAAGCACACGACAAGACTAGCAACCCTAGAATGAAGTATGCGATAAACAAAATGCGAAAAACACGGAGACACAAGGATTTTATCCCGAGGTTCGATTCCACACAAGAATCTACGTACCCGTTGAGGAGTCCACAAAGGACCGGGTTCAACAACCCTTCCCTCACCAAGTTTACCGCACGGGCCTAACTTGGTTCTCCACTATCTCAAAGTGTGAATACAAGATTCGTTGGGGCTTCTCACAATCTGAGGCTCCCACACCACAAAGATGATCAACACAACGAAACACACTCAACACACAGCTCACAAAGACTCAATGAGTGCAAGAGATCAAACCGGGAGCACAAGCGCGATGTTCTTCCTCTTCTCCACCTCACTAAACCCTAATCCACTCAAGAATTAGTTTTAGAGGGAAAGTTGGCAAGAAAGAGGCTTAAGAGTGCTCCAAGTTGGCTGTAGCGGCGCTAGGGTTCGAGAGTTTTTGAAATGAGGTTGGGGGTCCCCTTTTTATAGGGGTTTCGAGCCCAAACTGCTGACCTCAGCAAAAGGGCGGACTAGTCCGGCCTCAGGACCGGACTAGTCCGGCCTAGGGGACCACTGACCCCTCTGACAACTGTCGCACTGCGCGGCAATCGTCACGCTACCCGCCAAACTTCAAATTCAAACGGTAACTTTGACAACGGACTAGTCCGACCCTCACCGGACTAGTCCGATCTCACACAGAACCTTTTGTTCCGTGTGAAAACGGACTAGTCTGGAGACCACGGACTAGTCCGGCCCCAAGGGCGGACTAGTCCGGCCTTCCCAGACTTAGTCGCAAAACCTCTCTGCACTCGGCACCACGGACTAGTCCAGCCCACGGACGGACTAGTCCGATCTCACACAGGACCTTTTGGTCCACCCCAAAACGGACAAGTCCGCTCTCTAGGACTTAGTCCCGAAACTCCACTCCAAGGGGTACCACGGACTAGTCCGTCCCACTACGGACTAGTCCGAAGTCACACAGGACCTTCTGGTCCGTGTGAAAACGGATTAGTCTGGCCAGGAGCGGACTAGTCCGGCCCTAAGGCGGACTAGTCCGGCCACTCCTGCCAGACTACTCCAACTTCAACTTTAAATAGGATTTCTACCTCAACCACCACTCTTGAGCTCCTACTTTGATCTCTTTGCACTTTATGCACACACTCTACTATTTCTACGGCTAGTCTAACTCAACAAGCTAGAAACCCTAGTTTCTACGCTTCGAGTCGACTCCGTTTCCTTCCTTTTCCTTTTTGAGGGTTTGCGTCTCCAATCGAGTCCACACCTGTGCTAAGATCACATGAGCTCATTAGCGACTTAATTGTCTTCATCAATCATCCAAAACCCACGGGGAACCTAGATGCACTTTCACTCACCAAGTAATTCACTTGGGACATCCTCCTTCTCAGGCTCAGTTGTCCTCTTTTATTGCGTGGGATATGGTGGGTCACGAGTGGTATTTCCTCCTCTCGTAACCACTGCACTGACATTCTCCACTGGGGCTTCTGGCTGTCCCAAAATTTTGTTGTTTTCTAATGGAGGGACAATTGCAGCAAGTTGTGCCAACCGAGTCTCCAACATCTTGTTGAAGCTTAGTTGATTATTGAATGTTGAGGATAGTCCTTCGATCTTTGCATTGATATTCTCTAGGGTCTTGTCATTAGCTGATAGCTTCTTGGATAGGGCCTCGTTGATCTTGAGCTGGCCAATGGCAAGTTCTCTCAAGTTGGGCTGATTTCCAAGGTTGCCATTGTTGTTGTACCCTCTAAGAAAGAATGGGCGTTGTTGACCACACCCTTGACCTCCTGGACGATAGCCATTGTTGTTGTTGAAATTTCCATTGTTGGCGAGGTATAAGGCATCCTCACGAGTTTTTGGGCAATCATTGCCCATATGACCCGTGTCACCACAGACTTCACACGTGACGTGAGAGTCTAGGGCATAGGCATTGCCAGACACTTCACCACTGGCTTGTCCGTCAATTTTCTTCATTAGGAGGTCCAATTTTGCAGCGATCATGTCCACCTCCTTCAAGGTGTGCATGCCTCGCTGTCGTGTATGGATACGCTCATTGTTCCATCCCATATTGGATACCATCTTCTCAATAATATCTTTAGCTTTTGGCACCGTCAATGAGAAGAAGGCTCCTCCAACAGCAGCATCCAAATGGTCACGAGCTGATGGGATCAACCCGTTATAGAAATTTTGAATAAGGAGCCAGTCATCCATCCCATGGTGTGGACATGCTAGGATGTACTCCTGAAGCCTTTCCCATGCCTCGGGAATAGATTCCTTGGGCTCTTGCTGAAAGATGGAAATCCTTCCACGTAGGGCATTGGTTTTGCCCAATGAGAAGAATTTGGCGAGGAATGTCGTAGAACATTTCTCCCAAGTGTCTACAGCACTTCGGTTCACGTAGAACCACTGTTTTGCTCTCCCAAGGAGGGAGAACGGGAACAGTCTCAGACGGACCGCATCCGGAGACACGTCCTTGATCTTAAAAGTGCTGCAGATCTCGAGGAATTGTTGCAGATGAGCACTTGCATCCTCGTTAGCCTTCCCACAGAATGCGTTGGCTTGCACCATAGTGATAAGGCCAGTTTTGATCTCGAAGTTCACATCTCCCATGTTAACAGTGGGCCCAATAGGCACATTGTTAGCAGAGGGAGCTGAGAACTCACGAAGGGTCTTCTGAGCCATTGGCATTTGGACTGTTGGTGCGAAAACAAAGTATGGTTATCCTACTAAAATCCTACCCAGGGTTCTTTCCTATTCACTTAGTCATGTTATATATCTATTTGCCTTCCCCGGCAACGGCGCCAGAAATGCTTGTTGACGGCTCCTAAGGTATACTAACAAATCAACCCTGGCAAAGGTGCCATAAACTTGTTGGTATTACTTACGCACCATTAACTAAACATCTCCAACTGATGTGTCAGAAATGCTTGTTAATGATTCTATTGGATCACAGAGTGAGTTCCGCAAGCGCACGGAGGTATCATTGTAACATTTCCCCTTAAGAGTATTCCAAAGGGTGTCATTTATTTGATCCCAAAGGAAGGCGGGGTAGAGATATAACAATCATTCATCAAATGAAAAGGGTAGAAAGGTCTAGGTAAGAATCTAATAAGGATGGATAAAATAATAGTGGAGGTAGTGTGGCACACACAAAAGCTTTCAAGTCAGGGGGATAAGAGGATCCTAGAGGTTACTTAAGGTTAAGAGTTATGGAGGTACTACTACTATGCTCTATTGTACATATACATAGTCTAAACTAATTATTCATAAGCTAGATCAATAGTGAGTACTTATGCTATGTGGTTCAACACATCAGGCACAGGCTTACCCCTAGCAATACTAGGGTGACTCCCGTCAAGAGCCTGTGGCATAGCCGAACGTGGAGGATTACAAAGGACAGATAGGGCTGTCACCACCTACTGCCTACCTCTTGAATCTGTCGGTCTACGAGACATCCAATGCTACTTAGTTATCCTAGCACCATGCTAGCATATTAAGTAATTACCTTAAGAGCCTAGGCACAATCCATCCTAAGGCAATGAATTGAATCATCATTGAACCAATGTTGATACACAACATAATTATCCATACTAATCTAGTTATGTTATAATTAACTAGACTATAGTGGGGGTCTATAGGTTCTATGATAACGAGATATGTTCATGATGTAATAGTCATAGAAGCTATACCTTCCACATACATGGACTCCACAATCAAAGAAGAAATGTTTTGCCCAAGTATATGTATAAGTAGAGACTAGAGATACTATCTTTATTATGCATAAAGTCACAAATACAAGAAAGAATACATGAGCCATACCTTTCCCAATGTAGGATTGGGAAGAGAGAGACTCCTTACTCCTTTCCCAATTTGGACTTGGGACTAGAGACTCTCCTCTCTACAACCTAGCTCCTCTAAGACTATGGATGATAGTGTATACAATAGAGATGAAGCTCAAGTGGTGTGTGTTGAAGTGAGGGGTAGGGGGTCCTATTTATACTAGTGTTGAGGTCGGTTCCCGCCACCAAAAGTGCACAAATCAGTCACCATTGATTCCAGGGAGCCTGGAGGAGCCAACACGTGGAGTTTGACCGAGTTTGGCGCCAGGAAGAGGTCGGTCGAACCACCAATTCTTGTGTGCTTTCTCCAGGTGGCTGTCGGGTGGGTCTCCTTGATGTATATGGGTGCAACACCGTTGTATCTCCTCGGATACTTCTATTTGTGGGCCATTTGATCTATGGGATGCCACGTGTCATCGCTTGATTGGCTGGGATGATATTTTATAGGATTAGTCCCTCTACATTTCCTCATTTCCTACATAAAATGTTGCATACACATATTTCTCCAATTCCAAGTGGAATTGAGTTAGATAGAAAGGTGATGTGTGAAAGAAATGACAAATCCTTCACATAATTGAGTTAAATTGACGGATGAAATTGGTATATAACAGCTGTCAACACGCAACACCTTGACAGATTCTGAACTCGATTTTGTTTTGACAATTTTCCGTCGACCGGAAGGAATTTTGATATGAGACCAGCGACATTGGAAAGGTTATCCTATCCCCTTTCCGTGCATATGTATAACATCCAAAATGGAGTTCTTATGTGTCCTGGATGTCGTTTTAGTGTGAACTACTCCTGGACTCCGAGTTGGACACGATTTTGAGTTGGAGTTGGTTTCCATCTTCTTTGAACATATTCTCTGGTCCTCCACGCCCCTAAACCTTCCTCCAATTGCCCCTTGAACATCTCTATGTATCCTAATCACAATTAAATTATTAGGTAGCAATCTATTCCCAAAAATATATATAAGGAAACATATAAGAACGATCTCACCTCTGAAATTAATTGTTGTGTGTGAACTCTATTGATTGCATCTTGTATGTTCAATGGAGTGTTGTTTGTATCCATAGAAGTGATGTCCTCATCCTCCCCTTCTTGAATTGGAGTCGTCCTCGACTCAAGTTCATCTTATCTCATATGTTGGTCCAAATGTGCAACACCATCAAATCTTCTTATATGCATGAAAGGAGGAGTCCAAGGTGGTGGATGACATAGTGCACCATTTTCATGTTCTCCATCAAATAAGCGAGCTCATTCACTTGAGCTAGGATCACAAACAAATAAAAATTATGTCATGTTTGTATGTGCAATTGTCGAAGTGTGCAATCGACACTTCCCCCGGTACTACTTAATTCGTAGCCCACAAAGGTTCTTGATTGGTTGGGGCACGTGAGATTTGGACAAGATGATGACACGAGAGATTTACGTGGTTCGGGCCGCCTGAGCGTAACACCCTACTCCACGGGTTGTGTGTTGTATGTATAAAAATGTCTAACACTGTGAGCGTATGAGCCTCCCCTTGTATCGTGTGACACAACCCTTTTATAGTCTAAGGACTGACCGTTACAACACTTGTTTGGCCCGACATGTGGCCCTGTCGTAGTTAACTGTCTAATATACGATCACTGAATATTAAGAGTGGTTAATAGGGTGATAATGCGCCTTAATGATGGCGTTACCCCTATTAACACTCTACTGATCGCGTGTTACTAATATGGCATTAATGACACATAATCAGGTCTTGTAACTGTCGCTTTAACTGTCCCTTGAAGGTCCAAGCCGTTGGAGATCTCTCTGTCTTCCGTTGAAGTCCTAGCTCTGGAGGTTCGACACGTGGCGGCTCTGGAGCTTCCCATCGTGGGGAGGTAGGTCCGGAGCCACTATACACATGGTAGCACCGGAGCTTCCCTCTACTGGGGGTTAGGTCCAGGGTCACTGGACACGTGGAAAGACTGGAGCTTCCCTATGACGGGTGTTAGGTCCGACCTTGTGATACACGTGTCAGTGTCAGAGCTACCCAAACGAGGGAGGCGAGTCTAGTACTGTGCAACACATGTGGCCTTCAGAGGTCTTCAACTTGAATGGGGGTAACTCCTTAGCTTTTCTTGCGGTATCATGGGGTACCCGGTACGTAGTGTACAGATAGTGGCCCCCGGGCCCACCTCCGGGAGAAATCCTTTGGAGGTGGGGCCATCTTCGATTCCCGCGCCGCGACTTCAAAGGTATTCTGATGTGCCATTGGGGCGATGCTCCGTGGTTAAACCATCGCCACGTGGCTTCTTTTGAATGTGGCAAGTGAGATCTTTGCGTGCGGATCTCACGCAATTGAAGGTCGCTGGTTCGCGATGCAAAAACCATATCAGTTCCGCGCGCCTTGTTAGGCTGTTTCCCTCGGGCTTCCAACCTTCCATCATGAAAACGGTTCACCTGGGGCAATAGCTTCAGCTTTTTCGCCAAAGTGGACCCGGGCCCATTCGTCATTGGAAAGGTAGATTTTTAAGAGCGTAACAAGCGTTGCGGAGGCTTACTTAAGAAGAAAAGCCCGCACGGTTTGAGAAATCTTCACGCTTTTAATCGAACTCACACTCAGAGCCTCCCAACCCTCGCATAGCCTTCCAACTTTCACTCCACTTTGCTGCGATGGAGTTGTGTCTTCCCCGCAACAAGGTCAAGATCAACAAGGAGATGGCGAGTGTCCGAACCTACATGGGTTGGTCCAGCGACTCCTGCAACAAGGACATCCACTTCGGCAAGCTCCCCTTCAAGAAGGAGTGCACCGGGGATATGGTGTACTTCTTGGCGTACGCCATGGTGGGTATGATCCCGCCTTTCTCAAGCTTCCTCCTAATGTTGCTGGATTTCTACGGCCTCCAGATTTATCATATCGGCCCCAACACCCTCTTGCTAGTGGCGACTTTCGTCCACTTCTGCGATATGTGGGTGGGTGTGACTCCTTGCATCGAGTTGTTCCGGACCTTCTTCACCGTCCACACCATCGGCAAGGGGACGGAGCTCATCGACTTCTACTATTTTTTGAAGCGGAAGAATTGCCCCTTCAAGTACTTGATGTCATTCCCCTCCGGCAAGTGGGATGATTGAAAGAAGTTTTGGGTGATCATCACTGTGGAGGAGCATGAGAAGCTGGAGTTGCCCAAGGGCCTTTCCAATCTCGACACAAATGCCTGGAACGTAGTTCCGGAGCTGTCGAATGCGTACAAGCCCATCCTGGAAAGGATCAAGAAATGCATAGAGAAAGGAGTGAACCCCCAAATGGTCTTTGACAATTTCTTGGTGAACAGGTGGGCCCCGCTGAAGACTAGGGAACGACCCACATGGGCATTCAATAGTGAGATGGAACATGATCGAATTGAAGTCAATTTGAACACCAACGTGGACGATGAAGCTTTGAAGATCCATCTCAAAAAATTTCAAAATGGGGGTATCTCCTGTGACGCCCTGACAACGTCGGCTGCCTTCCTGCCTCTGAACATGGTTCTGGAGGTCAGCAGGGAGATCCGAAGGAGAATGCCAGCATTGGACGACTTGGGCATGGTCGAGAGGCGCCCTATCTTTGGGATTACGACCCTCGGAGCTTCTGAGAGGGTTATTACCCCTGCTGCGAGCCAGAAAGTCGATGACATCGACAAGGGCAAGGGTAAAGGCAAGGAGCCAGCTGAATCCTCTAGCCAGAAGAGAAAGTTGAGGCATGCTGATGGGATCCACATTAGGTTAGCTCCAACTACAACTGCTCCTTCTCCCCGGCGAGGTAGATCTTCGGCGGCCATGCCTCCTCCGGTGCAGGCATCCTCGAGGGGCACCAGCTCCGGCAGATCAACCCCAACTTCGGTACAAGTTGTGGGCTTCAGGTCTAGAGGTCCTTCCCGGTCGAACGAGGTCCCCGCTGAGTCAACGCCGAAGATGACGACAAGCTCCGGGCAGCAATCCGGAGCTCTGGCCACGCCGACCACAGCGGGCTCTGGCTCCGATCTCCTAGTGAAGAAGTTTCACGCCAGTTGGAGCAGTAACCTTCCAAGGTAGACATTGCATCCTTACCGTGAGTTACTGTTTTTATTTTTTTCATGTATTGAATCTTTCAATTCTTTGTTAGCAGAGCAATGCGGAAGAGCTCGGAAGCTCTGACACCTGCCCCAGCAACTAAGACTGTGCAGGTGGAGGTTCCAGCGTCGACCCCTACGTCTCCCCAAGTGGTGGCCGAAGTCATGACAGCTCCGGCGCCGGCTGTCATGGATCTAGATCCCGAAGAGACACCAAAAGCACCCATGGTAGCGCCGGACCACGGGGAAGACATTTGTGAAGATGCAGCGGCAACGGTAGCGCCAATGGCTGAAGCTCTAACACAAGAGATGGAGATGGCTGAAGCTCTGGCATTTGAGCCAGAGGCAACCAAAGCTCCAACACTTGTGCCGGAAGTTGTTGAAGAGCCGTTAATGGAGCCGGAGGTGCCTGCAATCCCGGCCTTTGTGCTGGAGATAGTTGAAGCTGCGGCCTTCATTCCAGAGTTGGTTGATGTACCGGCGCCTGAACCGGAGGTGATGAGGGTTCCGGACAAAGCTCCAGCATCCGCCCCAGAGGTGATAGCTCCGGAAGCGCCCATGTCCGAGCCGGAGCACCCTGAGGAGTCTGTGGCAGGCTCTCCACCCGCTGAGCCAATGGTGGATATTTCGGTGGGGGAGCCTTCGTCATCAGCTCCAGAAGTTGTAGTCCCCCCGGCGGGGCCTTCCTCGGCGAGAGTGGAGGCTGAGGTACCTCGTGGAGGCGGCCCTAGTGCTGCAGGACCACAAGGGACCACGCTTGTTATGTGGGACCCAATTTTTGTTCTTGAAGACCCCCTGGAGCCTGCAGAGATGACCCCGGCAGGTCCGGAGCCTATTCCCTTGGCGTTGTCTATTCACAATGCCTGCTCAAGCCTCCGACAGGTCCAACTCACCTTCGACCACGACAGCAAGGTCCTTGAAGAAGAGCACCACACCTTTAGGCGTTGGCGCAACAGGCTCCACTTCAAGACCAAGCTTGCACAGACGAGGCTTGCTGATCAGAAGGAGTGGGTCGTGAAGGAGAAGGCCCAGATGGAATATTGGGGCAAGTTGCTAGAGGAAAAGGAGGCCTCCATCAGGGCCCTCGATGCTAATTCTTGGGAGATTCTCGAGAATACCAAGAAAAGTAATGATGCTTCTGACGAGCGTCATGACAACCTCAATACATTAAATGAGATTCTCCTGAAGCACCGAGCGGACCTCGATGCGAGGGAAGAGAAACTCCTAGAACAGTAGGAGGGTATTTTGAAAAGAGAGGAGGAGCTCACCCAAAACATGACTCTGAGAGAGCAAAATTTGGCTGACCGTACCAAAAATTTTTATTTGCGGAGCAAGGAAGAGGAAGAGAAGTACTGGAAACTGGGGCAGAGCTCTCAAAAAGAGAAGCTGATGTTGCCACCAGAGAAGGGAAAGAACAAGGCAGGGAGAAGGACCTGGTCGAACGGCGTAACTGCATCCACCTCCGAGAGACGGAGCTAGCTGACCACGAAAAGCAAATAGCTAAGAGTATGCAGCAACATGCCAAAGTGGTCGAGCGCCTCGCTCGAGAAGGTTCAGAGCTTACGGTGGCCCGAAGGTCACTGGAGGAGCTGTGGAGCTCGAGGGCAACTGAGTCCTAGCAGGTGTGGGATTTTCTGGGGCGTATGGACAGAGCTTTGGTGCTGCTTGGGTTTAGTCCAGTACATCTGGAGAACCCAGCACCGGAGCTAGACCAGACACTGGTGGCACTTGGCTCTGCTCGCAGCAAACTAGATGCGATGGGTGATGTCATTGCCGACCAGTTGGAGATGGAGAGGAAATCTCTGGCCAAGAACGTCGTTGAATATGTCCTGACGTGTTATAAGAGCCGAGACCCCCAACTTTCGCTAGATCCGGTCTTCGAGGGACCCAGTGCCGAAGAGGAGGATGTCGCCAGGGCTAGGGTCCAAGAAGCTGTTGAGAAGGTTGCATCATTTTTCGGCAGGACTTAGATCCTCCAGTAGATAGGACCTTTTCCTTTTGCCTTTTGCTGTAATCCTCATTTTGTAATCCAGTACTTCGGATAAATTAAATCCACTCTTTCATGCAATGAATTCCATTTTGTCCTTGTCTTCAATACATTGTCCTTTATCTTGTTTTCCTCTGGTAGATGTACACAATTTGATTGCAAACATGTACCAAAAGGATTTGACGATGTGTTGATTACTTGGACATTTCGAACTTATAGCTTTTAGGTCTGAAGTTTATTTTTGACTTCTCCAGAGAGCTTTTGTTGCGTCGACGGCGGGCCCCCTGGGGTTGTCGGAGCTTGTTAGGTCCGACGGCACCCACTGTCAACGAGTAAAAACATCGACGGTGGGCCCCCTAGGGTTGTCGGAGCTTGTTAGGTCCGACGGCACCCACTGTCAATGCGTAAAAACGTCGACAGCGGGCCCCCTGGGGGTTTTCAGAGCTTGTTAGGTCTGACAACACCCACTGTCAATGCGTGGAACGTCGATGGCGGGGCCCCTGGGGTTGTCGGAGCTTAGTAGCTCTGGCATCGTCCACCATCGTCACGAGTTTTCATTTTTCCTGTGCATCAAATACAAGAAAAACCATAAAGTTCATCCTCTCATCTATAACTCCTTTGCGACTTACTGTTCTTATTTGAATTTTAGATCAGAAGAAACTCGATATGATAACAAGCACATTGATATATTCTTTCTAGATCCAAATGCTTTTAGGAACCTCCCTACTAAGGCCTGCCGGAATGTAGGTAGAGTACGTACTTAGGGTGCAGGACCAGACTAAGTCGATAGCACACTCCGGACCTATGTTGGCTTGGCGTTCAGACGAGTAGATAATGCAACAATGTTAAGATCCGAGGAGACCACCAATATAAATTGTACAACATATGAATAACTTGAACTAAAACTCAAAAAGAATTGCACAACTCATTATAGACAAGAAAGAGAAGGATAAATAAAAGAGAATGAGCCTGCACAAAATTACTACGCGTGGAGTCTGCTTCTATACAACAATGCCTTTCATTATAGGTCTGAATTACAGGGGAGACAAGGACACACTTAGGGTACGGAACCAAGCTAAGCGTGCTATACATCTTGTACTAACCCACGGCAGATAGCTACACTTTTAGTGATGTGACTGTGTCAAGTGTTGCTTGAACTTCTCGGACCCTCTCGGAGGGGTCTAAATGTTCTCCCAGAGGACCTACCCGACTCTATGTATGGACTCTATTGTGTGTAATTACAGACTCACCTCCGTGATACTAAGTATAGAACTTATGGAGGTTCTCGATATTCCAAGGATTAGGAAGCATGGTCCCATCCTCAGTTGCAAAGCAAATGCACCAGGGACGGGATACTTTGATCACTCGAAAAGGACCTTCCCAGCTGGGGGAAAGCTTGTTCATCCCTTCACGAGTTAGTATTTTTCGCAGCACCAGATCGCCTTCTACGAGTTGTCGCTTACGCACATGCCTTTGATGATAGCGTCGGAGCGCCTCGCGATAACGTGCATTCCGAACTGCTGCTTGGCACCTTCCCTCGCCGACGAGGTCAAGGTCTTCACGCCGGAGCTGGTCCTGCGTGGCTTCGTCAAAGGACCGGACCCGGAGTGACCCCATGGTGATTTCTAGAGGAAGGACTGCTTCAGCTCCGTACACCAGGAAGAAGGATGTCTCTCTAGTAGACCGGTTAGGTGTAGTCCTGCTTGCCCACAGTGCGGACGGAAGCTCCTCGATCCAGTTGGCTCCATGTTTCTTCAGGTGCTCATAAGTGCGCGTCTTGAGTTCTTTTAAGATTTCTGCATTTGCTCTCTCAGCTTGGCCATTACTTGCCGGGTGAGCTACTGATGCGTAGCTGACTTGGATGCCAAGGTCTTCGCAATACTGTTGAAATGTTGCACTTGTAAATTGGGTTCTATTGTCATTGATGACTCTGTTCGGAACTCCAAATCTGCAGACTATGGACTTCAAGAACTTGATTGTTGACTTCTTATTGATAGTCACAACTGGAGTAGCTTCTGGCCACTTGGTTAACTTGTTGATAGCGACATACAGGAACCTATAACCTCCGACGACTTTTGGGAAAGATCCTAAGATTTCCATGCCCCACACAGTGAATGGCCATGTAGGAGGAATCATTTGCGGTGAATGAGCCGGTGTGTGAATTTGTTTTGCATGGAACTGGCACGCTTCACACTTTTTCACCAACTCTACTGCATCCTAGAGTGCTGTAGGCCAGTAGAAGCCATGCCGAAAGACTTTGCGGACCAGCGTGTGGGAAGACGTGTGGTTCCCACACTCGCCTCCATGGATCTCCGCGAGGAGCTCACGACCTTCTTCCCTTGCAATGGACCGCATTAGGACGTCGTTGGCACCGCGTCGGTAGAGATCCCCTTGTACTAGCGTGTATCTTTTAGCCAACCTGACGATCCGGTCAGCGGATACACCGTCTTTAGGAAGGTGGTTGTCTTTCAAGTAGCTTCGGATCTCTGAGATCCATGCATCAGAGCTAACTTGAGCTTCTGAGTCTTGCGTGCTAGGTTGCTCGGAGCATCCTGCGGCACCTACGACCCTTGGTGGACGCTATGGTAACTGGGCCACCGGGACCGCCGGCTTCAAGGTGCCGGTCTCGCCCCCTTCACTCAGTTCGCTAGGCTGAGTGGTTGGTCTTAACAATCTCCGGACAAAAACTTCGTTTGGAGCCGGAGCTCCGGTTAAAGCCTTCGTCGAGAGTTCGTCAGCTTCTGCGTTGTTGATATGCTAGACATGTTAGAGGTCCAAGACATGGAAGTTCTTCTGGAGCTTCTGGACTTCAAGGAGATAAGCAGCGAGTTGAGGGTTGTTATAGCTGCATTCGCCTTTGACTTGCTTGATGATGAGCTGCGAGTCACCCTTCACTAGCATCTGCTTGACGCCATAAGATAGCGCCACCTTGAGCCCATAGATGAGAGCTTCATATTCCGCCATGTTATTGGTTGCCTTGATATCAAGGTGCACCATATATTTGACCTTCTCCCTGGTCGAAGCGAGGAGAAGTATTCCAGCTTCAGCCCCCTGCTTCTATACGGAGCCGTCGAAGTAGAGGGTCCAATGAGGCTCAGTGAAGACCGGGACCTTGAGTTCTGGCTTCTGCTCACTGGGGCCCTCAAGATTTGATGGAGAAGGAGTTCACTCTGCCACAAAATCAGCCAAGGCTTGGCTCTTGATAGCTTGTCGCGACAGGAATTCGGGATCAAATTCTACCAGCTCTGCTGCCCACTTGGCGATGTTTCCAGTAGAATTAGGGTTATGCAGAATAGCACACAGTGGATAAGAAGTTACCACTGATATCTTGTGAGCTTGGAAGTAATGACGAAGCTTCCTTGAGACAATAAGAACTGCGTAAAGTAGCTTATGCACCTCAATGTATCTGGTCATGGCGTCATGGAGTACTTCGCTGATGAAATATACTGGTCATTGGACAGTCCAAACCATCTCGAAGGGGCCCGGAGCTTCTTCTCCATCGATTCGGATCCTCTCAGAGGGGTGCGGACCTTCTGCTTGTTCAATCCTCACCCTCTCGAAGGGGTCTGGATCTTCCTGATCAGCCGTGTGAACTCTCTCAGATGAGAGAGGTTGATCATCTAGCATTTCGCCTTGAAGATTCGTGCCTGGTGGTTGGGACCCAGACTCGCCTTCAGGTAGCTCTGGACCCTCCCGGAGGGGTCTGGGCTCCTGAATTAGAAGCGGTTCTGATCTTTCCGCGACCAGGACCATACTAACATACTCTGTAGTTGCAGAAATATAAAGTAGTAGACGCTCACGACAGTCCGGAGCTACCAAGATTGATAGTGTGGTGAGGAGCTGCTTGAGCTCTTAGAACACCTTTTCTGCTTCTTCGGACCAATGAAAAGGCCCAGTCTTTCTCAATAGCTTGAAGAAGGGAAGTTCCCGCTCTACCAGTCTTAAGATGAACCGCCTGAGCACAGCTAGACATCTAGTTAGCTTCTGGACGTTCTTGATGCGGTCTGGGGCCCGCATATCTTCAATAGCCTTGATCTACGTGGGGTTCGCCTCAATTCTTCAGTGAGTCACCAAGAAAGCAAGGAGCTTCCCGGAGCCGACCCTGAAAATACATTTATCCGGGTTCATCTTGGTGCGCGTGATGCGTAGCTTGTCAAAGACGACTTGCAAGTTGTCAAAGAGTGACTCCTTGTTCTTGACCTTCACGACGATGTCGTCGACATACACCTCTAACAAGTCCCTGATTACTCTCCAAAGGTTTTGTGCATAGCTCGCACAAAAGTTGAAGCAGCATTTTTGAGACCAAATGGCATGGCAGTATAACAATACAATCCATCTACTGTTATGAAAGCAGTATGTTCTTCATCTTCACTAGACATCTGGTTTGATGATATCCGGAGTAGGCATCTAGGAAACACAATAGCTAGCACCCAGAGGTGGAGTCCACTATCTGATCTATTCTAGGTTGTGAAAATGGATCTTTTGGACATGCCTTATTTAATGTGGTGTAGTCGATACACATCCGAAGCTTCTCACCAGCCTTGGGTACAACGACTGGATTTGCCATCCATTTTGAGTGATGAACCTCCAGGATGAAACCAGCTTCGAGCAGCTTCTTGATCTCCTGTCGGATGAAGTTCTGCCTTTCAACTGATTGCTTTTGGGGCTTCTGGTGTACTGGCCGTGCGTCGGGATAAATCTTCAGATTGTGCTCAATCACCTCCCTAGGGATCTCAGGCATTTGTGACAGTTGCCAGGCAAACACGTCAACATTCGTCCGGAGGAAAGTGATGAGCGCGAGTTCCTATTTGTTGTTCAGACCTCCCGATCTACGGATGGTTTGGGCAGCATCGAACCCGATTTGTACGACTTTGACGGGAACATCGGTGTCGACGTTTGGCTGCACACATGTATTATCCCGATTTTTCAAACTTTGGCAAATTAAAATTTGAATAGGAAGTTAGAATTTGATAATAGGAAGAAATTGTTTTTATAAAAAATATAAAATGTATCCATCTCATCTTGCATTTTTCATTCATTCTTAGATATTAATATTTATTTACCAAAACAAATACATTAAAAGTAATTAGAAAAGAAGATTATAGAAGAAGATGAATAATAACAATAAAAGATGGAGAAGTGTGTATATATATTATAGAAATAATAAATAAATAAATAGAAAAAATAAATAACAAATAATAAAGGGAAAAATAGTAAATAAATAAGAAACCAATAATCTAAAAAAATAATAAGAATAAAAAAATATAAATAGAAAATAGAAATAAATAAAGAAGAATAAAATAAAAAAGTCAACCACGGACAGGCACATCCCTGCCGCATGCAAAAAGAGGAAAAGAAAAAAAATTATAAAAGAACTTTTTGGAAGTTGTCGGAACCTTCCAGAAGTTTCTAGAACTTTCTAAATGTTTTTGAGACCTTCTAGATGTTTCTGAAGCCTTCTGGAAGGTTACAGAAGTTTCCAGAATTTTCTGGAAGCTTTTGGAACCTTCTAGAAGTTTCTGGAGAAAGGTTATAGAAGTTACTGGAGGAATGTTCTAGAAGTTACCGGGGAAGGTTCAAAGGGGTTAGAAGGTTCCAGAGAAGGTTTATGGGAGCCTGAAGTTTCCAGGAAAAAGAAGAAGGAAGAAATAAGAATATAAAAAAAAAGAAAAAAAACAAGAAAAAAAAGTCAACGGGCCAGAGAACTGGCCCGCACGCTGCTACCCGAGTCCTACAGACTTCAGCAACCCAGCGACCGAGTAAACAACGATAGAAAAAAATGCTCAGCAACGTGGCCGAGCCGACGGGACCAGGCTGGACCGAGCATCCAGCGTGTCCAAGCGCGCGTGCGCGGTGCGCCGTGGCACTCGTAACCGAGTCGGTCCGCCCCAGGGCCGGGTACCGCGCCTATATAAGCTGCTGTAGGTTCCGACGTTTTTTCAACAGAGACAAGTTTTCCAGCGCTTCAAAATCCTAGCCGCCAGACAAAAACCAGAGGCGGTCAGGGAAAAAAAAGGAGAGAAGAGGGAAGAAAAGAGATAGAGAAGGAAGGAACCGTTATTCACGGGAGATCATTGCGCCACCGTCGTCGTGTTGCCGGAGGATCGCATCGCCGTCTTCTTTGTCTACGTCACGCCGCAGATCTTCGACGGAGTCGTTAAGTCGTCGTCGTCTTCTTCGTCAACGAAACTCTAGATCTCGGGGACACACGTCACACCGCCGTTCTAAGACCGTCTGGACAAGATGCGCACACGGTAGGTATTACAATCTAGATCTAGACTATTAATTTGGTTTTAGTAGTTGAATTAAATCACGTATAGGATGTGTTTTATTTGAGCGTCCTTTAATCATCGTTAAATCATTAAATCACTTCGAACTCACAAGTTTGATTAAATCATGCAACACCTAATAGGTTATTCTAGATTTACTAAATATTATATTTTCAGTATTATTTAATCTGTTTTTCAGATTTAATAAATAAGATTAAAACCTAGTTAATTCATAAAGTGTCAAAATTAAATAAAAAAAATTCCTAAAAATTTAAAATAAATCCTAGTAAGTTACTAATAATATTTTCAGCATATTTAATGTTCTGAAATAATTATTTTGCCTCTGAATAAATTCTAATTAATTCCAAACTTCCTCAAATAAATAGTAAATCATTATAGAAAATTATTAAAAAGTCATAGAAAGTTATGTAACATTAATACAAACTTATTTTCTGCATGCATCCATATTTTGCATATTAATTAGTAGTTGCAATGCATTTATTATGTATGTTTGCTTGTGTATGTGGTTGATTGCGAATAGACCGGTACGGTCAAGAGGTTACGATCGAGAAACGAATATGCGTGAATCTTCGTGTGCAAGACTTTGATTTGCTTGACCATCAGAATTGCGGAATATTAAGGCAAGTGTCCTTGACCATATTGATCCCGTTTTTAAATGTTTTATTTGCAAAACTGCATGCTTGTGTCAAATTGATGAGAAACCCATGATAGGTGTTTACTAGACTTGTATGACCACCCTTGTCACTTGGGGTACATTGTAGAGAGTCGGGAAGGGCTTTTTATCTTTTTGCTTTGCTATAATTAATTGGGATTGGGAAAATAACCAAATGGCTTAATTGTGAATTAATGAAGTTATGGATGATGAGAATTGATGAACATGGTTAATTGGTAATATGGAACTTGGGTGATCTAAGCAAGCATGGTTTTGTGGATGGGTTGGATGATATGGTGGTTTGCTTGCCTTACATCTAAGGATCGGTTCATGCGAGAATATGCCAGGACAATAGTGCCACCACAAGGCCAAGTATGGGGGCAACGTAGCTGAATAATTAGGAGCGCTGCTAGTATTGTATGGACCATTCGATGGTGCGGGGAATGAGAGTCGAGGAGGGCTACCCTGGGATCCGCACGGCACAGGAGGGGGCCCGTGGATGGGAGAATGAAGATTCAAGCCTTCCGGCGAAACCTTAGTGGGTCTGGATATACTAGTAGTCCCTTTTGAAAGCTATTTTGTAATCTCTTGGCCACACATCTACGGAAGTGTCATAAGGCATAATAGAGGTTCTTAGTCACCGGAAGGTGATGAAATCACGAACATGTGGGTAAAGTGGTACAACCTCTGCAGAGTGTTAAAAACTATCATGATAGTCGTGCTCCCGGTCACGAGCACTTGGATGACCTACATGATTAGAATTGGACTTGGGTTTTGAGATGGTTCAGTATGGGACTTGTTATGTCATACGGATATGGTTGGTTATAAGAAGTTATGAAATTGGCATATGATTATGATATTAATTGTTGGTTGGTTATTAATGAATTATGATATTAAATGAGGATGTTGAATATGTGATATGGTAATTATTGGGGTTATGATGGGATTAAATTCACATAGACATTTTATGATGCTTTTTACATGTTTTAAATGTACTTTTCAGCAAATAGCCATTATTATTACTAATTCCTTGTTTAAACTACATGTCATACTTTCCCGCACTTGCTGAGTACGACATGTACTCACCCTTGCAATCCCCCAACAATTTCAGGTGTTGTTTGGGAGTATCATGATAATATTATGGAGTACTAGGCATGTGTACTGCCGTCGATTGCCTGTGGAGTTGAAGTCACCTATGCTAGATTATTTTCCGCTGCATTAGAATCAAGGTATATTTACTATTTGTGACATGGTTATTTCTGATTTTCGTTTGTGATGCACTTGTGTATGTGTGATGAACATCCTGGGCACACATACACTGCCCTTGGTTCGTTTTTCAGAACCGGGTGTCACAACACATGGTGCAGAGGTCGAGCCTCGATGACAGTGTGGTAACTCTTATAGTGCGATCTTTGTGGATTCGAAGAATGCCTGAAGGTGTTGGCATCTTCAACACCAGGTAGCCGTAGTGAGCTGCGACCATGAACCGGTACAGGGCGGGTCTACCTAGGATGGCGTTGAAGGGCAGAATGATGTGAGCGACATCAAAGACCAACTTCTCGGTCCTGTACTTCTCCCGAGTCCCGAAGGTCACAGGGAGTGTAATGGAGAGGGCTGATGGCCCCCGGACCTACCTCAGAGAAAGGTCTTGAGGGGCGAAGGTCCGAGACTTAGAGATGGATTTTCACAAACGCTTCAAAGCTCAAAAGATTGAGCACTGCGCCTCCATATACCAAGACATGGTAGAGCTGGATGTTGTTGATGGTTGGAGACACCATCAGTGGCAATTGGCCAGCTCCGACTATGTTCCTGGGGCAGTCTGTTGCATCAAAAGTGATGGGAGTGTCCATCCACTTTCGATGTGGTTCTGCCCTGGCAGCAAGGGCTACTGAAGACATTTCCCGACACATTGTCTTGAGGACGCGACGCGAAGTGATGTCCCAGGACCGTCCATAGATGGTGTTGAGGGTCTTCCGACGCTCATTGTCAGAGACGTAAAAATCATCGTTGGCTGTGTTGTACACAGCCTTCGGGACCTTCTTGGGGTCCTGGAATCCTAGCTCCGTCTCAGTCGGAGCTTCGTCGACCTTTTGTTTTCCCTCCCATTGACAGAAAGGATCTTCTTCTCGGCCCTTGTTGTAGCGCTCGACAAGATTTTGGACCTCATGGCAGTCTTCTAAGTTGTGTTTGTCCATCTTGTGGATCGGACACCACACCTTTGAACCACCGCCGTCTTCTGACGAAGGTCGAGGTCGCTTTTCGGGGCATGGCCCCCGACCACTCGGAATTGTAGCTGCCACAGCAGTAGGTGTGCCAGCCGACGTCTTTTTCTTGACTTTGGTCTTTTTCTTATTCTTGCCACCACTGGAGGTTGCGGCTTCAGCTTTGGAGGGATTTTTATTAGCCTCCGGAGCTGACTTTCAATGTATTTCCCGACTCTTTGCAGTCCGGGCGCACTTGTCGGCCAGGTTGAATAACTCCATGATGTTGGTGACCTCCTTCGTCGCCAGCTTCTCCAACATCTTTTTATCTCTGACACCCTGTCTGAATGCCACGATGATAGATGCATTGGAGATGGAGGGAATGGTATTGCGTACCTAAGAAAATCGCTGGATGAAGGACCGCAACGATTCTCCCGATGTTTGCTTCATAGCAAACAGATCCAGTTCGGTGAGTGGTCGGGTGTAGGAGCTCCTGAAGTTGGTGATGAACTGTTGGCATAGCTCTGCCCAACTGTTGATAGAGTCAGGCGGGAGACTCATGAACCAAGACCTGGTGGTCCCAGTTAGAGGCACCGGGAAGTAGTTGGCCATCACGGCCTCATTGCCACCCGCTGCTAGAATGGCAGTGGAGTATATCTGCAGGGATTCAGCAAGGTTGACGGTCCCGTCAAATTTCTCCAGCAGATGAGGCCGGAACTTCTGGGGCCAGTGGACCATGCGCAAGTGCATGGCCAAGGCTGAACAGTCGCCCCTACTCCTGAAGGAGGTGGGTTTTCTCGAGCCTCCCGCCTTCCGCGAGCGTACTCAATATGGACACAGACGTCCTGCTGTCTGTAGTGGTGGTCGAGCTACGACCACAAGTCATGCGTCAAAAGTCTCGACACAGTATGGGTGCAATGCGCCCTGGAGGGCAGCGAAGTCACCTGGTGAGACAAAGCATGCCTCCGGTGTTGTGACGCATGAGGACCAAGTCTTCCAGACAAAGTCCTATGCTGAGAAGGTGCCTGCTCAGAAAGGGGAGGACCTTGGTTGCTGATGGCATCAGCTGCGGCTGCAACTAGGTGCTGCACATCTGGGTGCCACTGCTCCATAGCACCCTGACGTGCTCCAGGCATAGGTGGGCGCTCCAGAAGAGTACGTGCAGCAATTAGCGCGTTCTCAGGGTTGTTGTGTGTCGATGCGGTGACCGACACAAGGACTCCATATTGTTGCCCAACATTGTTAGCTTGAGCAGCTGGAGGTGGTGCGACACCCGCCGGGAAAACAACACCTGTTGGCTGTTGCACATTTGAGGGATTCCCCCCAGCAGGTTGCACAGCATTGCCATTGGATGATCCTGCGGCGGAGTTCACCATCTTGAAATCTCAAGTGATCCTACCTGGCGCGCCAAATGTCGAAATGTGTGATCGACAGTTCCCCTGATACTTCTTAATTCGTAGCCCGCAGAGGTTCTTGATTGGTTGGGGCGCATGATATTTGGACAAGATGATGACACGAGATATTTACGTGGTTCGGGCCGCCTGAGCGTAACACCCTACTGCACGGGTTGTGTGTTGTATGTATGAAAATGTCTGGCGCTGTGAGCGTATGAGCCTCCCCTTGTATCGTGCAATGCAACCCTTTTATAGTTTAAGGACTGGCCGTCACAACACTTGCCTGGCCCGACATGTGTCCCTGGCATAGTTTCTAATACATGATCACTGAATATTAAGAGTGGTTAATAGGGTGATAACACGCCTTAATGATGGCATTACCCCTATTAACAGTCTACTGATCACGTGTTATTAATATGGCATTAATGACACGTAATCAGGTCTTGTAACTGTCACTTTAACCGTCTCTTGAAGGTCTGAGCCGTTGGAGATCTCTCTGTCTTCCGTTGAAGTCCTAGCTCCGGGGGTTCAACACGTGGCAGCTCTGGAGCTTCCCATCATTGAGAGGTAGGTCCGGAGCCACTATACATGTGGTAGCACCGGAGCTTCCCTCTACTAGGGGTTAGGTTCGGGGTCACTGGACACGTGACAAGACCGGAGCTTCCCTATGACGGGTGTTAGGTTCGGCCCTGTGATACACGTGTCAGTGTCGTAGCTACCCAAACGATGGAGGTGAGTCCAGTACTGTGCAACATGTGTAGCCTTCGGAAGTCTTCAACTTGAATGGGGGGACTCAGCTTTTCTTGCAGTATCATGGGGTACCCGGTACGCAGGGTACCGACAACAATGATAATGTGCATGAGCTCATCATTCCCCCCTTCTTGATGACAAGCCATCCTCGGCTTGCTCGTATGTAAGGCTTGCTTTGGGGGTAGACTAAATGATATCCATATTGCACAACCGCAACAAACAATGCTTCTCTTTTATTTGTTGTCCCTGTTGTAAGGAGAAAATACTAGAAAAAACTTGTCAAGGCATTATTAGTGTTAGTGCATTCATTTACTTTACCATGTTGTTGTAGCACAAAAGGACATTTCTCATTTGAACATATGTAAACTTTATGCACCATAAACATACCACTATGTTCATATTTGCCTATAGCTTGAAAAGTATTTCCTGTCAAAAAATGTAATTCAGTTTTCAAAAATATTATTCTCTCTACAGTATCCCGATCACAAATAGTGTCAAATTCAATATAACTCAAAGTATTTAGTAAAGACAACAATTTCAGCTCCTCATTTTCAGCAGTAATCGGAATTAAATTATTAATTTCTGCACAAGTAGGTGAATCCAAAACAGAATCATCAAGTTCATTAACTTGTTTTCGTATAGGTATAATAGAATTATCAGCGCACAACTCTTTCTTAATGCAAGGATCAGCAGGAAAATCAACATGTAACAATGGTGTATTAATAAATGATTTCACTACATGCTCCTCGATAATAGCATGATTGGTAGAAAAATTCAGAACATCTAAAAACTTCTCACCTTCAACAAGTGGGTTGTGATATTTGTTATCTTTATTCTCATTTTCAGCATGAAGTTTAGATGCATTATGAGCTGATTCATCAAACAATTCAGAAGAGTTGTTCAACACCTCCTCTTTTGCATAGCTTCTTGTGGAAGGAGTAGTGGAGGTGGCCTGAAGATCATGTGAAGCCTCAATTGGGTTGTGATCCAAATTTGCCAATGTTACCTTTTCTTCTATATTGTCTAGTAGCTCCAACATTCTATCCACCAGGTTACGAACTTGGACATGTGGAGGACATTCATGATTCTTGCTTGTACCTGACATTATTAGTAGCAAACAGAAGACAACAAAAAATATGTTATCCCTATCAAATACAAAGAAGAATGGCAAGATGGAAGCAAAATCACACACTCTCAAGCGTCTTACCACACTCTTACAAGTGTTCTTACAGACACTGCATGTGGCAAACGGTGGTCGGAGTGAAAACTAATGAAGCGTGGGATGATTGCAAAGATGTATCGATTTTGCTCAAGAGAAAATTGTAGTTTGGATGACACTTTATGTGTAGTAAGGATTAGCAACAATGCAATTAGATAGTAAAATTGAATAAGTGGCCAAAGTACTTGTCAAAGTTGCTAGCCTAAATGTGTTCCTAATAGTTCAAGCTAGCAAGACATGGAACAAAACTATAGGACACAAAGGATGCAAGCACCTCTATTTTTTCTCTTTTTTTTGTGCGCCTTTTGTATCTTTTTTTTCACTTGCCTTTTTCTTTTGTATTTTTTTTTCAGAATGTGCAGCAAAAGAAGAACACAATGCGAGGCAATCAAAGATATCTCGTAGGTCTGTTACAGATTTATGCTCAATCTTCCAAAGACAATTAGGCACCCTTAGAGGTCCCAAATCTAAAAACTTTTAACAGCAAGATTATAGACCTATCTCTACTATTTAATTTAAGGATATGGAAGACATATTTTGGATTAGAACAATAGCAGATAGTGCCTCCAAAATACAGACTGTTCATAAATTCTAGATCAATAACAGATTCGGACCTAATGCAATTTCAACCTTGATAACTCTATTTTCTGGAAAACTGATGAATAAGAAAGTTATAGGAAACCCCTTAATCTTTCCAGAAAGTATAAGAACACCAAGATACAAGTTCATATGGGCGAGATATGATGTAAATACCGAACTAGACAAAGATGAATCTAATTTGGACGTGATGATGTGATTCAAAAAGATGAATCAACACAATGCAAAACTCAAACTAAGACCAAAAACACTTTCTAAACCAGCATATGACTCAATCAAATACACAAACTCAACAAAACCAAACTAAAAAATAAAGTTGCAAAGGCTCAATGGTGGTTTGGACAAAGTGATGAATAGATTTATTAAACTATAAGTTTTTTATGGCTTTTTTGTGGACTCTAGGTATGAAAAACAAACTAATTGAAAGGATAGATGAACTACCCAATGTGCAACCTGGAAATCTGATACCAATTGATAGGAGGGTGTAAGACCGATCTTCTGAAAGGTAAAGGATAAGTTAATTGATGGAGATCTCGAGGTTGATGATCTGAGGCTCTCGAGGAGAACACGAATAGCTCCGCATTCACTACACCACAGCTCCGTTGGTTATCAATCGTACTTCACATGCTTGACCTCACCAAAAAGGCTAATCCCTGCAAGTGCAACAGAGAACACAAGCAAGAACAAGGTAGAAGCAATCTTGAATTGCTAAGTTGGGGTCTCATAAACTGATAACAGCAAAACTGCATATAACAGATTAATCTAAGCAAAATCCAGTTATTTATGGTGGTTACTATGGAGTATATATAGGTGGTAGGACTTACAAAGGGTGTTTGAGTCGTGACCTAACCCTAAGATACGAAAGTAAGGGATGTAGACTTGATACAAGGCCAAATGGCCCAATACGATGGCGCAGCACCCTGACATATACCAAACTCGATTTTGTTTCGACAATTCTGGTCGACTCCAAAGTAATTTTGGCATGGGACCAGCTGCATTGGAAAGGTTATCCTCCCCCCTTTCCGTGCATATGTAGAACATACAAAACGGAGTTCATAGCATCATGGGCATCCGTTTTAGTGCGAACTGCTCCTGAACTCCGAGTTGGACACAATTTTGAGTTGGGGTCGGTTTCCATCTTCTTTGAACGTATTCTCTGCTCCTCCACGCCCCTAAACCTTCCTCCAATTACCCGTTTAACCTCTCCATGTATTCTTATCACAATTAATTGTTAGGTAGCAATCTATTCTAAAAAATATATAAGGAAACATATAAGAACGAGCTCACCTCTGAAATTAATTGTTGTGTGTGATATCTGTTGATTGCATCTTGTATGTTCAATGGAGTGTTGTTTGTGTCCATAGAAGTGATGTCCTCATCAATATCCATCTTGTAGAGCTGCCTCTTAAGCACTTGTTCCCTGGCACACTTCACCTTGTCCTCTCCCACTCTCATTTCTCTGATAGCTTCCAAGCCTCCTTAGCCGTGGAATATTCAACCAATGTCATAACCATAGAATCGGTGACAGACTCACATAGCGTTGCCATAGATCCTTCATTAGTTTCTTCATCGACTCAAATGTCTTCTTCTACAGATTTCCATACTCGCAGGTTTCTTAGAATAAACTTCATCTTTGTTGCCCAAATAGTGTAGTTTGAGTCAGTTAGCATAGGGTATTTGAAAGTGCATCTAGGCACACCCTTGTGGGTTTTGTACAATTGATGACAAACAAGCGAGATCCTAATGAGATTTGTTGAGATGAAAGCAGGTCTTCGAAGAATGAAAATAATGGTGCACAAAAAGGTCAAAAATGAGAAATAAGAAGGAAGGAGCCCAAGTGAAGAATGGAAGCGCAAAGTAGTTTTAAATGTATAGGGTGTGTTTGAGAGACACGCCCCAAGAGTTCAAATCTTTGCATCGAGAGTATGGGATAAAACAACAAATTGAGAAACACACTAGAGCACAGGACAAGTCTGATAATAAGCGTACTAGTCCGTTTTCCATACTATTTAAGCATGATCAAGTATGGTAATGTCCAGACTAGTCCTATACACTGACTGATGCTCAAACGGACAAGTCTCAAATGCGGACTAGTTTGTCTATACTTCACAATTTCATGATGCACCGGACAAGTCCGATTAATACGGACTGGTCCGATTTCCTTACTGGACAAAGAAGAGACTATTCCGGTCCTTTACAGACTAGTCTGGTACACTCACAACATTTAAGGTTTAAAGATTTGCTGCATGACTTCATGAATCTGGCCTAGAGGGGTGGGTGAATAGGCCTTTTTGAATTTTAGTCGGAACCTGCAGCACTTAACAAACTGATCAAATCCCGAGATATCGGACTAGTCCAGTAGAGTGCGGACTAGTCCGGTGTGTGCGGACTAGATTGATGAAGTTAAGTCAATGATTTCAATACAAGCACAATACGTAGCGGAATATAGTATGTAACTTGCAAGTATTGAGTCAATGAAGCCAATTATAATGCAAATCAATTCTTGTTTCAAAGTTTTAACGTAGGTTATGCAAAATTGACAAAACCCTAGAATGTAATATGAAAATTGAGAACAAGTTTGACACAAGAGTTTATCGTGTGGTTCGGTCCCACAGAGGCAACCTACATCCACCACGTTAAGGAGCCCATGAAAGGATCGGGTCTTCACTACCCTAACCTCGTTGAATCGTCACGAAGGCCAATTCTCTTTCACTATCACAAGGGGCAAATCACCAAGTTCAAGGGGCCTTCTCACAAGTTGAGGGCTCCCCATGATTACAAAGCAAACACCACCAAGAACACACTCTTAAGATCAACAATGAAACAACAGGAGTACATTAGAGATCAAAACCAAGAGCTCAAACGTGTGGAATCGTGTCTCTCCTTTGATCCAAACTGAATCCTCAAGGGATTGATCTTTCTTGTGTTGGATTGCGTGGAGAGATGTACTTTCTAGGCTCTTGGAGGGTGTGACGGCGTAGGGGGTCGAGAGAGTTGATAGTTGGGCCTTGCACATCTATTTATCTTAGGGTTTTCAAAAGTTACCGTTAGGGTTTCGAGGGTCCGGACTAGTCCGTGGTGGAGTGCGGACTAGTCTGGTGTGCGGCGTGCAGGAAATCCTAAGTGTTCAGGAATATCAGACTTGTCCGGCTAGGAGCAGACTTATCTGATTTTAGTCAGAAAGGTTTTCGGACTTGTCCGTGGTAATATCGGACTAGTCCGGTGTGGTGATACCCTTAGTGAATAGAGAACAAGTCCGCACTTGGAGGACTTGTCCGATTTTAGTCAGAGGGTTTTTCGGACTAGTCCGTGAAGAGATGGGACTTGTCCGTTTTTAGTCAGAGGCATTATCGGACTAGTCCAGACATTATCGGACTAGTCCGGTGTGGAGAGGGACTTGTCCGAACCTATACAGAGAGGTTATCGGACTAGTCCGGTGTATATCGGACTAGTCCGTTTTTCTTGTGAAATGTGAAGTGTGTGAGGATTTCTTTTGTGCCTGAGCTCTTGGGTTGTGTTACACCAACACACTCCCTACACAATGATGTATTCTATTTAGTTCTTGAGCTCTTTTCCGAATGTATCCTCATTCTCCTTTCTTTTTGGCGCTTTCTTCATTCTTTCATTAAAACCTGCGCTCATCGTAATAATGTGGTTATGATCTCATTTGTTTGTCATAAATCAACCAAAACCCACAAGGGATGCCTAGATGCACTTTCAATCTCCCCCTTTTTGGTGATTGATGACAACCAATTGAGATTTCAGAAAGTATGATAAAAATTGAGATTTTCATAAAGTGTGCACATATGAGCTTGAAACTCAATTAGCAATGACAACATAATACATATGTACATTATTTATGGTGGGATGAAAAACTAAGTGAGTGAGAGCAGTAATCATGATGACAGTGAAATAATTGACATCAATATATCAACAACAAGCATATATGTCAATTTTAGAGCAAAATCACAGATTTCATAAATATGAGCATAAATAGTTCATAACATTGCATCACAAGACTAAAAGTACCAAAAGTGCATAATGTGAAGTCTTACAACCCAAAAGAGACAAAAGATGCATAAATGAAGCTCTCATCTCTCAACCTATAGCTAAGACCTAGTGACTCCCCCTCAATCTCCCCCCCCTTTGGCATCAAGACACCAAAAAGAAGGAGAGGAGGGATCTAAGATCTTCAGTCCTCGCTGTCAGTCCTCTCATCATATTCATCTTCATTCTCGGGCTAAGGAGGAGGAGGAGGAGTGGATCCACTCGAACCCCCAATGCCAAAGTAAGCAAGCTCAGAGGGAGTCAAAGGCCTGAGCTTGGTGAAATCCGATTCTAAATTTTCAGAAATGACTGGAGATCCAATGGGCTCGATCTCCAGCTTCCGGCAAATGTGTTTGACATTTTCTTTGACATATCGCATATCAGCCTTCCTCGCCTTGTTCAGCTTGTGAGTGTTCACTTCGGCCTTCTTGCAAGAGGAACAAATTGTTGTCAAGTACTTCAAGATCCCACTAGGAGACCCTTTTTGGGGAGGGGCCCTAGTGGTGGGAGCAGTCATCTCATCCTCTCGAGCTCTCCTTGGTGCCTCTTCACTAGACACTGGAGAAGGAGCAGCTTGAACTGTGGCTTGAGGAGGCTTTTGTGGCCTCATAGGGGTGTGCTCCACGTCCTTTACGAACTCGATACCTATGACCTTATCAATCATGAACATCAAGTAGGGGGCATAGACACAGGATCTATTCATGCTGGAGATGTTGACCATATCATTCCAGATATAGTCAAAGATGTCAAACTTCCTGTTCTTGCTTATTACTTTCATCAAGGTCCTCAAGTAACCTTGGACACTTCCTGCATCCCAATCTTTTGGTGCTATTGTCTTTCTCAACACCCTGCTGAGCACCATGAAGAAAGGATTCATGTTCTTGGTTGAGGGGGGGGGGGTGAACTTCAGGTTTGTGTCATAGAGGAAGTCCATATTGTCTTTTCCTAAGACACCGATGTCGTGGATGGTCAACTCATTGTTGCCACCGTCTTCTAGATGAAGGAGTATTGCAAACTCATCATAAGTGATAGTGTACTTGGATCCATGAGTCATCCAAGTCACCCTTTCCTCCTCATCACTGGCAAAGAAACAAGTAGCATAAAATTGGGCAATGATCTCATCATTCCAGTTATATCTGAAGGAAAATAGGTCCTTCATCCCATGCCTGGCCAGTGCACTTATAACCTCATCAAATGCTGGACAGATCTTCCTCTCAAAGTGACTCCAGTTGATCCACTGGCTACGGACCACTGGAGTCTTCATAGTAAGATACACTAAGCTGTAAAAGTCTGCATGGAAATTGCTCCAAAACCTTGCATCAGCAGCCTTCTTGGGTCGGTTGTAGCAGTCCACGAATCTGAGTTTGGAAGCAGCATCGCTTCCTTTGCCGTTGAACTTCTCCTCGGAGGGATCTCTGTTTCCCTGCCTTGAAGCATGCATCTTAAAAGGGCCGACTGGGCCCGATGCAATTCCTTTCCCTTTGACCTTCACTTGGTGAAGAGCCGCCGAGCTGGAGCCGGCTGCGTCTTTGGCCTTGGATGCAGGCTTCTTGGCAAGCACCTTGCGCTGCACCTAAGGTGGGTAGGGTGCAGGCTCGAAGGGGCGCTCTTGCCTCTTCTGAGCACGAGACTCCGAATCTCGCCGCAACAGGTCTTGTTCCATTTCATCTTCAAAGTCAGAGATGTTCTCATTCGACATTGTCCTGAGGGAGAATTGCACAATGTAGGAATAAGAATTGATGACAAGTAAGTGCATTGAGGAATGAGTAATTAGGGTTGAGTTCAGGAAAAATCAGACTTGTCCGGTGTACAGGTACAGACTAGTCCAGGTGACCGGACTTGTCCGTACATGGATCGGACTAGTCCGGTGTTCATCACCTCAAACCCTAACTAGACGATCAATGGTGTTGCTCAATGCCAGAATAGCTCAACATCAATGTAATACATCAAGGAAGTATGTATCTGGTGAAAGGAACTAAGCTATTTTCCCAACAACGAAGGAAATCAAGATTTCTAGGGTTTGGGAGGAAATTTTACCAAAATTCCTCGATACTTGGAGATGGAGGGGTTGAAGGAGCGGACAAGTCCGTGGTCTTCAATCCCTATGC
The DNA here is from genome assembly GCA_036927565.1 of Tuctoria greenei. Taxonomy (NCBI): domain Eukaryota; kingdom Viridiplantae; phylum Streptophyta; class Magnoliopsida; order Poales; family Poaceae; genus Tuctoria; species Tuctoria greenei. The sequence continues at coordinate 260,291,570 of JAYESD010000002.1, forward strand.
AATGGAGGTCATTTTCCACCCAAACTTGGAGAGTTTTGATGGAGGAATCGCCAAATCGCCGTGGGGAGCTCGAGCAAGGAGAGAGAGGGTGAGGCAAGTTGTGAGGATGAAGAAGATTAGGTCTTGGCGGCGGCTAGGGTTATGGAGTCAAAAAATCGGACTTGTCCAAAAATAATCGTACTATTCCGAACTCTTCCAGAGCCTAAATCGGACAAGTCCGTTGTCTGTCGGACTAGTCCGGACTACCGAACACTCTGCGGACTAGTCTGCAAGGGCGAACTAGTCCGGGTAACCACGGACTAGTCCGTAGTCACCAAAATAGAAATTCTTAGCCCATTCGTATATATTTGAAGGTATTTATGAAGAAAATAGGGGGGCAAAGCAAATCAAATAATCTTGATAAATATGATCAGTAAGCATACAACAATCAAGCAATGACCATAATTCATCAAGATCAAGGAGTTGAAATAGTTTTTGGAGAAATATGATAAAGATGATTTTGGCAACTCAAACAATATATTTTGAAGAGTCCATACAGGTATGCAAGTTTTCAAGCCACATTCCGAGCATCAAGGATATTTAGTTCATTTTGGAGCTCGCAAAAACATTTTTCATCAAGTGGCTTGGTAAATATATCGATTAGCTATTTTTCGGTGTTGACATGGGAAATAGCTATGTCTCCTTTCATTGAGTGGTCTCTCAAAAAGTGATGTCGGATGTCTATGTGTTTGGTTCTAGAGTGTTCAACTGGATTATGAGCAATTTTGATGGCACTCTTATTATCACAAAGGAGTGGAATACGACTCATATTGTAACCGTAATCCCTTAGAGTTTGTCGCATCCAAAGGAGTTGTGTACAACAACTCCCGACTGCAACATACTCCGCTTCGGTCGTGGATAAGGCAATGGAATTTTGTTTCTTGGAGGACCAAGAAACTAGGGATCTACCTAGGAATTGGCAGGTTCCGGAGGTACTTTTTCTGTCTACTCTACATCCGGCATAATCTGCATCAGAGTATCCAATGAGATTGAACTTGGAACCTTTGGGATAACAAAGGCCTAGGTTGGGTGTATGAACCAAATATCTCAAGATTCTTTTAACAGTTGTCAAGTGACACTCCTTAGGATTGGCTTGAAATCTCGCACACAAACATACACTCAACATAATATCAGGCCTAGATGCACATAGGTAAAGTAAGGATCCAATCATGGAGAGATATACCTTTTGATCCATGCTTGGTCCATCTTCATTGAGATCCAAGTGTCTATTAGTTGCCATGGGGGTCTTGACAGGATTCGCCTTGTCCATCCCAAACTTCTTGAGTATGTCTTGAGTGTACTTGGTTTGGCTTATGAATGTCCCTTCCTTTTGTTGTCTCACTTAGAATCCCAAGAAGTACTTCAGCTCTCCCATCATAGACATCTCAAACCTATCTGTCATAATCTTACTAAATTCTTCACAAAAGGATTTGTTAGTTGAACCAAAGATAATTTCATCAACATAGATTTGACAGATAAAAAGATCATTGTCAAAGTGTTTCGTAAATAATGTATAATATTCTTTTCCAATCTTGAAACCATTTTCAATTAAGAAATCTCTGAGACACTCATACAAAGCTCTAGGAGCTTGTTTGAGGCCGTACAGAGCCTTACGCAGTTTAAAGACGTGGGCGGGGAACTCTTTAACTTCAAATCCGGGAGGTTGCTCCACGTACACCTCCTCCTTGATTGGATCGTTGAGGAAGGCGCTTTTCACATCCATTTGGTAGAGCTTGAAATCATGGTGAGTAGCATATGCAAGCAATATTCTAATCGATTCAAGTTTAGCTACGGGAGCAAAGGTTTCATCGAAATCCAAACCTTCGACCTGTGAATACCCTTTGGCCACAAGTCGTGCCTTGTTCCTTGTCACCACCCCGTGTCCGTCTTGTTTGTTGTGGAAGACCCATTTGGTGCCAACGACGTTCGCGTCAGGTCTTTCGACGAGTTCCCACACCTCGTTCTGTTTGAAGTTGTTCAGTTCTTTTTGCATCACCACCACCCAGTACGAATCTTTCAATGCATCCTCAATCCTGCGTGGTTCCAAAAAGGACACAAAAGAGTAATTCTCACAAAAGTTAGCTATGCGGGATCTAGTTGTTACTCTCTTTTGGATGTCACCGATGATGTTGATGATTGGGTGATCTCTTTGGACGCATTGGTGTACTCTTGGGTGTGGCACTTGCGGTCTAGTATCTTCATGATCTTCTTCTTCTCCCCCTATATGGTTGCCCTCATTGACTTGTTGATCATCTTCGTCTTCTTGAGGTTGATCTTGTGTGGAAGCTCCCCTTGATCATTGGCCTCCACTTGTGGTTCATCTTCCTCATGCATATGTGGAGGTGGCTCTTGTGGTCGAACATCGCCCAATGTCATTCTTCTCAATGCTTGACAAGGAGCTTCTTCTCTATCTAGCACACATGGACCAACTTGCTCCTTTTGAGAGCAATTAGTTTCATCGAACACTACGTCATGTGCTACTTCAACAAGTCCGGAGACTTTGTTGAAGACACGATAGGCGTAAGTGTTCGAGTCATAGCCAAGCAAGAAACCTTCATCGGAATTCGAAGCGAACTTTGAAGTCCTCGGCTTCTTGTTCAAAATATAGCATTTATAACTGAAGACTCAAAAGTAAGAAATATTTGGCTTGTTACCCGTGAGTAGCTCATATGATGTCTTCTTGAGTAGTCGATGAAGGTAAAGTCAGTTTATGGTGTGGCAAGCGGTGTTAACCGCTTCTGCCCAAAACCGATCTGAGATCTTGTATTCATCAAGCATTGTTCTCGCCATCTTTATGAGGGTTCAGTTCTTCCTTTCGGAAACTCCATTTTGTTGAGGGGAATAAGGTGCTGAAAACTCATGATTTACCCCTTCTTCTTCTAGGTACTCCTCAACTTGAGTGTTCTTGAACTTCGTGTCATTGTCGCTTCGTATGTTCTTGACCTTCAATGAGAACTCATTTTGGGCACGCTTGAGAAACTTCTTGAGGGTTCCCTGAGTTTCTGTCTGATCATGCAAAAAGAAAACCCAAGTGAAGCGTGAAAAGTCGTCAACAATTACCAAGCCATATCTGTTACTGCCGATGCTTATGTAAGCAATTGGACCGAAAAGGTCCATGTGAAGTAGCTCGAGCGGTTTTGTTGTAGTCATGACGTTCTTCGCGGGATGGGGTGCTCCAACTTGCTTCCCAGCTTGGCACGCGCTACAAGGCCTGTCTTTCTCAAAAACAACATCCTTCAAACCTCGCATGTGATCGCCCTTGAGGAGTGTTTGAAGATTCCTCATACCGACATGCGCTAGCCGTCTATGCCACATCCAACCCATGTTGGTCTTTGCAATCAAGGATGTGTCAAGTTCGGATTTATCTTTGTTGAGGTCAACAAGGTAAAGCTTTCCCTTTAACATACCTTTGAATGCAATGGAACCATCACCCCTTCTAGAGATGGTCACACCCTCATTAGTGAACAAGCAATTATAATTTTGTCACATAATTGAGATATGGACAACAGGTTATAATCTAAGGAATCGACATGTAACACATGCGAAAGAGTATGTTGAGATGATATAGCAATTTTACCGGTACCGAGCACCTTTTTTTGACTATTGTCTCCAAAATAGATGACCTCGCTTGGATCCTCATTTTCTTCATACTCAACGAACATCCTTCTTTCGATCCACCAAAGGAATAGGCCTACAAAAACAAATCATGACTTGGTTTTAGGTACCCAAGCTTGCTTGGGTCCTTGGAGGTTAGTTACAACCGATTTGGGCACCCACACATGAGACTTGGTGTTCCCATGGTGTGGCCCAACATAATGAGCATAAACTTTACCAAAATTACTTCTCATTAGAACATAGGATGCATCGAAAGTCCTGAATAATAGTTGTTGTTGTTTATGAACAGAACTAGTCCGGGAAACCGGACTTGTCCGAGTATGGACCGGACTAGTCCGGTTATTGTATGTGTTGACTATCTTGGACTTATTAGCATTATTGGTCTTTTTAGTTTGAGAGGAGTTTCCCCTCACAAAGTCAATGCTCTCCTTGTTATTTTTATGGCTTCTAGCATATTGCTTTTCACCATAAGAATACCCAATGCCATATTTGACATTAGGAGGTCTTGTGACCAAGTATGCACTATGTGCATATTTGATCTTCTCCTTGTCAAATATGCCACTTTGGGAAGGATGTTTGTCCTTGGTAGAGGTTGACTTGTCTTTCAAGCTAGTGTCAATTTTAGCACATGAGCAAGTAATAGTAGCTTCAGTTTTAAGGGGTTGAGAAGGTGAGCTTGAAGAGGATGAGGGGTCACTTTGTTTGAGTGATTCAACTTGTACCTCAAGGATCTTGTTAACCTTTTATAGGTTAGCAAGTCCGTCCTTGATGGTAGTATTTGAGTCGCTTAACTTCAAGCAAGCTTTCTTGCTTGAGGATAACTCAAGTTCCAGTGACTTGCCTCGCTCCTTTTCAAGTTCGAGAAGTTTGTCAAGTTCAAGATATTCCTCCTTTTGGGAGATAATCATATCTTCTTGACGGTTGATCAACTTCTCCTTCTCAACAAGCTGATCAAGTAGAAATTTCATTTTCGCAACTGTTTTCTTATCTAAGCCAACGAGCATGTCTTCATTATCACTAGTGGCTTCACTATCACTAGAATCGGAATGCAAGGAAGAGGATTTGGTTGTTACCTTTCGTTTACCTTCCTTTGCCATGAGGCAAGTGTCGTTGCCCCTCCATGCACCGAGAGTTGGGAAGAGGGTGGACTTCTTGGTTGTATTCTCGATGGCTATGCTAGCCATCTCCTCTTCCTCTTCGGTTGAGGACTCATCGCTTAAGTCCCACTCCTTTCCTTGATGCGCTTGTCCAGCTTGCTTCTTCTTATTGAAGAATTTCTTGGGTTGAGGTCTTGTTTCCTTTGTTTTCTTCTTGTTTTCTTCACATGGGAAATCAACTATAAAGTGGTCATATTCACCACAGTTATAGCATGCCCGCCTCAACTTCGGTCTTGATTTTTCCTTGTATTTTCCTTCACTTGATTTCCCCCCTTGCCTTTCTTCATCATTTTCTTGAATCTCGTCATGAATAGGATCATGTCTTCCTCACCTATGTTGCTGCTCTCATCATCGTTGTCCTCTTCTTGTTGAGCTTCTCGAGCTTCTTTTGACAAGGGTTTGCAAGTGGACTTCAAAGTGACCCCTTTCTTTTTTGCCGAGGTGAGGTCGGCAATCTCCTTGACATGCTTTGCTTGTTTTTCCATCATCTTGAAATTGATGATTTTCCCAAGCAGCTCATCCGGGGTCATTTTCTTGTACCCGGAGCTTTCTCTGATAATCGAGCACAAGGTGACGTTGTGAGGCATGAAAGCTCTAAGGATGAGCTTCGCCACCTCGTGATAGTTCCACTTCTTGCTTCCGTATGCTCGAACCTTGTTGATAAGCATCTTTAACCGGTTGTACATGTCTTGTGGCGACTCATCTTCTTCTATGGTGAATCTTCCAAATTCGCCTTCGATCATTTCGATCTTCGCTTCTCGCACATGACGATCGCCTTCATGTGCAGTTTGCAATGTATCCAAGATTTCTTTCGCAATCTCGAGCCCATCCACCTTGGTGAACTCGTCCCGACTTAGAGAGGATGTAATGACTGTTGCAGCTTGAGCATTCCGATGAATTGCTTGCTCTTGACTTGGTGTAAGCTCTTCATCGTCGTCCGGGATATCTATTCCTGTACACACAATATGCCATAAAATGGGATTGAGTGAGATTAGGTGCATTTTCATGTTTTGCCTCCACATTGAGTAATCATTGGCGTCAATGTGGGGCTTTTCCTAGAGGAATAGACAAAAAATGGTTATTATTAGAATTTAATCGATCGTAGTTGAAAGGATATCGGGAGTAGTCGGTGTGACTACTCCCCCTCTTCTTCTTGTCCTCGACCTTCACTTTCCCTTTCGAGAGGGCTTTCTTCCTTTGGAGCGTCTTGAGTTCAAGCATCTCCTCATCGTCATCCTCGAAGTCCTAGATAGCATCGAGGAGCTTTTCCAATTTTTGAGCTTTTTCGTCTTCAACCTTCTCTTGGTTGAGACTCTTGTGCACATCCTTCATGTACGACATGTTCTCTTTGAGCGATTAGTCTCTTGCGAAGAGTATTTGTAGGATAGAAGATCACGTGAAAAGCTACCAGAGGGGGGTGAATGGTAGATTTAAAAATCTTACGCAGCGGAAACAATTAAACCCCAACCCTTTCGGCAGAAAAACGATCTCTTAAAGAAATCGTGTGTGAGACTAATCTAAATGTGTTTCACCGTGACAAAAGTGATAGATATCATAGAGAATCAAGTCACGAAGACAACACAAAAAGAATCACTCAAATCCGTCGAGAAAAACTCAAGTTATGATCGAAAGATCAAACAATGGTCAATCTGCCCTACTCGGAAAAAAAAAACAGTTCTGGAATGCTGCAAAGAAACTCGTGTAGATCATAGAACACAAATCCAATGACTGTGAAATTTTGAAAGATGATAGACAATCAAGTTTTGAAGACAACCCAAAAAGAATCACGTCAATTGGATCTGTAAAACACGAGTTATGATAAAACCACCGACGAAAGGTAGTGCTGTCTAGAAACTCGACGAGTAAAACTTGTCTGGAACAAGTCGGACGAACAAGGCACAAAAGTTCATTCAAACTACGAATTTTATTCAATAGAAAACAATAGGAACAGCCCCAAAGTTGTGCACCACGAGCTCTGGGCTCCCTTGCTTATATAACCAGCCCTTAGGCCAACCCAATATCAACTAGGACTCCAATCCTACTCAGATCACGAATCGTAACTTTCCATAACTGCTCAAGATTGTTCTATACGCAGATAGAAGAAATCTTAAGACTTCCAAACACCTTAGGAACGTATCCCACATTCCTAAACAACTCAAATTCGTGACCCACACGAAATCCTATCATAACCAACTCAAATCTTTCCATATTTGAGTCAAACCCGACTCAGCCGCAGCCTGAGTCCATAACCTAGTCGGTTGGACCTTTCCGACCAATTCTTTACGTCCACATCTCTTCATCACGTCTCGGAACCATGTATCCACATCCATGCACTCCTTGCACACATGCAAACATCTTCCATTGATGTCCACGATACCTTTATATGCATTGTTCTTGATTCAATCATGCTGCGCAACCTCCTGATCAGCTCAACCACAATTCCTCCCGAACTTGGTTGTTGAACCTCATCTTCTCCCTAAGACTAGTTCAATGGATCCCGTCACCAGCCATGTATTGAACTCAAGCAACACCTGCACATGAATAAACAACCAATCCATACGAGCCCAAGTCCTTGACTTGACTCAAGTTAGTTCCGAACACAACACCCTACGTGAGAACCTCACATAAGCATGTTGCAAAGCAGCAGCCATATCATCCAGAACGCACCAAAAACTTAGTAAAAGAATACTAAGCAAACTTTCCAACAATGTAAAGCAAGTACGAAACATTGCAAATGAAAAGCAGAAGCACTTCGGTCAAGTTCCGGACCTTGCCAGAGCAACCCAGACCTTGAGCCGGAGCTAACAAAAGCTAGTAGAACCTAGCGCCGGAACTTACCAGAACTTAGTATAACCAAGCTCCCGCCGGAGCTTACAAAACTAGCAAGACCTAGCGCCGGAGCTAACCAGAACTAGTCGGAACTAGTAAACTCAAAAGTCAGAGCTAGAAAAATCAACTCGGAGCTTAGTAAAAACACGCTGAAGCTATCAAAGACATGTCGGAGCTAATGACAAAACTCATCGGAGCTGACCAAAGCTAGTCGGACCTAGCATCGAACGTAACCGGAGCTACCCAAAACAAGCCGGAGCTACCATCAGACCTTGTTGTACCTCAGAGCTAGAGTCGGACCTTGATAAAAAGGTGTTTTGGTGATATTTAAAACTTTTATCATCAAAGCCAAGTGTATTCACTACAAGCCAATGTATTCAGCACACATAGGTCTTACAATCTCCCCCTTGATGAATGCATTGGCAACACCATTTAAAATCCGAACATTTGCTTATTCACATAAAAGTTTTGAAGGCAATTTTCCCCCTTTTGTAAATCAAAAGTAAAATGAGAAGAAAATCTCTCCCCCTTTATTATCTCTCCTTATGACCCCTTTATTATCTCTCCTTATGCACATATTCTCTTTCTCTTCATGCTTATCTCTCCCCCTTTGACAATGTATTCAGCAAGTCATGAGCATATAAACAAATTATCTCTCCCTCTTTAGTTGTTATGAGCATATTATAACATATACATATAAACAAAGCTCATCCAAGTCATACTATCAAGTACCTTACATTATCACATCAATGAAATACATAAAGTAGTGTAAACCATGCTAGAGATCAAATGTAATTTTCAATTTAAGTAAGTCATGATCTCACAAACTTAACTATTTCAAAACTTGAAAGCATGACACTAGTTGCTGCATTTTATTATTTTTCAAAGTATAAATTTAGATCATATGATATTTGCAAGAGATTATATGTGCATCTGCCTTATTCTAACCAACCAAGCCAATCCTATGTCATTTGACAATCAGAAGCTTAAGGACATGGTTTTAGTCATACACAACTTCTTCCAAGTTCATATCTAAGTGCAATGACAATCCATCTCAAAAGAAGAAGTGCGATGCATGCATATTCTCTTGATCTTTTCTCAATTTATATTTGTTCATAAAACTCAACATGTGAGTTGATTACTTGATGAATTCTTAATGATTAAAAGTACTTGTGAACATGTAACAAGTTCAAATCAGCAAGAAAGTTCGACCATGACCAGTTTTAGTGTAAGTAATTATTCTAATTACTAGACATGGCAAAAACTACAAAATGTATAACACGAGTAATGTAGTAAGAACTTTCAGCATGTAAAAGGAATCACAAAGTCATATATGTATGAAATACTATGCTCATATTATTTTAATTTCAGATTCACACATAGACTTCCCAAGTTTCGAAACTCCCCCTCAATTTAAGCCATGAGGATGCATAACCCCTATTTCACTACGAATGTAACAAAAACGAGTGAAATCCAAAGGTTTTGTAAAAATGTCAGCCAATTGTTGTTCAATATCTACATGGTGAAGCACAATGTTTCCTTTTTCAACATTATCTCTGAGAAAGTGATACCTAATGTCAATGTGCTTAGTTCTAGAATGTTGCATGGGGTTTTTAGCAATGCAAATGGCACTAGTGTTATCACAAAACAGTGGAACACTATCTTGCTCAACCCCATAGCCCTTAAGTGTTTGAACAATCCAAAGAATTTGTGAGCAAGCACTAGCAGCAGCTACATATTCAGATTCGGCTGTGGATTGTGCAACTGAATTTTGTTTTCTAGAGGACCAAGCAACAAGAGAATTACCAAGAAAATGACAAGCACCAGAAGTACTTTTCCTATCAATCCTACAACCCCCAAAATCAGCATCCGAAAAAGCTTTCAAAGTAACGGTTGAGGAAGAAGGAAGAAAAATACCAAATTCTTGAGTTCCATGTAAGTACCTGAGAATCCTTTTTACGGCTTGACGATGTGAAGCACGTGGGGAAGCTTGAAACCGTGCACAAAGACATACGCTAAATTGTATGTCTGGTCTTGATGCCGTGAGGTACAAAAGTGATCCGATCATGCTTCTATATTCTTTTTGATTCACAGGTTCACCATCTTCATCAAGTTCAAGTGTTGTTGCTGTTCCCATTGGTGTCCGAAGAGGCTTGCTTTTGTCCATGTTGAAGCGCCTTAGGAGGTCTTTGGTATACTTCGTTTGATGCACAAAGGTACCCTCCTTGGTTTGCTTGATTTGCAGCCCCAAAAAGTAAGTGAGTTCACCCATCATACTCATTTCAAATTCGGAACTCATCATTGCTAAAAACTTGGACACAAGATCATGAGAAGCACAACCAAAGATAATATCATCCACATACACTTGAACAAATAATGAATCATTGTCATGTTTAAGCACAAAAAGAGTTTTATCAACCGTTCCCATGGTAAACCCCTTTTCAAGTAAGAATGTTTTTAACCTATCATACCATGCTCTAGGGTCTTGTTTGAGTCCGTATAAGACTTTGGACAGTTTGTAAACATGATTAGGAAAATCTGTATTTTCAAAACCCGGTGGTTGTTTGACATAAACCTCCTCATCTATGTAGCCATTAAGAAAAGCACTTTTAACATCCATTTGATATAGCTTAAAACCTTTAGATGCTGCAAAAGCTAACAAAATTCTTATAGCTTCTAATCTAGTGACAGGAGCAAAAGTTTCATCAAAATCTAGACCTTCAACTTGAGTGAAACCTTGAGCAACCAACCTAGCCTTATTCCTAACCACAACCCCATCCTCACTTTGTTTATTTTTAAATACCCATTTAGTTCCAATTAAAGTGTGGCCTTGAGGTGGAGGTACAAGTTTCCAAACATTATTTCTTTCAAAATTTTCTAACTCTTCTTGCATGGCAATAATCCAAGATTCATTAGTGAGTGCGTGTGATATATCTTTGGGTTCAAAAGAAGCAACAAAAGCAGAATGAGCATAAGAGTTTGGATTGCAAAACCTGGACCGTGTGACTCGTTTGTGCAAGCGTCCAATCATCTGTTGTGGGGGATGATCTTTGTAAAACCGTAGGGGAACAGATGTCTCACAAGCTTCTTCTTCTTCATGTTCATCACAAATCGATGAGCTTGTGGCTTGAGGATGATTTGAATCAACATTGATGGTTGTCGGTGCTGGTTGAGAATTAACATCCGGAGCTAAACCAAAGTCTTTAGCTGCTGAATTTTCTGGCAGCAACTCCAATTCTTCCTCATCTTCAATGAAAATTCTTTCCCCCTGCGGATATGGATCTGGACCTCCGAAGGATTGAACACGTGAAGGTCCTACGGTGTCAAGATGCAAAAGTTGACATGGTTCAGTTGTCATGATCATTGTGAGAGGAGTATGTGAACCTGCAACCATCTTAGCATGTCTACAAGAAGAGCACACAATTTCTTTGTCCCCTTTAAGCTTAGGCAGCCCACGTATGCGATTAAGAGCACTAACACGCGTTAGGTGATCAAAGCCTACGTGACCAAGTCTACGATGCCAAAATTATAAGTCCTTTGAATCATTAGCAACTAGACACCTATGCTTAGAGGAAGACATATCAAAATCAGCTTTAAAAACTCTTCCAAACCGAGACATGTTAAAAATAAGCTCACTATTTGAACCTACAACTTTGCATCAGTTTTTATTAAAAATAATTTCTAGATTTTCATCTAGCAATTGTGCAACAGAAAGCAAGTTGTATTTCAAATTTTTGACAAGTGCCACATCCTTCAAAGTGTAGTGATCATTTACTCTAATTGAACCCTTAGTAATTATAGGAGTTGAAGAATTATCAGCAAAAGTAACATTCTCTACACGTGACACAAAAGAGAGGGAGGAGAACCAATCTTTGTTACCGGTCATGTGGCGTGAGCAACCTGAATCCACAATCCAAATGTTCTCCTTCCTCAAACGTGTAACCTACATAGAAGCACAATACGTCGATGACTGAATACTAGGGTTAGTCAAAAGGCATTTAGGAATCCAGTACTGAGTCACGCGACGTGCAGCAGGAAAAACACGCGAAAGCTGAGACAAAACAGCAGGTTTATGAGTCAAAGTTTGAGATTTTTTATTCTTGACTACTAACCTATAAGGTGTTACTTGTGTAGCACAAAAATCAGTAGCTCCGGAGGCAAAAACAGAAGGTCCGGAGGTAAACTTTGAATGTTTTTGACTCAAAACAGCAGGTTGTACATTTGGTTCAATGTGTGCAGCAAATTTTGCATGAAAGTTATGAGATCTAGCAACCATTCTTTCCATTTTCTGTTGTTTAGCTAGTCTATAACAAAAATCTATGACATGACCATCTCTACCACAGAAGGTACAATGAAATTTAACTTTGTGTTCATGTATAGATGAGCAAGCAATATTTTTATTTGAAACCGAATGAGGCAACTCTCCTGCAGATTTGAAAACCACTCCTTTTTGTTTAGGAACTGTTTGAATCAAACCACTTCCTAATGACTTTACAATTTTAGTTGGATGTGTTTTAGCATGAGCATGAGAATCAAAACCTAAACCAGTTTTATCATTGCAAGACTTGGAAGAATTCAGCAGTAAGTTTAGGTTCTTATTCCCATTACCAAACCGATCTAATGTCCTATGCATGTCATCAAGTTTATTGGACAGATCAAGGCAATTTTCACATGAAGTTTTTCCTTTTAGTTTGCAATTGGAACAAAATTTAACTTCATGAGAACGTAAAGTATTGTTCAATATAGAAATTCATTCATAGCATCCTGTAGTTTCTTATCAAGATCATCACAAGTAGAACAATGCAAATCAATTGTAGAACAGCTAGCATCTTTCAAGTTTTTATCATTAAGTGCAGCAAGCTCTTTGTTCTTTTCAATTTTTAACTCAAGTTTATCAAGTGTGGAGGTGTGTGCACTTCTTAATGAGGACAATTGTTCATATATTAAATCACATGAGGAACATGCATCATTACTAGGAATCAAAGTTTTTAAATGGTTGATTTCGGATTCTAGTGATTCAATTTTAGCAGCACTATCCCTAAGCTTTCTGTCCTTTTTCTTAAAAATAATAGTGGCACGAGAAATAGCATCACACATTTCTTCGCAAGTAGGACATACCTCTTCATTGTCGCTGTTGTGTTCTGCCTCCTCCATACTTGATCTTAACTTGCCCGCCATAAAGCACAAGTTTGCCAAATCATCTTCATCACTTCCAATGTCCACGTCGCTTGAGCCAAGTTCCTGGAGTGCTGAGATAAAACTGTTCACCAGTTGGCGACCTGTAAAGCCCTTCTTTTTCTTCTTATCGTTTGTTGAGGAGTGCTTTATCCTTGATTGTTTTTCTTCCCGGGAGGTCGGACCTGAAAGGTTAGGACAATCTGTACGAAAATGTCTTGTCTTACAACATTAAAAGCATCGTTGAGGTCCGGAGCTTCCTCTCCTTCTAGTTCTCACATTTTGCAATGATTTTGAGAACCGGGTAAAGATGAGCGCTAGCTCCTCCTCTGGAAACTTCTCAATCTGTTCAAGGGTTAGAGAGGACAACAAAGCAAGTGTACCACAAGATGAAGATTGGCCGGAGCTAGGCATATCACGTTGAAAAACAAAAGCAATATACTTGTTGGGGTTCTTACGTGATATTATGTCAATTTCATGAGTTTTTAGCTTGGAATATAGCATATCTAAAGTAAGTGTACTCATGACAGTAGATTCACGAATAGATGTGACTTTCATCTCCCAAATTGACATATCTAATGCACTTAGCAATTGCCTAGAATTTCCAGCATCTAAAAAATTAACATTGACACTACGCAAGTTGCTAAAAATCTTATTAAAGCGAGCAAAAAGGTCATCAATAGACTCACCAGGTTGCATCTCGAAGCGCATGTTTCTTTCTTGAACATGTCTTGCCTTACCTCTTTGATCGTGTTGGATCCTTCGTGGTAGTCACAAAGTGTTTTCCACACATCGTATGCAGATCAGAGGTGTGCAACACGGTCGAAGTCGCTTTGTGTTAATCCTTGTATGATCAAGTTCCGAGCCTTGTTGTTGTTGTCGACATCTCTCATATTTGTAGCTGTAACTTGATCGTTTGATGGCACTTCGTAAGACTTTTATACCTTCTCCCATATTGCAAAGCCTTGTGCCTGGATGAAAGCCTCCATATGTGCCTTCCAAACCTGAAAATCAATACCAGCGAACACACAAGGTTTGGCAGAGTACTTCTCCATGATGACTAGTCAAAAACACGTGCAAATCACAAAGATTAGAGCACCGTGGCTCTGATACCAATTGTAGGATCGAATAGCACGTGAAAATCTACCAGAGGGGGGGTGAATGGTAGATTTAAAAATCTTACGCAGCGGAAACAATTAAACCACAACCCTTTCGGCAGAAAAACGATCTCTTAAAGAAATCGTGTGTGAGACTAATCTAAATGTGTTTCACTATGACAAAAGTGATAGATATCAGAGAGAATCAAGTCACGAGACAACACAAAAAGAATCACTCAAATCTGTCAAGAAAAACTCAAGTTATGATCGAAAGATCAAACAATGGTCAATCTGCCCTACCCAAAAAAAAAAGTTCTGGAACGCTGCAAAGAAACTCATGTAGATCATAGACCACAAATCCAATGACCGTGAAATTTTGAAAGATGATAGACAATCAAGTTTTAAAGACAACCCAAAAAGAATCACGTCAATTGGATCTGTAAAACTCGAGTTATGATAAAACCACCGACGAAAGGTAGTGCTGTCCAGAAACTCGACGAGTAAAACTTGTCTGGAACAAGTTGGACGAACAAGGCACAAAAGTTCATTCAAACTACAAATTTTATTCAATAGAACACAAGAGGAACAACCCCAAAGTTGTGCACCACGAGCTCTGGGCTCCCTTGCTTATATAACCAGCCCTTAGGCTAACCCAATATCAACTAGGACTCCAATCCTACTCAGATCATGAATCGTAACTTTCCATAACTGCTCAAGATTCTTTTATACGCAGATAGAAGAAATCTTAAGACTTACAAACACCTTAGGAACATATCCCACATTCCTAAACAGCTCAAATTCGTGACCCACACGAAATCCTATCATAACCAACTTAAATCTTTCCATATTTGAGTCAAACCCGACTCAGCCGCAGCCTGAGTCCATAACCTAGTCGGTTGGACCTTTCCGACCAATTCTTTACGTCCACATCTCTTCATCACGTCTCGGAACCATGTAGCCACGTCCATGCACTCATTGCACACATGCAAACATCTTCCAATGACGTCCACGATACCTTCATATGCATTGTTCTTGATTCAATCATGTTGCGCAACCTCCTGATCAGCTCAACCACAATTCCTCCCGAACTTGGTTGTTGAACCTCATCTTCTCCCTAAGACTAGTTCAATGGATCCCGTCACCAGCCATGTCTTGAAATCAAGCAACACCTGCACATGAATAAACAACCAATCCATACGAGCCCAAGTCCTTGACTTGACTCAAGTTAGTTCCGAACACAACACCCTACGTGAGAACCTCACATAAGCATGTTGCAAAGCATAGAAAAACAATATCAGCCATATCATCCTAAACGCACCAAAAACTTAGTAAAAGAATATTAAGCAAACTTTCCAACAATGTAAAGCAAGTACCAAACATTGCAAATGAAAAGCAGAAGCACTTCGGTCAAGTTCTGGACCTTGCCAGAGCAACCCAGACCTTGAGCCGGAGCTAACAAAAGCTAGTAGAACCTAGCGCCGGAACTTACCAGAACTTAGTATAACCAATCTCTCGCCGGTGCTTACAAAACTAGCAGGACCTAGCGCCGGAGCTAACTAGAACTAGTCGGAACTAGTAAACTCAAAAGCCGAAGCTAGATCAACTCGGAGCTTAGTAAAAACACGCCGGAGCTATCAAAGACATGTCGGAGCTAAAGACAAAACTCATCGGAGCTGACCAAAGCTAGTCAGACCTAGCATCGAACGTAACCGGAGCTACCCAAAACAAGCCGGACCTACCATCGGACCTTGTTGTAACTCAGAGCTAGAGTCGGACCTTGATAAAAAGGTGTTTTGGTGATATTTAAAACTTTTATCATCAAAGCCAATGTATTCACTACAAGCCAATGTATTCAGCACACATAGGTCTTACAGTAATGCTCTGATACCAATTGAATGTGGCCTAGAGGGGGGGTTGATAGGCCTCTTTGAATTTTAGTCGGAACCTGCAGCACTTAACAAACTGATCAAATCCCGAGATATCGGACTAGTCTGGTAGAGTGCGGACTAGTCTGGTGCGTGCGGACTAGATTGATCAAGTTCGATCAATGATTTCAATACAAATATAGTACGCAACGGAATATAGTATGTAACTTGCAAGTATTGAGTCAATGAAGCCAAGTATAATGCAAACCAATTCTTGTTTCAAAGTTTTAACATAGGTTATGCAAGATTGACAAAACCCTAGAATGTAATATGAAAATTAAGAACAAGTTTGACACAAGAGTTTATCCCGTGGTTTGGTTTCCATAGAGGCAACCTACATCCATGTTGAGGAGCCCACGAAAGGATCGGGTCTTCACTGACTCTAACTTCGTCGAATCGCCACGAAGGCCAATTCTCTTTCACTATCACAAGGGGCAAATCACCAAGTTCAAGGGGCCTTCTCACAAGTTGAGGGCTCCCCAAGATTACAAAACAAACACCACCAAGAACACACTCTTAAGATCAACAATGAAACAACATGAGTGTGTTAGAGATCAAACCCAAGAGCTCGAATGTGTGGAATCATGTCTCTCCTTTGATCCAAAGTGAATCCTCAAAGGATTAATCTTTCTTGCGTTGAATTGCGTGCAAAGATGTGTTTTTTAGGCTCTTGCAGGGTGTGATGGTGCAGGGGGTCGAGAGAGTTGATAGTTGGGTCGTGCACATCTATTTATATTAGCGTTTTCAAAAGTTATCATTAGAGTTTCGAGGGTCCGGACTAGTCCGTGGTGGAGTCCGGACTAGTCCGGTGTGCGGCGTGTAGGAAATCCTAAGTGTTCAGGATTATCGGACTTGTCCGGCTAGGAGCGGACTTGTCCGATTTTAGTGAGAAAGGTTTCCGGACTTGTCCATGGTAATATTGGACTATTCCGGTGTGGTGATACCCTTAGTGAATAGAGAACAAGTCCGCACTTTGAGGACTTGTCCGATTTTAGTCAGAGGGTTTTTCGAACTAGTCCGTGAAGAGATAGGACTTGTCCATTTTTAGTCAGAAGCATTATCGGACTAGTCTGGACATTATCAGACTAGTCCGGTGCGGACAAGTCCGCACTGGCAAGACTTGTTCGAACCTATACAGAGAGGTTATCGGACTACTCCGGTGTATATCGGATTAGTATGTTTTTCCTGTGAAATGTGAAGTGTGTGAGGATTTCTTTTGTGCCTGAGCTCTTGGGATGTGTTACACCAACATACTCCCTACACAATCATGTATTCTATTTAGTTCTTGAGCTCTTTTCCGAATGTATCCTCATTCTCCTTTCTTTTTAGCGCTTTTTTCATTCTTTCATTAAAACATGTGCTCATCTCAATAATGTGGTTAGGATCTCATTTGTTTGTCATAAATCAACCAAAACCCACAAGTGATGCCTAGATGCACTTTCACTTCACACACAATTCACTCAGCACACCGGACTAGCCCGGTCCTCATAACGGACTAGTCCGATCGTCGGGATCTCTAATGGTAACTTTTCCAAATAACTATAAATAAGCGATCAACGACCTCTAAACATAAAACTAAGAACCCAAGCGCCATCACACATCCCAAGAGCACAAAAACACTCCTCTCCACACATCTAAAGCCCCAAAAAGTTTAATCTTTTCTACGCATTCTTGAGCTCTTGGGGTTTGATCTCTCATACAATTTGCAATTTTTGTACATCTTTTGAGTGTATTCAATCTGTTTTCTCGTTGTAAACTTGTGGGAGCCCTCCGCTTGTGAGGTTGCCCCATCGGCTTGGTGATTACCTTGTTGATAGTGGAACTCAAGTCGGCCTTTGTGGTGACTTGACGAGGTAAAAGGTTGGTTGAGACCCGACTTTGTGTGAGGTCCTCAACAAGGACGTAGATCTCTTTTGTAGGATCAAACCTCGGTAAAAAACTTTTGTCTCGTGTGTTCTTGATTTTTACTTTTTATCTTTATCACATCTACGGCAAAACTTGATCATACTCACAATCATCATTAATTTTGTGATTCTCAAGAAACTTAATTGTTATCTACACTTGCTAATCATATCGAAGTTGATTTACAATTCCGCTGCTTCATGGTTTGAAGAAAATTACAAAATCAAGTTCTCGTAGGTGTAACGAGCACACTGGACTAGTCCAGACCCTACACCGAACTAGTCCAACCTTACTGGTATTTGACGTTCTTGTTAAGTGCTGTAGGAAAAAGGTTCAACACCTATTCACTCCCGCTCTAGACCACATTTAGTATCGAATTAGGACTGAGCTCACCTTTGGCAGCAATGTTACTGTCTTAGTTTCTGAACCCTTCATCTTATCCTTGTCATCTTCACCTGCCACCTTCTTCTACTTGATTGACGACTTGCCAAGTTTGACCTTGATTTGATACCACTTGTTGGAACCTCCTTTGATCGTCAACAAACTTTTGTTGTTGACAAAACTCTAAAGAACGCAATGCGAAAATTAAAACTGAACATGGCGAGAATAGAGAACCGTTTCTTCTAACTCACTACTCAACCTTTATTTCAATCTCAATATATAGATTCCTAACAATATGTTTATACGGCCAACACGACTCGTACTCGAATCCAACACGACGTGCTCCGTATCCAATTTTTAGTCTTCTCAGAGTCTTACTCGAATCCGACTTACAACTCTGATAAAATTGACAGAACTGCAACTCGACATGGACTTTGTTCTTCTAACAGACTTATCTCATCAGGTCTGGTCTCACATGTTAGTGCCCAAGTTAAACCGTGCAGTAAAGTCAGAGGATCTCTGTACGACTAAACAAGGCCTAAGTAAATGGTACAGTCAATGAAGCTCATGCAGGCCCAACAAAATTATTTCCTTTCCTCTTTGCCGTGATATAAATCAAGCTTATATATGTCAAGATTAAAAATACATAAACTATTGAGGTCCATGTGACACTCCACAGGTAAAAAGTATTTGCTTCACACTACGGTGATGACAATCTTTTCCATATATTATCTCTGTAAATTCAGTGTTATATAATATCAAAAGTATTTACTTGTTCTTTTTGTATTGCAGAGTACAAGTATTGATCCTAGTACTGAAAAATTATTATTGCAGTTTAATAATGATGCCAATAACTACTGATGAAAAAATGATGTCAATTGAATGTGGATGCTTTCTTTTTGTAAACTTGAGAAGAACTCAAAAACATTTATTTTAGTTGCCTTTGTGTTTGTGCTAGCTTGGAGTACTATCTTTTTTTTAGCCCATGGAGTGTCACGTAGACCTCAATAGTTAGTGTATTTTTAATCTTGACATATAAGCTTGATTTATTCATATGTTTGATCCTTATACATACGCAACCTGTCTCACGGCAAGGAGGGAAGGAAATAATTTAGTTGCACCAGCATGAGCTCCATTGACTGTACAATTTAGGCCCCCTTTGGCACAACTTCACAAAGCTGATTCTCTGGATTCACTTCTGATTCTCTGGTGAAGTGATTTTGTGCCTGAAAATGATTCTCTATGATTTTATAGAATAAACTCTTAGATTCAGGACTGAGAATCACTTCACAGAATCAGGAGAAAGCTACTTTTTTCAGCTTCCAGCTCCTTAGTTCATTTCAGATAATCACTTCACAAAACCAGCCAAGAATCACTTCTTTTGAAAAACAGTGTTTGGCACAGCTTCCCTGATTCTGCCTGAGAATCAGCTTCGTGAAGCTCTGCCAAAGGGGGCCTTAATTAATGACTCGTGGAGTCAGGGTAAGAAAATATAGCACGTCGGATATCGAACCATAAAATACGGAGTATCCAAAGTCAGGATCTTGTTTCGCATTCGTCGCTCAGGTGATTTGGCCACCGCTGGTACTTCCCACGGCGTTGGCGAGGGTGTGGGTGGGAAATGTGGGATCTGTTGCCCTGATCGTGCGAAAAGCTCTTGAGATCGCCCAATCCGGCAGTCCCAATAGCGGCCTCATTTTTTTTATCTAGAACAAATAGAATGCAATCGGATGTTTATTGCAATCGTGCAATCAATCATTCTCAACTATTAGATCTTTATCCTACAGGTAGTGCATTTTTTTATTTAACCCCTCCACCACCCCTTCACACGATGGAGGGGGTTAAATAAAAAAACAATGACCATAGGATGCAGATCCAACAGTTGTGGATGTTTGATTGCACGATTGCACCAAAACTCTGATTGCATTGTAGTCGTTGCCTTTTTTGTTGGATCTCCTCTCAATCTTCGATGAAAAACGATAAAGAGGATTTCTGATAGCGACAAGGTGGGCCCCAATCTACAGGGACACCAGCAAAAAATGAGGCCATTCGCTCCTCTTCTCGCGCGCGCCGCGGGGCACATGCATCGACCAGCTCAAGGCTTAATCCCTAGATCCCGCCGCTGACACCATGGACATCCTCAAGCGAAAAGCCACATACGGCCTCGCTGCTGTCCACCACTCCCCTCTCAAGGTCTCGCGGACTGAGCATCTTCCCAGAACCGCCTGCGCATCTACCCTCGCCGCTGCGGAGCCAGTTGCCTGCGTGCATGACGTCTCCTAACCCTTCAACAGTTCTCAATCCTCATTCCTAATATTTCCACTTTCTTAAAAAACAGTCCACTCCATTACAAAATTTGCATAGTACATACGATCTCCCAACCCTATCGTACGGAGGCCCAGATGGCGGTCCATTCCAGAAATCATATTGGATGGTGTCGTGCGATGCGACACCCAACACCACACATGAAAAATAATACAAAGTAACAAACAAAATTTTTAATTTCACAATATAGTAATGTTTATAACATAGTGTAAAACTCGTGTACACACACAACAAAAAATATATATAGTCAAACTCTGAACCTAGCTATGCACAAAGAAGTCGTCCATGCCCGCAGACGCTTCTCACTAGCAACACAAAACAGATAAGCAGCGGCAATATTATCTCATGAGGGATACACTCGATAAACTCGAGGTCTCATGGACAACTCTCGACATAAGCATAAGTGACACCTGAAAAAACCACAATAAAGCAACCGTGAGCTCGAAGCTCAGCAAGATTTAACCGTCTCACCTAATGCATGAGACTCTACATGCTGGAAACTTTAAAGACAGGAAGCTAAACTTTGCAAGAATGAACTCGCCTACAAGTTGATCCTTAGTTTTCATTTTTGGTTCAAGTTTGCAGTTTAGAGAAAATACACTTAGTGAGGTCTTACTTAATACAAACACTAAGCAATACAACTTATAATTCAAAGGAAATCAAGTTAAATATTTAATTCACTTATTACTATGTCAAGACTCAGTGTCCAAGTATGCTCGAAAAATCGCGAGCGACAGTGATTGCAACCAGTAGACATCTGGACTGCACGACACATACGCCCATACTCGATGTTGTGATAGCACACTCCATCGATGTCGAACAGTTTGATCGACCCCAACAGCAAGCTCCCTTAAGGTGCACCTCCGCTGTGAGATGTTCATGAGCGAGTTGACTCTCACTGTACTAACGGTCAACAACTTAAGCCGATTGAAAAGGTTCTAACTTAGGATCCTTGAGGTACACTGGTTTCTTGGGTCCTATATAGCCAACATACTTCCCAGTATAGTTCAAACTTGTCCAACAGGGTCAGACATGAGACGGGTCTTAATCAACATAGGCAGGGCTAACCCTATACATACTTCAATCAAATGTAACCTATTATACCTGCCCGGTTTCAAATTATGTTTAGTGAATCCTCACTAAACCCATCCCAAGTGATCTGGTTTTCCTACAAGCAAACGAGTATAACTCGACTTTTATCGGATCATCTATTACTACCATTAGCATAGCATAAACCCTACGATAAAACCTTAGTCTACCCAGGCACTCTAGGGTTTCTTGAGTCATGCAATTGGTGTTTCATTCCATTCTAGACATAATGCACAATACAATTCTAACCGAATCAATGGTGAATACAAAGTAAAGACTTTATAAAGCCGCTTAATGCAAACCGGGACTTGCAATGAGCACGGTTTAAGCAAATGTCAACAGTCAGATCTTGATATTCCGAAATGGAGTCTCTCGTCGAGTTCCTCCTCACGTGCATCTTGCTTCTTCTTGAATATTAGTTTGCAGCGTGGTCCTTGCTTGTTTCTCCTCCTCCAGGTCGTTCTTCACGTCGATCTCTATCACGGTCTCTATCGAAATGTTTATGCACAATAATACATGAAACTTAGCAATGTAACATATAAAGTTTCTCATGACTCAAAGAAGGATCAAGGCTTGACTCGCAAGTAATATTCTGCCTCTGTGGTCCACAGAAAACAGAGAGAAAAAGAAGTCTATGGAGCTTTACTTTGGACATAGGGATACAAACATGAATTTCTAAAGTTAAAAATTTCTAATAGGGCTGTTAGTTTTCCAGTGGATCCTATATACGATTTGTGAAGCATTTGCAAAGTTTCAGATTTTCTAAGTAATGGTGTGGTCACAACAATTTCTCAAGTTTTCCTACATTTATAAATTTCCAGAAATAATTAGGAGCTTTGTCATACTGGAAGTTCGTTTTTCATGTAGTGTTGGTATTAATAAGTCCCACAAATTTGTTTTCATATTTTTTGAGCATTCTATTGTGAGTTATGGATGTTATAAGTTTTTACCATTTTCTGGAAATGTTGCCATTATTTTCTGGAATTTCTATTAATCCTAGGCAAAGATCCTTGACTAAGTTACTTTAAACACCTTAGCTGGAGCTGAACTTTTTACTGGGGTTTCTAGGTACTAAAATGAAATATCTGGCAAAGTTGGAGAATTTTCTATTCATGGGTTCTTCTATAATTATTTTATAAAGGTTCAAGAATTAAATAATTCTAAAGAAAGTTATGAACATTTTCATATCCATTAAACTGGTCCATGGTAAAGTACTAATCCATAGTAGACTAACAAAATTTGCCTTGCTATTTTTGGAGATGTATACAAGGATATATGATTTTTACAAATTTTGGACATTTTCTGGAATTTTCTTATTACTGCAAAACCTATATGGGGCTGACAGTGGGCCTACTCATTTAAATGGACCACTCGTTACAAAGCCACATGATTGTTTCCTACAATCACACGGGATCACTGAGCCGTAGAGGATCCGTGTTGGATCTTCTTCCTCCCCTGTCCACCGGCTCAGGTTCACCGGGATACGGCAACATGTCGCCGTAGAGCACTACGATGGCCGGTAGCTTGCCTCCGGGCAGAAACATATGGAAAGCAGGGTCCGGAAATACTGTGGAAGGATCTGTGAGGCATGACAGTGACCGAAAAATACCCAGCGACGACAGCACTGTTAGCAACCCAAGAGGGAAGGATTGGAGAATTGAGGAATTGAGAGGAAGAACGGAGAAAGAGGGAAGAACGAGCAGACGTGATGAGGAAGATAAGTTGTTCACAATATCAAATGTGTTGTTCCATGTCCCTCTCTCAATTCACTCCCTTTAATACTTAGACTCAAAGTCACTCACGAACACACGTAGGCCCCAGGCCACAGACTTACGCACACCAGACCCACAGATCCTAACAATCCCCCTTCTTGCGAGCCTGCTTGCCCACGTCCTAAGCGGCGAGATGGAACTGGCTTGACCGCAAACATCGAGAGCGCGGTGTGTAGGAGGTGGTGTAGACAAAGATGCTGGACTTGTTGATATCTCTCGCATCTCCCGGAAGGCGAACTCGCTGCTGTCATAGTCCGTGACGTCTCCAGGCTGCTGACCAACAGAGCTAGCCGTCATGTCCCTGTACAGGCACCACGTGAGCTGGAGGAAGACGTAGCAGGTCCGAGAGGCGCACGACGGTGGTGACGGATGCGACACAGCCGGGAAATTGCGCACGACGAGGAGGCCCATGAGCACGACGACGTTGGAGATGCACAGTGGCAGAACACGTCCAACATGCACGTGGTCACCATGCCCATGGACAGCAGCTGCATGCTCTTCGGCATTCCCTCCAACAGCTTGTGCGCGAGCGATGGAAGTGGCCATGACAGTGGCAGTGGACATCGATGCTGGTCGAGGTTGACGGCGTCCATGATGAAGTGGCCGCGCAGCATCTAGGTCAGGCCAAACTTGACGGAGGAGGTTGCAGACTTGTTGACAAGCAGCACCAGCGACAACGGCATTTCGTCGAACAGGTTGCGCTCAAGCAATGGTGGCCGCCATGTTGGAGATGCATCCAGATCCAGCTCTCCCTTACAGATCATCTCCTCACTGCTGGAGAATGCCGGCAGATGTAACCCGTTAAAGATATTCTCCGTGATGTGTGACGCCGGCAGCAGAGGAAGAGGCGCCGACGACAATGGAGAATGGAGGCGCGGCATCGGCGGAGCTACGGGAGAAGGAAGAGTGATGGGGAAAGTGTGAGTGCAGGTGAATGGTCGGTGCGTGAGTATTTCTGGTGTAAGGTGAGCTGACGGGTGGGCTCGATACTGTGGCGTGGGACCCAGGCGTCAGGGTGTTTTCTATGTACTCGGACCAACTTGGAGAAGGGAACAGAGAAATCAAATCGTAACAAACCACTCGACTCTCTCTCTCTCTCTTCGTCGCTCGCGCGCGTTCACTGCCGACGAGGCCCGTGATCGTGCTCACGCCGGAGGCCCGACGACCTCCGGCCACGGGCCATCACAACTGGTATCAGAGCCGGTTTCGTGGAGATCAGTCGACGTCCGCGGGAGACTCGCCACGGCGCCGACTCCGAAACCTTCAGTGCAGACACGGTTCGTGCTGTCTGCAATGGAGCAGGCGGCGAAGACGGAAGGCGATCGTTGGGAGCGTGTCTTCGGCTTGTTGGAGGGGCTGACCAACGGCCAACGCGAGCTGCAGGGGCAGCAGTCACTCGCGGCCTCGGTGGCGCAGCAGGCGGCTCGGGAGCGAGAGACCCTGTTCCATCAGGTGGAGGAGATGGGGAAGAGGTTAGTGTCCTTGAATCTGGAGAAGTCACGGAGCGGGAGCGAGGGGAGGTCGGAGTCAGAGGTGGAGAGTTCGGGAGAGAGGGAGGCAGGGAGATTTGGGTACCATCGTCGACCTCCACGGCGGAGAGTAGGTAGAGAGGTAGGAGGAGAGTACCAGGAGTTCAGAGGGAGGAATCGGGTGGAGGACAGAGGCAGGATGATAGGGGAGTATCAGGAGGGTGGACTTAGGTTCGATCCACGAAGATGGGAGCGAAGGGATGATGTGGAGGAGGAGGAACGAGATTGGCCGCGGAGGGAGCGGCAAGGTGGGGGTGAGGACAGGAGCTGGATGAAATTGTCGTTTCCAAAATTTTCTGGTGACACTCCTGTTATATGGCTTGACAAATGTGAGGACTACTTCTCTCTGTACAAGGTGGCTAAAGGATGTTGGGTGCGAGTTGCATCTCTGCATATGGAGGGAAGAGCAGCTAAATGGTTGCAGACCTTCAAGAAGAGTGAGGGGCTCTCCACTTGGGAACGATTTTCTGAAGCCGTGCAGAACAAGTTTGGGTCCTTTGAGTACTCTCAAGCCATGTACGACATCCTGCATTTGCGACAGACTGGAACTTTGGAGGAGTATGTCGCTGAGTTTGAGGAGAAGAGATATGCTACCACCATGCACAATCCGGAGTTGGATGAAGTTTTCTTTGTGCAGCAGTTCATTAAGGGTCTAAAGTTTGAATTGCAGTCGGGGGTGCAGTCGCAGATTCCCCAAACTATGACTAGGGCTGTGATTCTTGCTAAGGTGCAGAGAGATTTTATGGAAAAGGGGAAGTTTCGCTCCTCGAGGCAGATGAATGGAGGGAAGCAAGGGACCACGGCTGTGAGGTTGGAGGGAAGAGCAGGAGGCTCGGGAATTGATCTTAGCAGGGATTGCCAACTTCGTGATTATCGCAGACTGAATGGCTTATGTTATGCTTGTGGGGACAAATATGAGCCGGGTCATTCAGCCCGTTGCTCTAAACGACCACATCCCCAACTTCATGTGCTGACTGCAACCGATCATGAACGGTGCTTGACGGAGGAAGTATTGTCACGGTTGGATCAGGAAGAATTGCAGGAGGAAGACTATTGTCTGCTGTCAGCACATGCTGTGACAGGAACACAGGGAACTGCTTGTATGAGGCTGAGAGCTCTTGTGAAGAATCAGGTGTTTCTACTGTTGGTAGATTCTGGGAGCTCTCTTACTTTTGTCAACAAGGCGTTTGTGGACCGTGCAAACCTGGTCACTGTGCCCTGTCCAGTGCTCCAAGTTAAAACTGCCAATGGGGATGCTATGGAATCTACACACATGGTCCCAGGCTTACAATGGTGGTGCAGTGGTCATACCTTTACAACAGATATGAGAGTTTTACCTCTAGGGGCCTATGATGCAATTCTAGGGTATGACTGGTTGTCTTCTTTTGGTCCAATGCAGTGTGATTGGGTCCATAAGAAGCTGCACTTTCCTGTGCAAGACAGGATGGTGACATTGGTGGGGGATCACCTTCAGGAGCAACAAGAGCTTTCTCAGTTGTCTTCTACTCAGCTGGAGAAGCTGCTAGTAGGCAATGATGTGTGGGCTTTAGCATTGGTACATGAAGGGAAGGAGGAGCAGGGGGAGTGGCCAAGGGCAGAAAACGTTCCTGAGGTGCAAGGGTTGTTGGAGGAGTTTAGTCAGTTGTTTGAAGATCCTAAAGCATTACCTCCTTCAAGGCCATTTGATCATGTGATCTCATTAGTCCCAGGGGCAATTCCAGTCAATGCTAGACCCTACAGATACTCTCCTCTGCACAAAACTGAAATTGAAAGGCAGGTAGCAGAGTTGTTAAAAGCTGGTCTTATTGAACATAGTGTGAGTCCTTTTGCCTCTCCAGTGTTGCTGGTCCAGAAGAAAGATGGGACTTGGAGATTTTGTATTGATTACAGAAAGCTCAATGATCTGACCATAAAGAATAGATTTCCAATGCCATTGGTGGAAGAAATCATTGATGAACTTGGGGGGGGGGGGGGGGGCTCAGTTTTTCACTAGTCTAGACATGAAGTCTGGATACCATCAGTTGAGAATGAAGCAAGGAGAGGAGTACAAGACTGCCTTTAAAACTCACTGTGGTCACTACCAGTTTAAGGTGATGCCTTTTGGACTTACTAATGCTCCTGCATCTTTTCAATGTGCCATGAACTCCATTCTATCCCCATTCCTTAGAAGGTTTGTACTGGTATTCATTGATGATATCTTGATCTATAGTCCATCTCTAGAGTTGCATGTTAAGCATCTAAAGGATGTGTTTGAGACTCTACAGACTCACCAATTTTATTTGAAATTGTCCAAATGTCATTTTGCACAAAAGGAGATGGTCTATTTGGGCCACATTATTTCTGCTGCAGGAATTCAGACTGATCCTAACAAGACTACAGCTATGCTTCAGTGGCCCACCCCCACTTCCTTCACTGAATTAAGAGCATTTTTGGGGCTAACAGGCTATTATAGAAAGTTTGTTCAAGGCTATGGGGTCATTGCCAAACCTCTAACTGCTGTATTGAAAGGGAAGCATTTTCTTTGGACCTCAACAGTTGAGTTGGCCTTTCAACAGTTGAAAGAGGCTATGTCTTCTACACCAGTCCTGGCTTTGCCTAATTTTGCAGAACCCTTTGTGGTAGAAACAGATGCCAGTGACTTGGGGTTGGGTGCAGTGTTGATGCAAAACAATAGACCTATAGCTTTCCTTAGCAAGGCTTTGGGGGTCAAACACAAATCATGGTCCATCTATGAAAAGGAGTTCCTGGCATTAATGATGGCTGTGGATAGGTGGCGCCCATACCTCCAAAGAAGTGAGTTTGTGATCAAAACTGATCATAAAAGCCTTTGTTTTTTGGAAGATCAAAATCTGCAGTCTGATCTTCAAAGAAAAGCTATGACCAAACTCATGGGTCTTAAGTTCAAAATCAGTTACAAAAAGGGGAAAGAAAATGTGGTGGCTGATGCCCTATCTAGAAGGAGTCATGTGATGGAGATGAGTGTGGTGCAGGAGGTTCAGCCATTATGGATTCAAGAGGTCCTGAATTCCTATGTGACTAATGGAGAGGCTCAACAGCTATTGGCTAAATTAGCAGTTCACAGTCCTGATGAGAAGGGATTTTCTTTACACCAAGGTCTCATTAGAAGGCATGGGGCAATATGGGTAGGGGAGAATGCTGCTATCCGGACTAAGTTGATTGGAGCATTTCATGATAGTGCTGTGGGAGGGCACTCAGGCATTCAGGCCACTTACCAGAGAATCAAAAGGGCCTTCTGGTGGGCTGGTTTGAAGCAAACAGTGGAAGACTTTGTAAAACAATGTCAGGTGTGCCAACAGGCTAAAGGAGAGAAGGTGCATCCGGCTGGACTTCTTCAACCCTTACCCATTCCATCTGGGTTATGGCAGGACATAACTATGGATTTTGTGGAGGGTTTGCCCAAGTCTGAAGGCTTTGATACTATACTGGTGGTAGTGGATAGACTATCTAAGTATGCCCATTTCATAGCCCTCAAGCACCCTTTTACTGCTAGCAAGGTGGCTCAAGTGCTACTGGACCAAGTGATCAAATTACATGGCCTACCACATTCTATGCTATCAGACAGAGATGCTATATTCACTAGTAGCCTGTGGAAGCATCTATTTCAGAGCCTCCATGTTAAGCTTCTATTATCTACAGCCTACCACCCCTAAACAGATGGGCAAACTGAAAGAATTAATCAATGCTTAGAAACTTATCTGAGATGTGCTGTGCAGGCTACTCCAAGCAAGTGGAAGAGCTGGCTTCCCATGGCTGAATATTGGTATAATACCTCCTTCCATTCCTCTCTTGGGTGTACACCTTTTCAGACCCTGTATGGGTATCACCCTCGCGAGTGGGCTCTTCCAACAGTTCCTCAATCCACAGACAAAGACATCAATGAGTACTTTGCAGAACGTTCTGCTCATCTAGAACTGATTAAACAGAAGCTGGCAGTGGCTCAAAATAGAATGAAACAGAAAGCGGATAAGAACAGAACTGACCGGGAGTTCATGGGGGGTGACATGGTTCTACTGAAGCTGCAACCATATGCGCAGAGCACGGTGGTCAATCGCCCATACCCTAAGCTGGCTTACAAGTTTTTTGGACCATATCGCATCTTGGACCGGATTGGCAAAACTGCGTATCGTCTGGACCTTCCAGCTGAGGCAAAGGTACACCCGGTGTTTCACATCTCCCAGCTCAAACCCTACATGGCAAACTACTCTCCAGTGTTCTCAGATCTGCCAAAGATCGAAGATTTGAGCGCTCATCCACTCAAGCCTCTTAAGATTCTGGAGCGAAGACTCGTAAAGAAAGGGAATCGAGCCATGCCGCAAGTGAAGATCCAGTGGGCGGCGGCATCTGATCATGCCTTCACTTGGGAGGATTGGAATATCTTCATCAAGATGTTCCCGCACGCGTCGGCTTGGGGACAAGCCGTCTCCAGCGAGGGGGGAGGTGTGACGCCGGCGGTAGAGGAAGAGGCGCCGGCGACAATGGAGAATGGAGGCGCGGCATCAGCAGAGCTACGGGAGAAGGAAGAGTGATGGGGAAAGTGTGAGTGCGGGTGAATGGTCGGTGCGTGAGTATTTCTGGTGTAAGGTGAGCTGACGGGTGGGCCCGATACTGTGGCGTGGGACCCAGGCGTCAGGGTGTTTTCTATGTACTCGGACAACTTGGAGAAGGGAACAGAGAAATCAAATTGTAACAAACCACTCGACTCTCTCTCTCTCTTCGTCGCTCGCGCGCGTTCATCGCCGACGAGGCCCGTGATCGTGCTCACGCCGGAGGCCCGACGACCTCCGGCCACGGGCCATCACATGATGAGGTAGTTCTAGCTGTGAAACAGGGAAACCTGTTCAACCAGCTCGAGGCAGAGGTATAGCGATTTGACTCGCCGGCCGAGCTTGGGGTAACTCCCAGAGGCGATGGCGTTGTAGAGGTCCATGGCAGAATCCCACTTGACAGTCCGGGCTGCGCCGAGGTGGAAGGCGTTGAAGAAGACCACCGAGTTGGGCAGCGCGAAGTAGTTGTGCTCCAAGACGCAGGTGCGACACGGCTTGTGCGGGATGGGGCAGGCCAAGGCCAACAACATGTCGTGGTGATCTACCACGCTCACCGCACCAGGCTGCAACTCGCGCTCGTAGGGCACATCTATGAGGTCCCGCGCGCACGTCTCTGGCGCGAACGCAACGGCGTAGTTCCGGCGGTGGCCGAGCTCCAGCGGATGGAACCCGTGCAGGTCACGCCCGACCAACATCTTGTCGGCCATGAAGAAGAGGAGCGAGTAGGCGCCTGCGAGGCGCTCGCACGAATCGCCGTTACGTGCCAGCAGCGGCCACATCAATGACATCACGATGAGACAGAGGATGACGTTTGTGTTCCAGTGCGGCTGGATGAAGCGACGCGTCGGGAGCAGGCACGACTCCTCTCCGAGCCTCGGCTGCTCCAGCAGCCGCGACGCGAACCGGATGAACAACTCCTTCGACTTGTCACGTGCTGCACCGACGAGGGCCGCCTCGGCCAACGGTGGTGGTGGCCAAGGTTGCGGACGAATGGCTCCTCTGCGTCGGTGATTGGAACAGAGCGGCTGCTCGCACCCAACCTTCCCAAGGACGTTGGTGAGGAAAGCTGACGCGGCCAACGGGGATCCAAATACGAGGTTGAGGAAGATGATGAGCTCGATGCGGCTCGCGAGGAGTGCCCCTGGAGATCCTCAACAGTGACGAAGATCGGGTGAAGGGTTGCCCGCTCGACGGCGGCAACATCCCGTGTCGCCCCCTCGATTTCCTCGTGGTCCAAGTGCCCCGTGGTGGATATGACTTTGTACACGGGGTTGGCGACGGGCGCATACGCAGTGTCGGGGAAGAGCGTGTTGTCGAAGACCTCCAAGCTAGGAAGGCCGCGCGAGATTTGGTGTGGAAGCGCGTTGCGGACGAAGGAGTCGAAGCAGGGGTTGGGGAAGATGATGCCCTTGTCGTGCTTCATGACGGCGGTGCTCTTGAGTTCCTCGTTGCGAATGATTTTGAGGCCACTGCTGGGAACGATGCGAGCCTCCGCGGATGTGACTTTGGTGTTGGACTCCTCGACGACAGCCGGGAGCTCGACGGTTGCAGTGTCCAGCATCTCGAGGCCGTTGTCGCTCTCGTCCTCCTGCAGCGTGGTGAGGAAGTCGGATCGGATCTGCTCGCCAGAGAAGGAGGTCGCGACGTTGGTCTTGAGCTGGGACCATCTCACTTTGGCGCCGATGAGAATAGGATTGAGGATCGGATGGCACCGTGCTCCCCTCGACGGCTGCCTCCGGCTTGACCTCCCGCTTGGAATCGGCGACGAGCTTGGTCTCCTCACACCACCGCTCATGGAGTCACGGTACTTGGCGAGCAACTCCAGAACGCCTCGCGGATGGTCCTACGAAGCTCGTGGGCTAAGTAATCTAGTACTCACTCCTTCCATATTATTTGTCGTTTAAGACAAGAATTTTAGTTCAAAATAAACTAAAATCTTTGTCCTAAACGACAATTAATATGGGAAGGAGGGAATATCTCCTTATTGTTGGGATCCATCTAAGATCATAGGCTATGATACTAATTATTAGCAACTCAAGAGGGAAGGATTGGAGAATTGAGGAATTGAGAGGAAGAATAGAGAAAGAGGGAAGAACGAGCAGACGTGAGGAGAAAGATAAGTTGTTCACAATATCAAATGTGCTATTCCATGCCCCTATCCGTGTTCATTCCCTTTAATACTCAGACTCAAAGTCACGCACGCACACACGTGGGCCCCAGGCCACAGACTCACGCACGCCAGACCCACAGATCCTAACAGGCACACCCTGCACCGACTGCGGCGGTGTTGCAAGCACCCAAGAAGGTATGGCACTCCTTGTTCATTGGGCGGTAAGGTTTTTAGAAAGGTTTAGAGCGATGGCAAGGCTTTAGTTATCAATGGAAGCAGAGGCGCCACGGCGGTTGGGGACGGCTTACGGCAACGAGGGCTATAAGATCTAATTTTTCCATGCGATGGTTCCACCATTTTCCACTATGATTGCTCTGGTGTGGGCGTAAGTGAGTGTAGATTAACTGGCTTAAACAGAATGGGAGGATTTGGCCGAATGAAAGTGAAATTTAGATGCGAAGCAAGGTGGCTCGGGGTGAACTTTTGTGAGGAAAAGTCGAAATCTAGTAAGACGAAGTTATGAGTGGACAAGCTAATGTGAAGAAGGAATGGTTGAAGTATTTCAACAGCTTTGTGGCGCGGAAAACCCCTTGGAGACGTCAGACGACTGTACGCGTTGAGGTGCACGGACGGTCACCAGCTCGGGGCGGCCATGAAGACACCATTTGGTAGCACCTCATTCACGGAAACGCTGGCAAAATGGTCAGGAGTGTGTGCCGGATAGTTTACAAGTTTGCAAGGGAATAAATACGGCTGGTGGCTCATCGGAGGAGACGAATGTCTCCGGTGTGCGGTTGGTGGTTGGTACCCTGCTGCAAGGGAGCGTCCTTTCGATTGAGGTGAACTGCAGCACCCAACGTGGATTCCCGGGGCTGGGGAGGGAGAATAATCGCGGGCACCTTGCCGGACATCCTTGACCGAGCTGGGAGGCACTGAGGACGCGACGCGGCAGCGAGACAGTGGTGGCGGAAAAGCTTCGAGTGTGTGTGCACAACAACGATGAACCTTGCAAATATGGCCACACCTATCAATAAAACATCGAACGCGATTAAGATACTAGAGGAGGACAACCTTGCAGACCTTTTGCAGTTTAGAGCTCAAGCAAAGGATGGATGTGCTGGTGGGGCGACGAGGGAGCAAGGGCGATGTCCATGGCTCTGTCCTTGTGGACACTATAAAAAAAAGCTTTATCACAAGCACATCGTTTTTTACTCAGACAGTCTGTTAAAAAATATGTCTGTAATGTTCAATGAATTAAGATCCGCCTATAATGAAAACATCACAGACGGCTTGATAAACTAAACCGCCTATGTAAACATACTAATTTTCACAGGCGATCTGTTTATAGCGACCACCTGCGATCTTCGCCATTAAGCTGGACGGATCTCCTTAACTACTGTCTATGATATTCAATTCCTACTCACAGTCGGTTATAATTAATAAAAGCGAACGGACGTGCGACCTTTGCGGTTACCAAGGGGAACACACAGAGTGCGTGCATGCGTCCTTTGAATTCAATTTGAAGTGTCCCATCACTGCACGCGGAGAGGCGAACCACCAACCAGACGATGATATATAAATACACACTCGCGCATTCCTCTTATTCTTCGCACACTATCGATCATCTTCTTCGCAAAACCTTAGTACTACTCTTCCTCTTTTTTCTTCGTCGCACCCCATCCACACCAAATGGCAGACAACAAGATGCCGCTGCCAAGCCCGTCGAGAGATCCAGCGGCTAAGCGGTTGTGATCCTCCCCCTTGAGCTCTAGGCAAATAGAGAACGTCCATCGCGACATGGCGCGAGATGTATTTAACAGTATTGGTGGCAGTCTCAATCTCACGCATGTGGATGATCGCCTCGACACTTTGTGGGATACCATGGCTCAGGAGCTCGGGAAACCGGCCGGAGGAACCTGGTGGCGGTGAAAGCCAGGAAACCGGGTTTCTCAGTTCTCCTGGAGGCCGAGGAGCCCGAGGAGGAGGTAGAGAAGGAAAGGGAGTAGTAGTAGTATTAGTTGTTTTCTTGTTTTTAGTTGATGGTGTTCTTCTTTTCGTGTTTTGTAATATATGTTAGTTTAAGTTTTAATGAACTTAATGTTGATAATCTGATCTATGTGTTCTATCTTTTCTTGTTTTAAGTTAATGAAGTACATATATCAATCGAATAGATGTGTTGATGATGATCGACGAAATTGATGGCAAGGTGAACATTAACCAAACGATTTCTTTTGGCGTGACTCCTCAGCTTTACAGGCAGATTATAATTAACGCCCACCTGTGAAAATTATTTTCACAATTTTCTCATCATCCATTTTCAAGATATAGGGGCAATCCTTTCTGAAAATTAATGATATATATCAATCGAATGAATGTGTTGATGATTAATGAAATTGAGGGCAAAGTAAACATTAACAAAAATGTACAATTGTGTTTCAACCACAGATTCATAGTCTAATCGTGATTCAGACCTCGTTTTCAAATTTTGTGATTTAGTTACAATTTTTCCTCCCCTAACTCACCGTTATCCACAGATTCGAGACTCCATTAGGTATTTACGAATAGACTGGATAAAAAAAGAAAATGTTAACTAAATACGGGCACATGACCAAAATACCCTTACCTTCTCTCTAGAACCGATCGGTTCTGTTCTACCGTGAGCCACGGTTTCCACAGGGGGCGGTACGAACCCTAGGCGGCTTCGAATCGCGCAGCTGGGCGGCTGCTGCTCGGCGTGAGGGCGCGGCGCAGGGTACTTCGGGCGGGGGGTAGGTGCGGCGGGGCGCAGGCTGCTCGGTACCAGGGCGCGTGATCCGGTCGCGTCGCAGGGTGCTCCGTGCGGGGAGCAGGCGCAGGCTGCTCGGCAAGCGCGCGCTCGCCGGGAGCAAGTGCGGCGAGGCACAGGTAAGTGCGTCCTCCACATTCCATCTGTTCCCAGTCCCCATCGAACTCTCCCCGTTCTTGTTCCTCATCCGCCGGCGCTCCTCTGCCACTGTACATAAATTATGTGACCGAAATGTTCACTTTTGTGCAGGATTTGAAAATGGATGGATCGATTATTGCTTTGGATGCAGAGAGAACAGAAGTTTCACAAGAAGGTACTGGTGCTTAGTCAATGGATGGATACGGTTCTTGAGTGGTTCCTTCGAGTTCCAGGGATCATTTATCCCTGCCATTGTTATGGTTTATCGATTGTCTGTTGTGCGAGAAGGCAACTCATGATCCCTTCTTATGTGTTGAATACTGTGGCTGAGAGCCTGATATGTAATTGTATTTTCTTGTGTTTTGTTCCGTGGTCAAGTCTGTTCCCCTGTTGTTGATTATGGAAGTGGTAATTCAGTCACTGGTTATCTGCTGCTGGTATTCCACTTGCTTAAGTGACTGCGCAGTCCAATCGGCCTATGAGTCATGGCAGCACGGATGAGATTAGTACAATCGTCTGCTTTGAGGACATGTTCGCTGGTTGCAGGACAGCAAGTCAAACCAAACAGGAGCTGAAAAAGATGGTCAGCCATCGACTTTTGTTTTCATCAAGTCACCTCTAAAGTTTCAAATAAAAATAATTGAATTTGTTTACAATATGTTTTTGCTGAATTATTTATTTTTAAGTCAAAATTATGATACAAACACAATAGGCATATGAAAACATTGATAAAATCACAAAGGAACGGATATATTTGTCCATTCACTGTAAAGTTAATACCATTAGGAGCACTTAACAAACTTGTAGTAATGTTGAGTTTCAACTGAAAAAAAATTGTGGCTAATTTTTTTTTTGGAAAACGGGATCTGAATCACAATTAGCCTTTGAAACTGTGGTTAAAACACAATTGCCCCTAGCAAAAAGGACCCATTTTTTGGTGCGACTCCTCAGCTTCAAAAGCAGGTTTTAATTAGAACTCGCTTGTGAAAATTATTTTCACAGACGGTGTTAACTAGATGGACCACATGTGATAATAAACGACTATAAAGCCTCTCGACCGCATCCCGCAAATCTACGGACTTGCTGCGTTGCAAAAATTTTCATTTGCTGCCAAGCTTTCCCTTGCTCGCCGTCGAGCGTCGTCCTTACTCTCGCAGTTGTCGGCCTCGCCATCATCGCTCTCGCCGTGGCCGCTCTCGTCCCCCCCCCCCCCCCCCCCCCCCCCCCCCACCGTCCTCACCCTCTGTAAGTGCATCTAGGTCCCTTGTGGGTTTTGGTGGATTGATGATGAACCATTAAAGTGCTGATGAACTTGGTTGAGCATGAGCGCATATCCGAAGTACGGAATGGAGCTTTGAAGAAAGACGGCAAAAGGAGAAAAGTTGTGCAAAGAAGAATAGAAATAGGGTTTTCTATTTTCTCCTTGAGTCGTAGGAAAAACTGTACTATTAAGAGGGACACGACGCGTAGACACTTAGTGAGTCATTCGGGTGCTCAACCCCTTAGTAGAAGATTTTAGTAGAGCCCTTGTGGCTTGGGCGGACTTGTCTTACTTGTGGTGTCAGACATGTCCGAATTCCCTCTGTTGGAAGTCGGACATGTCCGAAACTGTGAGTCAGACATGTCCGAATTGGCACTGAAAGGGTTCCAGTGAGAGTTCCAGTGAAGTTTCGGACTTGTCTGAACCTGGGGGTCGGATATGTCTGAGATGGATCTGTTCCCAGGGACTAAGGAAAATTTTCTAAGTCCCAGAGAGTCAGACTTGTCCGAGTTCTATCTGCAGAATTTCAGACATGTCCGAGATTGTATGTCAGACATGTCTGAAGTGGTTTTGGTCAGACAAGTCTGAAGTGAAAGGTCTGACCTTTGAGGTCAGACATGTCCGACTTTGTGTCAGACATGTCCGACGTGGGCTGTGTCAAACGGCTCTAATGACTTTTTGGAGTATAAATAGTAGGTGGTTTCGACCCACCAACTATGCCTAACACCCCTGAACAGTTCTGAACGCCCATTTGAACTCAAGAACCTCTCTCCACTTGTTCTTCACCTCTAGAGCCCAAAATTCGTGTTTTTTGGGAGAGTGAAGAGTGCTTTGTGAGAATCTAGAGAAATAGTTTGTTGAGGGGTTGAGCAACGTGTGATTTGCTAAGTTTCTTCGTGATTGCGTGTTTGTTGCTCTTGGGGTTCTCCCCTAGACGGTTAGGCG
Source organism: Tuctoria greenei (assembly GCA_036927565.1). NCBI lineage: Eukaryota > Viridiplantae > Streptophyta > Magnoliopsida > Poales > Poaceae > Tuctoria > Tuctoria greenei. Next base: position 260,328,209 of record JAYESD010000002.1, read on the forward strand.
TCGCCCCACAATTTCTTTGTGATCTCTTGTAATCGGGGAGTTTGTAACAATCTTTGTGATAGTGGAAGATCGGGAGTTGGCCCTTGTGGCAACTCGTGAGGGAAAGGCTAGAGAAGGCCTGGTCCCTTGTGGACTCCTCAACGGCGATGTAGGATCCTTCGTGGTTCTGAACCTCGGGATAAAATCGTTTGTCTCTTGTTGTTCTTCCGTTCTCGCAAGTTTTGATTCTAGTGTTTTTCCGCGTCTATCTCTCCCTCAGCTTTCTTTCTACTCCATACTTCGTGTAGAACTGCTAGGGATCAATATCTATCACTAGATCGCTTAAAAATTGGATTTTTGATCTAATCGTGCAGATAATCTCGGACTTACCCGACCCAGGTCAGACTTGTCTGACTTAGGTCAGACAAGTCCGACTAGAAGTCAGACAAGTCCAACTTCACTGTTTTCTTAACTCTGAATTAAGATTAAATTATCGATTATCGCCTATTCACCCCCCCTCTAGGCCGCCTTTCAATTGGTATCAGAGCAGGTTTCTCCGGAAGAGACTAACATCTCGGAGAATCAATGGCGGAAGAAAGAAACAAGGATGATACCTCATATGTCGAGGGTGAAGGCTCAAATGACAAGAACTACGACGTTCTTCTTGATGATCCGAAGGACGATGAAGAGACTCACCAACTCAAGGCGAAGCTTCGAGAGAAGCTAGGGAAACAACCCAAGATCAACAAAGAGAAGGAGAAGAGTAACGATGACTATACTGAAACTCACTTTGATTATGATCGTCTTCATGCTAACAATCACTATTTGTCTATTCCACTTGGCAAACCTCCTCAATTCGATGGAAATGACTATTCAATGTGGAAACACAATATGAAGATGCATTTAATCTCTTTGAATCCTAGTTTGTGGCAGATTGTGCAAACCGGAGTTCATATGCCAAGGAATGAGGAAGACGTCACTCCACAACAAGCTGTCCTACTTCATCGCAATGCTCAAGCCGTGGGAGTCATAACCTCATCTTTGACTCGGGATGAATTCAAACGAGTCGAAGGTTTGGAAGTGGCCAAAGATATTTGGGATACACTCAAGACGGCGCACGAGGGCAACCGAGTCATCCGGGAGGCGAAGATTGAGATGATCGAAGGAGAGCTTGGGAGATTTACCATCATGGATGGTGAGTCGCCCCAAGACATGTACAACCGCCTCAAGGTGCTCGTGAACAAGATTCGTGCCTATGGAAGCACTCGTTGGACGGACCATGAAGTGGTGAAGAGGATGCTTCGGGCATTCATGCCTCGAAACATCACTCTTTGCTCCTTGATCCGTGAAAGCCCCAACTACACCAAGATGACTCCGGAAGAAGTGCTTGGGAGGATAATCAACAATGAAATGATGGAGAAGGAAGCTATGTTCTACAACGATCTCCAAAAGCTTGCCTCATCAAAGAAGAAAGACATAGCCCTCAAAGCAACTTCCACATCCTACAATGAAGATGCAAGTGATGATGAGAGCATGGACTCCGATGAGGAAGAAGCTTTCTTCATCAACAAGTTTAGAAGGATGATGAGAAGGAAGAAGAGAGGCTATCACCAAGAAGGCAAGAGCAAGGAGAAGTTGAAAAAGAAGACTTGCTACAAGTGTGGTGAACATGGGCACTTCATTGCGGATTGCCCATACAATGAAAGCAAGAAGAAGGAGGGCAAGACCCAAGATAAGAAGCTCTTCAAGAAGAAGAAGCCATCGGGACATGCCCACCTTGGAAGAGAATGGGACTCAAATGAAGACTCATCTTCCGACGATGAAGAGAAGGTGGCAACCATTGCCATCGGAAAGAGCTCAAGTGCAAGCAAGCTCTTCCCAAACCTTGATGATTTCAAGTCCACATGCTTCATGGCAAAGGAGGGAAGGAGAAAGGTCAAATCTAAACCCACTACCTCTATAACTTCTTGTGATGAACTTGATAGTAGTAGTGAACTTGAATCCATGCTTAAAGGCTTAAGTAAGAGTGCCATGAGAAAGATGAACTTTCTTATGGATGAAATCTCCGAGAAGGAGGATCGCCTTGAGCGTCAAGAGGACATGCTCATACAAAAATTGGAGAGATGTCAAGAGCTTGAGGAGCTCCTCGAGCGCGAGAGAGAAAGAAGCAATGCATTGGAGCATGACCTTGCCATGAGCAAGGAAGCATGCTCAAATCTTAAAGACAAGACCGTTGAGCTCAAGGATGAACTTGTTAACTTGACAAAGGTTAACAAGATTCTAGAGACAAAGGTTGAGTCACTTAAGATCAATGCACCTTCTTCCTCAAAGAGCTCATCTTCTCAAAAGATTTCATCCGAGGAAGTTCACACTTGCATGTGCTCAAGCTTGATCCTAAAACTTAAGGATGAACTTAACTTGGCACAAAACAAACAAGCACCAAAAGGTGGCATCTTTGACAAGGAGAAGGTGGCCTATGCACGTAGTGCATACACAAATGTGAGACCTCCCCATGTCAAGGATGGTCTTGGTTATTCTCGGGAGCGGAGGCAAAATGCCAAAGCCCCCAAGAATAACAAAGACTTGATTGTTTTTGTCAAGGAAGTTTCATCCACCCAAGATAAAGGAAAGAACATTGTCTCAACATCTTATATGCCTAAAAATTAACCTCATCCTTTGTTCCATGACTTTGATGCTTCTTATGTTTTATTGAGGAACAAATTTGGCAAGACTTATGCTAGATATGTTGGGCCACTCCGCAAGAGCCCAAAGCCTTGCGTGTGGGTGCCCAAATGTCTTGTGACTAACATCAAAGGACCTAACTCCGTTTGGGTACCTAAAGGAAAGGCATAACTCTTTTGTAGGCATACTCCTCCGGTGGATCAAAATGGGTGCTTGACAGTGGATGCACTAATCATATGACCGGAGAGAGGAAGATGTTTGTAGAGTACAAGGAGAATGAAGATCCTAGTGAAGGAATCTTCTTTGGGGATAATATCCAAGGGAAAATCCTTGGCACCGATAAAATTGCTATCTCCTCAAAACACACTCTTTCTAATGTGCTTCATGTCGATTCACTTGATTACAACCTCTTGTCTATTTCTCAATTATGTGATAATGGTTATGATTGTCTTTTCACTAACAACGGTGTGATCGTCTCAAGAAGATGCAACAACTCAATCGCCTTTAAGGGCGTACTCAAGGGAAAGCTTTACCTTGTGGATTTCTCCACGGATAAAGCTCAACTTGATACGTGCTTAATGGCGAAAACTAACATGGGATGGCTATGGCACCGAAGGCTAGCCCATGTTGGGATGAGAAACTTGCAAAAACTTCTTAAGGGGGATCATATCCGTGGACTAAAAGATGTTGTCTTTGAGAAAGATAGACCATGTAGCGCATGTCAAGCCGGAAAGCAAGCAGGAGCTCAACATCCGTCCAAGAACATCATTACAACCTCAAGACCATTGGAGCTACTACACATGGACCTATTCGGACCGATCGCCTACATTAGCATTGGCGGTAACAAGTATGGTCTAGTTATTGTTGATGATTTTTATCGCTTCACGTGGGTATTTTTCCTGCATGACAAAGGTGAAACCCAAAGAGTTCTCAAGAAGTTCTTGAGGAGAGCTCAAAACGAGTTCTCCTTAAGAATCAAGAAGATTAGGAGCGACAACGGGACAGAGTTCAAGAACACTCAAGTTGAAGACTTCTTGGATGAAGAAGGAATCAAGCATGAGTTCTCCGCTCCCCACTCCCCTCAACAAAATGGAGTAGCGGAGAGGAAGAATAGGAATCTAATTGAGATGTCAAGGACGATGTTTGATGAGTACAAGACGTCTGACCGGTTTTGGGTAGAAGCGGTTAACACCGCTTTCCATGCCATAAACCGGTTGTATCTTCATCGACTCTTGAAGAAGACCTCATACGAACTCCTAACCGGTAACAAACCCAACATCTCATACTTTCGTGTTTTTGGGAGCAAGTGCTATATTCTCAACAACAAGCCTAGGAATTCGAAGTTCGCTTCGAAATCCGATGAAGGTTTCTTGCTTGGCTATGACTCAAACACCTACGCCTATCGTGTCTTCAACAAGTCCTCTAGGATTGTTGAAGTAGCACATGACGTAGTGTTTGATGAGACTAATGGCTCTCAAGTGGAGAAAGTTGATAAGTGTGTGCTAGATCAAGAGGAGACTCCACAAGAAGCAGTTAGGAGAATGGCACTTGGAGATGTGCGACCACATGATCCAAATGATCTTCAAGCAAGCGAAGAAGATGCAAATCCCCCACATGAACAAGATCAAGATCCTCAAGATGAATCTCAACAAGATCAAAATCAAGGAGGAGGCTTGGATCAAGGGGGAGATCAAGAAAATGATCAAGATGAAGACAATGATCGAGAAGCTCAACCACCACACCCAAGAGTTCATCAAAGCGTTCAACGGGACCATCCCGTTGACAACATACTTGGAGACATCACCAAGGGGGTAACTACTCGCTCACGTATGAATAACTTTTGTGAACACTATTCCTTTGTTTCCTCTCTAGAGCCACGGAAAGTAGAAGAAGCTCTACAAGACCCGGATTGGGTGATGGCGATGCAAGAAGAGCTCAACAACTTCAAGAGGAACAAAGTGTGGGAACTCGTGAGGAGACCAAATGCAAATGTTGTTGGAACCAAGTGGGTGTTCTGCAACAAACAAGATGAACATGGGGTGGTAACAAGAAACAAGGCAAGACTTGTAGAAAAAGGATACGCTCAAGTCGAAGGTTTGGATTTCGATGAAACCTTTGCTCCCGTAGCTAGGCTTGAATCTATGCACATATTATTGGCTTTTGCTACTCACCATGATTTCAAGTTATATGAAATGGATGTGAAAAGTGCATTCCTCAACGGTCCAATCAAGGAGGAAGTGTATGTGGAGCAACCGCTCGGATTTGAAGATGAAGAGCATCCCGATCACGTCTACAAGTTGTGTAAGGATCTCTATGGCCTCAAACAAGCACCTAGAGCTTGGTATGAGTGCCTTAGGGATTTTCTCACTCAAAATGGTTTTAAGATTGGGAAAGCCGATTATACTCTCTTCACTAAGCATTTTGATAATGACTTTCTCGTATGCCAAATTTATGTTGATGATATCATATTTGGTTCTACTAACAAGACTTTTTGTGATGAGTTTTCCAAAATCATGACGGAGAGATTTGAGATGTCTATGATGGGGGAGTTGAAGTTTTTCCTAGGTTTCCTAGTAAAGCAACTCAAGGAAGGGACCTTCATATGCCAAACCAAGTACACTCATGACATTCTCAAGAATTTTGGCATGGAGAAGGCAAAGCCCATCAAGACACCTATGGGAACAAACGGGCATCTAGGACTAAATGAAGAAGGAGCGAGCGTGGACCAAAAGGTATAACGTTCTATGATTGGCTCTTTGCTTTATCTTTGTGCTTCTAGACCCGACATTATGCTTAGTGTGTGCATGTGTGCTCGATTCCAAGCCACTCCAAAAGAGTGTCACTTGACAGCGGTTAAGAGGATCCTTAGGTATTTAGTTCACACTCCTAATCTAGGTCTTTGGTACCCTAAAGGATCCAAGTTTGATCTCGTCGGTTATTCCGATGCGTATTATGCGGGCTGTAGGGTAGATAGGAAGAGCACATCTGGGACATGCCAATTTCTTGGTAGGTCCTTGATTGCGTGGTCTTCCAAGAAACAAAACTCCATTGCCCTTTCCACAGTCGAAGCGGAGTACGTTGCAGTCGGAAGTTTCTGTGCGCAGCTTCTTTGGATGCGACAAACTCTTAGGGATTATGATTATAATCTGAGCCATATTCCTCTCCTATGTGACAATGAGAGTGCCATCAAGATTGCTCACAACCCCGTCGAGCATTCTAGAACCAAACACATAGACATCCGTCACCATTTCCTGCGAGACCACTCTATCAAGGGAGATATCATTATCTCTCATGTTAGAAGTGAGAAGCAATTGGCGGATATCTTCACCAAACCCCTTGATGAGAGACGCTTTTGTGACCTAAGGAGCGAGCTAAATATCTTGGATTATCGAAACATTGCTTTAGTCGTGTACATCTGATTGCTATTAGTTTTCAACTTCAAAATGTTGTGTGTTTTTCGAAAATCTCATCTATTTTTCTTGAAAACTATGTTCTAAACTTCTCTTTGGTGAAAATGATCATAGTTTGAGTGTTGGTTGCTTACTGATCATTTTTGTCAAAGATATTTGCAAAAACTTGTCCCCAAATATTTGCACATTGCATACACTCAGGGGGAGTCGGACAAGTCTGACAAAAGTCAGACATGTCCGAAGTGGGTTTTAAGTCTGCAGAGAGAATTCGGACTTGTCCGAAGTACTAATTCGGACATGTCCGATGTGGGAAGTCCGAACCCCTTCAAAGAGGCCGACGGTTTCCTTTCCTTCTCTCTCTCCTCACTTCAAACCCTAATCTCCATCTCTCTCAAACCTCCCAAGGCGATCCACATTGCTTTTGAGGCTCTTGTGAGGAGTTCTTGAGGGAAAATCTCCCTTGAAGTTGGAGGATTCACATCCCCTTCGGAGTTCTTCAATCTTTTCTCCATCTGAAGGTATTTTTCTCATCTTTCCTCTCATTTCTAGATCTAGCGGCAAGTTTGCAAATTTATGCCCTTGAAATTGTTCCTAGGCATGTTTATAACCTTGGTGCAAAATTTGGTCGGTAGAAAAATTGATTTGCTTACTTTCCTTAGCAATTAGGGTCAGTTCTGTACAGGTTGGACAAGTCTGACTCTGAAATTCGGACATGTCCGAAATTCTTGAGACAAGTCTGACTTTCCAGCCAGACATGTCTGATCCTGTATAACTCTGAGACCTAATTTCTATCGAAACTATCAAGTTAATTGCTCTATGTCTCTTGCTTTGACTCTTACCTATCCTTGTATCTTTTTCTAGCTATGGGTCACGACAAAAGAGGCAAGGAGCCCGTGGGTCCCTATTCTTCAGCTCAACCATCAAAGCGACCAAAGAAGGTGGTTGCCAAGCGACCCGCAAGCGGTCAGCTCACTATTCACAGTGGTCAGGGGGGCAGCTCGAGCTCCCAAGGGCAGCAAGAGATCAGACCATTGGTCGTGCACTCTCCAGTTGGTGACACTCGACGCACGGCCGACAGGGTGAATTACCGGAGGAACATCCACAACACCATGCACATGAGAGATGTGCGGTGTTATGACATGCCAAGGGAGAGCAAGGATCCCCGTTTCTGGTGCTTATTCCACATGGATTACTACTGGTCAGTCCTCACGACCAAGAAGAACCCAGTCACGGAGATGCAATGGGTTGATTGGAAGGCTGCATTGAAGAAGAAGGATTCCTATCTTCTCTTCAAGGGGGTGCTCGAAGCTTGCGAGCACCACGGAGTTAGCGAGATCATGGGTCTCCAATACCCATGGAACAAGGAAGTCATCCTCCAATTTTATGCAACTGTGTTCTATTGGGTTAACAAGCACGGCTTCACCTGGATGACCAATGGGGTGAAGTACGAAGTCAGCTATGAGGAGTTTGCCCGCATTCTCGGGATGGAGGACAGCCTGCAACACTCACTGAAGATCCATGAGATGGATATAGTGAACCTCCTAGAGATGGAGAGTTTCTATGAGGATGGGTATCCAGCTGAACCTCCTCATATCCACGGCCTCAAGCCATTCCATGCCGTGGTGAACCGTCTGATCAGAAAGACCTTCTCACCCAAGGATGGGGATGCCAACAGGATCAATCACAACAACATAAATCTGATCTAGCTCTTGGCAGGGGAGCAGCAATTCAATGCTTTTGACTATATCTACGAGGAGATTTACCTCGCCTCGGAGACGCCGGCTAGGTCTTGCTGCTACGCCCCGTACCCAATGAAGCTAATTGAGACGGTGTCCGGGAAGAAGTTTGTGAAGGATGTGCCTCATAGGCACCTCGTGCCTCAGAAGCCTTCCAAGCTTCATCGCCCGATTCGAGCAGCTGCACCGGCACCGGCTCCAGCAGAGGGAGGACCCAACTCCTCGAGGAGGAAGTCTGCTCAGCCTCCCAGCTCATCCTCCGTGCCCCAGCAGCAGCCGTCTTGCTCCTCAGGACTGCTCAAGATCCTAAAGTCGATCTTCACCGTGTGTCAGTCGACTCAACGCTTGGCAAAGAGGAACCAGAGGAACCTCGAAGCCATCAGGGAGCACCTCCAGCTTCCTCCAGTCGACGACGCTAGTTCAGACGAGGAGCCACCGGAGTTTCCGGAGCTCACCGAGGCGGAAATGGCTTTCTTCACCGGCACCGGCGCCTCTTCCTCAGCACCTCCTGCAGCTCACGGCGACTCCGGCGAGGAGAGCGACTACGAGGAGGAGAGCGGCGACGATGACAGCAACGACAACGAGGACGACACCGAGTATACTAGGTCTTAGTGTCCACTTTTCTCCTTTTTGGTGCCTTGATGCCAAATGGGGAGAAGTATTAGTCTCTAGTGTTTTTTTCTTGGACATGGACATGTATCTAGTCATATTTTCTATCATCGTGTGTCTTGTACTTATTTGTTACTCGCTTATGACTGTTAATGCTTAATGATGTTTATTGATGCCTTATGATGATCATTATGATGCTTCATTGATCTCGTGTGCATTTCTTCATTTGTATCACGTTGTTGCACACACACGAGCATATAGGCACCCCATGACGATTGAGCGTGTATATGAGTTGTTTTTATTGTTATTCCAAAAGCTCATATACACTTGAGACTCAAAACTTCTATCAAATCTTATTTTTGCCGAAGACTTTAGTTGGTTGTCATCAATCACCAAAAAGGGGGAGATTGTAAGTGCATCTAGGTCCCTTGTGGGTTTTGGTGGATTGATGATGAACCATTAAAGTGCTGATGAACTTGGTTGAGCATGAGCGCAGATCCGAACTACAGAATGGATCTTTGAAGAAAGACAGCAAAAGGAGAAAAGTTGTGGCAAAGAAGAATAGAAATAGGGTTTTCTATTTTCTCCTTGAGTCGTAGGAAAAACCGTACTATTAAGAGGGACACGACGCGTAGACATTTAGTGAGTCATTCGGGTGCTCAACCCCTTAGTAGAAGATTTTAGTAGAGCCCTTGTGGCTTGGGCGGACTTGTCTGACTTGTGGTGTCAGACATGTCCGAATTCCCTCTGTTGGAAGTCGGACATGTCCGAAACTGTGAGTCAGACATGTCCGAATTGGCACTGGAAGGGTTCCAGTGAGAGTTCCAGTGAAGTTTCGGACTTGTCCGAACCTGGGGGTCGGACATGTCCGAGATGGATCTGTTCCCAGGGACTAAGGAAAATTTTCTAAGTCCCAGAGAGTCATACTTGTCCGAGTTCTATCTGAAGAATTTCAGACATGTCCGAGATTGTATATCAGACATGTCTGAAGTGGTTTTGGTCAAACAAGTCTGAAGTGAAAGGCCCGACCTTTGAGGTCAGACATGTCCGACTTTGTGTCAGACATGTCCGACGTGGGCTGTGTCAAACGACTCTAATGACTTTTTGGAGTATAAATAGTGGATGGTTTCGACCCACCAACTATGCCTAACACCCCTGAACAGTTCTGAATGCCCATTTGAACTCAAGAACCTCTCTCCACTTGTTCTTCACCTCTAGAGCCCAAATTCGAGTTTTTTGGGAGAGTGAAGAGTGCTTTGTGATAATCGGGAGAAACGGTTTGTTGAGGGGTTGAGCAACGTGTGATTCGCTAAGTTTCTTCGTGATTGCGTGTTTGTTGCTCTTGGGGTTCTCCCCTAGATGGTTAGGCGTCGCCCCGCGATTTATTTGTGATCTCTTGTAATCGAGGAGTTTGTAACAATCTTTGTGATAGTGGAAGATCGAGAGTTGGCCCTTGTGGAAACTCGTGAGGGAAAGGCTAGAGAAGGCCTGGTCCCTTGTGGACTCCTCAACGGGGATGTAGGATCCTTTGTGGTTCTGAACCTCGGGATAAAATCGTTTGTCTCTTGTTGTTATTTCGTTCTCGCAAGTTTTGATTCTAGTGTTTTTCCGCGTGCTATCTCTCCCTCAACTTTCTTTCTACTCCATACTTCTTGTAGAACTGCTAGGGATCGATATCTCTCAATAGATCGCTTAAAAATTGGATTTTTGATCTGATCGTGTAGATAATCTCGGACTTATCCGACCCAGGTCAGACTTGTCCGACTTAGGTCAGACAAGTCCGACTAGAAGTCAGACAAGTCCGACTTCACTGTTTTCATAACTCTGAATTAAGTTTAAATTATCGATTATCGCCTATTCACCCCCCTCTAGGCCGCCTTTCATCCTCTCCGACCTCACCCTCACAGTCGTCATCCTCACCGCCCTCACACTCGCTGTACTCGCTTCTGCCGTGGTCTCTCTCGGCGCTGTCGCCATCGAGCGCCGTCCTTACCCTCTCCGTCCTCAACCTCGACAAACATGTTATTAGGTTGTCTATGCACTGGATATGGATATGGAGTGGATGCATATGCTCCATTATATCTGAAAACAAAGGCAGCTAATGACATGTTTGTCGTACTTTTAGATGTTTGGCTCGACAATCCTGAGGTATGGAAATAAAGGCAGTTAATGATTGTGAGGACCAACGTCTAAACAAACCAGAAATTATATTGGGTGGTGTTGTGCGATGCGACATCCAATAGCACAACACTGAACAAAAAACTCATAACATAAGTGAGCATCTTATATTATTCTCAGAGTTTTATACAAAAGAGGTTACATCAGCGGAAGTCTTCATAACACTATCTCAAATCTACACTAGAGTAGTAGCGGTCGTATCCAACCTGTGGATACTCCACTCTAGCATCATAGAAGACAACAGTGGCATCCAGAGCTTCCATATGGCTATATACCCTGAAGAGGGCAAAGCTTAGAAACCCTTCATAGCTATATACTTGCAAAACTCGTATAAATGCAATCATGGGCACAAGCTCAGCAAGACTTAACCGTCTCACTTAAGAACATGAAACTCTACATCCTAGGAACGTAATACTCAAAATTAAACTGCAGTAAGTAAATGTTCACTATTAGTAGATCCTTGCATTAGTTTTATAATAGCAGGTGAAGTTGCTTAGATTTATAACTTAAGTTCTCCTATGAACTACTTGAACCAAGTTGCTTAACCATTCAACAGGTCCCATCCAGTTCTAGTTGTTACTACACAAATCAGCGAACAGGTATGCTCGCTTCCGCGAGAGACAGTGATCTGAATCAAGACACACTCAGCTTGCACATCATGTACACCCATCTAAAAGAGTTCTACAGCCTCTTGCAATAACTTTGTACACAATAACCTTTCACAAGACACCCAAGCATTGAACCAGTCCCACCGTCCCGCTAGTAAGCCTCACATGATGATCTATGCTGCAGTGATCTCTACCCTCTTGTTGATGTGCATGGTGTGTATACGGCGGGCTATGCCTCAATACCCAGGTTAACATGTTACAACAGTTTCCTGGGTCCCATATAGCTAGTATGCATATGATACATATTCAAAGTTGTCTAGTAGGGCCGCACACGGTATGATCCTTAATCGACACAGCCAGGAACTATGCCTACAGAACCACGTTCTTGAGCGTCCTAATCTTCCCACCCGGTCTTAGATTAACTATTCCATCTCATTCCTTTCCTTATATTTCTTCCGTACATATTCCTCCACTTTAATATTGTAGCTGAAATCATATAAAGTCCTATTCTAACCAGACTCTAGGGATTTAGGGGTCATCCATGTGGAGTATCATACATCCCTATACTTAATGAAACAATCCATACTAACCATGCTATATATTTGTCGAAATGTTAATGTATCACTTCCCCCCGGATCTGCTAAGGAGCAACCTGCAGAGGTTCTTTGTTCGGCGGGGCTTAGGCCCCAATCAAGTGTACACATGTATGAGAGTGTATGAGACGGTAGTTTTTATGTGGTTCGGGCCGCAAGGAGCATAACACGCTATTCCATGGTGGATTGTGTTGCTAGTAAGTGTGTATGCGTGTGTGCGTATTGGGGATTCAATGTTGGGTCCTTTGTAACGGTGGCGGTCTGATCCTTTTATAGACAAGGACGGACGCATTACAAGTGGGGTCCTGGGCCCGACAGGTGGTCCCGGGCGATCTTATCCTAAAGATCTAAGGCTTCTCGCATAATCTTGCTCTAACCATGGCCTTGAAGACTCACCATCTTGCCGCCTGAGTCGTCAGTAGCCCATGCGCTGTTGCTGACAATGGCAGGGGATGTCCCATCCAACTATCTCTGTTGCTGTAAGTTACCCACTTGGCGGAGTGGGATAGGCCTGCGACATCTTCACTGCGATGCGATTGGTCGTAGCAATACCTAACATTAGGTGTGCGCCTCTCCATGCGTCTGGGGAAGCCGCATATCTTCAATCCTTGATAGGGACAAGGCGCACCACCCTCTTAACTCTCGCAATCCCCCATCTGGGGCAAGTGGCTGGATTACGTGACAACTCGGGTGCTCATCCCTACAGAGGAGGTCAGGTCCCGTCTTGCAGACCACGTGGTAGCTCGGGAGCTCACCTCTGCGGAGGAGGTTGGGTCCTATCGTGCGGAACACGTGGCAGCTCGGGAGCACACCTCTGCGGAGGAGGTTGGGTCCCATCTTGCGGGACACGTGGCATCGCTGGAGCCCACTTATACGGGAGGTGGCCTGTCTGATGTCTCGGACCACGTGGAAGATCTGGAGTCCTGTTTCACGGGGCAGTGGGATCCTTCCCGGATGGACACGTGGCTGCTTGGGAGCTCATCTTCGAGGGGGAGATGAACTCTTCTTTGAGGTCTCTTGCAGGTACCCCGAACCCCATATCTGAGGGTGATGGGTCCGGGTCTTCTGAACACGTGGCGCCCTCGGACTCTGCCTCTGCGGAAGGTGAGGTACCTAGGTAGCTCTAGCTTGTGCGCGAGGGTACCCGGTATGTTGGGTACTGAGAGTGGCCCCTGGGTCGACCTTGGGGGGAGGCAGCGAGCCCGAGGGTGGAGTCCTATCCTACTTTCCTGTATGGCCTTTTAATTTTGTCTTGATCAGCCGAAGCGGTGCGCGCCTCTGCTGTTGTGGCCACGCGTCCCTCTCTGGTTGAGGGCTCGTGGTGACGGGATCATTGCTTGATGCAGTTTCTTTACTATGGCAGTTCCCAATGTAGCTGCTGCACTTCTCCTCCTTCTACTCCTGCCTTTATGGGAACCGCTGGGTTGCCTTCCCGGGTTGATGCCCCTTCAGGCCGATCTCTCTCACAGGGGGCCTGGGCTCCACCGTCAAGGAAGCTATGGGTTGAGCAGTGGGTTTCGACCCCAAGCAATCTGCTCGGTGCGCTCGAACACCTAACGGGGAGTTAAAAGGAAACCTTTAGGAGCAAAGGTGGTTCTTCCTTACGCACTCCCCAACGTCCAAGCCTTCGTCTTCCTCCTTGTGCACCCACTATCTTCCTACCTTCGTGATTCTTGACTCCTGCCCCAATGGATTCAACCTTACCTCCTTCTCGCATAGTTCATGTAGCGCCCGTGAGGTGCTTATTCGGCTAGGGGGACGAGGAGCGGTGGGATCTGATCCGCCTGTACACCCTGCCTATGAAGTTGGGGGAGAAGGATATCGTCTTTTTCCAGGGTTATGCGTACTCCAGGTTCGTCCCCCCTGTTTCCTCCTTCCTGGTGACACTTCTGGAGGTCCTCGCGCTCTAGCTTCACAAATTGTCGTCGAACTCTCTGGTGGTGGCGACGATGTTCTCGCACTTCTGTGAGATGTTTGTCGAAGTGTTCCCGTCCGTGCTGGTGTTCCGGCAGTTCTTCGTGCGGAGGCAGACCGGGAAGAAGAACAAAGCCAACTTCCTCGGTAGCTACTGCTTCCAGCATTGAGCCAACAACACCTTCAAGTACATCACCTCGCTCTCCTTAGCGAAGTGGGACGATCGGAGGAGGGAGTGGGTGATCGTACAGGTCGATGCCCACAATCGTATGGTTATGCCCACCAGATGGGCAATACTTAGGAAGGAGACCTTGGAGGAGTGGCCGGAGTTGGAGCAGGCCTACACCCCGGTGATGGAGAGGATCCAATTCTTGGCAGATCATGGCCTGTCGGAGTTGACAGTGATGGCGGACTTCGTTTGTCGACGCCTAGGTCACCTTTAACACCTTTGCCGTCCTACATGGCTTTACTTCGGGCCAAAGGACACCACCCGGCTGGTGCGGGGTCACAAACACAGAGATGACCCTGCAAGAGGTGCTCGATGCAATATCCAAGGCGTGCAACGACCTGCTGTTGCATGATGTCTTCAACTTTCCGCGGTCTTTCCCACTGCTTTGCATGGATTGGGACCTACAAACGAAGATTCTGAAGGAGATGCCCAACCTAGACACGCTCGGTCTAGTGCCACGACACGTAGGTGACGAGAGCCGTGAGCCTGCCATCATTGACCCTCGACAGGAGTTCGCACCTGCTCCAGGCTCCGAAGCTTCAAGGGCGGAGGACGCACCCTCCGTCGGAGGGAAGGGCAAGGCGCCGGTCCCCGACATAGGCAAGGGAAAGGCTCTAATTCCATACACGGGGAAGGGGAAGTCACCGGTGGTTGAGGTAACGAAGGAGAAACACCCTCGATCACCCCCGAAGGCGCCGCTGTAGGTGGCCTTCGCTCCAAGTCAACGTCCACTGGCGCGCCGCTCCTCGGCATTGGGTGTCGGTGACTCTTCGGGTGGAGGCTCAGTCCGTCAAGCGCTGGTTCCACCGACGTCTGTGGTCGGCGCATCATTCAGCATCCCCACTGTCGGCGCAGTCCAAGGTGCCGCAGGGCACTCTGGGAGTGTTATGCCTACGAAGCCTCAGGCCAAGAGGCCTCAGGTCGACGTCGGCGACAACTCGAGAGGAGGCTCCGGGAGTGGCTCTGTTGGAGCCGGTGGAGGTATGCTGATGCAGGGTGGTGGGTCACTGGTGGATTCGGTGGAGGCCCGACTGGGGCGACCTCGCCTGCCACGCTGTCGTCAGGGCTTGCGACTTCAAGGCCGTCAAAGGTTGAGGCTCACTGGAGCTTCCGGGGACGCTGATAAGGCATTCTTACGAACACTTGCTTTGTTATCTCTCCTACCTTTGTCAGTTTATGAGGCCTTGATTTTTATTTGCAGGGCCACGTCAGCTGTTGTGACACCCTTGCCGCTGGTGGTAGTGCCCCAGAGCGCTTCGAAGTTGGCCCAGAAGGCTACGGTGTTCCAGCGGAGCAAACAGCCAAGTCGGCTAAGGAGAGCACTACTCCGACGTCCATACTCCACGGAGGAAGTGAAGCTTCTTCGGCTACGTCTCCGGCTGTCGTGCCAGAGGCACCTTCGGCCGTCGCGCCAGAGGTAATGTTAGAGCCAGTTCAGGCACTGATGGCTTGGACTCCACTCCTGCTGATCTGGCGGGCGTTTTCTTTGGTGATGGTGACGCTGCCGCTCTGGGATGCACCGCCACTCCAACTCGGTCTCTGGGGATAAGGTCTCCGGTATTGGTGGCATGGTCTTCACCACTTTGTGAGGAAGAGGTCCCCGAGATGGTCGTCGGGCGACCTCCGATAACTTCAGCGCAACTAGAGTGCCTCTCCAACATCATGGACTCGACGCATTCCAACATCCTCCTAGTGCAATCCAACCATAACCGGGCGCAGGGGCTCTTGACGCGGAATGGGAGAAGCTGCATGCGGAGGGCGAGCGCCTCCACGGCTGGGATGACCTTCTGAGGTCTAGGATTGCCGAGGTGAAGGTAAAGTACCAGAAGGAGAGCAAGAAGCTGGAGCTGAGGCACCACTTGGTGAAGGCCCTGGACGCAATGTCCCAGAAGATCCTGGCCGACGCCAAGGTGGCCAATGACACGGCCGACGCCTTCCTGCGCGATCTTAAGGAGGATGGAGAGGCCCTGAATCACCGCGAAGCTGCTGTTACAGAGCAGGAGGCCGTTGTCGCCGAGCAAGAGGCTGAGGCAGATCAGGACAGGCTGCAGTCCCGCCTTGAAGATCTTGAGTTCCGGGAGAGGGACTTTGTCGGTACCCTGCGTACCGGATACCCCTTGGAGCTGCAAAGAGTGCAAAGGAACTCCACCTACCTGAGTTGAAGACCTCCGAAGGCCCCACGTGTTGCTCGTAACTGGACCTGCCTCCCTCATATGGTTAGTCCCAGTGCCGCCACATGTATCATAAAACCGGAGCTACAATCCCTACATGGGAATGCTCCGGACTGGATACCTGTGTGGCACCCCCGAACCTAAGCCCCGACAGAGGGAAGCTCCGGTACCGACACGTGTACCACGACACCAGATCTACTCGTCCAATACGGTAAGCTCTGAAGCTGCCACGCGTCCAACCACCGTACCTTCAACCTCAACAGGCAGATTGGTGGACCTCCAACGGCTCGGACCTTCAAGGGACATTAAAGGCTTCAAGACCTGATTATGTGTCATTAATGCCACCTTAATGACACACGATCGGAGGACCCTTAATACTAGTAACACCACCATTAAGTTGCATTACCACACTATTAAGGAGAATTAAGTACATTAAACTGTGTATTAGGCATCAATAACCGCCAGGGCCACATGTCGGGCGAGGCTAATGATGTAACGGCCAGCTCTTGTACTATAAAAGGACTGGACGAGTGATACACACGAGGCGGGTCAGAGACTCTTCCAGACGGGCTAGAGGCTCTAGAGGCAGACACACGCGCTCAGGGGACTTTTTTGGCCTCTCTCGGGCTCACGCTCTCATGCACTCAATACAACAATAACAACACACCCGTGGAGTAGGGTATTACGCTCAGGCGGCCCGAACCACGTAAATCCTCATGTCAAGCCATCATCTTGTTCTGAATCTCCGCACGCCCCAACCGAACTAAGAAACTCCGTGGGCTTCCAACGGTAGTACCGGGAGAATTGCTGGAACCAGACTCCGACATTTCGCGTGCCAGGTAGGGGTGCTTGAGATTAAAGATGGTGAATTCTGCTGCTGGATCATCCAACGGTAACCACGCTGAGCAACCTGCTGGAGGCAATCCCTCCAACATGCAGCAGCCAGCAGGTGCTGTAGCCCCAGCACGAGTCATACCACCGCCGCCACCGTCCGCTCCGGTGAATCAACCCGGACATCGAGATGGGGCGTCTGCGTCGATCACTGCATCGGCGAACAACAACCCCGAACACACGCTTATTGCTGTGCGTGCTCTTCTCTAACGTCCACCGCCTCCAGGAGCACCCCAAGGTGCGATGGAGTAGTGGAGAGCTGATGTGGATCATCTGGTCGCAGCAGCAGCCGATGGCATCAGCAATCAAGGTCCTCCCCCCTCAGGGCGGGCCCCAGCGCAGCGTCAAACCTTGTTGCGTAGACTCAGTCCGCAAGCTTCGCAGCACAGGAGGCATGCTGCATCTCAACAGGCGACGTCGCTGCCCTCCGGGGCGCGATGTACTCACACGGTAACAAGGCTTTCAACTCACGACCTCTGGGTGGGGCTCGATTGTCGTTACTGGCAACAGGATGGCCGCATCCACACCGAGCATGCTCGCGAGAGGCGAGAGGCTCGTGACAGTACTGCTCCTGAGGGAATAGGAGGAGGCTGTTCTGCCTTGGCCATGCACCTACGCATGGTCAGATGGCCGTAGAAGTTCCGACCTCAGTTGGTGGAGAAATTTGACGGGACTGTCATTCTCGTCGAATTTCTTCAAATCTACTCCACCGCTATCCTTGCGGCTGGGGACAATGAGGCCGTGATGGCCAATTATTTTCTTGTGGCTTTGACTGGGACCGCCAGGTCTTGGTTCATGAGCCTACCGCCTGACTCCATCAATAGTTGGGCGGAGTTGTGCCAACAGTTCATCACCACTTTTGGGAGTTCATACACCCGACCAGGCACGAAACTAGATCTTTTTGCTGTCAAGCAAAAATGGGGAGAGTCCTTGTGATCCTTCATCCAGAGGTTCTCCCAAGTATGAAATACCATTCCTTCTATCTCAAGTTCTTCTGTTATTGTAGCATTCAGGCAGGGCATTCGAGATAAGAAAATACTGGAGAAGCTGGCGACCAAGGAAGTCACCAACGTCACAAAACTCTTCAGCTTGGCAGACAAGTGCGCCAAGGCTGCAGAGGGACGTGAAATGTACTCCCAACCACCTTCGGAGGTCAACAAAAAATCCTCCAAGGGTGCAGCCACTACCTCCGGGAGTGGCAAGAAGAAGAAAAAATCCAACGGCAAGAAGAAGCCATCGGCCGGCACACCTACTGCCGCTATTGCTACAGCTCCGAGTGGGCGGGGGCCACGCCCCGATAAATGACCTCGACCGTCGTCTGAAGATGGTGGAAGCTCAAAGATGTAGTGTCCCATACACAAGAGAGACAGTCACAATTTGGAAGACTGCTGAGAGGTCCGGAACCTTGCCGAGAGCTACAACCAGCACCGGGAAGAAGCTCCTTTCCGTCAAAGGGAAGGAAAACAAAAAGTCGACGAAGCTCCGGCTGAAGAGGAGTTAGGCTTTCAGGACCCCAAAAGGGTCTTGAAGGCTATTTACGCCTCCGTTGATGATGACTCCGATGTCTCTGACAACGAGCGTCGGAAGACCATGAACACCATCTTTGGTGGTTCGTGGGACATCACTTCTCGCCGTGTCCTCAAGACAATGTGGCGGGACATGGCCTCTGTAGCTCCCACCGCCAGGGTGGAACCTCATCGGAAGTGGATGGATACTGCCATCACCTTCGATGCTTCGGACTGCCCTTGAAACATGATCGGAGCTGGTCAACTTCCGCTGATGGTATCTGCGACCATCAATAATGTCCAGCTCCACCATGTAATGGTGGACGGAGGTTCGGGGCTGAACCTCATAAGCTTCGAAGCCTTCGTCAAGCTTCAGCTCCGACCTTCGGATCTTTGCCCCTCCCGACCTTTCTCAGGAGTAGGTCCGGGGGCCATAACCCCGCTCGGTGCCATTACTCTTCCGATGACCTTCAGAACTTGGGAGAATTACAGGACTGCGAAGTTGGTCTTCGATGTGGCACAGATCAACTTGCCATTCAATGCCATCTTGGGTAGGCCAACTTTATACAAATTCATGGCTGTCGCTCATTATGGTTACTTGGTGTTGAAGATGCCAACACCCTCAGGCGTTCTCCGGATCCGCGGAGATCGCCCCGCCGGAGTTACGGCTCTGGAAGAACTCCACGCGCTTGCTACAGCGCAGGAGGAAGAATCTCGAAAGGAGCAAGCTCTGAAGCCCCCGAGCATTCGTCATCGAGGCTCAACCTCCGCACCCCGTGTGCAACCAAGCGGTGACACTAACATTCCCGTCAAAGTCGTCCAAATTTGTTCCAACGCGGCTCAGACCACTCTTATATCGGGAGGTCTGAACGACAAATAGGAACTCACGCTCATCACTTTCCTCCGGGCTAATGTCGACGTGTTTGCCTGGCAACCGTCACAAATGCCTGGGATCCCTAGGGAAGTGATTGAGCACAATCTGAATATTTATCCTGGCGCTCGGCCTGTACATCAGAAGCCTCGGAAGCAATCAGTAGAGCGACAAAACTTCATACATCAAGAAGTGAAGAAGTTGCTCGAAGCTGGATTCATCCGGGAAGTGTTCCACCCAAAATGGCTGGCAAATCCAGTCGTTGTACCTAATGCCGGCGGGAAGCTTCGGATGTGTATCGACTACACAACACTGAATAAGGCATGCCCAAAGGATTCATTTCCACTACCTAGAATAGATCAGATAGTGGATTCCACCTCCGGGTGTGAATTACTATGTTTCCTAGATGCATATTCTGGGTATCATCAAATCAGAATGTCTAGGGAAGATGAAGAGCATACTGCCTTCATCACAGTAGATGGATTATACTGTTACACTTCCATGCCATTTGGTCTCAAAAACGCTGCTTCAACGTTTGTGTGAGCTATGTACAAAACTTTTGGAGAGCTCATCATAGATGTAGTGGAAGTGTACGTCGATGACATCGTCGTCAAGATCAAGAACAAGGAGTCATTTCTTGACACCTTACAAGCTGTCTTCGACAAGTACGTCTTTGGGGTTAGCTCCGGAAAGCTTCTTGGATTCTTGGTGAACCACCGAGGAATAGAGGTGAATCCAGCGAAGATTAAAGCTATTGAAGACATGCGACCGCTAGCTCGCATCAAGGATGTCCAGAAGTTGTCTGGGTGTCTAGCTGCCCTCAGCCAGTTCATCTCAAGACTGGCGGAACGAGCGCTACCCTTCTTCAAACTCTTGAGGAAGTCCGGACCATTCTAATGGTCTGAAGAAGCAGAAAAGGCATTCCAAGAGCTGAAGCATCTCCTCACCACTCTACCAACTTTGGTAGCTCCGAATCCTGGTGAGCCACTTCTGCTTTACATTTCAGCAACCGACGAAATTGTCAGCATGGTCCTGGTTGCGGAAAGACCAGAACCATCCCCAGTTCAGGAATCCAGACCTCCCCGGGAAGGTCCGGAGCTACCTAAAGGCGAGTCTGGGTCCCAACCCCCAGACCCAGATCCTCGAGGCAAGACGCCAGAGAATCAACCTCCTTCAAATGAAGGAGTTACTGTTGCTGAACAAGAAGATCTGGATCCTTCTGGGAGGGTCCGAGTCACTTCAGAAGAAGCTTCGGGTTCTTCTAGCAAGAACTAGAAGGTCCCCGAAAAAGGTTTGGACCCCTCTGGGAGGGTCCGGGTTGACGAGGAGGAAGTTCCGGGCCCCTCCGGGAAGGTCAAGATAGTCCAGCGCCCAGTATACTTCATCAGTGAAGTACTCCATGACGCCAAAAATCGGTACCTAGAGGTGCATAAGCTGCTTTACGTAGTTCTTATCGCCTCTAGGAAGCTTCGCCACTACTTCCAAGCTCACAAGATTTCTGTGGTAACCTCTTATCCACTGTGTGCAATCTTGCATAACCCCAACTCTACTGGGAACATTGCAAAGTGGGCAGCGGAATTGGCTGAGTTTGATCTTGAATTCATCCGAAGACAAGCAATCAAGAGTCAAGCATTGGCAGACTTTATGGCGGAATGGACCCCCTCTCCATCAAATCCTGGGGGCCCTAGTGAGTAGAAGCCAGAACCAAAGATTCTGGTCTTCACTGAGCCTCACAGGACTCTCTACTTCGACGGCTCCATGCAGAAGCAGGGGGCCGAAGATGGAATCCTTCTCCTTGCTCTGACCGGGGAGAAGGTCAAATACATGGTTCACCTTGACTTCAAGGCAACCAACAACATGGCGGAGTATGAAGCACTAATCTATGGGCTCAAGGTGGCACTATCATATGGTGTCAAATAGCTATTGGTAAAGGGTGATTCACATCTCATTATAAAACAAGTCAAAGGTGAATGCTGCTGCAACAACCCCCAACTAGCTGCATATCTTCTTAAAGTCCAGAAGCTTCAAAAGGATTTTGAAGTCCTGGATCTTTGCCATGTCTAGCGTCTCAACAACGCTGAAGCTGACAAACTCTCAACGAAAGCTTCAACCGAAGCTCTGGCTCCCGACGGAAACTTCGTCCGGAGATTGTCAAGACCAATAGCTCAGCCTACTGAACTGAGCGAAGGGGGCGAGACCAACACCTCGAAGCTGGCGGTCCCGATGGCCCTGTTACCATGGCATCCATCAAGGGTCGTAGGTGCTGCAGGAAGCTCCGAGCAACCCAGCACGCAAGACTCAGAAGCTCAAGCTAGCTCCGATGCATGGATCTCGGAGATCCGGAGCTACTTGAAAGACAATATACTTCCTGAAGACAATGTATCTGCTGACCGGATAGTCAGATTGGCTAAAAGATACACACTGGTGGAAGGGGATCTCTACCGGCGTGGTGCCAACGGCGTCCTAATGTGGTGCATTACAAGGGAAGAAGGCCACGAGCTCCTCGCAGAAATCCATGGAGGCGAGTGTGGGAACCACGCGTATTCCTGCACATTGGTCTGTAAAGCTTTCCGACATGGTTTTTACTGGCCTACAGCACTCCAGGATGCAACTGGGCTAGTGAAAAAATGTGAAGCATGCCAGTTTCATGTGAAGCAAATTCACACACCAGCTCAACCTCTACAAATGATACCTCCGACATGGACATTCGCTGTGTGGGGTATGGATATTTTGGGACCTTTCCTAAGAGCCATCGACAAGTTCACCATGTGGCTGGAAGCAACTCCAGTTGTGACAATAAACAAGCAATCAACTATCAAGTTCTTGCAGTCCATAGTAAGAAGATTTGGAGTCCCAAACAAGATCGTAACAGATAACGGGGCCCAATTCACAAGTTCTGCATTCCAAGGATATTTCGAAGACCTCGGCATTCAAGTCAGCTACGCTTCCGTAGCTCACCCGACAAGCAATGGCCAAGCTGATAGAGCAAATGCAGAAATCCTAAAGGGACCCAAGACGTGCACATATGAGCGCTTGAAAAAACATGGAGCCAACTGGATCGAGGAGCTTCCGCCCACCTTGTGCGCAAATAGGACAACTCCAAACCGTTCAACTGGAGAGACACCCTTCTTCCTGGTGTACAGAGCTGAAGCAGTCCTTCCTTCGGAAATCACCTTGGGGTCACTCCGGGTCCGGACCTTCGACGCAACCACGCTGGACCAGCTCCGGCGTGAAGACCTTGACTTCGTTGAAGAGGGAAGGTGCCGAGCAGCTGTTCGAAATGCACGATACCGCCAAGTGCTCCGGTGTTATCACCAAAGGAATGTGCATAGCCGACAGCTCGAGGAAGGTGATCTGGTGCTACGGAGAATACAAACTCAAGAAAGGTTAATCAAACTTTCCCCAGCTGGGAAGGACCCTTTCGAGTGATCAAAGTATCCCGTCCCGGATGCGTTCGCTTGGCAACCGAGGATGGGACACCGTTCCCTAATCTTTGGAACATTGAGCACCTCTGTAAGTTTTACACTTAATATCACGGAGGTGAGTCTGTAATTACATATGATGTATGTTATAGTGTCATTGTACAGAAACGGGTAGCTTCTCCGGGAGGCAGCCGGACCTTTCCAGGAAGGTCCGCAAAGTTCAAGCAACACTTGACACAGTCTCAGAAGTAAAAGTGTAGCTAGATACCCTGGGTCGAACAAGAAAGGTAACACACTTAGCTTGGTTCTGTGTCCTAAGAGTGTACTTGTCTCCCCTGTACCCTGGACCTATAATGAAAGACATCGATATGTGAAAACAGACTCCACGTGCATTTATTTTGTATAGGCTCATTCTTTTTTTATTTTTCTCCTTCTTGTCTATAACAAAGTTGTGCAATTCTTAAGAAGCTTTAGCTCGAACAATTCATATATAATTCAAGTTGCATTGTTATTTATTTTGGGTCCTAACATTATTGAATGGACTACTCACCTGAACGCCAAGCCAATCAAGGTCCGGAGTGTGCTATCGACTTAGCCTGGTCCTGCACCCTAAGTATGCCACTCTACCTACACCCCGGCAGGCCTAAGTAAGGTGAGTCCAGAAAACGATTGGACTTGGAGAAAAAACAAACACGCTTGATTGTATATAGAATTGCCGTCGACCTAAAATTTCATATGGAAATAGTAACTCGCAAATGAGTTATAGATAAGAAATGGATTTTACTGTTTTTCTTGACTTCAGTGTGCAGGAAAAATGAAAATCCCACGATGATGGTGGACAATGCCGGAGCTATCAAAGCTTTGACATGCCCCAAGGGGGCCCACCATTGATGTTTTGAACATTGATAGTGGGCGTCGCCGGAGCTATCAAGTTCCGACAAACCCAGGGGGCCAGCCGTCAATGTGAAAAAATAAAAGGAGTCGAAGAAAAGATGGTAGAAGGACACCCCAATGGGGTCTACTGTCGACGCTCCATGTGTTGACAGTGGTTGCTGCCGGAGCTACTAAGCTCTGACAACCCCCGAGGGCCGGTCGTCAACACTCTACGTGTTGATGGTGGTCGCTACCAGAGCTACTAAGCTCCGACAACCCGACCCCTGCTGTCGATGCAACAAAACTTTGGACCTATACTCTGCAAGTTCGAAGCACTCAAGTCTTCAACAAAATGCTACATCCTTTTGGTACATGTTCACAATCAAATTGTGTACATCTACCAGGGGGCCAAGTAAGACAAAGGTTGAAGACAAAAAATGAAATTCATAAATTTCTTTGGATTTCATTCATTTAAAGACAAGAGATTACAAAATTGGAGAAAAAATAGAAGATACAAGTGGGAGCTAAAAGGAGAAAGTCCTAAGTTCTATGGAAGAACGAGGTGACCTTCTGGGCAACCTCCGACATGCTGGTCTTGGCGGCGTTTCCCTCTCCGTCGATGGGACCTTCAAGCACCGGGTTTAGTGGGAAATGAGGGTCTTGGCTTGTGTAGCACGTCAGCATGTATTCTGCACGTTCCGCGCAAGGGATTTTCCTTCAGTTTCCAACTGATCCGCGATGACATCGCCCATCGCGCTGAGTTTGTTGCCAACCGAGCTCAGCGCCCCCAACGCATGGTCTAGCTCCAGCTCTGGATTGCCCGGACGCACGGGGCTAAAGCCCAGCGGCGCCAACGCAACATCGGCTTTACCCACGAAGTCCCACACTTGTTGAGACTCTGAAACCCTTGAGCCTCAAATCTCCTCCAAGTACGTCTTGGCTGCCGCAAGCTCCGAACCCTCCCGGGCAAGGCGCTCGACCTCCTTGGCGTGCTGCTGGATCCTCTCAGCAACTTGCTTTTCAAGGTCACCAAGCTCGTTCTCCTGGACGTGGATCCGGTTCCGGTGGTCAACCAGGTCTTTCTCCCGGCCTCGCACCTTCTTCTCCCTGGCAGCGACTTCGGCCTCCCTTTTAGTAAGGTCCTGTCCCCGCTACTAGGCCTTCTCCTCCTCGCTCTTACAGAGCTCCTCCAACTTTTTGGTTCACTCTGCAAGGCTCTCGTTGTAAAATCCCGCATTTGAGTAAAGCCAGAACACGAAAATGCGAACTTAAAAATTTTTGAAAGTGGACTTGGAAATCCAAACTCACACGAACCATATGAGTTAACCCATGTTCACTAAAAACAGGAACTTGTTAAAATGTTACCTATAGAACATGGTTGATAATGTATTTGGAACTTAAGGTGTAGAATCCTTAATTTCCAAGTATTCACATTTTCAATGAAAAATTAAAGGAGAAAAGAAAACAAAATGGAGAGAAAGAAAAAGGAATTATTCCAACCCTAAAATGGGACATCCAAAAATATTCAAATCTCAGGCCGTAAATTTTTCAATGACCTAATATTCCAAATAGACTCTCGGTGAAGTTTCAAAATTTTTGAAGCACGTTTCCCATTTTGTGGACACGTACTGAGAGTTTAATCAACGTCGACTTCAAATTTAAACTTTGTGCTCAACCTTGTCCAAATCAACTCCAAATTTTTCCTGAGGTCCCTTATGGTTCAAAAGGGTAACTTCAAAGTTTCAGGATTTTTGAACCTAATCTACTATTTATTTCCTTGATTCAAGTATCACCACTTGAATTCAAATTCAACTTGCTCAGTTTTGAAATCTAATTACACCATAAAATTCTCCACATTTTATTTAGTCATTGGGCCAAAGTTGAATATTTTTGAAGCATGTTTGCTAGCTCTATTTGAATTTTTAAAAGAGGAGGGAGAAGAGAGTGGGACCCACATGTCATACTTATCCTCAGTACTAGGAAAAAGTGGCCCCACATGTCAGGTCAGCACTACCCAAAGCGTGACACCGAGACCCCCTGCATGTGCCACCGCGATGACATCGGTCTTCATCTAGCCGCCGACTCCCTCGTCTCACGGCACCTCGCCTCCCTCCACGGCCGCCTCGGTTCTGAGCTCGCTCCCCGCCGGTCGCCTCCGGTGCCGTCCCGGCGCCACACGACCCGCGCGATGCCCGACCACCGCGCCCGTACCTCCCCGTCATCCCGCGCCCCACTGGCCGCCCCCACACCGCTCCTCCGACACGCGCCCTCCTCGCCTGGCCGCGTCCCTCCAACCCTAGCGCGGCCGCCATGGAGTTCCCCGCTGTCCACCAAGCCAGCTCCTCCCTGCAGCAACCCAGCTTGCCCCACCCTTGCTCAGTCCAGCAGTCGCTGTCGACTCTCCACTGCTCGCCGAGCCGTGCGCCTCCACGTTCGCGCCATTTACTGATGATGCTCGTTCCGCTCGCTGTGTTCTGGCCCTCACCACTGTCCAGTACTCCCTAACCAGCGCCAACACCCAACCTCACCACTGCTCCGTCACTGGCAAGTCCATGTGGGCGCTCGTATTGCTTCGACGGCTGCTCCGGCCAATGCCGTCACCTTGATCGTGTTGTCGCGACGTTCCGTGTCGTGGCTATGTCCTGGAAGCAAGGCGTGTAATGGGTGTGATGGATGAAACGCAGGAACACGTCATTGATACAACCGCGTCGACAACTGGTCCAAGGTTAGCTCTTATTTTGCAAGAGTGATTGGATCAGTGACTGCAGCTAAGGTGTTCGATGAAATGTTTACGAGGGATGAACCAACTTTGTTGATGTTCAGAGCTGGTCTTGGTGCAGGGGTATGGTGATGTGGCAATCAACAAGGACATGTGCCAAGGTACCCTTGGGATGTTGATGAAGTGATGAAATCAAGTATACACCCAAGATGTTCGACGAAATGCCTATAAGGTGAGCCTTGCCCTGAAATGTCTTCCTTGACGTCATCGAAGTCCGTTCGTGGTGACCGCTAATGGTACTTATGTGTTGTCAAGTCGTACGTCCAGTTTCCGCATTGATATCATCCCTATAGGAGTCCCCTAGTTGACCTTCTTTGGCTTTTGGATCGCGTTGGCTTGTCCGTGCGTGCTCGTGATGCTCCACCATGAGTCGCGTCGACTTCGTTGACACATGACGTTGTCGTGACATTCCGAACCGTCATCGTGCCCTGACATCGAGATGAAGGATGCCTGTAACGTAAATGATGATGGAACACAACCACGACACAACAGTCGACGGTCGTTTAGCCAAATTAGGGTTTAGTCGGGACGAGACTCGTCGAGTGCTGGGTGTAGCCAGGGTGCTCGATGAAATGCCTTCTAGGTCAAACCAAGTGGTTCGGTGATCACCGATGACCTGGGGTAGAGGTATGCAAGAATGTTGGAACCAACAAGGAGAACTAGACCAAGGGGAACCTTGGATAAGAGTTCCTTGGTTGTGTCGAGGATGTTCCTTAACTGATCATAGGATTGGTTAACTTGGTGTACCACTTCATCAACAATAGGTTCGTCGAGTTGCTTATCAACAACCGAGTCGACATCACTAACCTTAAGACTCACAAGGTGGTGTTCGGGATTCCGCTCACCCCATTGACGAGTCCGGGTTGATGTGGACGTCGCTAAGACGATCTTCTCGAGATGGCAAAGCATGGCCGTCACGATAAGGTCTCGCATCGTGTTCGAGTTCCAAGAGTTCACCGAGCTCATCTGGACAATCTTGCAAAGGACACTACAATAGTGTCGTGTAAGCACTTGAACGATGCTCAAGAAGCTTGCCGTAGAAACTACTTTACCAAAAAGTCATTTCAATGTTGTCTCAATACTCATGTCAGGTTAACATGGCTCGTTATGACGTCTTAAGTCCAAATAATGTTGACCTCACTTCACTCCCAAGTGTCGCTAGAGTTTCACCCTGGTTCATCCTTATTAGAACCCTGCGACCACCCTTGTCCCGTAATTAGGTTTACTCCTTAACGAGTTTGTGTAACTTCATTGGTCGACTTCTAAGTCACAACCTCTTGTTGCACAGTTCACTCATGCCTTAATGCTTTCAATGCTCCATCTTGATCGCCTAGTCTTCCTTACATCACACAGTCCAATAATGCTTCTTCACCATTCTACCTTATCACTCTTTGAGCGGCATAGCTCCAAGTGTCGAGTGCTAAATCGCGGTGTGTCATTACATTGCACCTTTCAGTGCTTATCTCGACACTACTATGCCACCTTGAGTCATCATTTGTTTATCCACACAACAGATGCATGTCTGTTCCTCTTAGTCAATCTCGTCGTTCCTAAAGAGTACACAATATTCTTAACTCTAGTGTTTCCTTATATTACTTACTTATATGCATATCATGTCGATAGGAAACGTGATGGTAAGTGATCGACGAGGAGCTTCACTTGGAGGAGAAGGCCAAGGTGTTCCCACTGAAGTTCCATGGCAGGTTCTCCGGAGGAAGACCAAGCCCTAACAATTGACATTGTTATAGAGTCGCAAACAAGGCAAGCCCCGGTTTGCATTTAAGTCATTTATAAAATTTTGCTTTATCACTATGATGAATAGTATTTGAATTGTGCATTAAGTTTAGGGTGATTGATACTCCACTTGCATGGCAAAAATCCTAGGGTTTGGTTGGAACGAGTTACAGTTTGACCTGTAGTCACTGCTTTGCTAATGCATAGGAAATTCGGTAGAAGTCGAGTAGTTGGAATCTACTCGCGAGAGGTGTAGGACATATCTCACATGATTCGTTAGATAGAAAATGGCTTAATATAATGAAATTGAGACCGAGCAGGGAATGGATAGGAAGCGGCGAGAAGTGAGTCTCGGTCGCATAGCCCTGCCTGTGTCGATTAAGGCCCGTCCGTATGTAGCCCCTTCGGACATGCTTGAATTGTACCGACAATATAATGGACATATGGAATCCAATAAACTGACGTAGCTTGGTCACTTGGGTGTCGAGGCATACCGTTCTGTTTTATAGGTGTGGGTTGAGGGCAGCAAGGTGTAAATCCGCTGGTGGGCACGTCAGAGTATGCCCCACGCAGGGACCTCCTACTCGTGACAGATCGACCGGTTCGGCATTTGAGTGTCTTGTGAAAGGTGGCCATATACGCCTAGTACTGAAGTGTTATGTAGGTACAGGTGTGCTCGCTGACACTTCCGAATAACGTATGTGTCGTGTTGTCCGAGTGTGTCCTGATTGCAATCACCGTCCCTCGCGGTAATAGAGTACCACTTGTTCACTAAGCGGTGACGTAGTAAATACTAAAGAAGCCAGAAAATCATATTGTATTGAATTATAATTACTTTGCAACCTTGTATGATTTAGAGATAGTACAATTAAAAGTTTACAATTTCCCCATACTTTAGCTGTAATAGCATTATGTGCTCTGAGCATGTTATATCATCAGTAAAGCGTTTCTTGTTTGATTGTGGAGCCCATGATGTGCCGTGCTTGGAGAATGTCATTTGCTACTTAAAACATGATTATAAGGATCCACTTGTAGGCGAGTCTTTTATGCCATTCCTTACCTATGCTTAGTATTCATCCTGCATATGTCTAGTGAGACGGGTTAGTCTTGCTGAGCCTTATGCTCACGTTTGCGCTTTAACGATTTTTTGCAGGTATTAGTTTTATTTCTGCTGTTCAGGTTGTACATGAGACTCGAGGTGTCGAGATAAATCTCATGTGACCCACGCCGCTGCTGAATGTTCTTCATGTTGCTAGTGAGAAGCATCCTAGGGCATGGATGTATTCTCTCCTGCTTAGTTAGGTGAGATTATGAGTATGTATTTTCCGCTGCATGTGTACTTCTGTTGTACACTCTTTTGTAAACTCTTCTTATGAAATGAAAACTTTATATGTTTTGGTATCCTTTTTTCGTGTGTGCTGTTAGGTGCCGCATCGCACGGCACCACCCAATGAGATCCTCGGATGTGTGGACTCCGGTCCCCACAGACATGGTATCAGAGCTTCATCGGGAATAGCACGCTCGAAAAGAGCCTATTTTCGAAAACTCCGAAGTAGTCGAGTGAGGATTAGCTATATGCCCATTAAGGACTATTACTAGTGTAAGTTATAAAGGTGGTGAACTAACTTGTTATATTATTCTGTAACGATGCTCCGTCTTCAAGGTAAGAGGTAAGGTACGCCGCCGAGAGCGGATCAATCTCGGTAAACTCTGCATACGAGCTATGGTATGTGAAATTTCCGTGGCTTAGCACGAAAAGTTAATATTAGTCTCTGAAACTTTTCATGTTTCTGAGAACATATGACACGCGATACCCCAGCGTGACACAAAATTAGTGGGAGCCCCCGTCGGGTAGTGTATAACCCGATAGTATGCATCTCTAGAACCATTCATGTTCTATGGGAGCATGCGAAACACGTATGCCTGAGCGTGTATAAGACGGTTCGTACGGGAGTCTTTGCTGTACAGACGTATTTACAGCCATGTACCTCGAGACATGACTTCGCTCGAGGGCGACTCACACCAGAGTCGTATGTATTTACTTTTGATTATATCTTATTATGACTGCCTGTCGTGTTTCCCCGTGCCGCCCTTGAGGTGTGAAGGTGTGAAAGCGAATTGTTTGCCTTCTGCAGGTACACTAACTCTGGTAGCGACCCGTGTAGAATACGTTTGCGAGTGATCGATATTAGGACCGCGTCTAGACGTATCCAAATATAATGGGTTAGACTTTTCTGTTAGTAAGGCACGTAGTACCGTCAGTATCACATATGATACTTGACCATCCCCAACGACAGAATGGCTCCATTATCATCTTGTAAGATCCAACTACCAGTCGCTGGTAAGTTTTGGGTCAAAGTTTCGACATGGTTAGTGCAATGCGAAGAAGGATGAAGATTAAGGCTTTTGTGTACTCTTGACGGAATCTAGCTCGATTTTTTTAAGAGATGCTTCTAGTTAAACTTCATAGCACATAATATTATGCTATATGGAGTATGAAGATCTTCAAGTCCTCGACGACTTCTCTATGGACGAGTTGGACAGAACAACACTTGGAAACTCGTCTAAATCATTAGAAACTAGCATTTCTTCACCTCCTGGATCTAATGAACTAGCCTTGACATTTTGACCATAACTCTTTGTAGACTTCACAAATGAAGGTCTAAACTACCTTGTTGGAAAGTGTAGAGTCCTCTACAACCTTTCCATTGAACTTCCGGTCAGCGTTCTCATGGAACTCGGCGAAAGACTCGAAGCTCCAAATTTTATCAAATCTGAACACCTAGCGGACAGTTCTGCATACTGTTACGGTTTCGACCATACCTCTTCGCAGAATCGCCGGATAGCTTCGTGCAAAACATTTCCGGAAACCTTGCGACTGGCGCAACAAGTTTGTATTGGGACTTGCTGTCAAATTGTGAGGTTATCCATCTGAAAATCAGTGGCCAAATCAGCTATAAACAACCATGATCTATCAAACTAAATTTTAAAACCTGAACCGATTGTTCCACTTCAAAAATCCGTATCTCTTCAACCTGGAGGGCTATGGAAGCTATTGAATACTTTTTGGAAAGCTTTTGGAGTCTTCTATAAGTTTTCTATTGACCTCCAAGCCAAAATACCTTTGTATGGTGATGAAAATGCACCATAACCTCTGCAGCTGCTGTTCTGGAACTGTACAAGACAGTATCTGAACTATTGTCATATTTCCTTGAAGAAAGCTCTTCTATTCCACTATGATACATTTCTAGAAAGGGGAAGAGCTATTCTACAACTTTGTTATTCAGTGTTACCTCAAATTCAGTTTAGAACTAATTAGAAACTGGAGTTGAAGATAGTACATGTATATAGGTGCTATCTGAAACAGCCAGAAAAATTTTGAACTTTGAACAGCCATAACTGTTAAACTAGAAATGCAACCTGGGCATATTTATACATGCCTGGAAAGATTAAAGAGTCCTCTATCAACTTCTTATTCAACACAAAGGCTAAAACGCACATTAACAAGGTCTAAATTGAAGTGTCGTTTAAGAGGTTCTGACAGCCCGGAAGAGGGGACAGAATCTGAACTCTTCACCAGTTGAATCATAACTTTTTGCAGACTTCACCTCTGCCGGCCTACTTTATGGGGTTGGAAAGTATAGAGAGTCCTATACAACGTTTCTATAGAACTCCAGAGCAGAATCCATGTCTAACATACTCAAAATTCAGATTTCTAAACTTGATCAAATCTGGACAGCGAGTGGACAGTCCTGTATACAGTTACTGTTTCTCGCATAACTCGCTGTAAAATTTCCAAAAGACTTCATAATTTTCATTTCTGGAATCTTGAGAATGTATGAAACAAGTTTTCTATGTATTACTTTTGCAAATATTGATGTTTGTATATCTGAAAATTGTGGACAAAATCAGCCTTAAACAAAGGAGATGTTGTCCAAATTTTCAGAAAAAACTATCAACTTGCAAATGCCATATCTTCTCAAACAAAAATGCTATGAAGGCAAGTAAGTACTCCTTAGAAATTTTTGGAAGTCCTCTACAAGTTCCCTATTCATCTCAAGAGCAAAATCGTTTTCTAGCTGGGTGAAATTTGGATAATCGCAGAGACTGTCCAGGCACACCCAAACTGGACAGCAATCTGTACACCTCTGAATTTAATCCATAACTCGCAGATCCTTGATCCAATGGTGTCGCGCGAGTAACCGTTGGAAATTTTAGAGAGTCAGATACAATTTTTACAATTGGCTCCAGACCTTAATCGGTCATCTACCTATTCCAAATCAAGTTTGAATACAGAGTGGTCAATCTGAACTGAATTCAATTCTGAATACTGAAATTTTACCCAAATCCAGAAATCCATATCTTTTGAACCAGAACTGATATGAAGACAAGTAAGTACATTATGGAAATATTATTACATTGGCTACAACTTTGTACATAAGAATATTTCCAGATTTCCATCAGAACAGTCTGAAAACTGTAGATCAAAACTGGTACTTTTTAAGCAGATTCTGCTGAAAGTGCAGAGAAATCTGCTAACTTTAAAATTGCATAACTTGCAAGCCAGAGATGATCTAGAGGCAAACCAATACGTTTTGGAAAGGTATTGAAGTTTACTTTAACTTTGTTGTTCACCTCAAGATCTGATTTTGCAATTTACTTGGCCAAAATCGAAGTTGCGTCCAAGCTGTTCATCATCCACCAGGATTTAATCGGGTGGTGACCCTTTAGGGTGATTATGGATTTGGTTCTCGAGTTCAACTCGAGGAGTTTCATAACATCCCAGGTGTTGTGACCCAACAATATTTGCCATTAGATTTGAGTATTACACTAAGTCAAATCCCTTTTGCTCGGATGCACATGCTAGTGTTTTAACTATGCAACCTTGCACCTCACACTTTATTTATGCATTGAGCATGTATGACACTTCCCTTAGTTGGACGACCCTCCCCATAAAGATTGCTTGGAGTAAGTTTCTTGCTCACCTAGCTTGAATCTTAAGGGGGAAGGAGTTCATCTAGTAATCCAAGTGTTACGTTCACCTAGGTGTCATACCAAGGTACATCGACACCGAACCAACGTGCTGGGAGCAATGCTCAAGTAAGTAGGACCGAGTACAACATTGACTCATTGAGTCAATAAGAAGCTTAAGTAACGGATCACCTCGAACCCTGTTTCTTGTGGAACTCGATCATCGAGTTAAAGAAGTCAGTTGATTCTTCACGCTAAACCACTCCCTGGCTTCCGTCTCTGAGACGAGGAGCCATATGTGAGTAGTATGAGCTGGAGATTCTTTAGCAAGAACGTGGATCACTAACCAAGGTCGTGCCTAGCACAGTACTTTGTCAACCACTTCGTGCAACCTACGGAAGTGATGAGAACCTTACTCTTTAAAGGTTACTCTCTTTGCAACTTCTGAAGGTAATCCTGCCGCACCTTTTAAGGGGTAGACATAGTACTTTTAAGAAAACTACGAGATGAAAAACCTGACCCTTTGTTAAGGAACCACAACTACCTGTAAGTTGTGGTTAACAAGCTTTAGGGAACTTCCGATCAACAAGAAGTTCAATCACTTTGTTCCATTTTGTACACTCCGTTGCCTTGAGATGAACCTCACCATTCCTTGCTAATACTTTTACCTTGAAACCATCGAACTTGGTCAAGATATGAAAGTAGCAAGTCTTGTCTAGCGTCTTTCATGACCAAGTTTATGCAATCCTCCTGTATTTGGGATACTTCTGACTGTGTTTGGATTGTCTTACCTATTTTTGCTCAAAGCATAATAATGAATGCATCATACCGTCTACATTTCTAGCTGGCCAGCATTGCATCATTAATGCATAACATTATTCCACTTGTGATGCATCATGAAACGTAATTACCAATGAGTTTTGAGCAAGAATATATGACCCCATTCAAATACCTACGTTGTGTCTCACAATTTTGAGTTTTTATCAACTTTATCATTCTCAACGCCTTCGACTTGTTTCATTATCTTGAGTGGCACAAGGGAAACCACTTAACACCTTGTGACCAAAACACAGTTGAGCCTTTGTCCTTGACTCGTTGAAACTCAAATCAACTTGAGTCCTGGAAACTGATTGTTTCTAGTTGCGAGGATTTTCCTATGGACTTCTCGACCTCGCTAAAACCCTACAGCTTTCCTTTCGCGAGGTTATCATTTAATTATCAAGTCTTGGAACTCCTTGACTCATAATGGATGGTGACATTGCTTTGGCCACAAGACCAGAGCAGAAAAGTCTTCGTAAGAGAAACACCCAGAGTTAAGGACACCTAACTATCTTAGAGTTCTAAGGTCCTCCAATGCAGAAGCTTACTTCTTTTTGACGAAAAGAAGAAGACCCCAATATATCAATATAGCTTTCTAAGCTACAAACTTTACGGTGTGATCCCAGTCACGCCAAGCATCCAAACCATAGATACAATAAGAAGACGAAGAGTCTCTCTCTCCAATCACATGACAGGAGATGGTTGTCTCATCAACAACTCGGCCTAACTTTCTCTCTTCCTTAGAATCTCGGGACGAGATTCCTTTAAGGGGGAAGGATTGTAAAAGCCCGCATTTGAGTAAAGCCAGAACACGAAAATGCAAACTTAAATTTTTTTGAAAGTGGACATGGAAATCCAAACTCACATGAACCATATGAGTTAACCCATGTTCACTAAAAACAGGAACTTGTTAAAATGTTACCTATAGAACATGGTTGATAATGTATTAGGAACTTAAGGTGTAAAATCCTTAATTTCCAAGTATTCACATTTTCAATGAAAAATTAAAGGAGAAAAGAAAACAAAATGGAGAGAAAGAAAAAGGAATTATTCCAACCCTAAAATGGGACATCCAAAAATATTCAAATCTCAGGCCGTAAATTTTTCCATTACCTTCTAATATTCCAAATAGACTCTCGGTGAAGTTTCAAAATTTTTGAAGCACGTTTCCCATTTTGTGGACACATACTGAGAGTTTAATCAACGTCGACTTCAAATTTAAACTTTGTGCTCAACCTTGTCCAAATCAACTCCAAATTTTTCCTGAGGTCCCTTATGGTTCAAAAAGGGTAACTTCAAAGTTTCAGGATTTTTGAACCTAATCTACTATTTATTTCCTTGAGTCACGTATCACCACTTGAATTCAAATTCAAACCTGAGTTCAAATTCAACTTGCTCAGTTTTGAAATCTGATTACACCATAAAATTCTCCACATTTTATTTAGTCGTTGGGCCAAAGTTGAATATTTTTGAAGCATGTTTGCTAGCTCTATTTGAATTTTGAAAAGAGGAGGGAGAAGAGAGTGGGACCCACATGTCATACTTATCCTCAGTACTAGGAAAAGTGGCCCCACATGTCAGGTCGGCACTACCCACAGCGTGATACCGAGACCCCCTGCATGTGCCACCGTGATGACATCGGTCTTCATCTAGCCGCCGACTCCCTCGTCCCACGGCACCTCGCCTCCCTCCACGGTCGCCTCGGTTCCGAGCTCGCTCCCCGCCGGTCGCCTTCGGTGCCGTCCCGGCGCCGCACGACCCGCGCGACACCTGACCACCGCGCTCGTACCTCCCCGTCATCCCGCGCCCCATTGGCCGCCCCTGCACCGCTCCTCCGACGCGCGCCCTCCTCGCCTGGCCGCGTCCCTCCAACCCTAGCACGGCCACCATGGAGTTCCCCGCTGTCCACCAAGCCAGCTCCTCCCTGCAGCGACCCAGCTTGCCCCACCCTTGCTCAGTCCGGCGGTCGCTGTCGACTCTCCACTGCTCGTCGAGCTGTGCGCCTCCATGTTCGCGCCATTTACTGACGATGCTCGTTCCGCTTGCTGTGTTCTGGCCCTCACCACTGTCCAGTACTCCCTAACCAGCGCCAACACCCAACCTCACCACCGCTGCGTCACTGGCAAGTCCATGTGGGCGCTCGTATTGCTTCGACGGTTGCTCCGGCCAACGCCGTCACCTTGATCGTGTCGTCGCGGCGTTCCGTGCCGTGGCTATGTCCTGGAAGCAAGGCGAGTAATGGGTGTGATGGATGAAATGCAGGAACACGTCATTGACACAACCGCGTCGACAACTGGTCCAAGGTTAGGTCTTATTTTGCAAGAGTGATTGGATCAGTGACTGCAGCTA
Organism: Tuctoria greenei; assembly: GCA_036927565.1. NCBI lineage: Eukaryota > Viridiplantae > Streptophyta > Magnoliopsida > Poales > Poaceae > Tuctoria > Tuctoria greenei. Next base: position 260,364,532 of record JAYESD010000002.1, read on the forward strand.
AGGTGTTCGATGAAATGTTTACGAGGGATGAACCAACTTCGTTGATGTTCAGAGCTGGTCTTGGTGCAGGGGTATGGTGATGTGGCAATCGACAAGGACATGTGCCAAGGTACTCTTGGGATGTTGATGAAGTGACGAAATCAAGTACACACCTAAGATGATCGGTGAAATGCCTATAAGGTGAGCCTTGCCCTGAAATGTCTTCCTTGACATCATCGAAGTTCGTTTGTGGTGACCGCTAATGGTACTTATGTGTCGTCAAGTCGTACGTCTAGTTTCCGCATTGATATCATCCCTATAGGGGTCCCCTAGTTGACCTTCTTTGGCTTTTGGATCGCGTTGGCTTGTCCGTGCGTGCTCTTGATGCTCCACCATGAGCCGCATCGACGTCGTTGACCACATGACATTGTCGTGACATTCCGAACCGTCATCGTGCCCTGGCATCAAGATGAAGGATGCCTGTAACGTACATGATGCTGGAACACAACCACGACACAACAGTCGACGGTCGTTTAGCCAAATTAGGGTTTAGTCGAGACGAGACTCGTCGAGTCCTGGGTGTAGCCAGGGTGCTCGATGAAATGCCTTCTAGGTCAAACCAAGTGGTTCGGTGATCACCGATGACCTGGGGTAGAGGTATGCAAGAACATTGCGACCAACAAGGAGAACTAGACCAAGGGGAACCTTGGATAAGAGTTCCTTGGTTGTGTCGAGGATGTTCCTTAACCGATCACAGGATTGGTTAACTTGGTGTACCACTTCATCGACGACAGGTTCATCGAGTTGCTTATCAACAACCGAGTCGACATCACTAGCCTTAAGACTCACAAGGTGGTGTTCGGGATTCCGCTCACCCCATTGATGAGTCCCGGTTGATGTGGACGTCGCTAAGACGATCTTCTCGAGATGGCAATGCATGACTGTCATGACAAGGTCTCGCATCGTGTTCGAGTTCCAGGAGTTCACCGAGCTCATCTGGACAATCTTGCAAAGGACACTGCAATAGTGTCGAGTAAGCACTTGAACGATGCTCAAGAAGCTTGCCGTAGAAACTACTTTACCAAAAAGTCATTTCAATGTTGTCTCGGTACTCACGTCAGGTTAACAAGGCTCGTTATGACATCTTAAGTCCAAAGAATGTTGACCTCACTTCACTCCCAAGTGTCGCTAGAGTTTCACCCTGGTTCATCCTTATCAGAACCCTGCGACGACCCTTGTCCCGTAATTAGGTTTACTCCTGAACGAGTTTGTGTAACTTCATTGGTCGACTTCTAAGTTACAACCTCTTGTTGCACAATTCACTCATGCCTTAATGCTTTCAATGCTTCATCTTGATCGCCTAGTCTTCCTTACATCACACAGTCCAATAATGCTTCTTCACCATGCTACCTTACCACTCTTTGAGCGGCATAGCTCCAAGTGTCGAGTGCTAAATCGCGATGTGTCATTACATTGCACCTTTCAGTGCTTATCTCGACACTACTATGCCACCTTGAGTCATCATTTGTTTATCCACACAACAGAGGCATGTATGTTCTTCTTAGTCAATCTCGTCGTTCCTAAAGAGTACACAATCTTCTTAACTCTAGTATTTCCTTATATTACTTACTTATATGCATATCATGTCGATAGGAAACGTGATGGTAGGTGATCGACCAGGAGCTTCACTTGGAGGAGAAGGCCAAGGTGTTCCCACTGAAGTTCCATGGCAGGTTCTCCGGAGGAAGACCAAGCCCTAACAATTGACATTGTTATAGAGTCGCAAACAAGGCAAGCCCCGGTTTGCATTTAAGTCGTTTATAAAATTTTGCTTTATCACTGTGATAAATAGTATATGAATTGTGCATTAAGTTTAGGGTGATTGATACTCCACTTGCATGGCAAAAAATCCCAGGGTTTGGTTGGAATGAGTTACAGTTTGACCTGTAGTCACTGCTTTGCTAATGCATAGGAAATTCGGTAGAAGTCGAGTAGTTGGAATCTACTCGCGAGAGGTGTAGGACATATCTCATAGGATTGGTTAGATAGAAAATGGCTTAATATAATGAAATTGAGACCGGGCAGGGAATGGATAGGAAGCGGCGAGAAGTGAGTCTCGGTCGCATAGCCCTGCCTGTGTCGATTAAGGCCCGTCCGTATGCAGCCCCTTCGGACAAGCTTGAATTGTACCGGCAATATAATAGACATATGGAATCCAATAAACTGATGTAGCTTGGTCACTTGGGTGTGGAGGCATACCATTCTGTTTTATAGGTGTGGGTTGAGGGCAGCAAGGTGTAAATCCGCTGGTGGGCACGTCATAGTACGCCCCATGCAGGGACCTCCCGCTCGTGACGGATCGACCGGTTTGGCATTGGAGTGTCTTGTGAAAGGTGTCCATATACGCCTAGTACTTAAGTGTTATGTAGGTACAGGTGTGCTCGCTGACACTTCCGAACGACATATGTGTCGTGTTGTCCGGGTGTGTCCTGATTGCAATCACCGTCCCTCGCGGTAATAGAGTACCACTTGTTCACTAAGCGGTGACATAGTAAATACTAAAGAAGCCAGAAAATCATATTGTATTGAATTATAATTACTTTGCAACCTTGTATGATTTAGAGATAGTACAATTAAAAGTTTACAATTTTCCCATACTTTAGCTGTAATAGCATTATGTGCTCTGAGCATGTCATTTCATCGGTAAAGCGTTTCTTGTTTGATTGTGGAGCCCATGATGTGTCGCGCTTGGAGAATATCATTTGCTACTTAAAACATGATTATAAGGATCCACTTGTAGGCGAGTCTTTTATGCCATTCCTTACCTATGCTTAGTATTCATCCTGCATATGTCTAGTGAGACGGGTTAGTCTTGCTGAGCCTTATGCTCACGTTTGCGCTTTAACGATTTTTTGCAGGTATTAGTTTTATTTCTGCTGTTCAGGTTGTACATGAGACTCGAGGTGTCGAGATAAATCTCATGTGACCCACGCCGCTGCTGAATGTTCTTCATGTTGCTAGTGAGAAGCATCCTAGGGCATGGATGTATTTTCTCCTGCTTAGTTAGGTGAGATTATGAGTATGTATTTTCCGCCGCGTGTGTACTTCTGTTGTACACTCTTTTGTAAACTCTTCTTATGAAATGAAAACTTTATATGTTTTGGTATCCATTTTTGTGTGTGCTGTTAGGTGCCGCATCGCACGACACCACTCAATGAGATCCTCGGATGTGTGGACTCCGGTCCCCACACTTGTCACCCAGAGCCAGCCTTTGGGCGAGCTCCTCCTCCCTCTTCACGAGGTCATCCCTCAGCTCCAGGAGTTTTTGCTCTTCCACTTCGAGCTTTTTCTCTCGCTCGTCAAGACCCTCTCGGCGCTTGACGAGGCTTTCGTGGATGGTATTGAGCTTCTCCTAGCGATCATTCGACGGTAGCAGCCAGGGTTTGTTCATATATAGCCCGGAACTAGTTGTTGAGGGATCGCACCATGCTTTCCCTCTCATCTAGCAACTGGCCCCAGTACTCCATCCGGGCCTTCTCCCTCTTGACCCACTCCTTATCATCGACCAACCTTGTTTGCACCAGCTTGGTCTCGAATTGGAGTCGGTTGCGCCACCTCCTAAGAGCTTGGCGCTCCTCCTCGAGGGCCTTTCTGTCGTGATAAAATGCAAGCTGGACCTGACGAAGGCTGGAGCAGGCATTTTTAATGGATAACGACAGGGGGATTGGCTCAGGACCTACTGGGGTCCTCTCCACTGACTCCAGCAGGTCCTCCAAAACAAAAATCGGGTCCCGCTCTACAAGAGCGGTCCCCTGAGCTTCCACGGCACTAGGGCCACCCTCCGGGAGTGCCTCGGTCTTTGCCAAGGTTGGTCCTGCCATGGGAGTTTCTACCTCTGGAGTTAGCTCCGAAGGTCCCGCCGCCAGGTCATTATCAACTGGCCCCTCAGGCAAGGGACCGACCGCTTTGTCTTGGCACCTTGGCTCAGGAACGGGTACCTCCAGAACTACCACCTCCGGGGCAGGTAGTGAAGACCCAGCCGGAGCTGAGGCCATCTCCGGCCCCGACACTGGTGCTTCCTCCATTGTCGGTTCATGCACCAACACTTTGACCTCCATGGCGCCTACCGGTTCAGGCACTGTCACTTCGACCTCCACCGGTTCGGGTGCTGGCACCCCCACGTCAACCGGCTCAGGCACCAAAACTTCATCAATCGCCGGCTCCGCCGCTGGGGCTTTAGCAACATCCGTCTCGAAGGCCGGAACTGCAGCTACCTCCAGCTCTGAGGTCGGAGCATCCGTCATCACATCATCCAAAACCGGAGCTTCAGCCTCCGGAGCTGGTGCCGCTGGTACATCTTCATTCCCGTGGTCCGGCGCTACCACGGGAGCTTCGGGAGATGAGTCGAGAACCACGACAGCTGGCGCCGGAGCTGCCGTGACCTCAGCTACCACCTGGGGCAGTGCTGGAATTGGAGACAGAGCCTCCGCCTGTACAACATCAGCCCCTTTTTTGGATACCCTGTGGATGAAGGACAAAGAAACTCAAAATATGGTTACAACAAAAATTACAAACTGAGGTAAAAAAGCAAATTTACCTTGGAAGGCTTCCGCTCTAGCTAGCGCGGAACCTCTTCGCTCGATGCTAAGAGCCCGACCTAGTCGCAATTGGTGTAGCAACTCCGGAAGGATCTTCAGAGCTCACTGCCGCCGTCAGCGACGTCTTGGTTGAGGCCCCCCTCGACTAAGAAGGACCCTAGGACCTAGAGCCCTTAGCTGGCCCTAGTGTTGGAGTCACCTGGTCAGAGCTGGCGTTTCGGGGAGACTCTGATGCTGGAGTTGGTATCGCCGTCGAAGACCTCCCCCGCCGGGGAGAAGGAGCTGTTGTGGAAGGAGCAGGTCTAACGGGCCTCCTGTCAGAGTGCTTCAACTTCCTCTTTCGGCTGGAGGTCTCAACCAACTCTTTGCTCTTGCCCATGACTTCAGCTCTTTGTCTCGGGGCGGAAGCAGGGCCACCCTCGGAAGCTCCAGGGATCACCAATCTGGTGGTCGGACACCTCTCTACCTCACCGAGGTCGTCAAGCACCGGCATCCTCCTCTAGAGCTCCCTGCTGAACTCCGCCTCCATGTTCAGAGGGAGGAAAACCGCCGGCGCAGTTAAGTCGTTGCCATCGACGTCGATGCCATGTTGGAGCTTCTTGAGATGAAGCTCCAAAGCACAACCATCCAAATTGGACTTCGGGTCGGTTTCAATCCGGTCATCATCCATCACGTTGCTGAGGGCCCAGGCGAGCTTCTCCCTCTTCTTTAGCGGAGCCCACCTAATGACCAGGAAGTTGCAGAAGACCATCTGGGGGGTCACCCCTCCTTCCACACATTCGCGGATCCTGGTCAAGGCAGGGTTGAAGGCCTCTGACAGCACCAGAACCACACTCCAGGCGTCAGTGTCAACATTGGGAAGACCTTCAGGCAACTCCAGCTTCTCGTGCTCCTCTGCCGTGATGATAATCCAATCCTTCTTCCAGTCGTCCCACTTGCCAGAAGAAAACGACCTCAAGTACTTGTAGGGGCATTTCTTGCGCTTCACAAAATAGTAGAAGCCAAGATACTCGAAACTCTTGCCGGTGGTGTGGATGGTGAAGAAGGTACAGAAAAGCTCGACGCAGGGGGGAATACCCACCCACATCTCGTAGAAGTGGATGAATGTTGACACAAGAAGAGTAGAGTGGGGGCCAAGGTGGTACAACTGTAGACTATAGAAGTCTAACAACATCAAGAGGATAGTTGAGAAAGGTGGGATTAGCCCCACCATGGCGTACGCAGAGAAGCACACCATGTCGCCGCCGCGCTTCTTCTTGAACGGGAGCTCGCCGGCGTGGACCAGATAGTTGAAGGAGTCGCTGGACCACCCCATGTAGTTCTGGACCTTCTTCAGATCGTCATCACTTGTGAGACGGCTCTTGCGGAGACCCAACTCCATCACAGCATAGTGGGGCGAGAGAGAAAAAGCAAGTGAAGGATTGGAGGATTCGAGCGCAGGTTTGAATGAAGGCTTAAGGAATCCCCATCCAAACGTGCTTTCCTTCTTAAGTAAGCCCCCACAACGCTTGGATGGAAACCTGCAAAAGGCCAAGGATACATTTCAAAAATTTCACCTTGCCAATGAAAAAGGGGCCCATGGCCACCCAGACGATCAAGTCGAGGTCTTTACCCCAGGCGAACAGTTGTCATGATGAGTGGCGGGAAACCCAAGGGCGGCAGCCTGACAGGGCGCGCAAAACCGATACAATTTTCATATTGGGAACCGGCGACCTTCAATTGCGTGAGATCCTCACGCGCAAATCTCACCTGCCACGTCCAGAAGATGCCACGCGGCGATGGTTTAACTACGAACTATCACCTCAACGGTACATCCAAAAACCCATGAAGACACGGCGCAGAAATTGAAAGATGGACCCACCTCCGGTAGAACGACTTAATCCAGAGGGTCTCTCCCATAGGTGGGACAGGGGGCCACTGTCGGTACCCTGCGTACAGGATACCCCTTGGAGCTGCAAAGAGTGCAAAGGAACTCCACCTACCTAAGTTGAAGACCTCGAAAGGCCCCATGTGTTGCTCGTAACCAGACCTGCCTCCCTCATATGGTTAGTCCCAGTGCCGCCACGTGTATCATAAAACCGGAGCTACAATCCCTACATGGGAATGCTCCGGACTGGATACCTGTGTGGCACTCCCTGACCTAACCCCCGATAGAGGGAAGCTCCAGTACCGAAACGTGTACCACGACACCGGATCTACTCGTCCAAGACGGTAAGCTCCGAAGCTGCCACGCGTCCAACCTCCAGACCTTCAACCTCAACAGGCAGATTGGTGGACCTCCAACGGCTCGGACCTTCAAGGGACATTAAAGGCTTCAAGACTTGATTATGTGTCATTACTACTACCTTAATGACACACGATCGGAGGACCCTTAATACTAGTAACGTCACCATTAAGGTGCGTTACCACGCTATTAAGGAGAATTAAGTATATTAAACTGTGTATTAGGCATCAATAAGCACCAGGGCCACATGTCCGGCCAGGCTAATGATGTAACAGCCAGCCCTTGTACTATAAAAGGACTGGCCGAGCGATACACATGAGGCGGGTCAGAGACTCCTCGAGACGGGCTAGAGGCTCTAGAAGGGGACACACGTGCTCAGGGGACTTTTTTTGGCCTCTCTCGGGCTCACACTCTCATACAGTCAATACAACAACAACAACAACAACACACCCGTGGAGGAGGGTATTACGCTCAGGCAGCCCGAACCACGTAAATCCTCGTGTCAAGTCATCATCTTGTTCTGAATCTCCGTGCACCCCAACGGAACTAAGAAACTCCGTGGCCTGCCAACGGTAGTACCGGGAGAATTGTCGGAACCAGACTCCGACAGACTTGGTGCGGGATCAGACGCAACACTCAGCTGAGCGCCAGGAACTTCTCCTTCATGATCTCGACGTCCAAGCCCGGGAGTGCACGATGGAGCGCCGCGCCCGGGAGCTCAATCTACAGGAGCGTCTGCTGGCTCAATGTTTGGAAGCCGTGGGTAGGGTGGTGGCGGACATGGTAGCATCCCATGTCCTGGTGTGCTACCAGAGCCAACACCCTAATGTGCCACTTGAGCCAGTTTTTGAAGGTCCTATTGAAGAGCTTGAGGGGACGACAGCGGTAGAGGTCAAGAATGCCACCAAACTTGCCGTCGCGCAATTTGCCAGGGACTGAGGCTAGCATTTCGTCTTTGTATCCATGGTTCGCCCCTTTGTAAATATTCCTTAATGAATCTGAATTTGTGTTTGACTTCTTGGCTTGTCTTTGCGCTTCTCAACTATTGTTCTGAGTCCTTAGCCGCGTAAGGGTTTGCATAACCTTTGCCGAGCTCGTTAGTTTTTGAGGACCAACGATTGCACAATTGATATGGCCGAAGTGTTGTCTGTCGACTTCCTGCCTATGGAACCCCCTTAGAGGCCCCTTGGTAGATGTGGTTAGTTGGCTGGGCACATCTACCACTTGATCGCAGGATGTCTTCGACGGGCTCCCAGCAGAGGAGGGGAGTTGGAGTGGATTGCTTTAGTGTCGCCCACCATCGTCGATGGCAGGTCCCTTGGGAGGTGCTGGAGCTCGATGCTCTGGCATCGTCCACCATCTTAGTGGGTACGTCGATGGTAGGCTCCTTGGGAGGTTCTAGAGCTGGCTGCTCTGGCGTCGCCCGCCACCATCGCAGAGACGTCAACGACAGGCCCCTTGGGAGGTGCGGGAGCTGGCTGCTCCGGCTTTGTCCACCATCGTCATAGAGACGTCGACAGCAGGCTCCTTGGGAGGTGCTGGAGCTGGATGCTCTGGCGTTGTCCACCATCGTTGTAGATTCGTTGACGGCAGGCCCCTGGTGTACAGGCTATCACAAGAGAACCCTGTTAGCAATAAGGGCAAGGCAGGAGAGTTTACTCACTTATCCGCGCTTTTTGCTGTCGTTGACGTGCCGAGGCATCGACCGCAGGCCCCTTGCAAGGTACCGGAGCTGGCTGCTATGGCGTCGTCCATCATTGTCGTAGAGATGTCGACGGTAGGCCCCTTGGGAGGTACCGAAGCTGGCTACTCTGGCGTCACCCACCATCTCGTTGGGACGTCGATGGCAGGCCCCTTGGGAGGTGCCATAGCAGGATGTTCCGGCATCGTCAACCATCATCGTAGAGTCGTCAATGGCAGGCCCCTTGGGAGTTGCCGGAGCTGGATGCTCTGGCGTCGTCCACCATCATCATAGAGTCATCAACGGTAGGCCCCTGGTGTACAGGCTATCACAAGAGAACCATGTTAGCAACAAGAGCGAGCCAGGAGAGTTTACTCACTTATTCGCGCTTGTCGATGTCATTGATGTGCTGAGGCGTCGACGACAGGCTCCTTGCAAGGTGCTGGAGCTGGTTTCTCCGGCGTCGTCCACCATCGTTGTAGAGACGTCGATTGCAGGCCCCTTGGGAGGTGCCGGAGCTGGCAGCTCTGGCATCACCCACCATCATCGTAGAGACGTTGACGGTTGTCCCCTTGGGAGATGCCAGAGCTGGATGTCCTGCACATATGATAGAAAGAGGGGGGACTAGTCTACTCGTCGGTTTACTTGTTCCCCTCCCTTAGTTTTGTCATGTCTTACTGTCCTGGACTGACACACGGGGCTTGGGTAATTCGATGCGTTGGTGTTTCGGGGTCCTGCTCCCGCCATCCTAAGGGTGTATGCTTCTGGCCCCAGTACTCGATCGTAACGCTGGGAGGTAGGGTGTGTATACTTAGGGTACATGTCCAGGCTAAGCAGTTTACACCCCCTGGACCTCCTTCTCGGCACATGCCTTTCCTGGGAAGCCTTCTGGTGCCACAAGACCCTAATGATGAGATTAGCCAGAAGAACCCCTCACACACTGCAGGTACCTCAAGTGAACCCGCCTACATTAGGACTGCATGACTTCTGCATAGGTGAGTTATAGAGCGTACAACCGTGTATATAAAGGTAATAAACAATAAACGAGTCTAGTACGGTATGATCATAAAAATTCACGCGTAATTTAAATGAACAATGTTTTTAAGAAAACATTAAGTAAAATAGTGATTTTTTGTCGGTGTTCATAGTGGGAGACATGCTTTTTACAAAAGAGGGCAACAACTTGCTTCTGGATGATGAGGGAGGCAAGGTGTACAGGATTAGGGTTTGGGACCAAGTCAAGCTGACTGCATACTCTGGACCTGACCCTCCTGGAGCTCGGTTGTCCTTAATTCTGCTCCTAGGTCCCATGAAAACCTTTACACTGTCCTACTAAGCTTAATATTTACAATAGTGGTGCCCAAACCTCCAAGGGTAGCTGTGATGGTTGCGGGGCAACCTTGCTATCGACAACTACTAGGGGGGGGGGGCAATGAGCGAGCGTGTAACACCCTCATATTCATGCATCATGCCCTACATACATTCATATACATGTTTAACATTAATCCACATCAAGAGGAATGAGTTTAAAATTGATTTGGAGCAAAATCGCACTTAAAATGCTGAAAAGTGCGGACTAGTCTGATTTTGGTGAGGACTAGTCCGATTTCTCTCTCACTAAAAACGGACTTATCCGTTTTTGCTGTGGACAAGTCCAATTTTGCTTCTGGAAACTTTCAGACTTGTCCGATTTTGTGCGGACTAGTCCGATATTCCAAGAATACTTGAAAATTTGCTAAGTCCCTGGACTTTTCCAGACTAGTCTGGTGTTCCAGCGGACTTGTCCGTTTTCCTCTCTGACTAAAGTTGGACTTTTCCGATTTTAGGCCAGACTTGTCCGATTTTCTCTCTGGACAACTTTGGACTAGTCCGGTCCTTTTCGGACTTGTCTCATATTTCGCGACCCCGAGTTGATCTTTTGTTTTACGACTTGTTTCTTGGGGTTCACGTTAAGCGGGCCTAGGGACGTCATGCCTAACTCTTTTAGAGCCCATGTGGGACTATAAACCGGCCTCTACTTCTCTCAAACTCGAAATCCATCTAACCCTAGCCTACAACTCTATATAAACAACCCCACCCCTTGGTTTTACATCTATTTGCCACTTTTCCACCCCACCCAAACCCTAGTTCGTGGAGAGCAACCATCAAGGAGGGAGGAGGAGATCCCAAACAAGAAGAAGAAGAAGAGGAGGAAACGAAAGAGGATCAATATCTCCATCAAGTTTCGTTCTTCATCACCAATTCATCTCCATGTTCATCCCCAACCCTAGATCATCAAGATCCAAGTGTTACCTCCAAGTTTCTTGATTCATTGGAGTGCTAAACACCTGGTATACCTTCTGTTCTCTTTTCCTTACGTGAATTCAACCCCTAATCTCCAAATTTACGTTGATCTAGAAAACCCTAGTTCGCTAGTTCTGCGAAGTGCGGACTAGTTCGGCCTTCTGCAGACTAGTCCGATTTTGCTGACTAAGTTGTGTTGAATTGATTCTAAAAGTAGATCTAATCAAATCCAAACCTGTATAAACTTGTTAAAATCTATTAGAACTAGTTAGTGATCATTAAAAGCAATCTATTAACAAGTTCTACCTTGCATTTGCATTAATCATGCATGTCATGTCATATTGAGTAATATTTGTGCACTCTTTGATTGTGTTTCTTGTTTGTATATTTATTGTGCGGATTAGATGGATTTGTGCTAGAGAGTGCCGCGGAGGATCTACAACACCAAGAGTTTGAAGGCTTTGACCCTAATCAACCGCAAGAGCAAGGCAAGTGTCCTTGAAGCATATTGATCCTGTTTTGAAATAAATGTTTTGTTTGAAAATTGCATGCTTGTGTCAATTTGATGGGAAATCCTATGGTAGGAGGTTTACTAGTCTTGTTGACCACCCTTGTCACATGGAATTATGGTAGAGAGTCGGGATGGGCTTTTTACCTTTTTGCTTCGCTTAATTAATTGGGATAGGAAAACAACACTACACATTTAATTATTTAGGGCTTTGCCAGTGCTATTTGGACCATTAAGGATGCACGGGGAAGGCATAGTCGGATTGGGCTTGTTGATGATTGGTGGAACTACCCTGGGATCCGAATGGCTCAAGTGGGGGCCCTTGGTTGAAGATGTGCTCAGTTGGAGACATTGCCACCGGTGAAACTCAGTGGGGTATAAATAGGCTTGTAATCCCATTGTAAAGGCTATTTTGTGATCTCTTGGCCACACACCTAAGGAAGTGTGAGACGGCATAATTGAGATTCTATAGTCATTGAAAGGTGATGAAATCACAAACACATGGGTAAAGCGGTACAACCTCTGCAGAGTGTGTCTAAACTATCATGATAGCTGTGCTCCCGGTTATGAGCAACCTGGACCCTCACATGATTAGAGAAATCTTGGTATTTGGGATGGTTATGGTTGGTATTATGGTTATGGATGGTTATGAATTAAATTTTGGTATTGAAAATGGATATTGGTATGTGATGATGGACATGGAATATGGACTGGTACTATGATTTTAATTATAGTTTATGGTGGGTTTACTTCACATACATATAATATATTGCTTTTCAAATGTTTTAATGTACTTTTCAACACTTAGCCATTATTATTGTCGTCATTTGAATCAGCCACATGTCATACTTTCCACACTTGCTGAGTACGACATGTACTCACTCTTGCAATCCCCCACCCAACAGTTGCATGTCAGGATTGGGAGTTTAATGGCGATAATGCGGAGTTCTAGGCCGTGTCTACCGTCAGCTTGCCTGTGGTGTTGATTGGAGCTGCGCTATGCCCTATCGCTTATGCTGCCTAGCTGTTTAGTTTGCTTAATTAGAGTATTTCTGCTGCATTAGTTGAACTTGTCATTAATATTCATTAGAGTTTGTATTCGCGGATAATATGGTTTGTTTAATAAAATTTGGTTAATAATCTTGTTCTGTGGTAACTGTCTGTATATCCTTTTGTGAATGCACTCATGTATGTGTGTTGAACATTCTGGGCATACATATGCGTTCACTTGGTTCATTTTCGGAACCGGGTGTCATAGATTGGTATCAGAGCCACAGGTTGACTGTAGGATGCAACCTATATAGAATGGACACTTTAGAGCACATAGGAGCACTCAAAAACCGATGTGTTTTTCTTTGGTGTGCTGTTTGCTATATATTGTTTGCTTGTGTGCTTAATAGAGGATTTTGGGATGCTTTAGCATTACCATATCCACGTAGGCTAGTTAGTTGTCTAGTTTCATATCCCTTGATGCATATAGTTGGGGACGTTTTCTAATTCTTACCTATTGCTTTTCTCCAGATGGTGAGAACTCGCAACCAGAGGGATGGCAATGATGAGGAGGAGAACTATGGAGTGCCTCATAACAACATTGGACAAGGACCTGCTCAGGGAGCTATCAACATTGAGCAGCTTTTGGCTATGCAGAACCAGCTCATGCAGACCATGATACAAACTATGGGACAGCTGCAGGCTAGCAACATCAACCATCAGCCCCACATGCCTCCACCGCCACCCCCACCTCCTCATAACCGGTTGGGAGAGTTTATGAGGACTAGGTCACCAACCTTTGCTCAAGCCGCTGACCCTATGGATGCGGATGATTGGCTCATGTCCGTGGAGATGAAGATTGCTGTTGTCCAATGCAGTGATCGGGAGAAGGTCTTATTTGCTTCTCATAAACTAGTTGGAGCAGCTGCCGATTGGTGGGATTCACTATGCAATGCTCATGAGAACCAAGAGAGGATCACTTGCGCCGAATTCAAAGAGAGCTTTCATTCTCATTATGTGCCGGAAGGTGTTATGATTTTGAAGAGGCAAGAATTTGAGAACTTAAAGGAAGATCAAGCGTGAGTGAATATCTCAATAAGTTCACTCCACTCTCAAGGTATGCGCCTGAGAATGTGAGCCGGGACAGCCGGAAACAATACTTGTTCATGAGGGGCTTGAACAATGAAATCCAAGTGCAACGACTCAACTGTGATTATGCCAATTTTCAGAAGCTTGTGGACAAAGCAATTGTGGTTGAGAACAAGGTCCGTGATATGGAACAAGACAACAAGAGGAAGGCGCCATATCAAGGACATCAACAAGGGAGTAATGTGCGCCATCGCCTTGCACCACCTAATGCACCATATTACAGCTCTTCTATTCCTGCTCAACACCCTGGATTTGCACCGCGCCTAACTCAGTTTGTGCAGCAGCGCCCTGTTATGCAAGCACCTAGGCCTCCAATGTCTTATGCACCTCGTGCCAACTATTCGGGTGCCAATGCTCAAAACCAAGTTCGTCCCAATAATTCTGGTAGAGTTAAGAAGTGATATACTTGTGGAGAAGCTGGACACTTCGCGCATCAATGTCCTAAGTCAGGCCTTGGTCAAGAAAGCAATGCACCGAGGGCAAAACCCAAGACCTAATGGAGGACAACCACAAGGGAACCATGGACAACAGAATTTTGCTCGTGGCAATGTGAACCATGTCTCTATGGAGGATGTTCAACAAGCAGATGACATGGTCATTGGTATGTTTCTCGCCAACTCCAACCCCGCGACTATGTTATTTGATTCCAGAGCATCACATTCATTCATTGCATCGAAGTCGCCAAGTATAGTTTGCCTATCTCTCATATGAAGTTTACTCTATTGGTTAAGTCTCCTAGAGGAGAGATGAGGACAAATATAGTATGTCCAAAAGTAAGCCTTAGAATAAGGGGGGTAGACTTCTTCGCCAACCTCATTGTTTTGGACTCTCAAGGATTGGACATTATACTTGGTATGGACTAGTTGAGGAAGCACAATGGAGTTATTGAGTGTGCCATGAAGACGGTGAAGTTGACCAATGAAGAAGGAATCACTGTAGAATTTGAAGCATCTCAAACTGCACCAAAGCAATTGGAGCTAAATCATATGGACGGTGCCGCAATTGAGGAGATTCCAGTGGTGTGTGAATTTTTGGATGTTTTTCCGGATGAGTTGCCAGGTAGGCCACCTGATCGAGATATTGAGTTTGTTATTGATTTAATACCTAGAACTGTACCTATAGCTAAAAGGTCGTATAGGATGCCTCCTATGGAATTAGCGGAGCTCAAGAAACAAATTCAAGAGCAACTGGAGAAAGGTTTTATTCGCCCTAGCTCTTCACCTTGGGGAGCGCCCGTGCTATTTGTGGACAAGAAGGATGGAACCCAAAGAATGTGTGTAGATTACCGAGCTCTCAACGAGGTGACAATCAAGAACAAGTACACTTTGCCACGCATAGAGGACTTGTTTGATCAGATGAAGGGTGCTTGTATCTTCTCTAAGATTGATTTGAGATCGGGATACTTTCAAGTAAAGATTAGACCATCGGACATACCCAAGACAGCTTTTAGGACATGATATGGATCTTATGAGTACACCGTGATGTCTTTTGGATTGAAAAATGCGCCTGCCTACTTTATGTACCTCATGAATAAGGACTGCCTGGAGTACTTGGATAGTTTTGTTGTTGTGTTTATTGATAACATCATGATCTACTCGAAGGATGAGAAGGAGCATGAGGAACACTTGAGGCTTACATTGCAGAAATTGAGGGAGCATCAATTGTATGCCAAGTTCAACAAGTGTCAGTTTTGGTTGAAAATGTGTCGTTTTTGGGTCATATCATCTCAGGAGGAGGAGTATCGGTTGACCCCGAAAAAGTGAGAGACGTGTTGAAGTGGGAACCACCGCAAAATGCAAAGGAAATAAGGAGTTTTCTTGGAATGGCTGGATATTACCGTCGGTTCATCAAGGACTTTTCCAAGATAGCCAAGCTAATGACAGAATTGCTAATGAAGGGAAAGGCGTTCCAATGGACTGAAGCTTGTCAAAACAGTTTTGAGGAGTTGAAGAAGAGGTTGACAACAGCCCCAGTTTTGGTACTGCCGGATGTAAGCAAGAGTTTTGACATATATTGCGACGCCTCGAGACAAGGACTTGGATGTGTATTGATGCAAGAAGGTCAAGTAGGTGCCTATGCGTCAAGACAATTGAGGAAACACGAGCAGAATTACCCAACACATGATTTGGAACTTGCAGCCGTGGTACATGCATTGAAGATTTGGAGACATTATATCCTTGGACATAGATGTGAAATTTATACGAATCATAAGAGTTTGAAGTATATTTTCACACAAACGGATCTGAATCTGAGGCAACGAAGATGGTTGGAGCTCATCAAAGATTATGATTTGGGGATCAACTATCATCCGGGAAAAGCCAACGTAGTGGCCGATGCTTTGAGTAGAAAATGAGTAAGTCATCAACTCACAGTTCGAGAGTTGCCATCCGAGTTATGTAAGGAGTTCAAATGGTTGAACCTCGGATTTGTGAATGAGATGGGAATAATGGAGTTAAATCCAACCCTAGAGCAAGAAATTCGAGAAGCACAAGCCACGGATGAAGAGATCAAGGAAATCAAGGAAAAGACCGAAGAAGGGAGAGAATTTAGATTTGATGAGGATGAACATGGTACCTTATGGCTGGGAAAAAGGATTGTCGTGCCTAATGTGAAGCATATTCGGGAGACAATATTAAAAGAGGCACATGACTCACCTTAATCAATTCATCCCGGTTGTACCAAGATGTACAAAGACTTGAAGACGTGTTATTGGTGGGCTAGCATGAAGAAGGACATAGCTGAATACGTAGCATTGTGTGATGTGTGCCAACGAGTCAAGGCAAAACATCAAAGGCCAGCTGAATTATTGCAACCATTAAAGATTTCGGAATGGAAGTGGGAACAAATCGGTATGGACTTCATAGTTGGTTTGCCACGTACCCAGTCCCGGTATGACTCAATTTGGGTAATCGTGGATCGATTGACCAAGTTAGCTCATTTTGTTCCTGTCAAGACCAAGTATACATCTGCACAATTGGACGAAATATACATGGAGCAGATTGTGTGTCGACATGGAGTCCCTAAGAAGATAGTCTCGGATAGAGGTTCTCAATTTACCTCCAGGTTTTGGCAAAAGTTGCATGAAGCTTTGGGAACGAAGTTGAATTTTAGTTCAGCGTATCACCCTCAAACGGATGGACAAACCGAGAGGACCAATCAGATTTTAGAGGACATGTTAAGAGCTTGTGCTTTAAAACATGGGAAAAGTTGGGAAAAGAGCTTGCCATATGCAGAATTTTCATACAACAATAGTTACCAAGCAAGCTTGAAAATGTCACCATATGAAGCGCTTTGTGGAAGGAAGTGTAGGACACCTTTATTCTGGAATGAGGCAGGAGAAACTCAAGTATTGGGTCCGGATGTGTTGCAAGAAGCTGAAAAGCAAGTCCAAATAATTCGTGAGAACTTGAGGGCTGCTCAATCAAGACAAAAAGGCTATGCAGACAATAGGAAAAGGAAATTAACCTTTGAAGTGGGAGATTTTGTTTACCTCAATGTGTCACCGATGAGAGGTCATAAGAGGTTTAACATAAGAGGCAAGCTAGCACCTCGCTACATTGGACCATTCAAGATTTTGGACAAAAGAGGAGAAGTAGCGTATAAGTTGGAGATGCCAACTCATCTTTCAGATGTCCCTGATGTGTTTCATGTTTCCCAGCTCAAGAAGTGCTTGAGAGTACCAGAAGAACAAGTGTCAATGGAAGAATTGGAGCTAGAGGAAGATCCGACTTATGCCGAGCAACTGACCAAAATCTTGGAAACTAAGGAGAGGGTCACAAGGAACAAGGTTATTAGATGGTGTAAAGTTCAATGGAAGCACCACACAGAAAAAGAAGCAATGTGGGAATTGGAGGATGATATCAAAAAGGAATTTTCCTATCTCTTCTCTTCCGCGTTGAATCTCGAGGGTGAGATTCATTTTAAGGGGGGTAGGTTTGTAACACCCTCATATTCATGCATCATGCCCTACATACATTCATATACATGTTTAACATTAATCCACATCAAGAGGAATGAGTTTAAAATTGATTTGGAGCAAAACCGCACTTAAAATGCTAAAAAGTGCGGACTAGTCCGATTTTGGTGAGGACTAGTCCGATTTCTCTCTAACTAAAAACGGACTTGTCCGTTTTTGCTGCGGACTAGTCCAATTTTGCCTCTAGAAACTTTCGGACTTGTCCGATTTTGTGCGGACTAGTCCGATATTCCAAGAATCCTTGAAAATTTGCTAAGTCCATGGACTTTTCCGGACTAGTCCGATGTTCCACCGGACTTGTCCGTTTTCCTCTCTGACTAAAGTCGTACTTGTCTGATTTTAGGCCAGACTTGTCCGATTTTCTCTCTGGACAACTTCGGACTAGTCCGGTCCTTTTCGGACTTGTCCGATATTTCGCGACCCCGAGTTGATCTTTTGTTTTACGACTTGTTTCTTGGGGTTCATGTTAAGTGGGCCTAGGGATGTCGTGCCTAACTCTTTTAGAGCCCATGTGGGACTCTAAACCAGCCTCTACTCCTCTAAAACTCTAAATCCATCTAACCCTAGCCTCCACCTCTATATAAACAACCCACCCCTTGGCTTGACATCTATTTGCCACTTTTCCACCCTACCCAAACCCTAGTTCGTGGAGAGCCACCATCAAGGAGGGAGGAGGAGATCCCAAGCAAGAAGAAGAAGAGGAGGAAACGAAAGAGGATCAAGATCTCCATCAAGTTTCGTTCTTCATCACCAATTCATCTCCAAGTTCATCCCCAACCCTAGATCATCAAGATCCAAGTGTTACCTCCAAGTTTCTTGATTCATTGGAGTGCTAAACACCTGGTATACCTTCTATTCTCTTTTACTTACGTGAATTCAACCCCTAATCTCCAAATTTACGTCGATCTAGAAAACCCTAGTTCGATAGTTCAGCGAAGTGCAGACTAGTCCGGCCTTCTGCAGACTAGTCCGATTTTGCTGACTAAGTTGTGTTGAATTGATTCTAAAAGTAGATCTAATCAAATCCAAACCTGTATAAACTTAATAAAATCTATTAGAACTAGTTAGTGATCATTAAAAGCAATCTATTAACAAGTTCTACCTTGCATTTGCATTAATCATGCATGTCATGTCATATTGAGTAATATTTGTGCACTCTTTGATTGTGTTTCTTGTTTGTATGTTTATTGTGCGGATTAGACGGATTTGCGCTAGAGAGTGCCGCGGAGGATCTACAACACCAAGAGTTTGAAGGCTTTGACCCAAATCAACCGCAAGAGCAAGGCAAGTGCCCTTGAATCATATTGATCCTGTTTTGAAATAAATGTTTTGTTTGAAAATTGCTTGCTTGTGTCAATTTGATGGGAAATCCTATGGTAGGAAGTTTACTAGTTTTGCTAACCACCCTTGTCTCCTGGAATTATGGTAGAGAGTCGGGATGGGCTTTTTACCTTTTTGCTTCGCTTAATTAATTGGGATGGAAGAACAACTACACTACTTAATTTAATTATGCATTAATGAGATTGTGGTTGAAATGAACGGGTTAAATATGATACTTAAATAAATAAGAAAACTTGGTATTTGGGATGGTTATGGTTAGTATTATGGTTATGGATGGTTATGAATTAAATTCTGGTATTGAAAATGGATATTGGTATGTGACGATGGACATGGAATATGGACTGGTACTATGATTTTAATTATGGTTTATGATGGGTTTACTTCACATACATATAATATATTACTTTTCAAATGTTTTAATGTACTTTTCAGCACTTAGCCATTATTATTGTCGTCTTTTGAATCAACCACATGTCATACTTTCCACACTTGCTGAGTACGACATGTACTCACTCTTGCAACCCCCCCCCCCAATAGTTGCAGGTCAGGATTGGGAGTTTAATGGCGATAATTCGGAGCTCTATGTCGTGTCCACCGTCAGCTTGCCTGTGGTGTTGATTGGAGCTGCGCTATGCCCTATCGCTTATGCTGCCTAGCTGTTTAGTTTGCTTAATTAGCATATTTCCGCTGCATTAGTTGAACTTGTCATTAATATTCATTAGAGTTTGTATTCGTGGATAATATGGTTTGTTTAATAAAATTTGGTGAATTAATCTTGTTCTGTGGTAATTTTCTGTATATCCTTTTGTGAATGCACTCGTGTATGTGTGCTGAACGTCCTGGGCACACATATGAATTCACTTGGTTCGTTTTCGGAATCGGGTGTCATAGAGCGTCTCTACTTCCTTCCTTGACTGCCCGATTTGCGAGTGGTCTGAGCAAAGCTAGGACTGAGCTTGGCAGCTTTGACGGGGGTGTCGGTGCTGCCGGAGGGCTGCAGCCGGGGAGCAGCGGGTGCTCCGCGCTGACGCGAGCTCGACGGAGGCTAACTTGATCCAGCACCGCTCGGGACAGGTGCTGGGTCTATTGAGAGGGCTTGGAGCTGCTCCAAGGCTAACATTGCAGCAGTGCGGTCTCCGCGGATCCTGAGTACACCGGAGGGGGTTGACATCTTCCGTATGAGGTAGCCATAGTGGGCTACGACCATGAATCGGTATAGGGCAGGCTTGTCGATGATGGCGTTGAAAGGGAGGCTGACATCCGTGACGTCGAAGAGGATGCTCTCTGTCATGTAGTTGTCGGGTGTCCTGAAGGTCACCAAGAGATGGATGTTGCCGTATGGGATGATGCTCCCTTGTCCCACCCCCAAGAATGGGCTCGAGGGGGTGAGCTTGGACACCGAGATCTGCAACTACTCGAAGGCTGCGCGACTGAGGATGTTGAGTCCGGTCCCGCCATCTATCAAGATGTAGTGGAGCTTGACGTTGGCAATGGTGGGGGTGACCAGGAGAGGTAGAATCCCTGCCACAACCATGTTCTTGGGGCAGTCAGAGGTGTTGAAGCTGATCGGCGTCTCCTTCCATCGGTGGTGCATCGTCAGAGTGGGGGTAGGGGCTATTGAAGCCACTACACGACGAAGGGTCTTGACCGCGTTCTGGGATGCGAGATCCCAAGACCCTTCGAAGATGATGTGGAATGTCTTGCGACGCTCATGGTCGCTGCTGGTGTCGGAGTCCTCATCTTGGTGGACCACTTTGATGGGCCGCTCTTGCTTCTGGTACTCCATCTCCTCATCATCGTCGACCTTGGGGTCGACCTTCTGCTTGCCCTCCCGCTGGCGGAAGAGGCCACCATCCGGGCGCTACTGCGCCCGGTCTTGGTAGCATTTGGCGCATCTCTTGATCTCCCGGCATTCGCTCGCAGTGTGGTCGCGAGTCTTGTGCACCGGGCAGGGCTCAGTGCTGTTGTCAGTAGCAGGTGGCTAACGTGGGAGCTTGTCGGAGCGTGGGGGTTTTCCACCTCCTGTTTCCACTGCTGCAGTGATGGGAGACCCATGAAACAGCTTGTTCTGGCCGTCGCCCCAGTTCTTCTTTTTGCCACTACCCGGGGTAACGGCACTGTCGCCGATCTGGCCGCCTTCGCCCACTCCGAGGTGGTCTGGGTGTGACAGTCATGGCACTCAGCCGCGCGGGCACATAGTTCGACGATGGAGAAGGGCTTGGAGACATTTGCACGTTGTGCGTGGCTAGCTTCTCGAGCATCTTCCGGTCACACATTCCCTGCCGGGACACTACTATGATAGAAGCATTCGGGATGTTGGTGATGGAGTTGCATACCTAGGAGAAGCGTTGGATGAATGATCTTAGCGTCTCCTAGGGTTGCTAGCGCACGGCGTGGAGGTCGAGCTCAGTGCCGGGGCGCGTGTAGGAGCTACCGAAATTTGTCGTGAACTGTTGGTAGAGCTCATCCCAAGAGGTTATGGACCCCTTGGGCAGGTTCACCAGCCATGACCTGGTTGAGCCGACCAGTGTGACGGGGAAGTAGTTTTCCAGGATGGGCTCACCTACTCCTGCAGCATGGAGCGTCGTGGTGTAGATCTGCAGGAACTCTGTTGGGTTGACGCTCCCATCGAATCTTTCAGCGGGAGTGGCCTGAACTTGCGCAACCACATCCCCAGTCGGAGGTACGACGCCAAGGCCGTGCACCCTCCGACAGGCTTCACGGGAGAGGCGTACGGGACCGCATACGCCTAGGGGGTTTGCTGCACCACGTGTGGCTGCTGCAGGGCCTACTGTTGTGGCAAGTATTGTTGTGGCACTTGGTGTACGGGGCAGTGCAGGGGTGCAGTCGACCCAACGTAATCCTGGTTTGATGGCGGCGGTGAAGGGTTTACCTGAGGTGCCTCTCAAACGGAGGACTCCTCCTGTTTAGGCCCTTGAGGCCCATACTCGGCATCAAGGTTTTGTCATCTCTCTCGTCGCCGCTCGATGATGATGTGGCCATCTAACTGAGCTTGACAACGGTCTAGCTCAACCCTCAGGTCCTCCATGGGGATCTTGCCAGCGCTGGTAGGCCTGGTAGATCTGGAGTCGGTAGTGCGATGTTCGATGGATGGCGTGCGTGACAGCGACACGTGACGCCTTCCCCAGTTGGGGGAGTTGATAGCCGCGATGACGAGGTGGTCGATGTCTTGGACCCACTGCTGAGCCACTACCTAGGAAGCATTCAGCGACTGTGGGTGGTGGAGAAGAGCTCTAGCCGCTGCTAAAGCGCTCTCCGAGCTTGTTGCTGGTGGTGCCAAAGGGGCCAACTGGGCCAAGATGTGTCCCGACGTGCCGTCCTAGCCAACTGTACCTGCACGGGGGCATGACGGACAAGAGAGCATCGCTCGAGCGACGGATCTGGTCACCGGACGATGTCTGCGGAAACCGCCTTCCACGGGCCTGATGAACACCATGGTGGTGAAAGCGCTACCACATTTTTGAGGGAAAAATCCCCTACCTAGTGCGCCAAATGTCGAAGTGTTAATGCGACAATTCCCGCAGATCCTCTAAGGAGCAACCCGCAAAGGTTCTTTGTTCGGCAGGGCTTATGCCTCAATCAAGTGTACACGCGTATGAGAGTGTATGAGATGGTAGTTTTTACGTGGTTCGGGCCGCAAGGAGCATAACACCCTACTCCACGGTGGATTGTATTGCTAGTGGGTGTGTATGCGTGTGTGTGTGTATCGAGGATTCGATGTTGGGTCCTTTGTAACGGTGGTGGTCCGATCCTTTTATAGACAAGGACAGATGCCTTACAAGTGGGGTCTGGGGCCTGAGAGGTGGTCTCGGGGTGATCTTATCCTAAAGATCTCAGGCTTCTCGCATAAGCTTGCTCTAACCATGGCCTTGAAGACTCGCCGTCTTGCCGCCTGAGTCGTCAGTAGCCCATGCGCTATTGCTAACAATGGCATGGGATGTCCCGTCCAATTGTCTATGTCGCTGTAAGCTACTCACTTGGTGACGTGGGTGTAAGACCTATATGTGCTGAATACATTGTCTTGTAGTGAATACACTTGGCTTTGATGATAAAAGTTTCAAATATCACCAAAACACCTTTTTGTCAAGGTCCGACTCTAGCTCTGAGCTACATCAAGGTCCAACGGTAGGTCCGGCTTGGTTTGTGTAGCTCCGGTTATGTTCGATGCTAGGTCCGACTAGCTTTGGTCAGCTCCGGTGAAGTTTTGTCTTTAGCTCCGACACGTCTTTGATAGCTCCGACACGTTTTTGATAGCTTCGACATGTTTTTTGCTAAGCCCCGAGTTGATTTTTCTAGCTCCGGTTTTTGGGTTTACTAGTTCCGACTAGTTCTGGTTAGCTCCGGCGCTAGGTCCTGCTAGTTTTGTAAGCTCCGGCGGGAGCTTGGTTGTACTAGTTTTGGTAAGCTCCGGCGCTAGGTTCTACTAGCTTTTGTTAGCTCCGGCTCAAGCTCCGGGTTGCTCTGGCAAGGTCCGGAACTTGACCGTAGTGCTTCTGCTTTTCATTTGCAATGTTTCGTACTTGCTTTACATTGTTGGAAAGATTGTTTAGTATTCATTTGCTAAGTTTTTGGTGCGTTTTGGTTGATATGGATGATATCGTGTTACTGTGGTTTTGCAACATGCTTATGTGAGGTTCTCACGTAGGATGTTGTGTTCGGAACTAACTTGAGTCAAGTCAAGGACTTGGGATCGTATGGATTGGTTGTTTATTCATGTGCAGATGTTGCTTGAGTTCAAGACATGGCTGGTTACGGGATCCATTGGACTAGTCTCAGGGAGGAGATGAGGTTCCAACAACCAAATTCAGGAGGAATTGTGGTTGAGCTGATCAGGAGGTCGCGCAGGATGATTGAATCAAGGGCGGTGCATATGAAGGTTACTGGACATCGAAGGAAGGTGTATGCACGTATGCATGCGGTGCATGACGTGGCAACATGGTGCCGAAGATGGTTTATGGATGGGAAGATCTGGTTGGAAGGATCGGACTGTATCGGTTGATGACTTCGGCTGCGGCGGAGTCAGTTATGGCTCGGTATGGAAAGTATCGAGTTGGTTATGTTAGTATTTCGTATGGGTCACGAATTTGAGTTGTTTAGGAATGTGGGATACATTCCTAAGGTGTTTGGAAGTCTTAAGATTGCTTCTATCTGCGTATAGAAGAATCTTTAGCAGTTATGAAAAGTTACGATTCGTGATCTGAGTAGGATTGGAGTCCTAGTTGATATTGGGTTGGCCTAAGGGCTGGTTATATAAACAAGGGAGCCCAGAGCTCGTGGTGCACGACTTTGGGGCTGTTCCTCTTGTTTTCTATTGAATAAAATTCATAGTTTGAAGGAACTTTTGTGCCTTGTTCGTCCAACTTGTTCCAGACAAGTTTTACTCGTCGAGTTTCTGGACAGCACAACCTTTCGTTGGTGGTTTTTTCATAACTCGTGTTTTACAGATCCAATTGACGTGATTCTTTTTGGGTTGTCTTCAAAACTTGTTTATCTATCATCTGTCAAAATTTTACGGTCATTGGATTTGTGGTCTATGATCTACACGAGTTTCTTTGCAGCGTTCCAGAACTGTTTTTTTCTCGGGTAGGACAGATTGACCATTGTTTGATCTTTCGATCATAACTTGAGTTTTTCTCGACGGATTTGAGTGATTATTTTTGTGTTGTCTTCGTGAATTGATTCTCTCTGATATCTATCACTTTTGTCACGATGAAACACGTTTAGATTAGTCTCACACACAATTTCTTTAACAGATCGTTTTTCTGCCGAAGGGATCGGGGTTTAATTGTTTCCGCTGCGTAAGATTTTTAAATCTACCATTCACCCCCCCTCTGGTAGCTTTTCACGTGCTCTTCGATCCTACAATGGGATAGGCCTGCGTCATCTTCACTGCGATGGAATTGGTCGTAGCAGTACCTGACATTAGGCGTGCGCCAGGCCATGCGACTAGGGAGGCCACGTATATTCAATCCTTGATAGGGACAAGGCGCACCACCCTCTTAACTCTCGAAACCCTCCGTCTGGGGCAAGTGGATGGACTACGTGACAGCTCGGGAGCTCATCTCTGCAGAGGAGGTAAGGTCCCATCTTGTGGACCACGTGGCAGCTCGGGAGCTCACCTCCGCAGAGGAGGTCGGGTCCCGTCTTGCGGACCATGTGGCAGCTCGGGAGCACACCTCTGCGGAGGAGGTTGGATCCCGTCTTGCAGGACACGTGGCAGCGCTGGAGCCCACCTATATGGGAGGTGGCCCGTCTGACGTCTCGGAGCACGTGGCAGCTCCGTAGCCTTGTCTCATGGGGGAGAGGGATCCTTTCCGGCTGAACACGTGGCTGCTTGGGAGCTCGTCTCCAAGGGGGAGCTGAATTCTTCTTCGGGGTCTCTTGCAGGTACCCTGAACCCCGTATCTGAGGCTGATGGGTACGGGTCTTCTAAACACGTGGAGCCCTTTGACCTTGCCTCTGCGGAAGGCGAGGTACCTAGGTGGCTCTAGGTTGTGCACGAGGGTACCCGGTATGTCGGGTACTAACAATATTATAAAAGCAAAACTTGCTAAACAGCTTAAATGCAAACTGGAGCTTGCCTTAGGTTGGGACTAGTTTAAATGTCAATAGTCAGGCTTTCTCTTGTGACTGAAGCTTCTCGTCATTCTTCTTCTTTACTTGCCTTTACTGTTGCTTGGGCAAATCTTGTTCCTGTGTGCTTCTTGGGTAAATCTTGTCTCGGCGGGGTCCATGCTAGTCCTTCTCCTCCAAGTCGTGCTTCTCGTGGGTCTTCTTTGTCCTGAATCCTATCGATATGAACATGCATAGAAAAATTTAACTTTACCATTTTGCTACTAAAGATGCTTAACCTACACTACAGCTGTAGCGGTCGTATCTAGCCCGTGGATACTCCACTTTAGCAGCACAAAAGACAACAGTGGCGTCTAGAGCTTCCATATGGCTATATACCCTGAAGAGGGCAAAGCTTAGAAACCCTTCATAGCTATATACTTGCAAAACTCGTTTAAATGCAGAACATGAAACTCTACATGCTGGGAATATAATACTCAAAATTAAACTGCAATAAGTAAATGTTCTTTATTAGTAGATCCTTGCATTAGTTTTATAATAGCAGGTGAAGTTTCTTAGAATCGTAACTTTAGTAATCATATCAACTACTTCAACCAAGTTGCATAACCATCCAACAGGTTCCATCCAGTTCTAGTTGTTACTACACAACTCAGCGAACAAGTATGCTTCCTTCCACGAGAGACGGTTATCCGAATCAAAACACACCCGACTTGCACATCATGTACACCTGTATAGAAGAGGTCTACGACCTCTTCCAATAACTTTGTACACAATAACCTTTCACAAGACACCCAAGCATTGAACTAGTCCCACCGTCCCGCTAGTAAGCCTCACATGATGATCTCTGCTGCAATGATCTCTACCCTCCCTTTGATGTGCGTGGTTTCTAGATGGTGGGGTATGCCTCAATACCCAGGTTAACATGTTACAACATTTTCCTGGGTCACATATAGCCAGTATGCATCCGGTACATATTCAAACTTGTCCAACAGGGCCGCACACGATACAATCCTTAATCGACACAGCCAGGAGCTATGCCTACAGAACCACATTCTTGAGTGTCCTAATCTTCTTGCCCGGTCTCAGATTAACTATTCCATCTCATTCCTTTCCTTATCTTTCTTCCATCCATATTCCTTAACTTTAATATAGTAGCTGAAATCATGTAAAGTCCTATTCTAACCATACTCTAGGGATTCAGGGGTCATGCATGTGGAGTATCATAAATCCCTAGACTTAATGCAACAATCCATACTAACCATGCTACATATTATAAAAGCAAAACTTGCTAAACAATTTAAATGCAAACTGGGGCTTGCCTTAGGTTGGAACTAGTTTAAATGTCAATAGTCAGGCTTGCTCTTCTAACTGAAGCTTCTTGTCGTTCTTCTTCTTTCCTTGCCTTTAATGTTGCTTGATCAAATCTTGTTCCTTTGTCCTTCTTGGGTAAATCTTGTGTCAGCGGGGTCCACGCTAGTCCTCCTCCGAGTCGTGCTTCTCGTGAGTCTTCTTCGTCCTGAATCCTATCGATATGAACATGCATAGAAAAATTTAACTTAATTATTTTGCTACTAAAGATGCTTATGAATCAAAAGAAAGTTCATACCCTAGTAAGGGAGTTGAAATGGAGTTCTTGCTGAGTTCAAAAAGGTTGCTAAGAATGTTCATTTTACTCAAATTTGGTTATGGAAGAAATTATTCATAGGTTTTGTACTATGCATAAGGATAGGAATTTGAAGTGCAATTGCTTCATTAGCCAAAAGGTTTACATGAAAAATAACCTCTATGATTAGGAGATGGACATACCAGTTCTGAAGTTCTAAGATGGGTGGATTAAAGAGAATTAGCAAGATTTACAAATGTTATACTTATGTGAAGTAATATATTGATAAACTTCACAAAGTACACTTGATTAATCCATTTCAAGATGTTCTGATCAACTAATGTTCATGAATGATTTACAGGAGATGTTGAACATGATGAGGAAGGTTCCTACCAATTTTTAGTACTAATAAAGTCATGGTTAATTTTCTATGATTTAATTCACAAAGAGCACTTAATGATTTTTTGTTCCATATCTTCAATTCAAACTGGCCTAGAAACTTTGCTGTGGTCTCTAGAGATGATGAGGAGATTACCTGAATATTCACATAATTTTTGAAAATATGGAGCTTGCAGAAAAAATGTTCAAGTGTTGGAAATTCTCAGATTTTTATAGAATTTTATATTGTCTTTAATACAAATTGAGATGGTCCACTACAAAGATCAGATGATAAAGAGTTCGTAGAACTTTGTTTCATATTTTTAGCATTTTGTATGATTTATAGTGGTTTTCTCAAGTCTGGACCATTTCCTATTTTTGTTTTCTATTTGTTAAATCAATTACAGCAGCTGGCCCTCTTGGATTTAAACAAACCAGTGAATGGGGGGTGTCGGTACCCTGCAGGCCAGGTACCCCCGCGTACCAGGAAAAATAATGCTCGGTCTCGCCTTCCAGGAAAAGAGGCACCCAGGGATCACTTGTCGTGCAGCTCCGCGCCTGCCTCCCTGCTAAGGGTGGCTCTGAAGCTACCACGTGTCCTGTAGTCCCGAACCCGCCTCCCTGCTAAGGGTGGCTCCAATGCTGCCACGTGTTCAACAGCTACAGACCTGCCTCCCTCCTAAAGGTGGCTCCGGTGCTGCGAAGTGTTCAGCAGCTTCGGACCTGCCTCCCTGCTAAGGGTGGGTCCGGTGCTTCTACGTGTTCAGTAGCTCCGGAACCACTTCCCTGCTAAGAGTGGCTCCAGTGCTGCCACGTGTTCAACAGCTTTGGACCCACTCCCTACTAAGGGTGGCTCCGGTGCTATCATGTGTCCTGCAGCCTCAAACCCGCCTCCTTGCTAAGGTTGGCTCCGGTGCTGCCACGAGCCTTGTGGCTTTGGGCTCTTCATCTCCGTCGAGGAGGACTCCGGATTTTCTACCTATATAAGACAACGTGGGCGTTCAAGATCACGAATTGGCCCTTTCAAGACCAAGTTAATGTGTCATTAACTTGGCATTAATAACGCAAAATCGGAGGGCTATCAAGACATAGTAATGCCACCATCATAGCACGTTAATATGTAATTACATCATAATTTAGTGCCTTAGATCATGTATAGGGTACTTCATAGCCCGGGGCCACCTCTCGGGCCTCGGCCTCACTGTAAACAACCGCACTTTGGCATATAAAAGACCGCGCTGCTACGGTAGAGGGGACTCAATCCACTCCCGCCCAACACTGAGAAGAGACTAAACTCTCGCATAATCCAACACACACAAAACAACACACACACACAATACAACACACAGACCCTCGTGGACGTAGGGTGTTATGCTATGCCTGCATAAGAAAGAACCTCCACGGACTGCTCCATATTACTACCGGGGGAAGTGTTGTTGCTACAATTCAACTTTTGGCGCGCCAGGTAGGAGGGTCTACTAGAGAATTTCAAGATCGACAATGGTGAACTCCACAACTGCTTTCTCTAACCCGGCCGCTAATGCCGGAAGAGGGAATGAAGTCGGCGACACATCTCGCTGTCCTGGTGGCAATCCAACCATTGATCCACAGGGTGATGCTGCAGCGCATCAGCTTGGAAACAATGTACGACACGCCATTGAACTATCTACTGCAGCCGCAGTTGCTGCATAGATGCATGACGGTGTGCTAGCATCATTCACCAAATCTTCTACGAATCCGGAGAATGTGCTCATTGCAGCGCGAGCTCTCCTCCATAATCCTCTAGCACCGGATGCGCCTCCAGCAGCTCTGGCGCAATGGCACAACGATGTCGACCATCTGGTCACCACTGCAGCCACTGCCATCAACTCGCCTCAGCAAAGGCATAGGCCTCTGCTAACTCCCAACAGGATCCTGTCAGGACGACTCGACCCTATACCGTCATGAGGTGGGCGTGCCCAATCACAAGTGGCACACTCACATTTAGCTCACTGGCCCATCGCTCTGCCATATGTCAAAGTTACCAACGACTGATCTTAGGACTGAACTTGACCGCCGCTATGCGGAGCAAGATGGCCGTCTTACCATCGAGCGGCACCGAGAAAGGCGACACAATCTCTAGGGTGAGTTTGCAGTTCCAGCTGGACCTACTGCAACTCATTCCGATTATGCAGCTCCACTTCTGGGAGCCGGTGGCAGTTGCACGGCGCTTGCCCCGCATCCCCGAATGGTGGAATAGACACCCAAGTTCTGGCCTCACTTGTCAGAGATGTACGACGGGACTGTCAACCTGTCGTGTTCCTGCAGATCTAATCCACCACCATCCTGGATGCAAGAGGGAATGAGGCTATTATGGCCAACTACTTCCTAGTCGCCTTGACCGACACTGCCCTGTCATGGTTCATGAGCTTGCCCCTATCTAAGTCTATAGTTGGGGAGAGCTATGCCGCTAGTTCACTACCGATTTCAAGAGTTCTTACACTCACCCTAGTACCGAGTCGGATCTTTTTGACTTACAGCAAAGTCCAGGAGAGTCGCCGCGTTCATTCATTCAATGGTTCTCCCAGGCTTGAAACATTATACCCTCTATCTCGAATGCTTCTGTTGTTGCTGCCTTCCGATAGGGTGTAAGTGATAACAAGATGCTGGAGAAGTTGGCCACATGTAACATCCAGGATGTTACAGATATCTTTAGCCCGGCGGATAAATGTGCCAGGACTACTAAAGGGTGGGACTAGCACTCCAAGCCAGCCATAGAGGCAGGTACGCCATCTACTTCAAAGGTGGGAACAACTGCCCAAGGGGTGGTAAGAAGAAGAACAAGGAGGTAGGTGGCAAAGACAAGCCACTCGCTGGTACACCTACAATTGTAGCTGCAACGGCTGCAGGTGGCCGGGGGCCGCACTCCGACAAGCGACCTCGATCGTCGTCTGATGACTGTGACAATAAGAAGTGGTGTCCAATTCACAACACTTCGAGTCACTGCATCAAAGAGTGCCGTGAAGTAAAGAGGATCGCAGAGCGTGTTTAGAAGAACCAGCAGAAGTGTCGAGAAGATGCATCCTTCCGCCAGCGGAAGGGTAAACAAAAGGATGACTCAGAGGCCGCAAAACTATAGGAGTTGGGGTTCCAGGATACCAATAAGGCATTAAAGGCGGTCTACAACAACATCGATGAATCCGACTCCAGCTCCGGCGACTAGCGAATGATGACTCTCCATATGATGTATGAAGGATCATGGGACGTTATGTCCCGACGCGTGGTGAAAACTTTGTGATGGGAAGTAGCTGCTGTAACTCTCACCGTCAAGGCGTAGTCACATCATAAGTGGATGGACACTCTGATAACCTTTGACACCTCCGATTGCCCCAAGAATATGGTGGGAGCTAAGCACCTTTTCCACCTTCTGGTTGACGGTTGGGCGGCGCTCAACCTCATCAATCTTGTAGCCTTCAAAAAGCTACATATTTTGATGTCGAAGCTGAAGCCTTCGCGACCATTCTCTAGAGTAAGCCCAGGTGCGGTTGTTCCACATGGTTGTATCTCACTCCCAGTTACATCCGGGACCCATGAGAACTACCGTACGGAGAACCTAATCTTCGATGTCATGGAGGTCAACCTCCCCTTCAACGCCATCATCGATAGACTAACTCTGTACCGATTCATGGTGGTAGCCCATTATGGCTATTTGGTGTTGAAGATGCCGACACCTATGGGCATCCTCAAGATCCAAGGAGACTGTACTGCGGGAGTCACGACACTAGAGAAGCTACATGCACTCGCCACTACACAAGAAGATGACACAAACAAGGTTCAGTTAGCTCAGCAACCACCGAGCATGCGCCAACACGGCTCAACATCTGCACCCCGTGTGCAGCCAAGCAGTCATGACAATGTTCCTCTCAAAGTCGTCAAAATTGGTTCCAAAGCCATTCAGACCACCCGCATTGCAGGAAGCCTGGGTGACAAATAGGAACTAGCGCTCATCACCTTCCTTCGGGCAAATGTAGACGTGTTTGCATGGCAACCATCACAAATGCCTGAGATCCCTAGGGAGGTCATTGAGCACCATCTGAAGATCTACCCTGATGCACGACCAATTCAGCAGAAGCCACGGAAGCAGTCCATCGAGCAGCAAAACTTCATCCGTGAAGAAATAAAAAAGCTGCTCGATGTTGGCTTCATCCGGAAGGTACATCATCCACGATGGCTAGAAAATCCAGTCGTCGTGCCCAAGGTCGGTGGGAAGATTTGAATGTGCATCGACTACACTACACTAAATAAGGCATGTCCAAAAGACCCTTTTTCACTTCCAAGAATAGACCAAATAATAGATTCTACTTCTGGCTGCGAACTATTATGCTTGCTTGATGCATATTCTGGTTTCCATCAAATACCGATGACTAGGGAAGATGAAGAACACACAACCTTTATTGCAGTAGATGGTCTATATTGCTATACTTTCATGCCTTATGGTCTCAACAATGATCTCTCAACTTTTGTGCGAGCGATGCATAAAATATTTGGGGATCTTATTCGGGACCTGGTCAAAGTGTATGTTGATGACATCTTTGTCAAAGTCAAGACCAGAGACTCGTTACTGGACAACCTCCAGTTAGTCTTTGACAAATTGCGCATGACGCACACGAAGCTAAAGCCCGACAAGTGTGTCTTCTAGGTCTCCTCTGGGAAGCTCCTTGGATTTCTGGTGACACATCGAGGAATTGAGAAAAATCCAGAGAAGATAAAATCCATTGAAATGATACGTCCTCCTACCCGCATCAAAGATGTCCAGACGCTTACGATATGCCTGGTTGCACTCAGTCGGTTTATCTCTAGACTGGCCGAGGGGGCTCTTCCATTCTTCAAGCTATTGCGGAAGTCTAGACCATTCAAATGGTCCTATGAAGCAGATAAGGCGTTTCGGGAGCTGAAGCAATCTCTTACAACATTACCAATCATGGTGGCTCCTAAACCAGGTGAGCCTCTACTGCTGTATATCGCTGTAACAACTGAAGTCATCAGCATGGTGCTGGTCGCGGAAATGCCAGAGGCATCTTCGAATTCCTCCTCACGAGGTGTAGGACCCCTCCGGGAGGGTGTTGACATTTCTTACATCACAAATAAAAATCCGCAAGCGCACGAAAACTATCAAAGTAGCATTTCCCCTCTAAGAGTATTCCCAAGGGTGTCATTTATATTTTCCCAAAGGAAGGCTAAGTGGAAGCAAGGCAATGTAACACCCTCATTTTCATGCATCATGCCCTACATACACTCATATACATGTTTAAAATTAACCCACATAAAGAGGAAAGAGTTTAAAATTGATTTGGAGCAAAACCGCACTTAAAATGCAGGAAAGTGCGGACTAGTCCAATTTTACTGAGGACTAGTCCGATTTCTCTCTGACTAAAAACGGACTTGTCCATTTTTTCTGTGGACTAGTTCGATTTTGCCTCCAGAAACTTTCAGACTTGTCCGATTTTGTGTGGACTAGTCCGATATTCCAAGAATCCTTGAAAAATTTGCTAAGTCCCTAGACTTTTCCGGACTAGTCCGGTGTTCCAGTGGACTTGTCCGTTTTCCTCTCTGACTAAAGTCGGACTTGTCCGATTTTAGGCCAGACTTGTCCGATTTTCTCTCTGGACAAATTCGGACTAGTCTGGTCCTTTTCGGACTTGTCTGATATTTCGCGACTCCGAGTTGATCTTTTGTTTTACGACTTGTTTCTTGGGTTTCACGTTAAGCGGGCCTAGGGCCGTCGTGCCTAACTCTTTTAGAGCCATGTAGGACCCTAAACCGGCCTCTACTCCTCTCAAACACGAAATCCATCTAACCCTAGCCTCCACCTCTATATAAACAACCCCACCCCTTGGATTGACATCTATTTGCCACTTTTCCACCCCACCCAAACCCTAGTTCATGGAAAGCCACCATCAAGGAGGGAGGAGAAGATCCCAAGCGAGAAGAAGAAGAGGAGGAAACGAAATATGATCTATATCTCCACCAATCTTTCGTTCTTCATAACAAATTCATCTCCAAGTTCATCCCCAACCCTAGATCACCAAGATCCAAGTGCTACCTCCAAGTTCCTTGATTCATTGGAGTTCTAAACACTTGGTATGCTTTCTATTATCTTTTCCTTACGTGAATTCAACCCCTAATCTCCAAATTTACGTCAATCTAGAAAACCCTAATGTGCTGATCTCGCAGAGTGCGGACTTGTCTGGTCCCTAGCGGACTAGTCTGGTCTTTCTGGTTAAATTGTGTTGAATTGATTCCAAAAACTGACCTAATCAACTCCAAACCTGTATAAACTTGTTAAAAGCTATTAGGACTAGTTATTGACCATTAAAGAAATCTAGTAACAAGTTCTACCTTGCATTTGCATTAATCATGCATGGCATGTCATATTGAGTAATATATGTGCACTCTTTGATTGCGTTTCTTGTCTTGTATGTTTATTGTGTGGATTAGACAGATTTGCGCTAGAGAGTGCCGTGGAGGATCTACATCACCAAGAGTTTGAAGACTTTGACCCTAATCAACCGCAAGAGCAAGGCAAGTGTCCTTGAAGCATATTGATCCTGTTTTAAAATAAATGTTTTGTTTGGAAATTGCATGCTTGTGTCAATTTGATGGGAAACCCTATGCTAGGAAGTTTACTAGCTTTGTTTGAGCACCCTTGTCACCTGGAATTATGGTAGAGAGTCAGGATGGGCTTTTTACCTTTTTGCTTTGCTTAATTAATTAGGATGGGAAAACAACACTACACATTTAATTATGCATTAATGATATTTTGGTTAATGTGAACTGGTCAATATGATATGGTAATGGGTGATCTAAGCAAGCCTGGTATGCGGATGGGTTGGATGTCATGGTGGTTTGCTTGCTTTAGATCTAAGGACTGGTTCATGCGAGAATAAGCCAGGACTACAGTGCCACCACGAGGCCAAGTATGGGTGCGGCATAGATGATTAATTAGGTCTTTGCCAGTGCTATTTGGACCATTAAGGATGCTCGGGGAAGGGGTAGTCGGATTGGGTTTGTTGATGATTGGTGGGACTACCCTGGGATCCGAATGGCTCAAGAGGGGGCCCTTGGTTGAAGATGTGCTCAGTGGGAGACATCGCCACCGGTGAAACCCTAGTGGGGTCTAAACAGGCTAGTAATCCCTTTGTAAAGGCTATTTTGTGATCTTTTGGCCACACACCAATGGAAGTGTGTAATGTGACCGACGGGTCATGGGCATAAGGGAGGTTCTTAATCACCGAAAGGTGATGAAATCACAAACACGTGGGTAAAGCGGTACAAACTTTGCAGAGTCTAATAAACTATCATGATAGCCATGCTCCCGGTTATGAGCACCTGGACAACTTCCATGATTAGAGGGAACTCGGTATTGGGATGGTATTTGGGATGGTTATGGTTGGGTAATGGTTATGGCTGGTTATAGATTTATTTCTGGTATTGAATATTGTAATTGGCAAATGGTGAAATCTAAAATTATTGATGAGGATGGTGAATTATGAACTGGTATTATGATATTACTTATGATTATGATGGGTTTATTTCACATACATGTAATATATTGCTTTTCAAATGTTTTAATGTACTTTTCAACACTTTGCCATTATTACTGTCGTCATTTGAATCAGCGACATGTCATACTTTCCACACTTGCTGAGTACGACATGTACTCACTCTTGCAATCCCCCCCAACAGTTGCAGGTCAGGATTGGGAGTTTAATGGCGAGAATGCGGAGTTCTAGGCCGTGTCTACCGTCAGCTTGCCTGTGGTGTTGATTGGAGCTGCGCTATCCCTTATGCTTAGTTTGCTTAGTCGCTTAATTAGTTTATTTCCGCTGCATTAGTTGAACTTGTCATAAATATTCATTAGAGGTTGTATTTGAGGATAATATGGTTCGTTTAATAAAATTTGGTTAATTAATCTTGTTCTGTGGTAATTTTCTGTATACTCTTTTGTGATGCACTCGTGTATGTGTGTTGAACATCCTGGGCACACATATGCGTTCACTTGGTTCATTTTTGGAACCGGGTGTCACAGATTGGTATCATATCCACAGGTTGACCGTAGGATACAACCTAGATATAATGGACACTTTAGAGCACATAGGAGCACTTAGGAATCGATGTGTTTCTGCTTGAAGTGTTGTTTGCTATATATATTGCTTGCTTGTGTGCTTAATAGAGGATTTTGGGATGCTTTAGCATTGCCATGTCCACCTAGGCTAGTATAGCTAGTTGTTTAGTTTCATATCCCTTGATGCATATAGTTGGGGACGTTTTCTAACTCTTACCTATTGCATTTGATGAGGACATCACTCTATGGATACAAACAACACTCCATTGAACATACAAGATGCAATCAATAGGGTTCATACAAAACAATTAATTTCAGAGGTGAACTCGTTCTTATATATTTCCTTATATGTTTTTGAGCATAGATTGCTACTTAATGATTTATTTGTGATTAGGATCCATGGAGAGGTTCAAGGAGTACATGGAGGGAGTATTAGGGACGTGGAAGACCAGAGAATTCGTTCAAAGAAGATGGAAACCGAACCAAACTCCAAATCGTAACCAACTCGGAGTCCAGGAGCAGTACGCACTAAAACGGACGCCCAGGACGCATACGGACTCCGTTTTCGACGTTCTACATATACACGGAAACGGGAGAGGACAACATTTCCAATGGCTCCGGTCCCATGTCAGAATTCCTTCGGAGTCGACAGGAATAGTCGAAACAAAATCGAGTTCAGAATCTGTCAGGGTGCTGCGCCACCGTATTGGGCCATTGGGCCTTGTATCAAGTCTAAGTCCATTATTTTCGTGTGTTAGGGTTAGGTCACGAGCCCAAAACCCCCTTGGACGTCCTCCCACCTATATATACTCCATTGTAGCTGCCATAAACAATTGGGTTTTGCTTAGATCAATAATATCGCCGTTCTTCGGTTTGTGAGACCCCAACTTAGCAATTCAGATTGCTTCTACCTTGTTCTTGCTTGTGTTCTCGGTTGTACTTGCAGGGATTAGCCTTCTTGGCGAGGTCAATCGTGTGAAGCATGGTTGATAACCAACGGAGCGGTGGTGTAGTGATTGCGGGGGTTGTTCGTGTTCTACTCAAGAGCCTCGGATCATCAACGTCGAGATCTCCACATCAATCGACTTATCCATTACCTTTCGGAAGATCGGGATTGGTCTCTTGCGGCAAGAAGTTTCGATGCTGGAAGAGTGAAATGAATGCTTATGTTAAGGCCAATAAGGTCCCTAGCCCGAGGAAGATGGGAAAAATCACACAAGCTCAGTGGCAAGAGTTTGTTCGTCAAAAGAGCACACCTGATGCTAAAGCTCTAAGTGCAACTAGGTCAGAGCTTGCAAAAAAGAACAAATACCATCATCGCTTGGGGTCTGCCAGATATGGCCCCAAAGTCCAGAAATGGAATAAGATAATAGACGAAATTCTTAGTAAGGGCAATCCTCACCCATTAGAAGGGTGCGATGAGCGAACTCAACGCTGGGTCTTTGCTCGGTCAGGTTTGACCAGCGAGGGCAAACTTGAAAAGCCCGACTCTCTGAATGAAGTAGAGGATAAAATGAAAGAAGTAATTGAAAAGCAACAGAAGGGTCTCTTCAAGCCGAAGAGGGAGAATGACCAACTTACCGCTATCTTGGGAAACCCTGAACACAGCGGACGGGTTCGAGCGGTCTCTTCTCAAATGTCTTGGCTAGATGGTTTCCCTAAAGATAAAGACACATATAGAAGACGTGAGAAGTTTAAGAAAACACTTGATGAAACAATTGCTCAAAAGGTCAAAGAAAATATGCAAGAAATAATGGAACAACTTAGACAATCAGGACAATTAGTGGCACCGAGTACAATGATGGTTCCGGTGCAAAAGGAGCAATTAGTATCTCCAACTGCCTACCCTAGCAGCGTTGGTTCCGTGCCAGGCTCAGGGTCAGCCCATAAGTTCCCTGTCGATGATATTGCTAACGACAAATCTTGTCGTCTTCTTGTCCCGATAGGCAGAGCAGGGAACAAAACCAAACAGGTTGCCACTGCTATGGCAAAGCCTGATCGTGACTTCAACGGGAGTCCACTTCCGTTGTATTATTCTGTGGTGCAAGTTCTTCAGATCATTGATAATGATTATGAAGATTATGAAATAGACCACGTCACACCTGAGGGGATCGCGACTCTGGGGCAGGCTGTCAACCAATTAATCCTTTGGCACCGACGCGATATCGTGTTGGACGATGAGCCAATTTCTAGCCCCGTCGCATCTCCAAATACTGCAACCCCATCTTCTAAGGCGAAAGTGCATGAAGATCCACTCCCAGTCTGGGAAGATCCACTCCCCCTATGTCTGAGCAAGGATGATGATATCCAAGAGCAACAAGTTGGACAACAACTTCAAGCAGTACCAGAGCAAGCTGTTGCTAGTAAAGAGCAACTAGTTGAGCAACAGCTTGAAGTAGTACTAGAGCCAGCTGCTGGGAGTAAAGAGCAATCAGTTGAACAACAGGTTCAACAACAAGCCAGTGTCCAACTTCCGACGACTACTCCTCGATCATCAGTGCCTGTCAAAGTTAGCTCATACGAAAATAAGAAACCTTCATCAGAAGTGACAAAGTATTTGGAAGCTATGAAGGAAAATATTAGAAAATCGAGTGCATCTCGTTCTTCTCATGAGCCAGCATTAGAAGATATCGAGGAGTGGGAAGAAGACGGTGTCATGTATAATCGGCGGACGGCTTTAGTTAAACCAGGAGTTCCAATATACAAGCTTGAGGATGTTCCTCCTAAATTTGAGAATGGGAAGCCGTTAATGACATCCGTACAACTTAGCAAACAACCCGTCGCGCTCAGAAGAATGCATGAGTGGTACATCACTGCCAGCACAAAATATGGTCTTGAGTGCGTCACATTTCGTATTCCAAAAGAAGCATTCTGGAGCACTGGAGTAGATAAACGAGTCATTTTATTTGACGAGCTGCTTTCCCTTTTCCATCGGGGCATGCTCGAAATCAACCTGCTGCTCGTCTGGTGCTTGTAAGTGCTCTAATATTTTGTATTTGCTTTTCTTACTACACGCATACGCATTTCATGAGATTATAACAATTCTGGACTTCTTCAATAGGATGCAATACATGGATAATGAAAAGTTGGCGCACAAGACAGGTATCCTTGACCCTACTAGGATTGCAAAGTCGCTATTCGACGTCCAGGCGAATCGAGAATCAAGCCAGTACAAACACATGAAAAAAAAAGATTTTGAAAGAGCAATTGCAAAACTTAAGAAGGATAGAAAGGCAGAAGTTGCAGCTTACATAGGACATGCGATGTTTAACTTTGTCAGAGACGGCCAGGACCTCGTAAAGGCTCCGTACCACTTCGAGTAAGTTCGACACATGGCATTGAAATAGCAATTATTGGTAATTGTTAACACGTGTGTTTGTATGTTTGCAGTAATCACTACATAATGATCTTCATCAAGCCAACGCAGGGAATGGCAACAGTCTTGGACTCGGCCGATTACCCACCAGATCGTTACAAAGATTTCCTTTCCATTTTGAAAAAGTACGTTTATTCAATAATTTTAATTTACGCACATTTAGAATGTGTTGACAAGTTTTATATGACATTTCTTGTATTACAGCGCTTGGCGGTTTTACGCGGAACAGCTTGGCGGTCAGAGACCTCCTAATACGAATGCATTGGACATTAAAACGTATTATGCTTGTCCGAAGCAGCCTGCTGGGAGTGTCTTATGCGGGTATTATGTATGCGAGCATCTTCGGACCGCCGCCGTATATAGAGTCAATCGTGAGGATGTAAGTTATCCTTAATGTCGATACCTTATTTTCTTACTTTTGTGTTTCATTTTCATTGTAACTAGCATAGTTTAATGCTTATATTCTCTGCTGTTCAATATTACCAGAAACATTATTTTCATATTTTGATTCCAACTTCAAAATTCAATTGCTCATAGTACAACTGCTCCAAAAATACCTACTAAATTCTTGTATACTCTCACTTTGATCTATACTTTGAGATTGTTCAAACCAACACATTCTAAACCTTGTTATGTGTTATATTGCAGCACAAGAAGAATTTGAACGAAGAATGGCCGGTTTGTAGAAGTATTCCTGATGGAGGAGCCGACAGGATTGCTTCTGAACTCTGTCAGTTCATTCGTCGCGAAATTTTGCACAAAACGGGGAAGTTCTTTGATAAGAGAGGTTCAGCAGCTGATGTGCCAGAACTTTGCGACTATACCAATCTAAACAGTTTTTAGTGAAAACTTGTAAACTTTGAGATGAAATTGTATCTGTAACTTGTGTGTATGTATATTGTTTTAGTGAAATTGACTTCTGTGATGATAATATTGTTGTCTTTTGTTCTGTGATGATTGTTGTTTTTTGTTCTGTGATTATATTGAATTGACCTGGAAATTAGAAATAACAACAGTAGTACTGCATGACTGTGAAAAACAATTATCACAGGCGGCTAGATACAAGTAAAGAAACATCTGTGATAACCTAATTTTCACAGGCGGTGTCTGTTATGGTAGAAACCGGCTGCGTTAAAGGGTCTTCACAGACGGCTGATATAGGTAAACTCCGTCTGTGACAACACCATTATCATAGACGGGTTAGTTATGCTTCAATAACCGTCTGTAAAGACACATTATCATTGACGGTTAGTTATGCTTCAAAACCCGCCTGTGAAGATATATTATCATAAGCGGTTAGTTATGCTTCAAAATCCGCCTGTGAATACAAATTATCATAGACGGTTAGTTATGCTTCAATACCCGACTGTGAAGACTCATTATCATAGGCGGTTAGTTATGCTTCAAAATCCGCCTGTGAAGACAAATTATCATTGGCGGTTAGTAATGCTTCAATACCCGTCTGTGAAGACTTCTTATCATAGACGGTTAGTTATTCTTCAATAACCGTCTGTGATAAGACGTTTATCACAGACGGTTATATATGCTGCACGACCCGTCTGTGATAAAGTATTTTCACAGACGGCTAGCCTGAGTAAAGAACCGCCTATGATAATCAGTCTTCACAGGCGGCTATCCTTAGTGAAGAACCGCCTATGATAATTTGTCTTCACAGGCGGTTTCACTTCTCCGCCTGTGAAATTGCGGATTATCACAGACTCTTCGTTTCAGGCGGTTTTAAAAGCCGTCTGTGATAATAGGTTTGGAGCCGCCTGTGATGAGGCTTATTGTAGCAGTGTTCTCTCCTTCATTAATTTGTGGTAGAGTTCAGTACATCTTGGAAAACAAGAAGATGAGAACAAGATGGAGGAAGGAGAGAAGGGGGAAAGGGGAGAGCCGGAGAGGGGACATGAATCAGAGTTTGTTACATCTCAACTGACTCTATCACTAACACATGGTGTTCCCCTTTAAACTGATTCTCTGGGCCGGCGCCATCCTTCATGGGCCGCGAGTGGGCTGACTCCTTTAAAAGTTCGAGCGCTTCAGACCTTCCAGGTTCATCGATTCCCAGTGCCGTGACACCGCCAAGCGGGATGGCCAGCGAGATGGCTCGGGCACGGTGACCAGTCTTTGTCTGTTCGTCGTCGGTTCACCAGCGCGGTGACATGGTCTACTTGCACACCAAATAAATAACTGACGGGCTTCTACGCGATGAGGGAACTCCATTGACGGCGGTGCGCGGCCAGGGAGAGAACTGGCGTGATGCTGACGACTCGCCGGAGGTGGCAGGGATGGTGGTGCTCGGTGAACTTATCGCGCGAGCACTAATACCATGTTTTGATCACTCCTACCGTGCAGGGGAACAAGACTAGGGGAGGTCATTTGGGCACTTGGCTCGGCCGAGAGAAGATCCACGGTGACTGAGATTGGCGGCACTCGGGGAAATGGAACGAAGTCTGAGTTGT
Organism: Tuctoria greenei; assembly: GCA_036927565.1. Lineage (NCBI taxonomy): Eukaryota > Viridiplantae > Streptophyta > Magnoliopsida > Poales > Poaceae > Tuctoria > Tuctoria greenei. Next base: position 260,405,781 of record JAYESD010000002.1, read on the forward strand.
TGGATCTAATCTTGTTTTGTGAGTGTTTCAATTGAGCTCTTAGCGTGTGCGTATATGTCAAACAAGTGCAGGCTCGCTGCAATGTGCTGAGACGTGGTGCAGTAGTCCAGAGTTGTTGTGCATGCTGCCGTATACGCCGTCATCAAAGAGGTTGTGCTGGGTTCGTATTTACATGGTCGGTTAGGAGCGTGGGCCACATCAGGATGCCGTGCTGCATGCATGCACAATGATTAACGGCCGGCAATGGCGGACTCCCTGGTCATGAAGCATGCCATCGGCTGTACGTGCGTTCGTTTGTGGATGCGGGTGACGCGGGGCTGCAGCGCCCTTCGTGGATCAGCAAGCGATCATGCACGGAGTGGATCGGTTGGAACGTACCCGGTACTTGCGGCCACGAAACTTGCGTATGCTTATAAAGTGCAGGGTGCGGATGCCGAGTGTAGAGAGTAGTACAGAGTGCTGCCAGTGTATGTGCGAGTGCAGTGAGTATATTGTGCGTGTGCTATATTAGGATGTGTGAACTCGAATTTTAGCATTTATCTTAATTAGAAACATAACCCAATAAATGGTCGTGTTACTGATCAGGAGACAACCTTTTCCAAAGGTTGGGAGGCCCCTCTCACGTCCATGAGTAAACATAAACTGTGAGGGATGCATTTAGTTGAGGTACATACAAAGATGCATCCAAACACCACGTTGCCAAGTAACTGATCACATTGATTGTAAAAGTGTTGATACTCCCTAAGATATACTAGCAAAACAATATGCGGCAACGACATTAGAAATGTTTGTTGTTATTTTTTAATGTCTATAAATCATCCTAGCAATGAATGCTAGATATGCAGTTGGCACTAGGCTAACCTAAAACAAAGTAAGATGAGTTTCGCAAGCGTACGAAAAGTACCGCTGTAGCATTTTACCCGAGAGTATTCCCTAGGGTATCGTATTTATTTTATCCCAAAGGAAGGCAAGTGAAGTGAGACAAAATCATGGATAGGATTTGATGATCCGGTGAGGATTCTAATAGGATCGGTAAATGATGGAATTGTGTCGTATGACACACATCTAAGCAATCTACTCTAAAGGGTATGAGTGTCCTAGCGAATGTTATACTACGAGAAGGGACTACTCCTCCTATGCTCTAATTACTCATATACATAGACTAATAATGTACACATGAATATATTAATGCATGATGAATGCTAGGACTTAGTGGTCCAACACATTGGACACGAGTTTACCCCTGACAAAACCAGGACGATTCTCGTAAAGAGCCAGTGGCGTAGTCGAACATGGGGGAGTGCGAAGGACAAACAGAGCTTTCACCACCTACCACCTACCCATACAACCCATGGTTCTACGAGACATCCAATGCTACTTAACTATCTAAGCATCACATTATAGATTAAGTAAATGTCTTAAAGCTGCAGTACAAGTACCTTCCTAAGGTCATTACTAAACTAAACATCATTGAACCAATGTTGGGACCAAACACTATTTTATTCATATTAACATAATCATGACATTACCTAATTACACTATACTAGAGGTGAAAGTGCATCTAGGCATTCACTTCTGGATTTTGGACGATTGATGACAAACAAATGAGATCCTAATAAATTCGTTGAGATAAATGCAGGTCTACAAAGAATAGAATTTATGGTGCACTCAAATAGGTGAAAAATGAGGAGTGAGAAAAGGAAAAGCCCAAATGATCAAGAAAGCGCAAAGTAGATATCAATAGGATGTGTGTAAGAGACACATCCCAAGAGCTTATATCTTTGTGTAGAGGGTAAGGGCTAAAATCAATTGATTAAGTAATTCACTGAGCACTGGACAAGTCCGTTCACTGGCGGACTAGTCCGTTTCACCTTCTGTTTTCACATGGACAAGTACATTCACAGGCGGACTAGCCCGTTCAACTCACTGACCTCACTCGGACAATTCCGGACACATGCCGGACAAGTCCGTTCAATTTTCTTTTATTCACTTAACACATATCACATTGCACCGGACAAGTTCGTCATGTTGCGGACTAGTCCGATTGAGTCTTTGAACTCATAACGGACTAGTCCGGATAACTTCTTGTTATAATACGGACAAGTTCGGTACACCTCACACAAATTAGGGTTTCAAGTGTGCTGCATAATTCACGCAAGTTTTACATAGCACATCGGACTAGTTCGATCCTCAGAGCGGACTAGTCCGGCCGTCAGGATCCCTAAAGGTAACTTTTTTGGAAGCTCTAAAAAAAGGTGATTCACGACCCCACAACATGACACATCGTGCACAACAGTGAACAACTAAGAACCTTAGCGTCGCTGCTTGTCCCAAGAGCACAAAAACACCTCTCCTCACACATCTAAAGCCCTTAAAAGTTAAATCTTTTGGGAATCTAGATTTTGAATAGGGAGATCATCTTCTACGCATTGCTAAGCTCTTGGCTTTTGATCTCTTATACACTCTTGCATCTGTTGTAAATCTTTTGAGCATATTTGATCGCTTTTCTCGCTGTAATTTTGTGGGAGCCCTCAGCGTGTGATGTTGCTCCACCGACTTGGTGATTGCCCCCATGATAGTGGAACTCAAGTTGGCCTTCGTGGTGACTTGAAGAGGTAAAGGGTTGATTGAGACTCGACTCTGTGTGGGCTTCTCAATGAGGAAGTATATCTCTTTGGTGAGACCGAACCTCGGTAAAAATCATTGTCTCTTGTGTTTTTGTTATTTACTTTTGCAATCATCATCACCATTTAGGGCATAGGGTTGATTAATCTTGCATTTTAAATTAATCTTGTATTCCTTGTTCAAATCAATCATCCTAAAACTTACACAAGTTGTTAGGATAATTTACTTAATTATGTAGCTATGACATTTGAGGAGAATACATTAAACAATCTATCTTTTTATCGGTATAACTAGCATACCAGACTAGTCCGTACCGATACCGGACTAGTTCAACCTTCCTGTATTTGACGAATCTGTTAAGTGTTGCAGAAAAAGTTTTCAACGCCTATTCACCCCCCTCTAGGCCACATTCAATTGGTATCACAGCAAGACTCTCCTTTTACGTGACTCACCACTCGGAGAGACAAATGGTCACCGACAAGAACAACGAGATCCCAAAAATGCCCATCATTGGAGACAAACAAGACTCCAAGGTGTTCGATGTGCTCAAGGAGCAAGAACACGATGATGAAGAAGTGTGTGAACTCAAGGCGCTTCTAAGGAAGAAGCTTCTATGCCAGAAGGGCAAAAAGGAAGATGAAAAGCCAAAATGGGTAGTCATCAAGACTACTCCCAATATCCTTTTAATTATGAGAAGCTCAATAACTACAATCACTATCTTTCTATTCCCATGGGAAGACCTCCACAAACAGGCAATGATTACTCAATGTGGAAATATAATATGAATCTACATCCTATCTCACTTAATCCTAGTCTTTGACATATAGTTTGTACAGGTATAGATATCCCAGACACCGATGATGAAGTTACCCCGGAGCAAGAACAAGCAATTCACCGCAATGGACAAGCCGTTGAGGTGATCACTTCATCCTTGAGTCGACAAGAGTTCACCAAGGTGGATGGACTTAAAGTTGCCAAAGACATTTGGGATACACTCAACACTGCGCACGAAGAAAATCGTTCCATTCGCGAAGCAAAAATCAAAATGCTTGAAGGAGAATTGGGTAGATTTGCCATTGAAAATGGTGAATCCCCTCAATAAATGTACAACCGCTTGAAGACAATCATCAACAAAATCTGTGCTTATGGAAGAAAAAATGGACTGATCATGAGGTTGTAAAAAGGACGATAAGAGCCTTCATTTCTCAGAATGTCACGCTATGCTCAATGATAAGGGAAAGCCCGAGGTTCCACAAAATGACCACCGATGAGGTTCTTGGCAAAATCATCAATCACGAGATGATGGAGAGGGAAGCTCAATAGAAGTATCTTGCAGAGCCCACCACATTAAAGAATAAAGGGGTGTCCCTCAAGGCGACCCACAAATCAAAAGACAAGAAAGTCCATAAGATGCAAGACGACGAAGACACTAACAATGTAAGCATAGATATGAACGATGAAGAGATGGTGCTCTTCATGAAAAGATTCAAGCGCATGATGAGAAGAATAAAAGGAGACAACTCCAGTGAAGGAGAGAGCAAGAACAAGGACAAGTCCAGAACTAGGAGGTCATGCTGCAATTGTGGTGAATACGGGTACATCGTAGTTGATTGCCTATATGAATAAGATGACAAGAAAAAGAAGGAAGCTAAACAACATGACAAGAAGACCTTCAAGAAGAAGAAACATGTAGGCCAAGCACACATTGGCAAGGAGTGAGACTCAAACGACGAGTCCTCCTCCAAAGATGTAACACCCTCATTTTCATCCATCATGCATTGCATACACTCTTATACATGTTTAACATTAGGCAATACAAAAAGGAACAAGTTTAAAATTAATTAGAACCAAAACTGCAGTTAAAAGTCTGTGTCAGTGCGGACTTGTCCGCACTAGACCCCGGACTAGTCCGATTTTGCCTCTGTTATTTTCTTGGACTCATCCGCTTTTGCTGTGGACTGGTCGAAAATGGTTCTGTTGTATCCCGAACTTGTCCGTTATCGAGTGCTGACTAGTCTGATATTTGTCCCTAGAACTTCTCGGAGTTGTCCGATAATTCCCCAATTTAGTTTGGTTTTTGAAAATTTGAGAAGACCTTCGGACTTGTACGACCCCATACCGGACTTGTCCGTTTTGCTCTCTGGACAAGATCGAACTTGTTCAGACCTCCAACAGACATACCCGTTCAAGTCTCAGTTGAATATCAGACTTGTCCAGCCCCCTGGTAGACTAGTCCGGTGTGCCCGACTCAGATTCAATTCCCCCCCCCCCCCCCACGACAAGTTATTGGGTAATTGCCTTAAGTGGGCCTAACAACGTTGGGCCCGACCTCAATGGACCCCACCACGACCCCTACTCGTCCCCCACTACCTTAAACTCGAATTTCACCCAAAGCCTACCACCTCCACCCTATATAAACACCCCAACACCCACCCTCTCATCTCTTTGCCACAATTGAAGAAAATCCTAACCCTAGTTTGTGGGAGCCGCCATCAAGGAGAGAGGAGATCACAATCAGGAGAAGCATTATGAGGATAGGATGATCAAGAAAGATTGATCTTTGTCAACTCATCAACATCGTCGTCAGTTCTCCACCACTTCCTCGTCTTCTTCGATCTAGACGTCAAGATCCAAGTGTTGCACCCAATTCTCGACTTTTGAACCCTTGGATTTGTGGTAAGTACCTTAGATGCACCTTTTCTACGTAAATTATGGTTCTATATTTACTCAAATTATGCCCTAGTTGAAAATTCTCCAAAAAACCTGGCCATAACGGACTTGTCCGGTCCCTGTGCAGACTAATCCCATTTCCTTTCTATTCCAGAATGGACTTGTCCAGTCTCAGTGCGGACTAGTCCAGTCTTCCTGTTCTGAAATTTCTTGGAACTTCTTTAATATCCTCCAAAATGACTTGGAACTTGTTCTAACATGTAAAACTTAATTGAGACTAGGTAGTAAGCAATTATATCAACCTAATAACATGCATTACCACATAATTCCATTATTCATGCATGTCATGACATATTGAGTAATATATGAGCATTTATTGATTATGATGTTTGTTTTGTATGTTTATTGCGCGAAATAGAAGGTTTTGCTCTAGAGGGTGCTGTCAAGGACCTCCAGCACCAGAATTTTGAAGCTTTTGATCCTAACCAACCTCAAGAGCAAGGCAAGTGTCCTTCATCATTTTGATCATGTTTTGTTTGCAAAACTGCATGCTTGTATCAATTTAATGGGAAACCCAAGATAGGTGTTTACTAGACTTGTTTAACCATCCTTGTTGCTTGAAATGTGGTGTAGAGAATCGGGAAGAGTATTTTTACCTTTTTGCCCGGTCTAATTAATTGGGATGGGAAAAAACCAAATGACTTAATTATGAATTAATGAACTTATAGATGATGTGAATTGATGAACATGGTTAATGGGTAATATGGAACTTGGGAGATCTGAGAAAGCATGGTTTGTGGATTGGGTTGGAAGATATGGTGGTTTTGCTTGCCTTGGATCTAACGACCGGTTTATTCGAGAATAAGCCAGGACAATAGTGTCACCACAAGGCCAAGTATGGGTGCGGCTTAGCCAATTTATTAGGTGTATTGCCGGCATTGTTCGGATCATTTGGGTGAGCGGGGAGTGGGAGTCAGTTGGGTTTGCAATAGTGGCGGGACTGCCCTGGGATGCGAACGGCACAAGAGGTGGCCCTTGGTTGGATGTGATCAGTTGGAGGCATCACCACCGGTGAAACCTTAGTGGGTATGAATATGCCGGTTGTCCCTTTGTAAAGGCTATTTTGTGATCTCTTGGCCGTACACCTAAGGTAGTGTATTTAGCATAAGGGAGGTTTCTTTTAGTCACCGACGGGTAATGAAGTCACAAACTTGTGGGTAAAGTGGTACAACCTCTGCAAAGTTTTAAAAACTATCATGATAGCTGTGCTCCTGGTTAAGAGCACCTGGATGACCTACATGATTAGAGGGAAACTTGGGATTCAGGGTGGTTTGGTTATGGTTATGGATTGGATGGTGATAAATGGATATGGTTAATGATGTTGGTAAGAATATGGCATATAGATGGATAATGAATGATGGATATGAATCATTATGTTTATTTTGGATGATGATATTAGTTAACATAGACATTGTAGGATGTTTTTCATATGTTTTAATTACACTTTTAAGCAAATAGCCATTATTTATTATCATTCCTTGTTTAAGCTACATGACATTATTTTCCCACACTTACCGATTATGACATGTGCTCACCCTTGCAATTCCTCCACCAACAGTTTTAGGTGATGTTTGGGAGTACGCTGAGGATAATGCGGAGTACTAGGTTGTGTGCTACCGTCGACTTGCCTGTGGTCGTGCTTGAATCCATGCTACCCTATATGCTTGGTCTGCTTAGTTAGTCTATTTCCGTTGCATTAGCTCTTTTCATTAGTAATAGTGATCATTAGAGTTGTAATTTGAGGATTATTTGAATATTGTAATAGAAGTATTTATTACTAGTTGTACTGTGGTAATTTTGTGTATATCATTTGTGAAGGACTTGTGTATGTGTCTTGAACATCCTGGGTACACATATGCGTTGCACTTGGTTCATTTTGGAACCAGGTGTCACAGAACAGGAAGATAGGGTGGCAACTAATGCCATCAAAAAGCCCTCCATGAAGTCCACTCTCTTTCAAAACTTTGGAGGATGGAAGGAGCTGTACCAAACTTGTCTTATGGCCAAGGAAGGCAAGAAAAATGTTATATCTAAACCCTCATCTTTACATTACTCCGATGATGAGTTTCATAGCAGTGATGAAGATGAACACATGCTTAAGGGCTTAAGTAAAAATGCATTAGCTAAAATGAAAATGTTGACGGATGAAATACTTGAGAAGTAAGATCTTATCAACCAACAAGAAGATATGCTCGCCCTTCAAAAGGAGAGATATTCTGAGGTTGAAAAGGCTCTCGAGCTTGAAAAGGAAAAGAGAGAGGCACTTGAGCTAGCTTTGAGCAAGGAAACTTGCTCAAATCTAAATGATTTGAATGTTGTACTTATGGGTGAGCTTGTTAACTTGACAAAAGTTAACAAGGACCTTCAAGTACAAGTTGAATCACTCAAGCAAAGTGCTCCCTCCTTTTCTAAGACTCACCTTTTTCAAATATTGAGTCTATTCCACCTAAAACTTGTAATTGTGCTAATTTGGTTCTTGACCTGAAAAATGAGCTTAACGTGGCACAAAGCAAAAATTCACCCAAAGGTGGCAATCTTGATAAGGAGAAAATCAAGTATGCACGAAGTGCATACTCGGTTACTAGAGCTCCTAATGTCAAGGATGACCTTGGATATTCTCTAGGTGAAAAGCGTAGCGCTAAAAACCTCAAGAAAAACAATGAATCGACTGCTTTTGTCAAAGAAAGCTTAAATCAAGTTAAGAACACCAAACATGTTCCTTCCTTACATGAAAAAGCTAAAAATGGACCAAGCATCATGTTTCATGACTTTAATGCCTCATATGTTCTTATGGAGAATAAATCTAACCATGTTTATGCCAAGTATGTTGGGCCACTCTACAAGAGTCCAAAATCTTGTGTGTGGGTGTCCAAATGTCTTATCACTAATATCAAAGGACCCAAGCTAGCTTGGGTACCTAGAAGCAAGGCATAATTTTGTTTTGTAGGTGTACCCTCTCCAATGGATTCAAAGAGGTGCTTGATAGGCACAAACAAAACGGCCGGAGGAAAGCAAATATTCATGGGGTACAATGAAAATTAGAGTTTATCTCCACAGAGATCATCAACATAAGACTCAACTGTACAACAACCGAAGAACAATGACTAAGGAGGAGTCTCGACACGAGAAAGAGGTCCATATGTACAAGATCAACCTTAATAAGATCAAATAATCAATACAACAATGGAGGCAATGATCAAGGGGGAGCTGAACAAAATGAAGAAGAAAAAGAGGATACATGACCATAGATGCTTCTAGACCATATTAAGCTGGTATATCAATCTATGTTCGTAATTTATTATACTCTTGTGCATCTAGGCTCAATACCATACTGAGTATATGCTTTGTGTGCAATGTTTCAATATACTTGATGCTCGAAATGTGGCTTGAAACATTGCATACCTGATTGATTCTTCAAAGTTTGCTCACTTTTGCGAAATTTCATCCCTTTTCTCAATTTTCTCTTGAAAAATATTTTGATTATTGAATGTTGGTGAATTATGGCCATTGTATGATTGTTGATAGCTTACTGGTCATGTTCATCAAGATTATTTGTGAAATGTTGTCCTTTAGATCACTATTATAGTAAAATCCCAAAAATCTCTTTGTTCTAATCCTAAACTATTTAGCTGACCCAGACTAGTCTGTGGTCAGCACTGGACTAGTATTTTACTTGTGACTAGTCTGGCTCTAGTCCGGTCTACCGGACTAGTCCGCTACTATCAGGCTTAACCCTAGCCAACTGCCAAGACCTCTCTTCTTCCTCCTCACAATCGCCTTTGCTTTCTCTCTCCTCAAGCTCGAGCTCCCAAGGCGATTTCCACTTTGAGTCACCAAAATTGAAGGTTTCTCCACGTAGATTCTTCCTGTCGGCGTGAAGCACCCCCTCCTACGGACTAATCCGGACTCTACTCCGCGCCTCCATCTCAAATCTTCGATTTTCAGTAAAAATCAAACCCTATCCCTAGATCTCATCTTTCCTCAATTCTTGCTTACTTTTCTTGATTCCTAGGGTATACATTGCATTGCTGTATGTATTCCAATTGTCCTCCTACCATTTTGCATCAATCTCAATTAGATTTGTTGCAATAAGAAGTTAGGATTCATACGTCAAACCGAACTAGTCCGGTGCTTGGTGCAGACAAGTCCGGTTAACTGGACAAGTCCGCACTCTGAAATCGGACAAGTCCGTCCCCCCAACAGTTAGAACCTCTAAATTATTGTCTCCACAAAGTCTAAGTCCCATTCTTACCACACCTTGTCACCCTATGTCAGGCACAATGTCGTCCGCTTCAGATGATAGCATGTTTGATTATGAAGCTGAGCGTGACCGCGAGAGAGTAGCCAGTGCAAAATAGCTAAGAAGCAAGAAGCGCCATGACCATGATGCAAATGATTCTCCTCCTGATGATGTGCTTCCAAGAAAGAGGAAGGTGGTAGTCAAGAAGCCATCTAGGAAGGATGGTGCATGTGCTAGCTCAACAGCACCAAGGAGAAGCACTAGAAAGGGCAAAGGACTTGCAAGTGGACCCATTGGTCCACTAAAGATGAAACCTCCTGTACAGAGCAATAGGCAGCCCGCAAAACATGATTTCATGGGCAAAGAAAAAAACTTAGCTGACAAGCTCAAAGAAGTTGAAGTCTATGAGTAGCCAAAGCAATCAGCTGACCTGAGATTCTTGAGCCACTTCCATGCTGATTATTATGAGCATGTCTATAGGAAGATGAGAAATCCAGTAGTTGCTAGTCAATGGGTGGACATGACTTATCTACAATCCAATAACTATCAAGCGTATCATGAAGTCTTGCAGGCATTGGAGAGGCATGGCTTGAAGGATCTCCTATCTTTCCGATATAATTGGAACGTTGAAGTCATCACTCAATTTTACTCTACTCTCTACTTTGACCGTGATGATGGGGATGAGATCACTTGGATGACTCATGGATCAAAGTATAGTGTCACTTATGAGGAGTTTGCCAGGATACTACATCTCGAAGACACTTTGAGCTTATGATTCACAACTTGAAGCCTTTGGAGAAGGATGAGCTAGCTTTCCTCGATGACACAAGAATGCCATACAAGGCACCTACCACAAAGTACTTGAAGCCATTCTTTGCGGTGCTTAACATAATTTTGAGGAAGACTATTGCTCCAAAGGATGGAGATGTAGGGACAATTCAAGGAACTCTAAGGACCTTGATGAAAGTGATAAGCAAGGAAAGAACCTTCAATGTCTTTGAATATGTCTACAATGACATTGTGAACATCTCAATGACTCCAAATAGGTCCTGTTACTATGCACCTTACATCATGTTCATGATTGAGAAAGTAACCGGCCTTGAGTTTGTCAAAGATGTGGAGCATGCTGACCTCAAGCCTCAGAAGCCACCAGTCTACAATGTTTCTAATACTCCTGCCTCACCTGCAATAGAACAAAGATCAAAGCAAGCAAATGAAGGCATTACGACTCCAGATACTATCTCTGCTCCTCCATTGTCCAAAGAGTCCTCTAGTGGTGTATTGAACATGCTTTCCTCCATCTTTGCATCCTGCCGCAAAGTGGAGGTTAAGCAACACAAGGAAAGCTTGGCCAGGAAGAGGAACCAGAGGTATATGAAGGCAAACATCAAAACAATATGTGTGAAGCTTGATATTGAGACAGTGGGATCTCCTCAAATTTTTGAGGATTTCGATGAAAATATCACAGAGATGGCACCTCTCACAGAACAAGAATTGGCCTCCTTTGGACTTGCGGGTGTCCTTGCTCCTCCTCCTCCTCCTCCTCCTCAGCATGCTCATGATTTTGGAGATGAATATGAAGACAAGATTTAGAGTGAGAGAGGGAGTGACGGAGAGTGATTCTCCTCAAATTTTCCCTTTTTGGTGCCTTGATGCGAAAGGGGGAGAAATTGAGACTAGACTACTAGTGCTAGTAGTCTATTTTGAGCCTTAAGGACTAGTGATCATGGACATGTATCTTTTGTGTTTGTTAAGTTTCAAACTATTGTATCGCTATTTTGATGCCTATTTTGGTTAATATGAATGTGTGATGTTCATATTGATATTCTTGTGATGGTTGCTTCTATAATTGCTGTATTTTTCATTATGCACACCACAATATCTGCTCACACACACTTTATAGGTGCCCCATCATAAAGAACGCATATATGTGAGATTTTTTTTGTTCATACGCCATTCTCATATATGCACGCTTTATGAAAATCAATTTTTACTCTTAATTGTGAAATCTCAATTGGTTGTCATCAATCCCCAAAAAGGGGGAGATTGAAAATGCATCTAGGCATTCCCTTGTGGATTTTAGATGATTGATGACAAACAAATGAGATCCTAATGAATTCATTGAGATGAATGTAGGTCTACAAAGACTAGAATTTACGATGCACTCAAAAAGGTGAAAAATGAGGAGTGAGAAAAGAAAATGCCCAAATGATCAAGAAAGCGCAAAGTAGATATCAATGTATAGGATGTGTGTGAGAGACACATCCCAAGAGCTTATATCTTTGCGTAGAGAGTAAGACCTAAAATCAATAAATTAAGTAATTCACTGAGCATCGGACAAGTCCGTTCACCGGTAGACTAGTCTTTTTCACCTTTTGTTCTCGCACGAACAAGTCCCTTCACAGGCGGACTAGTCCGTTCAACTCACTGAACCCACTTGGACAAGTTCAGGCACGTGCCGGACAAGTCCGTTCAATTTTCGGTTATTCACTCAACACATATCAACTTGCACCGGACAAATCCGTCGTGTTGTGGACTAGTTCGATTGAGTCTCTGGACTTATCACGGACTGGTCCAGATAAATTTTATTTACAATACGGACAAGTCCGGTACACCTCACACAAATTAGGGTTTTAGGTGTGCTACACAATTCACGCAAATTTTACAGAGCACACCGGACTAGTCCGATCCCCAGAGCGGACTAGTTCGGTCGTCGGGATCCGTAACAGTAACTTTTTTGGAAACTTTATAAATAGGTGATCCCCGACCCCACACATGACACAGTGTGCACAACAGTGAACAACTAAGAACCCTAGCGCCTCCACTTGTCTTAAGAGCACAGAAACACCTCTCCCCACACATCTAAAGCCCTTAAAAGTTAAATCTTTTGGGAACCCAGATTTGGGATAGGGAGATCATCTTCTACGCATTGCTAAGCTCTTGGGGTTTGATCTCTTATACACTCTTACATCTATAAGTGTGTTTGATCGCTTTTCTCTGTGTAATTTGGTGGGAGCCCTCAACGTGTGAGGTTGCCCCACTGACTTGGTGATTGCCCCCATGATAGTGGAACTCAAGTTCGCCTCGTGGTGACTTGAAGAGGTAAATGGTTGATTGAGACCCGGCTCTGTGTGGGCTCCTCAATGAGGAAGTAGATCTCTTTGGTGAGATCGAACCTCAGTAAAAATCCTTATCTCTTGTGTTCTTGTTATTTACTTTTGTAGTCATCATCTAGGGCATAGGGTTGATTAATCTTGCAACTTATACTAATCTTGTATTCTTCGCTCAAATCAATCATCCTAAAACTTACACAAGTTGTTAGGATAATTTACTTAATTCCGTAGCTACAACATTTGATGAGAATACATTAAACAATCTATCTTTTTGTCAGTATAACTAGCATACAGTACTAGTCTGGCCTTCCTATATTTGACGAATCTGTTAAGTGTTGCAGGAAAAGTTTTCAACGCCTAATCACCCCCTCTAGGCCACATTTAAGAGGCACATGGTGTTTATGATAATACAATATGGACATTATGATTGGATCATAATAACACCTACAACTATCACATACATGGACTCCACAATCAAACAAGAAATGCTTTGCCCAAGCAGATGAATAAAGAGAGACTAATAATATTATTATTATGCATAAAGTCACAAAAAGAAAGAAAGATACATGAGCCAGACCTTTCCCGATTTGGACTTGACACTAGAGGCTTTTCTCTACAGCCCAACCTCCACTAAGGACTAAGAGAACTAGTGTATACAATAGAGTGAATGCTGAAGTGGTTTGTGTTGAAGTGAGCGGTGAGAGGTCCTATTTATACACGGAGTCTAGTCAGTTCCCGCCCTCTTTTGCTGCAAATCAACCTTCACCGCCATTAGGGAGCCACAGGAGAGCACCACACGTTGGATGATCGAGAATGGCACCAGGAAGGAGTCGACCGAGCTAGGGCCTCGACCGACTTGGTTCGAGCCCCACCTCGGGCTCCGCTTTGTCCTGGTCACTTATTTATGGGTCCTGACCTATTTTTTGCATGAGTCGACGTTGGATTCCCTCAGATACGCCTGAGAATGGGTCCATAGATCCATGTGATGCCACATGTCCTAGCGTGATTGGCCAGTATGCCACTTTTTAGGATTGCTCTCCTCATTTATCCTCATTACTGCAATAAAATACCTGCATGTACTATTTCTCCAAGTATAAGTGGAATTATGTTAAATATGAGGGTGATGTGTGTAAGGAATATTTATTCTTTCACATAATCGAGTTATATTGATGGTCAAAATTGATATATAATGACTGTCAAGAAAGTCATCCAAGGTTACCCTTTGCTCACCTCGAAGCAAAGATGAAGACTTAGGTTGTTGATCAGTTGTTGCTACAATGTCCTATCTTTTCAAAATTACCAAGTGCATAACAAAATATTCTACCTTGCATTGAACAAATTGGCTTTGGTATGACCCTTTTTTCTTAGTCATTATGGTGCTGATGCCTCTTCTTTTTTCTTGGGTGGTTGAAGGATAGAATAGCAAAGTGAGCATGCATCACCTAATGTCTAAGTTCCACCTGAATTCTGAAGAGTTTCAAATGGTGTTTAATTTCAAGTTCCTCAAATGATGCTCTCAATCACTCCTATGTGTTAAGTGAAATTGTTTTCCTCACCAAGGCAATTCCTCTCTTGTCCTAAATCTAATAAGGCTTTTATGTGGAGCTTGTTAGGCATCAAGGGTCGGCATATTTGCAACACATATATTGCAAAGTCAAAAGAGTAAGCCTTAGAAGAAAACAAATCGTACTTTTGATCAAGATTGTGCAAGTGTAGTGGACCCAAAGTTTGAAGATGACTCCTTTTTGTGGACTCTCTTTATTGTGAGGATGAAACATGGCTACTTATTTTTTTCTTTTTTTTTCATGCTTTTATATGTGAGCATGCATTTTTCTGTTTCCTTGTCTTGTTGCCATGTCTTCTACTCTTTTTTTTTTCAAATTTTTTGAAGAGAGTGTTATACATGAGGAATATGGAGTATCTTTTGATGGTGGAGTGATATGATGGAATTTTGCTAACTTCTAGTGTAGAAGTTTAGCATGTGCCCGTGAAATCTTGATCTTAAAAGTATGAAAAGATTCTCACATAGGTCTATACTAGTTTGACTAAGCTCAATGTGAAAACAAATAGCATATGCATGGGGTTTATCTAATTTGAACATCATATGACTTTGGTTGTCTATTAAAAGAGGAAGTTCCATTTAGAATTTCTCCGGAAAATCAATTTTCACTTTTAACTAGAATTTTAACAACTCGTAGCACTATAACATATCCCACAACAACCTAGAATTAGATTAAGCTTATGCTACCCATAAATTCTAAGTTTTAAGATGAGAGTATTCTAAGCCAATAAACACAATACTTGGAGAATACTAAGTTGTATACAAGGGACTAAGGAAAAATAAGACAGAGCAACTATTCATCATTTCAACTTATTCAAAGTAAAAATATTCTTACTGCTCATCTTTTATTTTATTTAAACTACCCTATCCTACATTATTATTTTAGATGCAAATGATGTGGAAAGAAAGAAATCAAATAATCTAATGCAAATGGGATGTGATACAAGTTACCTCAAGTGGAGGTCTGTTGATGGTCCTTAAATGCTAAATTTGACTACCAATTCACTGCATAAAGATTATAAATTGGAGAACACAACATAGTGGTAGGAGTTAAAACTAACAAATTCAACCAGTGTTAGTGTCTATTTGTATGCAGGTGAATTAAGCCCCAAAATACCCAAGAATGTAGGGAGAAATCCTAAAAGTTACCATTTGACAAATCAAACAATGACATGTAGCATCACATGGATCCATTACTCATTACTAGGCGTATCCGAGAGGATCTAACATCGATTCACGCGGGAAGGGGAGTTGGGCCCACCTACGAGTCACCTCGAGAAAGCACAATCGAGGGAGGGGGTAGGACCAGGTCGGCCAACCTCCTGGCTCGCCGACTTTGCCCTGGCGCTAAAAGCGGTCAAACGACCCGTGTCACCCTCTTGTAGCTCCCTGATGGCGGTAACGACTGATTCACGTGCTAATTGTGGCGCCAAACTGACTGAACTCATGTATAAAAGCCCCCTCACTTCCTCACATCACACACATCACATGTTTTAGAATTGTACTCCACTCATAAGGTTTAGAGCTGCCCAAGTGGCCAGCCAAGTAGAAGGAGAGTGAGGAGGAGCTAGGAGGAGGAGTAAGCTTGGGCTTTCAAGTTCCCCTTCCACAATTGTAGCTCTATGAAAGTTCTCCCAGGATAAGTATGAAACTTTCGTGAATTCAATACTAGTTTGATTTCTACTTCATAGTAGTTTGCTTACATAACTGCTTATGGGTTTAGTGCTTTGATTTATTAGAGGCTATAGTCGTAGCTTTGCATTCAAAACGATAGAGTTGTGAATTAGAACTTAAGCGTGATGCTTATGTTAGAATTCATCACTAGATATTTCGTAGACTCACAGATTGAAGAGGTAGATAGTAGGTGGTGATAACCCTATCTCTCCTTAGTAATCATCCACGTTCGGCTACGCCATAGGCTCATGGTGAGAATCGTTTTGGTGTTGCCAAGGGTAAACCCGTGCCCGAAGCAAACAACTGCCGTGGACTACTGTGGCCTAGATTCCGAACCATTGAATTCCTCTCAAATCCTTGTCTACCAAACAAATTGATGAGTTGGTTTAGGCCCGATTTTCCGAAAGGTATGTCGATTGGGGTGGAGAACACGACGTCGATCATCCACGGCACTCGAGCGGTTCGAGTACCCCTGCAATCACTACACCACGGCTCCGTTGGTTATCAACCGTGCTGCACACGGTTGAACTCACCAAGAAGGCTAATCCCTGCAAGTGCAACCGAGAACACGGGCAAGAACGTCGAAGACACGATCTGAAATCGCGAAGTTGGGGTCTCACAAACCGTAAAACGGCGATATTATTGATCAAAGCAAAACCCACCGAATATGACCAGAGGCTGCAGTATTTATAGGCTAGGGTTCGACCAAAACACGATTAGACGCGTCCCTAATGGACTCTTACAGGATACAAGGCCCAAAGGCCCGATTCGGTGGCGCAGCACTAGACAGAAATCTGGACTCGATTTGTTTCGACGATTCCCAATGACTCCGGAGGAATGTTGAGATGGGACCAGAACCATTGGAAAGTTTGTATTCTCCTATTTCTGTACATATGTAGAACGTCAAAAACGGAGTCCGTATGCCTCCTGGGCGTCCGTTTTAAGGTGGACTGCTCCTGGACTCCGAGTTGAACTCGAGTCCGAGTTGTAAACTGTTTCCATCAACTTGTGGACGTCCCAGCTGGTTCTCCATGCTCCCAAGGCCTCTTTCCTTCACTTGTTGATCTTCTCCATTGTTCCTAATAACAATTAAATCATCACATAACAATCTATTCTCAAACTCACATGCAAAAGAAGTTAGGAACGAATTCACCTGCTGATTTAATAACCGTGCTCGTGCTCTTGTGATTGGTCCTTGCAGTTCAATGTGCGTCTCCGCTGTTGTGATGCCCTCATCACAAACTGTGTGTCCTTTGGAGAACAAGCTAGAAGATCTCACACACTTTCCTTGGATTCTATATCCTTGGGAATACTCTTTAAGGGGAAGTGCTACAACAGTATTTTCGTAAGCTTGCATATTATTCTATTTTTGTAAGAAATACCAACAGGGTCCTCCCCAAGCTTGTCCTTTATCAATCTCCGTGATAAGGGTTGAACCCTTGATGACAAAAGTAGGCCATGAGGTCAACCTATTGTTTTTGCAGCGTGGCATTGATGTCGTTGAACCTCATATCAATTTGTTGCTACCAGTCATGGATACCCCGAATGTGATCTTGAAGAGTGTTGATGACATCGACTGTCCTCACTTCAAGGTCTCCCATCTATTGAGTGAGTTCCGCTATTTCTTGGCCAGGGTCACGAGAATCTCGGGCCAAGAAGGAATGCCGTGTATCCATCGGTGGCGGAGGCAACCTACTAGAGCTTGAGTTGGAACTGTATGAGTCCCATCTCCCTCTAGTGGTAGCCCACTCATGCCATGATGATCCTCTAGCCTCATAAATTTGAGGTTGGATCCAACTGGGTGCATTACCCATCGGATCCACTTTCTCTTGGTACTCACAGGTGGGAGTAGATCCGGGAGCCATTTCCATGGCTGTTTTTCTTGAGCGGTTCCTTGTGACACTGCTAGAAACATTACTCATACAGGCCTCTTCGATAGGTTGAGAGCAATGGTTAGTTGCCGAAATTTGTACAAATGAAAATTCGGGTTAGGTAACCGAATTTCATTTACACAGCCTAGGTATAAAAACACCATGGATTCATCTAGATCATATTTAAGAGTATGTCCTTTCACTAGATAATCCTCATCTACCAAGCAGTGTCTTGTGAAAATATATTCAATGGAAGCATTTTCTAAAGCCCCTACTTTTATAGCAATGCGGGTAATTAATGAAGTACATTCAATTAGGGCCTGTCATTCTAGTGTTTTCTAACCATTGAGACATCATAGCCTTGATAGGAGCAATTTTAATTTTTTCAACCATGGCATTAAGGATTCTAAGTTCATCTTCACGCACAATCCTAACATCTCTTCTAGGGAACATAGACATAGTCACCCATCTATACATGAAGCGTAAAGTGGGGTTTTGCAAATGGCTATTCTTAGGACTCCTACGGCTCTGTTTGGCACAACTGGAACTTGTTGAGAAGCTGGCTTCTCTGTAACTGCTCTGAGAAGCAGCTGTCTGCAGAAGTTACTGTAAATACAAGTTTGGTGTTTGGCAGTCTACTTTTTAATGTGCTAGTTTAATGTTGCACGGTGAGAAATGTCTGGATTGCGCATTGCTGATTTTCTAATATTTATATTTATGAACTATGAGTTGCTTTTTCCTTTTTATGTTACTTTCAGCATAATTCAAACTATATAACATTCATACATATAAAAAATATCATAGTTCTATAAATTCAGAAAATAAAAATTACATGAGAGAAAAATTACATAATTATTTATGTTTCAACTAGAAAATTCTCTAAAATATAATGGCATGACTGCTCTCGCATCAAACCTGCTACAATAGCGTCATGTAAGTCTCCCATGTCGCCTTGATCTGTATCATCACTGGAATTGAGACCGATATCACCGTCCGCATCAGCGTATAACCTGCGGTCCTGCATATCAAACAAACAACAATTATTTCAGAAACCCCAATGTACCAGCAGGAAAAACAAACATATAAACGCACAAAATATTGCTTAAAAAATAAACGCACAAAATTTTAGTCATCATGATGTAACAGTAATCATCTATGCAATAAGGAGGAAGGCAGCAATCGAAGAACGAGGCAGGCAGGCAGGCAGCTATCAACAACGAGGCAGGCATCAAGCAAGAACGAGGCAGGCAGCAATCAAGAGCGAGACAGAACTGAAAAATCAAACAGAAATCAAGAACGAGGTAGGCGGCATCCTAAGGACAGGTGCGCCATCAATCGTCGGCCGTGTGATGAATGCCCGAACCGGGCGCGCGATGAATGCGGCAAGCAGGAGTTGTGTGGAAGGGGATCTTCGCTTTCCATTGATCAAACACGATGATACATATAGGGCACTGGACAGGTAGGCAAACGGCCGCACGTGCAGCGTGCGAGGCGTGTCGTAAACCTACCCGGTGATGCGCATGCAGCCGCGCCGTTGAACCTACTCGGTCAAAGGCCAATGTGCCGTCCAACATAACGTTCAATACCCCCCCCCTGTGTTTATGCTTGGTTACATGTAACGCATAAAGTGTCCCTGAAATCCTGAAACAATGAAGTAGGTAGTCCTTTTGTCATTATGTCGGTGAACCCGCATTTTCGTGGGTACGTGCGTACGCGGAGTTCTCCAAGCGCCACCTTCTCCCGAACAAAATGAATGTCGAGCTCGACGTGCTTGGTACGACGATGATGGACCGGGTTTCGGGAGAGGTATACCACCGAGACGTGTCATAGTACATGACAATATCCTTTGGTACAGTGACATGGAGTTCCTGCAAAAGTTGGCGCAACTGGCAGCACTCAGTTGTTGTGTTAGCAACAGCCCGATATTCTGCTTCAGCAGAAGATCGGGACACTGTGGTTTGTCTCTTGGAGGACCACTGTAACACCCTCATTTTCGTGCATAATGCATTTCATGCATCCTCATACATGTCTAACATAAAGCAACCATAAAAGGAACCTGATTAAAATGAATTTAGGTCTAATTAGCAATTTAAGTCTGCCAGGGTACAGACTTGTCCGGCCTCCAACGCGGACTAGTCCGACATCTCTCCCCTGTTTGAGAATTCAGATTTCTTCAGAGCCTGGACTAGTCTGACATATTGTAAGGACTAGTTCGATTGATGGTTCTGATGTTGTCCGGACTTGTTCGTTGTCCGAGCAGACTAGTCCCATTCTGTCTAGTTTTCAGTCTGTAAGCTTTCTATTTTGCAACCCTAGACTTGTCCAACCTTCCATAGCGGACTTGTCCGAAATCTTCTCTGTTCCAAAACGGACTTGTCCGGTCCTATTGCGGACTAGTCCGACCTACAAAATTCAACTCGGATTCTGTTTTTCTCACACGATTGGTTATTGGGTAATTGCCTTAATTGGGCCCAAGAACTTCGTGCCCAATCTCAGAGGAGCCCAAGTGGACCCCACCTCAACCCCTACTCGTCTCCAACTGAAATCCACTTGGAATTCACCCAAAACCCTACCTCTCCACCCCTATATAAACAACCCAATACCCTCACCTCTCCACACGTTGCAAATCCCCTTGTTGCCGTCTTTGATCGTGTGCCACCATCAAGAGGAGTCACAACAACAAGGAGAAGGAGGAGAAGAAGGAGGAGGATCAATCAAGCACAATCTTCATCAACTTCTCGACATCAACATTCTTCATCACCAAATCGTCATCAACACCTCTCATCAAGCCCTAATCATCAAGAATCAAGTGTTGCACCCAATTCTTGATCCTTGGATCTCTAAACACACGATACACCCCCTATATTCACTTTCCCACGTCAATTCAACCCCAATTCTCGATGTCTAGAAAACCCTATTTCTGAAGTTCTGGACAGGGCGGACTAGTCCGACCCTGTAACCAGACTTGCCCGGTATTCTGATCTGTTTCAGGCTGAATTAATTCCAATTTGACCTAAATTGATTCAACTCCTGTTTGAACTTGTTAAAAACCACTTTAACCAGTTAGTAGACATTATAGCAACTCATTAACAAGTTCTACCCTATAATTGCATTAATCATGCATATCATGGCATATTGGGTAATATATGGGCACTATTTGATTGTATTGTTTGTTTGCATGTTTGTCGTGCGGAATAGAAGGTACCGCTGTAGAGACTGCTTTCAAGGACCTGCAGAACCAGAACTTCGAAGCCTTTGATCCAAACCAAGCTCAAGAGCGAGGCAAGTGTCCTTGATCATTTTGATCTAGGTTTTTAAATGTTTTGTTTACAAAATTGCATGCTTGTGTCAAATTGATGGGAAAACCCAATTACATGAGTTTACTTGTTTTGTATGACCACCCTTGTCGCTTGAACACTATGTAGAGATTCGAGAAGGGTGTTTTACACTTTTGCTTCGCTACACTCAATTGGGTTTGGGAAACAATCGTATTGCTTAATTATAAACTATTGAACCCATGAATGATGAGAATTGATAATAATGACTCTTTAGCGACATGGTGCCTAGGGATCTAAGCAAGCTGGTTATGTGGAATGGGTTGGACAGTTTTGATGGTTTTGCTTGCTTTAGATTTAAGGACCGGTTTGTGGAGCGACCATCCAGGATTTACCTTGCCACCATAGGGCCAAGTATGGGTGCGGCTTAGTTGACTAATTAGTGTATTGCCAATACTATTTGGACCATTAGGAAGGCTCAATGAAGGGGTAGTCGGATGGGTTTGCTATGATGGTGGGACTACCCTGGGATCCGAATGGCTCAAGAGGGGGCCCTTGGTTGAATGTGCTCAGTTGGAGACATCACTACCAGTGAAACCTCAGTGGGGTCTAAATATGCTAGTAAACACTTTGTAAAGGCTATTTTATGATCTCTTTGCCACACACCTAAGGAAGTGGAGACACCATAATTGAGATTCCTTAGTCATTGAAAGGTGATGAAATCATGAACTTGTGGGTAAAGTGGTACAACCTCTGAAGAGTGTGTTGAAAACTATCATGATAGTCGTGCTCCCGGTTATGAGCAACCTGGACCCTCACATGATTAAAGTTATGGACCTTGAACATGGTTTAATGGCTGGAATTGAATTGGGAGTTGATATTGGTTCATTAATTTGTTTTGGATTATGAAATTGAGAGAAATGAGAAGTTATGAGTTGATTATGAGTTAATATGGCTAGTATTGGTTAAATGAGTTGGAATTAATGTTATTTGGGTTATTTGGGAAGGACTACACTTAATGATCATATAACCTCATTTTCAATATATTTGAATGTACTTTTATGCAATTAGCCTTTTTAATTATCATTCCTTGTTTAAGCTACATGTCATACTTTCCCACACTTGTTGAGTACGACACGTGCTCACCCTTGCTATTCCCCCAACAAATTCAGACGCAGACGTCGATGTGGAGTACCTGGAGGTCTTTGAGGAGTTCTAAGTGTGTGTGACGCCCGGTTCCGAAAAATGAACCAAGCTAACGCATATGTGTGCCCAGGACGTTCAACACACATACACGAGTGCAATCACAAATGATATATAGATAATTACCACAGCACAAGATTAATTAACCAAATTTTATTACACAATTCATATTATCCTCGAATACAAGCTCTAATGAGTATTAAGAACAAGTTCAACTAATGCAGCGGAAATAAACTAGTAAGCAACTAAGCAAAAGGGATAGCGCAACTCAAAATGAATCAAGAAACTTGGAGGTAACACTTGGATCTTGATGATCTAGGGTTGATGAATTGGTAATGAAGAACGAAAGCTTGGTGGAGATCTTGATCCTCTTTCGTTTCCTCCTCTTCTTCTTCTTGCTTGGGATCTCCTCCTCCCTCCTTGATGGTGGCTCTCCACGAACTAGGGTTTGGGTGGGGTGGAAAAGTGGCAAATAGATGTCAAGCCAAGGGGTGGGGTTGTTTATATAGAGGTGGAGGCTAGGGTTAGATGGATTTCGAGTTTGAGAGGAGTAGAGGCCGGTTTAGAGTCCCTCATGGTCTCTAAAAGAGTTAGGCACGACGTCCCTAGGCCCACTTAACGTGAAACCCATGAAACAAGTCGTAAAACAAAAGATCAACCCGGAGTCGCGAAATATCGGACAAGTCCGAAAAGGACCGGAATAGTCCGAAGTTGTTCAGAGAGAAAATCGGACAAGTCTGGCCAAAAATCGAACAAGTCCGACTTTAGTCGGAGAGGAAAACGGACAAGTCCGCTTGATCACCGGACTAGTCCAAAAAAGTCCAGGGACTTAGCAAATTTTCAAGGATTCTTGGAATATCGGACTAGTCCGCACAAAATTGGACAAGTCTAAAAGTTTCCAGAGGCAAAATCGGACTAGTCCGCAGCAAAAATGGACAAGTCCGTTTTTAGTCAGAGAGAAATCGGAGTAGTCCTCAGTAAAATCGGACTAGTCCGCAGTTTCCTACATTTTAAGTGCGGTTTTGTTTCAAATCAATTTTAAATGTTCCAAATCAATTTTTAACTCGTTCCTCTTGTTGTGGGTTAATGTTAAACATGTATATGAATGTATGTAGGGCATGATGCATGAAATTGAGGGTGTTACAAACCTACCCCCCTTAAAATGAATCTCGCCCTCGAGATTCGATGTGGAAGAGAAGAGATAGGGAAATTCCTTCTTGAGTTCATCCTCCAATTCCCATGTTGCTTCTTTTTCTGTGTGGTGCTTCCATTGAACTTTACACCATTGAATCACCTTGTTCCTTGTGGTTCTCTCCTTGGTTTCCAAGATCTTGATCGGCTGCTCGGCATAGGTCAAATCTTCCTCTAGTTCCAATTCTTTCATTGACACTTGTTCTTCCGGTACTCTCAAACACTTTTTGAGCTGGGAGACATGAAAGACATCATGAACATCTGAAAGATAAGTTGACATCTCCAACTTATACGCTACTTCTCCTCTTTTGTCCAAAATCTTGAATGGTCCAATGTAGCGAGGTGCTAGCTTGCCTCTTATGTTAAACCTCTTATGACCTCTCATTGGTGACACCTTGAGGTAAACAAAATCTCCCACTTCAAAGGTTAATTTCCTTCTCTTATTGTCTGCATAGCCTTTTTGCCTTGATTGGGCTTCCCTCAAGTTTTCCCGAATTATTTGGACTTGCCTTTCGGCTTCTTGCAACACATCCGGACCAAATACTTGAGTTTCTTCTGCCTCATTTCAGAATAAAGGTGTCCTACACTTCCTTCCATAAAGCGCTTCATATGGCGACATTTTCAATCTTGCTTGGTAACTATTGTTGTATGAGAATTCCGCGTATGTCAAGCTCTTGTCCCAACTTTTCCCATGCTTCAAAGCACAAGCTCTTAGCATGTCCTCTAAAATCTGATTGGTTCTCGGTTTGTCCATCCGTTTGAGGGTGATATGCCGAACTGAAATTCAACCTCGTTCCCAAAGCTTCATGCAGTTTTTGCCAAAATCTGGAAGTGAATTGTGAACCTCTATCCGAGACTATCGTCTTCGGTACTCCGTGTCGACACACAATATGCTCCATGTATATTTCGACCAATCGTGCAGCTGTATATTTGGTCTTCACAGGGACAAAATGAGCTGACTTGGTTAAGCGATCCACAATTACCCAAATTGAGTCATACCTGGACTGAGTACATGGTAACCCAACTATGAAGTCCATTCCAATTTCTTCCCACTTCCATTTTGGGATCTTCAATGGTTGCAATAATCTAGTTGGCCTTTGATGTTCAGCTTTAACTCGTTGGCACACATCACACAACGCAACATATTCGGCTATGTCTTTTTTCATGCTGGCCCACCAATAGCATGTCTTCAAATCCTTGTACATCTTTGTGCAACCGGGATGAATTGAGTACGGTGAGTCATGTGCCTCCTTCAATATTATCTCCCGAATACGCTTCACATTAGGCACAACAATCCTCTTTCCAAGCCATAGGGTACCATGTTCATCCTCATAAAATCTGAATTCTCTCCCTTCTTTGGTTCTTTCCTTGATTTCCTTGATCTCCTCATCCTTGGTCTGTGCCTCTCGAATTTCTTGCTCCAGGGTTGGGTTTAACTCCATTATTCACATCTCATTCAAAAATCCGAGGTTCAACCGTTTGAACTCCTTACATAACTCAGATGGCAACTCCCAAAACGTGAGTTGATGACTTACTCCTTTCCTACTCAATGCATCGGCCACAACATTAGCCTTTCATGGATGATAATTGATTCCCAAGTCATAATCCTTGATGAGCTCCAACCATCTCCGTTGCCTCAAATTCAGATCCGTTTGTGTGAAAATATACCTAAGACTCTTATGACCCGTATAAATTTCACACCTATGTCCAATGATATAGTGTCTCCAAATCTTCAATGCATGTACCACGGCTACAAGTTCTAAATCATGCGTTGGATAATTCTGCTCATGTTTCTTCAGTTGTCTCGAAGCATATGCAACCACTTGACCTTCTTGCATCAATACACATCCAAGTCCTTGTCTCGATGCGTCGCAATAAATATCAAAACTCTTGCTCACATCCGGTAGTACCAAAATTGGGGCTGTTGTCAACCTCTTCTTCAACTCCTCAAAACTGTTTTGACAAGCTTGAGTCCATTGGAAAGCCTTTCTCTTCATTAGCAATTCCGTCATTGGCTTGGCTATCTTGGAAAAGTCCTTGATGAAGCGACAGTAATATCCAACCATCCCAAGAAAACTCCTTATTTCCTTTACGTTTTGCGGCGGCTCCCATTTTAACACGTCCCTCACTTTTCCTAGATCAACCGAAACTCCTCCTCTTGAAATTATATGAACCAAAAATGACACTTCTCTCTACCAAAACTGACACTTGTTGAACTTGGCATACAATTGATGCTCCCTCAATTTCTGCAACGTAAGCCTCAAGTGTTTCTCATGTTCCTTCTCATCCTTCGAGTAGATCATAATGTCATCAATAAACACCACAACGAATCTATCCAAGTACTCCATGAAGACCTTATTCATGAGGTACATAAAGTAGGCAAGCGCATTTGTCAATCCAAAAGACATCACAGTATACTCATAAGATCCATACCGTGTTCTAAAAGCTGTCTTGGGTATGTCCGATGGTCTAATCTTCATTTGAAAATATCCCAACCTCAAATAAATCTTATAGAAGATACAAGCACCCTTCATCTGATCAAACAAGTCTTCTATGCGTGGCAAGGTGTACTTGTTCTTGATCGTTACCTCGTTGAGAGCTCAGTAATCTACACACATCGTTTGGGATCCATCCTTCTTGTCCACGAATAGAACGGGCGCTCCCCAAGGTGAAGAGCTGGGCCGAATGAAACCCTTCTCTAGTTGCTCTTGAATTTGCTTCTTGAGCTCCGCTAATTCCATAGGAGGCATCCTATACGGCCTCTTAGCTATAGGTGCAGTTCCGGGTACTAAATCAATAACAAACTCAATGTCTCGATCATGTGGCATACCTGGCAACTCATCCAGAAAAACATCAAAAAATTCATAAACCACCGGAATCTCCTCAATTGTGGCACCGTCCATATGATTCAGCTCCAATTGCTTCGGTGCGGTTTGAGATGCTTCAAATTCTACGGTGATCCCTTCTTCATTAGTCAACTTCACCGTCTTCGTGACACACTCAATAACTCCATTGTGCTTCCTCAACCAGTCCATACCAAGTATAATGTCCAATCCTTGAGAGTCCAAAACAATGAGGTTGGCGGAGAAGTCTACCCCCTTATTCTAAGGCTTACTTTTGGACATACTATATTTGTCCTCATCTCTCCTCCAGGAGACTTAACCAATAGAGTAAACTTCATATGAGAGATAGGCAAACTATACTTGGCGACATACTTCGATGCAATGAATGAATGCGATGCTCCAGAATCAAATAACTTAGTCGCGGGGTTGGCGTTGGCGAGAAACATACCAATGACCACGTCATCCGCTTGTTGAGCATCCTCCGTAGAGACATGGTTCACGTTGCCACGAGCAAAATTCTGCTGTCCCTGGTTCCCTTGTGGTGCTCCTCCATTGGGCCTTGGGTTTTGCCTCGGCGCATTGCTTCCTTGACCAAGGCCTGACTTAGGACATTGATGCGCAAAGTGTCCAACTTCTCCACAAGTATAGCACTTCTTAACTCCACCAGAATTATTGGGACAAGCTTGGTTTTGAACATTTGCACCAGGAAAATTAGCTCGAGGTGCATAAGGCATTGGAGGCCTAGGTGCTTGCATAGCAGGGCGCTGCTGCACAAATTGAGCTGGGCGCGGTGCATAACCAGGGCGCTGCATAGGAGTAGAGGAGCTGTAATATGACACATTGGGCGGCACAAAGCGAGGGCGCACATTACTTCCTTGTCGCTGTCCTTGATATGGAGCCTTCCTCTTGTTGTCTTGTTCCATCTCACGGACCTTGTTCTCAACCACAATTGCTTTGTCCACAAGCTTCTGAAAATTTGCATAATCACAATTGAGTAGTTGTACTTGGATTTCATTGTTCAAGCCCCTCATGAACAAGTATTGTTTCCGGCTGTCCCAACTAACATCCTCAGGCGCATATCTTGTGAGTTGAGTTAATTTATTGAGATATTCACTCACACTCGATCTTCCTTGCCTTAAGTTCTAAAATTCTTGCCTTTTCAAAATCATAACTCCCTCCGACACATAATGAGAACGAAAACTCTCCTTGAATTCTGCCCAGGTAATTCTCTCTTGGTTCTCATGAGCATTGCATAGTGAATCCCACCAATCCGCAGCTGCTCCAGCTAGTTGGTGAGAAGCGAAAAGCACCTTCTCCCGATCACTGCATTAGACAATAGCAAGTTTCTTCTCCATGGACTTGAGCCAATCATCCGCATCCATAGGGTCAACAGCTTGAGCAAAGGTCGACGGCCTAGTCCTCATAAACTCTCCCAACCGGTTATGAGGAGGCGGGGGTGGCGGTGGAGGCATGTGGGGCTGATTGTTGTTATTGCCAGCCTGTAGCTGTCCTATAGTTTGTATCATGGTCTACATGAGCTGGTTTTGCATAGCCAATAGCTGCTCAATGTTGATAGCTCCCTGAGTAGATCCTTGTCCAAAGTTGTTCTGAGGCACTCCATTGTTCTCCTCCTCATCATTGCCATCCCTTTGGTTGCGAGTACTCACCATCTGAAGAAAAGCAATAGGTAAGAATTAGAAAATGTGCATCAAGGGATATGAAACTAGACAACTAACTAGCCTACGTGGACATGGCAATGCTAAAACATCCCAAAATCCTCTATTAAGCACACAAGCAAACAATATATATAGCAAATAGCAAGCCAACAAAATCACATTGATTCCTGGGTGCTCCTATGTGATCTAGAGTGTCCATTGTATCTAGGCCGCATCCTATGGTCAACCTGGCTCTAATACCATTCTGTAACACCCCCTGGCTCTAATACCATTCTGTAACACCCTAGCCACTACGGGCCTGGCAGTCGTTACTCCTGGCAGCTCTCTAGGATCACAGACTAACCCCACAGACCAACACTTGTCTTTTATGCGCATTTTTTCCTCACTCGTGCGCACCCGGGCAGACTTCCCGGTCGGTCACCCATCCGTAAATTGCTCCAGACCAAACACGCTTAACCTCGGAGTTCTTTGTAGGTGAGATTCCAGAAAAGAAGGTATACCTTGGTGGTATGAGTTATTCTATCAATCCTATTAAACCTTGAGCCAGGATATCACAATTCACCCCCCTTAGAAGACCGACGTCCTCGTCGGTCAACTCCCAAGCCAGGAACGTCCCCTATTGGCCACGTCCATACGTTCAGTACTGGCATACGCACCATACCATGTCCCTCCTAGAGGAACCATGTGTCATGCGCACGTACCCACGTCCCTGACCCATACGCACCCGTGAAACCACGAGGGTCGGCTCTAATACCAAATTGTGACGTCCGGTTCCGAAAAATGAACCAAGCTAACGCATATGTGTGCCCAGGACGTTCAACACACATGCACGAGTGCAATCACAAACGATATACAGATAATTACCACAGCACAAGATTAATTAACCAAATTTTATTACACAATTCATATTATCCTCCCATACAAGCTCTAATGAATATTAAGAACAAGTTCAACTAATGCAGCGGAAATAAACTAATAAGCAACTAAGCAAAAGGGATAGTGCAGCTCCAAAACAACACCACAGGCAAAGCTGACGGTAGACACGGCCTAGAACTCTGCATTATCGCCATTAAACTCCCAATCCTGACCTGCAACTGTTGGGGGGATTGCAAGAGTGAGTACATGTCGTACTCAGCAAGTGTAGAAAGTATGACATGTGGCTGATTCAAATGACGACGATAATAATGGCTAAGTGCTAAAAAGTACATTAAAACATTTGAAAAGCAATATATTACATGTATGTGAAGCAAAACCATTATAATCATAAGTAATATCATAATACCAGTCTGAATTCACTACCATCATCAATAATTCCAGATTTCACCACTTGCCAATAACCATATTCAATACCAGAAATTAATCCATAACCAACCATAACTATTACCAAACCATAACCATCCCAATACTGAGTTCCCTCTAATAATGGAAGTTGTCTAGGTGCTCATAACCGGGAGCACGACTATCATGATAGTTTATTAGACTCTGCAGAGTTTGTACCGCTTTACCCACGTGTTTGTGATTTCATCACCTGTCGGTGACTAAAGAACCTCCCTTATGCCAATTACACTTCCTTTGGTGTATGGCCAAGAGATCACAAAATAGCCTTTACAATGGGATTACTAGCCTATTTAGACCCCACTGAGGCTTCACCGGTGGCGATGCCTCCAACTGAGCACATCTTCAACTAAGGGCCCTCTCTTGAGCCATTCGGATCCCAGGGTAGTCCCACCAATCATCAACAAACCCAATCCAACTACCCCTTCCCTGAGCATCCACAATGGTCCAAACAGCACTAGCAAAGCCCTAATTAATCAGCTACGCCGCACCCATACTTGGCCTCGTGGTGGCACTGTAGTCCTGGCTTATTCTCGCATGAATCGGTCCTTAGATCTAAATAAAGCAAACCACCATATCATCCAACCCATCCACATACCAAGCTTGCTTAGATCACCCATTACCATATCACATTGACCAGTTCACATTAACCAGAATATCGTTAATACATAATTAAATGTGTAGTGTTGTTTTCCCATCCCAATTAATTAAGCGAAGCAAAAAGGTAAAAGCCCTTCCCGACTCTCTACCATAAATTCCAGGCGACAAGGATGGTCAAACAACGCTAGTAAACTTCCTACCATAGGATTCCCATCAAATTGACACAAGCATGCAGTTTGCAATCAAGACATTTATTTTAAAACAGGATCAATATGCTTCAAGGACACTTGCCTTGCTCTTGCGGTTGATTAGGGTCAAAGCCTTCAAACTCTTGGTGCTGTAGATCCTCCGCGGCACTCTCCAGCGCAAATTCATCTAATCCACACAATAAACATACAAGACAAGAAACACAATCAAAGAGTCCACAAATATTACTCAACATGACATGACATGCATGATTGATGCAAATGCAAGGTAGAACTTGTTCATAGATTGCTTTTAATGATCACTAACTAGTTCTAATAGCTTTTAACAAGTTTATACAAGTTTGGATGTGATTAGATCTACTTTTAGAATTAATTCAACACAATTTAACCAGGAAGATCGGACTAGTCCGCTGGGGACCGGACAAGTCCGCACACTGCAAGATCAGCTGATTAGGGTTTTCTAGATCAACGTAAATTTGGAGATTAGGGGTCAATTTCATGTAAGGAAAAGAGAATATAAGGTATACCAGGTGTTTAGAACTCCAATGAATCAAGAAACTTGGAGGTAACACTTGGATCTTGATGATCTAGGGTTGATGAATTGGTAATGAAGAACGAAAGCTTGGTGGAGATCTTGATCCTCTTTCGTTTCCTCCTCTTCTTCTTCTTGCTTGGGATCTCCTCCTCCCTCCTTGATGGTGGCTCTCCACGAACTAGGGTTTGGGTGGGGTGGAAAAGTGGCAAATAGATGTCAAGCCAAGGGGTGGGGTTGTTTATATAGAGGTGGAGGCTAGGGTTAGATGGATTTCGAGTTTGAGAGGAGTAGAGGTCGGTTTAGAGTCCCTCATGGTCTCTAAAAGAGTTAGGCACGACGTCCCTAGGCCCACTTAACGTGAAACCCAAGAAACAAGTTGTAAAACAAAAGATCAACTCGGAGTCGCGAAATATCAGACAAGTCCGAAAAGGACCGGAATAGTCCGAAGTTGTTCAGAGAGAAAATCGGACAAGTCTGGCCAAAAATCGGACAAGTCCGACTTTTGTCAGAGAGGAAAAAGGAGAAGTTCGCTGGAACACCGGACTAGTCCGGAAAAGTCTAGGTACTTAGCAAATTTTCAAGGATTTTTGGAATATCGGACTAGTCCGCACGAAATCAGACAAGTCCGAAAGTTTCCAGAGGCAAAATCGGACTAGTCCGCAGCAAAAACGGACAAGTCTTTTTTTTAGTCAGAGAGAAATCGAACTAGTCCTCAGTAAAATCGGACTAGTCCGCACTTTCCTGCATTTTAAGTGCGGTTTTCTTCCAAATCAATTTTAAATGTTTGAAATCAATTTTTAACTCATTCCTCTTGTTGTGGGTTAATGTTAAACATGTATATGAATGTATGTAGGGCATGATGCATGAAATTGAGGGTGTTACAGCGTGCGTGTTACCGTCAAGCTTGCCTATGGAGTTGGAGTCTTAGTGTTTATTGTTTTTCCGCTGCAGTTGTTTAGAGCTTGTATTCAAGACTGTTTGGTTTGTAATGAAGTATTATTATTAATGTTATTATTCGTGACATGGTTCTATCTGGATATCATTTGTGAATCATTTGTGTATGTGTGTTAAATATCCTGGACAAACATATGCATCATGCTTGGTTCATTTTCGGAACCGGGTGTTACAAATTGGTATCAGAGCCGTGTTTGGCCGTAGGACGCAAGCCTAAGTAGAATGGACACCACAAATCACTTAGGACTTCTTTTCTGTTCCAATTAGCCTGTTTTGCACTATTTTGCCTCCCACTAGCTATATAAAGTGGGAGAATTTGTGATTTTTGCTGCTGCTGCAATTTTTGCCACCATTCCATCTTTTTGAGCAAATACACATCCTCTCATCTTAATTTATGGCTGCTGCAATTTCAGAAATGATATTTGTGTTTTTCTCTATTTTTTCTCATGTTTTCTTATAGATGGCCCACACCAAAATGACAGCCCACAAGGGAGTTCGTTTGCCACCCCTTGGAAGCAAGTATAGGCCTCACGAAGAGCCGCAAATGGAACCAGCCTAGGAGGAGGAAGAAGTGAGTTCTCCCGGAAAGGAAGTTGAGCATGAACACTCCAACACGAAAGAGGAAGAACCTGAGGAGGTGGAATCTTATGATGATGATGAGGAGGAAGACCCTGAGATGGTGGAATTCTATGATAGTGAGGAAGAGGAAGGTGAAGCACATGAGGAGAATGAAGATGAAGCCCAAGATGAGGAGGAACCACAAGAGGATGAACCCGCTGCACATGAAGAAGTACCCGATGCCCAAAGGAATGCATCGCAGCCTTGTGAAGTCAGAAAGGAGGACAGATGCCCAAGAATTCTGTTCCAATAGCACTGATGGAGGATTTGCAGCTAAGCAATTGAAGGAGTTTCTTGATCTATGCAAAATGCACCCAGAGTATTATGTCAAGAGGATTCCTCGCCATGGACGTGAAGAATGGAGAGCTCAAGTTACTATTCTTGCCAAAGATGAGGTGGTCACCCCACATCCACATGGAGATCCACCAGGGAGCAAGCTATTGATGATGTGGCTTGGGATGCACTTACTAGATTGTTCCACATCTACCGAGAGCAGGTTGGAGGTACTAGTTTTGCGCTGCACCCGCAACGTAAGAATGAAATAAGGGAAGTCTTAAGACCGCAATATGGAGGTCAAGTCAGTTCTCGTGCCGTTGACAGATCTCAGGAGGTATTGGTGAACTTGGGAAATCGCTATGCTAATGCCATGGAAGAGATCCGCTACCTCCGAAAGAAATTTTTCATCATGGAAAAGCAAGAGGAAGTCCGTGCCACCGTGGAGGTCAATGGTGTAGCAACCTCTCCAGCGCCTACATGGACGGCCAACTCACCTTGGCGTGCGCCCATTTATGCCTCACCACCGCCGTCGCCTTCACCGCCTCACGACCAGGACAACCACGACGAACATAATTAAGTCTAGGTCTCCTGCCTAGAAGTTAGACAATCATTTAGATCGTTTTGGTTGTGTTGGTGTGGTGTGCTGAATTTTCCTGGTGTGTGCTTGTGCTTGTGTGCTCGGTTCGAGTTGTGGGATGCTTAGCGTTTTTTCCACATCCTCACGTAGTAGAAAGTTGTGGGATCCTTGTCCACATCCTCTAATAGGGTTTTTAGTTTAATAAGAGAGTTGCTTAGTCACATATACCTTGATGCATATAGTTGGGGCGTTTCTTTTCAAATTCTAAATTCTCCTATCTATACTATTCTGTCACCAACAGATGTTGAGGCTTCATAACCAGAGGAATGCCAATGGTGAGGAGAAGAACAATAGAGCACCTCAGAACAACAATGGTCTTGGACATGGAGCTATCAACCTTGAGCAGCTGTTGGCTATGCAGAACCAGCTCATGCAGACCATGATACAGACCATGGGAAAGTTGCAAGCTGGCAACAACAACCAGTCCCACATGCGGCCACCACCACCCCCACCGCATCACAACCCTTTGGGAGAGTTTATGAGGACTAGGCCGCCTACCTTTGCTCAAGCCAATGATCCTATGGAAGGTGATGATTGGCTGAAATCTGTTGAGAAGAAACTTGCCATAGTCCAGTGGAGTGACAGGGAGAAGGTTCTCTTTGCATCACACCAATTTGTTGGAGCTGCTGCAGATTGGTGGGAATCTCTGTGTAATGCCCATGCTAATCATGAAGGAATCACCTGGGCTGAACTCTAGGAGATTCTCACTATGTACCTGATGGAGTCATGATACCAAGAAGACAAGAATTTAAAAACCTCAAGCAAGGAATGATGAACGCGAGTGATTATCTCAATAAATTCACTCAACTGTCTCGATAAGCTCTAGAGGACATCAACACTGATAGTAGGAAGAAATATCTTTTCATGATAGGCCTCAACAATGAAATTCAAGTTCAGTTGCTCAATACTGACTATGCAAATTTTTAGAAGCTGGTTGACAAAGCCATTGTGGTTGAGAACAAGATTTGAGAGATGGAGCTAGATCACGAGAAAGATGCCAAATCATAGACAACCTAAAGGAAGCAATGTCCGCCCTCGCTATGCATCGCTTGCTGCACCATATTACAACCCGTCTGCTGCTGCATACCGCCCTGCTTATCCACCACGACCGCAACAGCCAATGCAGTAATGCCCGTCCATGCAAGCGCCTCGCTTACCTATGCAGCCAACGCCATGACAAAATATGCCTGCCTATGCTCAAAATTAGCCTCGCCTTACTTCTCTGGCACCACTGGTGCAAATACTTGCTATACTTGTGGTCAAGTGGGACATTTTGCAAATCAATGCCCAAGATCAGGTCAAGGACAGATGAACAATGCTCTAGGGAAGAATCCTAGGCCCAATGGAGGAGCAACTCAAGGCAACCGAGGACCACAAAATTTTGCTCGTGGCAATGTGAACCATGTATCTGAAGAAGGGGCCCATCAAGCTGAAGATGTTGTGATTGGTATGTTTCTCACAAACTCCAACCCTGCTACTATATTATTTGATTCTGGAGCATCTCACTCATTCATCTCATCAAAGTATGTTGCAAAGCATAGCATTCCTATATCATACTTGAAGTACACTCTGTTGTTTAAATCTCCTGGAGGAGAGATGAGGACGAATATAGTATGTCCAAAAGTAAGTATTTCCATAAGGGGGGTAGATTTCCTCGCCAACCCCATAGTCCTGAATTTGCAAGGCTTCGACATCATACTCGGAATGGATTGGCTAATGAAGCATAACAGAGTGATTCAGTGTGCTACTCGGACAGTTAAATTTACAAATGAAGAAGGGGTCAAATATATAATTCAGTTCAGCCGACAACTTAGAAGGTAATGGTAAATCATATAGAGGGAGTAACTTTGGAGGAAATTCCAGTTGTATGTGAGTACACAGAAGTGTTTCCTGAAGAATTGCCAGGTATCCCACCTGATTGTGACATAGAGTTCGTCATTGATTTAATACCTAGAACTGCACCTATAGCAAAGAGGCCATATAGGATGCCTCTTAAGGAATTAGCAGAGCTCAAGAAGCAGGTTCAAGAGCAGTTAGAGAAGGGTTTTATACGCCCAAGCTCATCGCCATGGGGAGCCCCAGTGCTTTTTGTATATAAGAAAGATAAATCCCAGAGAATGTGTATGGATTATTGGTCTCTCAACGAGGTGACAATCAAGAATAAGTATACACTGCCCCGCATAGAGGATCTGTTCGACCAAATGAAGGGAGCCAGAATATTCTCTAAGATTGATCTTCAGTCGGGTTATTTCCAAATGAAGATTAGATCATCAGACATACCCAAAATGACTTTCAGGACGCGGTATGGATCCTATGAGCATACGGTCATGTCATTTGGATTGACTAGTGCACCCGCATACCTCATGTATCTTATGAATAAGGTCTTCATGGAGTATTTGGATAAGTTCATGGTAGTGTTCATTGATGACACCATGATCTACTCGAAGAGTGAAGAGGAGCACGGAGTGCATCTATGGTTGACGTTGCAGATATTGCGAGAGCACCAGTCGTATGCCAAGTTTAACAAGTGTCAATTCTGGTTAAGGGAGATACCGTTCCTATGCCATTTCATCTCTGGAGGGGGAGTGTTAGTTGACCCCGGAAAGGTTAGGGATGTGCTAAAGTGGGAACCGCCGCAGAATGTGAAGGAAATATGGATTTTTCTTGGGATGGCTGGATATTACCGTCGGTTCATCAAAGACTTTTCCAAGATAGCGAAGCCCATGACTAAACTATTAATGAAGGAGAAGCCTTTCAAGTGGACTCAAGCTTGTCAGGACAGTTTTGAGGAGCTAAAGAAGAGGTTAACAACAACACCTGTGTTTGTATTGCCAGATATGAGCAAAAGTAGGATCTTATGCATCCAGGCAATTGAAGAAACGCGAGTAGAATTATCCTACGCATGATCTTGAACTTGCAGCCATGGTGCATGCCTTGAAGATTTGGAAACATTATGTTCTTGGCCATAGATGTGAAATTTTCACGGATCACAAGAGTCTCAAGTACATATTCATGCAAATGGATCTGAATTTGAGGCAACAACGATGGTTGGAACTCATTAAGGATTATGATGTGGGAATCAATTATCATTCGTGAAAAGCCAACGTAGTGGATGATACTTTGACTCGAAAAGGAGCAAGCCACCAGCTCACCATCAGAGAGATGCCACCCGAGCTATGCAAGGAGTTTAAACGGTTGAATCTTGGATTTGCAAATGAGATGGGAATAATGAAGTTAAATCCGACCTTGGAACAGAAAATTCAAGAGGGTCAAACCAAGGATAAGGAAATCCAGGAAATCAAAGAAAGGATCCAAGAAGGGAGATAATTCAGATTTGATGAGGATGACCATGGTACTCTATGGCTTGGGAAAAGAATTGTTTTGCCTAATGAGAAGCGTCTCTGACAGGCGATACTAAAGGAGGCACATGACTCACTTTACTCTATGTATCTCGGCTGTACAAAGATGTACAAGGACCTAAAGACGTGCTACTGGTGCGATGGTATGAAAAGGGACATAGCTGAATATGTCGCATTATGTGATGTGCGCCAACGAGTAAAAGCTGAACATCAAAGGCCAGCTGGATCATTGTAGCTATTGAAGATTTTGGAATGGAAATGGGAAGAGGTTGGTATGGATTTCATAGTTGGTTCACCTCACACTTCAGCAGTTTATGATTCAATATGGGTTATTGTGGATCGGTTGACGAAATCAGCGTATTTCATTCCTGTCAAGACTACCTATAGTGGAGTGAAGTTGGCAGAATTGTATATGGGAAGAATAGTGTGTTTACATGGGGTAACAAAGAAAATAGTGTTTGATAGAGGTTCTCAATTTACCTCAAGGTTCTGGAAAAAGCTGCACTAGGAACTCAATTGAATTTTAGTTCTGCATATCACCCTGAAACGAATAGACATACCGAGAGAACAAATTAGATATTGGAGGATATGCTAAGGGCTTGTGTGCTAAAGTATGGAGGAAGTTTGGACAAAAGTCTACCATATGCTAAATTCTACTACAACAACAGTTACCAAGCAAGATTGAAGATGACGCCATATGAAGCATTGTATGGGAGAAGATGTAAGACACCTTTGTTTTGGAATGAGACAGGGGAGACTCAAGTGTTTGGACCTGATGTAATCCAGGATGCCAAAAAGCAAGTTCACACACCCCGCGAGAATTTGAGAGCTGTTTAGTCGAGATAAAAATATTACGCAGATAATCGATAGAGAAGCATATCTTTTGTGGTGGGAGACTTCGTATATCTCAAGGTGTCACCCACGCGACGTCACAAGCGGTTTAATGTCAAAGGCAAGTTGGCACCACACTATATTGGACCATTCAAGGTTTTGGACAAACGAGGAGAAGTAGCATATAAGTTGGAGATGCCTACACATCTTTCTGATGTTCATAATGTGTTTCATGTTTCTCATCTCAAGAAGTGCTTGAGGGTTCCGGAAGAGCAAGTGCCAATGGAGGAATTGGAGCTTGAGGAAGATTTGACCTATACCGAGCAACCTGTCAAATTTTGGACACCAAAGAAAGGGTTACAAGGAACAAGGTGATTAGATGGTGCAAAGTTCAATGGAAGCACCATACAGAATCGGAAGCAACTTGGGAGTAAAAGATGATCTCGAGAAGGAATTTCCCTATCTTTTTCCTTTCACGTCGAATCTCGAGGGCAAGATTCATTTATAGGGGGTAGGTTTGTAACACCCTCATTTTTATGCATAATGCATTGCATGCATCCTCTTACATGTTTAACATAAAGCAAGCATAAAAGAAACCTGATTAAAATGAATTTAGGTCTAATAAACAATTTAAGTCTATCAGGATACGGACTTGTCCGGCCTCCAACCCGGACTAGTTCGGCACCCCTCCTCTGTTTCAGAAATTCAGATTTCTTCAGAGCCCGGACTTGTCCAGCACATTGCACGGACTAGTCCGATTGATGGTTCTGATGTTGCCCAGACTTGTCTGTTGTCCGAGCGGACTAGTCCAATTCTGTCCAATTTTTAGTCCAGAAGCCTTCTATTTTGCAACCCCAGACTTGTTTGTCCTTCCATACCGGACTTGTCCGAAATCCTCTCTGTTCCAAAAAAGACTTGTCCGGTCCTATTGCGGACTAGTCCAGCCTGCAGAATTCAACTCAGATTATATTTTTCTCCCACGATTGCTTATTGGGTAATTGCCTTAATTGGGACCAAGAACTTCGTGCCCAACCTCAGAGGAGCCCAAGTGGACCCCACCTTGGCCCCTACTCGTTTCCCACTGAAATGCACTTGGAATTCACCCAAAACACAACCTCTCCACCCCTATATAAACAACCCAATACCCTCACCTCTCCACACGTTGGAAAACCCCCTTGTTGCCATATTTGATTGTGTGTCGCCGTCAAGAGGAGTCACAAGAGAAAGGAGAAGGAGGAGAAGAAGTCAGACCTTACGTCGGACCTTGCTGGAGCTATCCAAAACAAGTTGGACCTATCATCGGACCTTGCAAGAGCTCAGACCTATATACAAACCTTTTTGAGAGGGGTGTTTTGGTAGTATTCAAAACTTTTATTTTCATAACCAATGTATTCAACACACATAGGTCTCACAATCTCCCCCTTGATGAATGCATTGGCAACACCACTTAAAATCAGAACATTGGCTTACTCATATGAAAAGTTTTGAAACCAATCAAATGAGAAAGAAATTTAAAAACAAATTCTAGGATTTTAGAGCACATGTAAAGCTACCAGAGGGGGGTGAATGGTAGGTTAAAACTTTTCAGCGGAAGCAACAAAAACACCCCTCGATAGAAAACCGATCTGTTGAAGAAACTGTGTGTGCCACTAATCTAAACGTGTTCAGCTGTGACAAATCTAGTATATATTGCAGAGAATCCAGTCACAAAGACATCACAACAAGAATCACAAAAATCCGTTGAGATAAACTCAAGTTACAATCGAAGGATCGAACAAAGGTCACTCTGTCCTACCCGAGAAAAACAGTTCTGGAACACTGCAAAGAAACTCGTGTAGATCAGAAACCACAAATCCAATGACCGTGAAATTTTCACAGATGATATAAAATTAAGTTGTGAAGACAGCCAAAAAAGAATCACGTCAATCGGATCTGTAACATTCAAGTTATGATAAAACCACCAAAGCAAGGTAGTGTTGTGCAGAAACTCGACAAGAAAGACTTGAAGAAAACAAGTCAGACGAACAAGGCACAAAAGTTCCTTTCAACTACGAATCTTATTCAATAGAACACAAGAGGAACAGCCCCAAAGTCGTCTGCCACGAGCTCTGGCCTTCCTTGCTTATATAACCAGCCCCTAGGCCAACCCAAACTTAACTAGGACTCTAATCCTACTCAGTTCACGAATCGAAACTTTCCATAACTGCTCAAGACTCTTCTATACGCAGATAGAAGCAATCTTAAGACTTCCAAACATCTTAGGAACATATACCACATTCCTAAAACAATTCAAATTCATTACCCACACAAAATCCTATCATAACCAACTCAAAACTTTCCATATTTGAGTCAAACCCGACTCAGCCGCAGCCTGAGTCCATAACCTAGTCGGTTGGACCTTTCGACCAATTCTTTACGTCCACATCTCTTCATCACGCCTTGGAGCCATGTAGCCATGTCCATGCACTCCTGCACACGTGCAAACATCTTCCAATGACGTCCATGATACCTTCATGTGCATTGTTCTTGATTCATACATGCTGCACGACCTCCCGATCAACTCAACCACAATTCCTCCCGAACTTGGTTGTTGAACCTCATCTTCTCTCTAAGACTAGTTCAATGGATCCATGTCTTGAACTCAAGCAACACCTGAACATGAATAAACAACCAATACTTCCGAGCACAAGTCCTCGACTTGACTCTCGTTAGTTCCAAAACCACAACACCTTTCGTGAGCACCTCATATAAGCATGTTGCAAACCATAGCAAAATGATATCAACCATAACCACCAAAACACACCAAAAACTTCGTAAAAGAATACTAAGCAAACTTTCCATAAGTGTAAAGCAAGTTTGAAACATTGCAAGATAAAAGGAGAACAATTGCAATCAAGCTTTGAACCTTGCCAAAGCTAACCGGACCTTGAGTCGAAGCTTAATAAAAAGATGTTTTGGGAATATTAAAAACTTTTATCGTCAAAGCCAATGTATTCAGCACACATAGGTCTTACACAAATATTTCTCCCCCGATACATACCCCCCTGTAAATCAGAAACAAAATGAGAAGAATCATGCCAAAACACTTGTGAATGTGTGCAATGTGTGATCAATTTCTCCCCCTTTGGCAATGTATTCAGCAAGGTTCAAAAGAGAAATTTCAATTGTTATGAGCATATTGTAACATATACACATAAAACAAAGCTCATCCAAAGTTGTGAGACCTATGTGTACTGAATACATTGGCTTTGACAATAAAAGTTTGGAATGCTGCCATAACATCTTTTTAGCAAGGTCCGACTCTAGCTCGGAGCTTCTACAAGGTCCGACAATAGGTCCGACTGAATGTGGCCTAGAGGGAGGGGGTGAATAGGCCTTTTGAATTTCTTGTACACTTAATAGAATCGTTAAAACTTGGTTGGCCGGACTAGTCCGGTAGTGTGGGCGGACTTGTCTGGTGTGCTAAAAATATGTGTGTTGATCAGGTGTTATTTGGGAAACTAAATTTCTTTAGCAGCAAAAATGAGAACAACTAATATTTTTATTTGAGATTAATATAGGAATGCAGGTAAAACTTATAATTGCCTTAGGTTGATGTTTTAGAACTCAAGCGATCTAATGAACAAAATTTAAATGAAATGAGGCACAAGACACACGGATTTTTCCCGAGGTTCGATCTCACCACGAGATCTACGTCCTCGTGAGGAAGCTCACACAGAGCCGGGTCTCCAACCCTTTCCCTCTTCAAGTCACCACGAAGGCCGACTTGATTCAACTATCACTGGTAATCACAAAGTTTGTGGGGCAACCTCACACGTTGAGGGCTCCCACGAGAATTACAACGAAAGAAGTGATCAAATACACTCAAAAGTATTACAATGCAGAGTATGAGTGTAGAAAGATCAAACCCCAAGAGCTCGCAATGAAAGAATGACGATCTCCCAATCCTGAATCCAAGTGTTCAATTGATTTCACTCTTTTCGTACTTTAGATGTGTGGGGAGATGTGTTTTGGGCTCTTGGGACGAAGTGGCGACGCTAGGGTTTGTTCTTTGATCGGTATTCGACGTGTGTGTTCAATAGGAAAGCTGTGGACTCTCTATTTATAGGGTTTCCAAAAGGTAGCCGTCGAAAAACCCTAACACCGGACTAGTCCGGTGCAAGTCCGGACTTGTCCGGTCTCAGTGCATTTTGAAGTCCAGAAAGTCTGTCGGACTAGTCCGGTCCAAGCTCGGACTAGTCCGGTGCTGTGAAGAAGTGAACTCCAGAAAGTTCAACCGACTAGTCCGCGGACTAGTCCGATCTCCACTTATGAGAGACTCCAGAAAGTTCAACGGACTAGTCTGGTGGTACAACGGACTAGTCCGGTCCCTCAATATGAGAGACTCCAGAAACATCAACGGACTAGTTCGGTGGACGCACGGACTAGTCCGGTCTCCCAAT
Source organism: Tuctoria greenei (assembly GCA_036927565.1). NCBI lineage: Eukaryota > Viridiplantae > Streptophyta > Magnoliopsida > Poales > Poaceae > Tuctoria > Tuctoria greenei. The sequence continues at coordinate 260,447,576 of JAYESD010000002.1, forward strand.
AAGTGAGATTCCAGAAAGATGAACAGACTAGTCCGGTCCATGATCGGACTAGTCCGGTGCTTTGTGAAAGTTAGGTTAATTTTAATCCCTTACCCTCGCGCAAAGTTGTGAGCTCTTGGAGTGTGTCTTTCATACACTCCCTATACATTCAAAATCTAATTTGGTCTTCCAAGCTTCATCAAAGTATCTTTCTTTGAACACCACTTCATTTTTCATATTTTTGTGTGCACCGAGCTGTTTCACTAGTTTGTCCTGCAATCATCTCAGTGGTTTCATTAGGATCTCATATGTTTGTCATCAATTAGCCAAAACCCACAAGGGATATCCTAGATGCACTTACAATCTCCCCCTTTTTGGTGATTGATGACAACCATTTGAGATATCACAATTGAGAATAAAATCTTGATTTTCATAAGGTGTGCACATATGAGAATAATGATAAGTCCACAAAAAGCTTCTCACATATGCACACACCTTATGGTGGGGTGCCTAACAGGTGTGTGATCAACAAGGTGTGATGAAGTAAAGGTAATCCATAATGAGCATAGAGATAATCACCCAAGCAACAATAAGCATCACACATAAGAGAAGAAATAGTGCATTACAAGGTTTTAAAAATAAGTACATGTCCTTGATCACAAAAACATAAAGACACCAACTAGAGATGGTCTCAAGCTACTAGCCTCAATCTCCCCCCCTTTGGCATCAAGGCACCAAAAAGGGAAAAATTGAGTGGAATCACTCATCGCCACTCTCTTCTTCAGTCTCGGTCCGATCCTCATCTTCACCACCATCATCATCATTCGCCGGAGCAGACTCTTCCTCGGAGTCCTCGAAGGCGGGCGGGGATCCCACGGGCTCAATCTCCAGCTTGTCATAGATAACTTTGATGTTGGCATTGACATATTGTTGATGCTTCTTCTGCCTGACTTCAATCTTGCAGCAGCAGGCAAAGATAGAGGTGAGCATTTTGAGCACACCACCGGAGGGTTCATGGGCAGGTGTAGAGCTAGGAGGAGCAGCTGAAGATCTTGTGACATTCACATCCCGAGTCTGTTTAGTCCTCCTCTCAGCTTCAGGGGAGGGAGGTGTATCAGGAGCAGAAGGTAGAGTGTACCCGGTGGGCTTTTGCGGTTTCAACCCTGTATGGTGAACATCCTTGACGAACTAAAGTCCAGTCACCTTCTCAATCATGAACATGATGTACGGGGCATACCCGCAGGATCTGTTTGGAGTGATTGAGATGTTCACATTGTCATTGTAGATGTATTCAAAGACATTGAACGGTCTCCTCCCACCAATGACCTACATTAGGGTCCTCAAAGTTCCTTGAATAGTCCCCGCATCTACATCTTTCGGGGCTATTGTCTTCCTCAAAATTCTGTTGAGGACCACATAGAAGGGCTTCAAATAATTGATATTGGGAGGGACATAAGGTATCCTTATGTCATAGAGAAATTTGAGCTCATCCTTCTCCAAGGGTTGCAGATTGTGGATAACAAGATCATGATCCAAAGTGTGTTCAAGGTGGAGGATTATTGCAAACTCATCATAAGTAACACTATACTTGGAACCATGAGTCATCCAAGTGAGACTGTCTCCATCACCATGAGCAAAGTAGAGGGTAGAGTAGAATTGGGTGATGACCTCATTGTTCCAGTCATTCTCAAAGGAAAACAGTTCCTTCAGTCCGTGCCTCTCCAGGGACACAACCACCTCACGGAAGGCAGGATATTTCTTCGACTGCATGTACCCAATGTTCACCCATTGACTCTTCACAATGGGATTCTTCATCTTCATGTACACATGCTCGTAGTAGTCGGCATGGAAGTTGCTCCAAAATCTTGGGTCTGAGCATTGCCGAGGTTGATCATACACATTAACCTGACTGAAGCTATCGGCAAGCTCACCCCCTTTTCCGGTGAAATATTTACTTGAGCGCTGCCTGTTGTGATGACTTGGGTTCTTCATCTTCAGGGGTCCAATGGGACCACTAGCAAGCCCCTTTCCTTTGTTGAGAGTCCTCTTTGGCCCTGAGGAGCTCTCGCCAGCTTTTCCTTGGGCCTTCTTAACAACCACCCTCCTTTTCTTGGGCAAGTTGTCATTGGAGGGTGGAGAGTGCACATTTACATCATGTCTTTTCTTCATGTACCTCTCCTTGGCTCTCTTCACTTTTTTGCATTCAACTTCTTCATCAACATGAAAGGAGCTGTCATCGGAGCTTGAAGACATCATGCCTAACAAGGAGTTCATGATTTAGATGAGAATGAACTAAGAATGAAGAAGATGTGAGGATTCAAATGTCAGAGACCAGACTTGTCCGGTTTCAGAGTGCAGACTTGTCCGGTGTACCGGACTAGTCCGTATCTGGGAGCCGGACTAGTCCGACCTGGCACAAGAACCCTAACAAAACTATGAATCACAACTTCTATCTAAGGATGCAAAGGAGCATGAAGGTGAAAGAAATACATCTCTGAAGCTAATGTACTTCCTTGGAGTCAAGAGAAATAAGCTAGAACTAGAAAAGTTGAGAGGTTGACTTTAGGGAGAAATTTACCGAGATTTGAAGATTCACGTTGAAGGAGCACGAATCTGTCCATATAAGTTTGGAGTGGAGTATCAACTCGTAGAGGGGAGGATTTCTCACGGAGAAAGCTTGGATTTTGAGGGCTCAACTCGAAAATCACTTTTGGGGGCTAGGGTTTGAGAGGTGAGGGTTCAACTCAAAGTGGAGGGAGGTTTGAAACGGTTTTGGGCCGGCCAGCTGCTTATATACGCAGCCGACCGGACTAGTCCAGTCAGAGGAAAGACTAGTCCGGTGCCCCTGGAAAACCTAGAAGGAGGGACTGTCCGGACTAGTCCAGTGGCAAACCTGACTAGTCCGGTGTCCCTGGAAAAACTGAGTATATAGAGATAACTAATAGTGATCCAAGGACAAGTTTTGCAAATAATCTTGGTGATTATGACCAGAAAGCAATCAACACAAAAAAATGGTCATAAATTCCAAGATTTCTTCATTAAAAATAGTTTTCTTAGGAGAAAAAGAGGTGAGGGGCAGTTTTAGCAATAAAATGTAACATTTGAAGTATCAACAAGATGTGCAACGTTTCAAGCCACATTTCAAGAGTCAAGAATATTAAGTTCATTCCTAAGTTCACAAAACCTTTTCTCATCCAATGGTTTGAAAACCTTGATTCCTAGTTATGATTTTTGTCCCTCATGTGATTTAATCTATGAACAATTGTCCATACTAAGAACTGCACACTCCTCCACTCTAGATAGACTTGAACTTGAAATTGAAAAGAACAAAAAGCTTGCTACACTTGACATTGGAAACTTAAAAGATGCTTCTTGTTCTACAATTGATTTGCATTGTTCTAGTTGTGATGATCTTGAAAAGAAACTAAAAGATGCTATGAATGAAATTTCAATATTGAATAATGCTTTACGTTCTCATGAAGTTAAATATTGTTCCAATTGCAAATTAAAAGGAAAAACTTGATGTGAAAATTGCCTTGATCTGTCCAATAAACTTGATAACATGCATATGACATTATATTGGTTTTGTAATGGGAATAAGAACCTAAACTTGCTGCTGAATTCTTCCAAATCTTGCAATGATAAAACTGGTTTAGGTTTTGCTTCTCATGCTCATGCTAAGACACATCCATCTCAAATTTTAAAATCATTTGGAAGAGGTTTAATCAAAACTGTCCCTAAACAAAAGGATGTGATCTTTGAATCTGCAGGAGTGCTTTCTAATTCTGTTTCTAATGCTGGGTGCTCACCTAGACATGATTACAAAATTAAATTTCATTGTACTTATTGTGATAAATATGGTCATGTCGTAGATTTTTGTTATAGACTAGCTAAACAAATTAACAAGGATAAAATGTCCGCTGGATCTCATAACTTTCATGCTAAACCTAATATTAGAAACATGCAACCTGCTTTAATGATTCAGAAATTTGAAAAGGTAGCTTCCGGACCCTCTGGTAAGAGACTTTCAAAGATAGCTCCAGTAGTTACGATAGCTCCGAAAGCTCCCGGACCTTCTATTGTTCCCTTCGGAGCTTTAGTTTTTGCCTCCGAACCTTCTGCTTTTACCTCTGGAGCTATTGGTTTTCGCTCTAAATGAGTAACAAATTCTAAGTCAAATGTTAAGAATAGAAAACCTCAACCTTTGACTCATAAACCTGCTGTTTTGTCACAGCTTTCGCGTGTTGTTCCTACTGGACGTCGCATGGCTCAGTACTGGATTCCAAAATGCCTATTGACTAACCCCAGTATTGAGTCAACGACGAACTGTCCTTCTGTGTAGGTTTCATGCTTAATGAAGGAGAACATATGGATTTTGGATTCAGGATGCTCATGCCACATGACCGGTAACAAAGAATGGTTCTCCTCCCTCTCTTTTGTGTCACGTGTTGAGAATGTTACTTTTGCCGATATATCTTCAACTCCTATAATTGCTAAGGGTTCGGTTAGAGTAAATGATCACTACACTTTGAAGGATGTGGCACTTGTAAAAAAATTGAAATACAACTTGCTTTCTATTTCACAATTGCTAGATGAAAATCTAGAAATTATTTTCAATAAAAACTGCTGCAAAGTTGTAGGTTCAAATAGTGAGCTTATTTTTAACATGTCTCGGTTTGGAAGAGTTTTTAAAGCTGATTTTGATATGACTTCCTCTAAGCATAGGTGTCTAGTTGCTAATAATTCAAAGGACTTATATTTTTGGCATCGTAGACTTGGTCACATAGGCTTTGATCACCTAACGCGTGTTAGTGCCCTTGATCGCATACGTGGGCTGCCTAAGCTTAAAGGGGACAAAGAAATTGTGTGCTCTTCTTGTAGACATGCTAAGATGGTTGCAAGTTCACATACTCCTCTCACAATGATCATGACAACTGAACCGGGTCAACTTTTGCACCTTGACACTGTAGGACCTTCATGTGTTCAATCCTTTGGAGGTAAATGGTATGTTCTTGTGATTGTTGATGATTATTCTAGATACTCTTGGGTTTACTTTATGGCATCTAAGAATGAAGCTTTTATTCACTTTAGAACTCTATTTCTTAGATTATCAATTGATCACCCAAGATCTTTAAAAGCAATTAGAAGTGATAACGGAACTGAATTTAAAAATCAATCTTTTGATCACTTTTGTGCTGAAAATGGAATAGATCATCAATTTTCTTCACCATATGTACCTCAACAAAACGGTGTTGTAGAAAGAAAGAACAGAACCTTAGTTGATATGGCTAGGACTATGCTTGATGAATATCAAACTCCTAGGAAATTTTGGGTTGATGTGATTGCAACCGCTTGTTATGTCTCAAATCGTGTTTTCTTGCGTGCTAAGCTAGGTAAAACACCATATGAGCTGCGGTTTGGACATAGGCCTAGTGTTTATGCACTTTCGGGTCTTTGGGTGCAAATGCTTTTTTAAGAAATATGGTAATCTTGATAAATTTGAACCTAGATCCATTGATGGCATGTTTCTTGGTTATCCATCTCATACTAGAGGCTACCGCGTGCTTTCACTTGACACTAACAAAATTGTGGAGACTTGTGAAGTGTCTTTTGATGAATCTAGCCCAGGTACTAGCTCAAACATTGCAGGTCCAGATCCATATTCGCAGGGGGAGAGAATTTTCGTTGAAGATGAGGAAGAATTGGAGCTGCTGCCCGAAAATTCAGCAGCTAAAGACTTTGGTTCAGTTCCGGATGTTAATTCTCAACCAGCATCGAAAACCATCAATGCTGATTCAAATCGTCCTCAAGTCACAAGCTCATCGATTTGTGATGAACATGAAGAAGAAGAAGCTTTTGAGACATCTGTTCCCCTGCGGTTTTACAAAGATCATCCCCCACAATAGATTATTCGAAGCTTGCACGAACGAGTTACACGATCTAGGTTTTGCGATCCAAACTCTCATGCTCATTCTGTTTTTGTTGCTTCTTTTGAACCCAAAGATATATCACATGCACTCACTAATGAATCTTGAATTATTGCCATGCAAGAAGAGTTAGAAAATTTTAAAAGAAATAATGTTTGGAAACTTGTACCTCCTCCTCAAGGTCACACTTTAATTGGAACTAAATGGGTGTTTAAAAATAAACAAAGTGAGGATGGGGTTGTGGTTATGAATAAGGCTAGATTGGTTGCTCAAGGTTTCACTCAAGTTGAAGGTCTAGATTTTGGTGAAACTTTTGCTCCTGTTGCTAGAATAGAAGCCATAAGAATTTTGTTAGCTTTTGCTGCATCTAAAGGTTTTAAGCTATATCAAATGGATGTTAAAAGTGCTTTTCTCAATGGCTACATAGATGAGGAGGTTTATGTCAAACAACCACTAGGTTTTGAAAATCCAGATTTTCCTAATCATGTTTACAAACTGTCCAAAGCCTTGTATAGTCTCAAACAAGACCCCAGAGCATGGTATGATAGGTTAAAAACATTCTTACTTGAAAAGGGGTTTACCATGGGCAAGGTTGATAAAACTCTTTTTGTGCTTAAGCTTGGCAATGAGTCATTATTCGTTCAAGTGTATGTGGATGATATTATCTTTGGTTGTGTTTCTCATGATCTTGTGTCCAAGTTTTCAGCTATGATGAGTTCAGAATTTGAGATGAGTATGATGGGAGAACTCACATACTTTTTGGGGCTACAAATCAAGCAAACCAAGGAGGGTACGTTTGTGCATCAAACGAAGTATACAAAAGACCTCCTAAGGCGCTTCAACATGGACAATAGCAAGCCTCTTCAGACACCAATGGGAACAGCAACAACACTTGAACTTGATGAAGATGGTGAACCCGTGGATCAAAAAGAATAAAGAAGCATGATCGGATCACTTTTGTACCTCACGACATCAAGACTGGACATACAATTCAGTGTATGTCTTTGTGCACGGTTTCAAGCTTCCCCACGTGCTTCACATCGTCAAGCCGTCAAAAGGATTCTCAGGTACTTACATGGAACTCAAGAATTCGGTATTTTTCTTCCTTCTTCCTCAACCGTAACTTTGAGAGTTTTTTCGGATGCTGATTTTGGGGGTTGTAGGATTGATAGGAAAAGTACTTCCGGTGCTTGTCATTTTCTTGGTAGTTCACTTGTTGCTAGGTCCTCTAGAAAACAAAATTTAGTTGCACAATCCACAGCCGAATATGAATACGTAGCTGCTGCTAGTGCTTGCTCACAAATTCTTTGGGTTGTTCAGATCCATATGAAAAGCACAATCCACAGCCGAATATGAATTTGTGAGCAAGCACTAGCAACAGCTACATATTCAGATCCGGCTGTGGATTGTGCAACTAAATTTTGTTTTCTAGAGGACCAAGCAACAAGTGAATTACCAAGAAAATGACAAGCACCAGAAGTACTTTTCCTATCAATCCTACAACCTCCAAAATCAGCATCGGAAAAAGCTTTCAAAGTAACAGTTGAGGAGGAAGGAAGAAAAATGCCAAATTCTTGTGTTCCATGTAAGTACCTGAGAATCCTTTTGACGGCTTGACGATGTGAAGAACGTGGGGAAGCTTGAAACCGTGCACAAAGACACACGCTGAATTGTATGTCCGGTCTTAATGTCGTGAGGTACAAAAGTGATCCAATCATGCTTCTATATTCTTTTTGATCCACGGGTTCACCATCTTCATCAAGTTCAAGTGTTGTTGCTTTTCCCATTGGTGTCCGAAGAGGCTTGCTTTTGTCCATGTTGAAACGCCTTAGGAGGTCTTTTGTATACTTCGTTTGATGCACAAAGGTACCCTCCTTGGTTTGCTTGATTTGCAGCCCCAAAAAGTACGTGAGTTCTCCCATCATACTCATCTCAAATTCTGAACTCATCATAGCTGAAAACTTGGACACAAGATCATGAGAAGCACAACCAAAGATAATATCATCCACATACACTTGAACGAATAATGAGTCATTGCCATGCTTAAGCACAAAAAGAGTTTTATCAACCTTGCCCATGGTAAACCCCTTTTCAAGTAAGAATGTTTTTAACCTATCATACCATGCTCTAGGGGCTTGTTTAAGACCGTACAAGGCTTTGGACAGTCTGAATTTTCAAAACCCGGTGGTTGTTTGACATAAACCTCCTCATCTATGTAGCCATTGAGAAAAGCACTTTTAACATCCACTTGATATAGATTAAAACCTTTAGATGCAGCAAAAGCTAACAAAATTCTTATGGCTTCTAATCAAGCAACAGGAGCAAAAGTTTCATCAAAATCTAGACCTTCAACTTGAGTGAAAAACCTAGCCTTATTCCTAACCACAACCCCATCCTCACTTTGTTTATTTTTAAACACCCATGTAGTTCCACTTAAACTGTGACCTTGAGGTGGAGGTACAAGTTTCCAAACATTATTTCTTTCAAAATTTTCTAACTTTTCTTGCATGGCAATAATCCAAGATTCATTAGTGAGTGTGTGTGATATATATTTGGGTTCAAAAGAAGCAACAAAAGCAGAATGAGCATGAGAGTTTGGATCGCAAAACCTGGACCGTGTGACTCGTTCGTGCAAGCTTCCAATTATCTGTCGTGGGGGGTGATCTTTGTAAAACCGTAGATTAACAGATGTCTCACAAACTTCTTCTTCTTCATGTTCATCACAAATCGATGAGCTTGTGACTTGTGGACGATCTTAATCAGCATTGATGGTTGTCGGTGCTGGTTGAGAATTAACATTCGGAGCTGAACCAAAGTCTTTAGCTGCTGAATTTTCGGGCAGCAGCTCCAATTTTTCCTCATATTCAACGAAAATACTCTCCCCCTGCGGATATGGATCTGGACCTGCAATGTTTGAGCTAGTACCCGGGCTAGCTTCATCAAAAGACACTTCACAAGTCTCCACAATATTGTTAGTGTCAAGTAAAAGCACACGGTAGCCTCTAGTATGAGATGGATAACCAAGAAACATGCCATCAATGGATCTAGGTTCAAATTTATCAATATTACCATGTTTCTTAACAAAGCATTTGCAACCAAAGACCCGAAGTGCGTAACACTAGGCCTATGTCCAAACCGGAGCTCATATGGTGTTTTACCTAGCTTAGCGCGCAAGAAAACACGATTTGAGACATAACAGGCAGTTGCAATCGCATCAGCCCAAAATTTCCTAGGAGTTTGATATTCATCAAGCATAGTCCTAGCCATCTCAACTAAGGTTTTGTTCTTTCTTTCTACAACACCATTTTGATGAGGTATATATGGTGAAGAAAATTGATGATCTATTCCATTTTCAGCACAAAAGTGACCAAAAGATTGATTTTTAAATTCAGTTCTGTTATCACTTCTAATTGCTTTTAAAGATCCTGGGTGATCAATTGATAATCTAAGAAATAAAGTTCTAAAGTGACTAAAAACTTCATTCTTAGATGCCATAAAGTAAACCCAAGAGTATCTAAAATAATCATCAACAATCACAAGAACATACCATTTACCTCTGAAGGATTGAACACGTGAAGGTCCTACGGTGTCAAGGTGCAAAAGTTGACCCGGTTCAGTTGTCATGATCATTGTGAGAGGAGTATGTGAACCTGCAACTGTCTTAGCATGTCTACAAGAAGAGCACACAATTTCTTTGTCCCCTTTAAGCTTAGGCAGCCCATGTATGCGATCAGGAGCACTAACACATGTGAGATGATCAAAGCCTACGTGACCAAGTCTACGATGCAAAAAATATAAATCTTTGGAATCATTAGCAACTAGACACCTATGCTTAGAAGAAGACATATCAAAATTAGCTTTAAAAACTCTTCCAAATCGTGACATATTAAAATAAGCTCATTGTTTGAATTTACAACTTTGCAGCAATTTTTAGTAAAAATAATTTCCAGATTTTCATCTAGCAATTGTGAAACAGAAAGCAAGTTGTATTTCAAATTTTTGACAGGTGCCACATCCTTCAAAGTATAGTGATAATTTACTCTAACCGAACCCTTAGCAATTATAGGAGTTGAAGAATTATCGGCAAAAGTAACATTCTATACACATGACACAAAAGAGAGGGAGGAGAACCATTCTTTGTTACCGGTCATGTGGCGTGAGCAACTTGAATCCACAATCAAAATGTTCTCCTTCCTCAACTATGTAACCTATATAGAAGCACAATACGTCGATGACTCAATACCGGGGTTAGTCAAAAGGCATTTAGGTATCCAGTACTGAGTCACACGACGTGCAGTAGGAAAAACAAGATAAAGCTGATATAAAACAGCAGGTTTATGAGTCAAAGTTTGAGGTTTTTTATTCTTAACTACTGACCTATAAGGTGTTACTTGTGTAGCACAAAAATCAGTAGCTCCGGAGGCAAAATCAGAAGGTCCGGAGGTAAACTTTGAATGTTTTTGACTCATAACAGCAGGTTGCATGTTCCTGGCATTCGGTTTAATATGTGCAGCAAATTTTGCATGAAAGTTGTGAGATCTAGCTATCATTCTTTCCCTTTTAGCTAGTCTATAACAAAAATCAATGACATGACCATCTCTACCACAGTAGTTACAATGAAATTTAACTTTGTGTTCATGTCTAGATGAGCAAGTAATATTTTTATTTGAAACCGAATGAGAGAACACTCCTGCAGATTTGAAAACCACTCCTTTTTGTTTAGGAACTATTTGAATCAAACCACTTCCTAATGACTTCACAATTTTAGGTGGATGTGCCTTAGCATGAACATGAGAATCGAAACCTAAACCAGTTTTATCATTGCAAGACTTGGAAGAATTCAATAGCAAGTTTAGGTTCTTATTCCCATTACAAAACCGATCTAATGTCCTATGCATGTTATCAAGTTTATTGGACAGATCAAGGCAATTTTCACATGAAGTTTTTCCTTTTAATTTGCAATTGGAACAGTATTTAACTTCATGAGAACTTAAAGCATTATTCAATATTGAAATTTCATTCATAGCATCTTTTAGTTTCTTTTTAAGATCATCACAACTAGAACAATGCAAATCAATTGTAGAACAAGAAGCATCTTTTAAGTTTCCAATGTCAAGTGCAGCAAGCTTTTTGTTCTTTTCAATTTCAAGTTCAAGTCTATCTAGAGTAGAGGAATGTGCAGTTCTTAATGTCAACAATTGTTCATAGATTAAATCACACGAGGGACAAGAATCATCACTAGGAATCAAGGTTTCCAAATGGTTGATTTCAGATTCTAGTGATTCAATTTTAGCAGCATTATCCCTAAGCTTTTTGTCCTTTTTATTAACAATAATAGTTGCACGAGATATTGCATCACACATTTGATTACAGGTAGAACATACCTCATTGTCGTCGCTGTTGTGTTTTGCATCCTTCTGACTTGATCTTGATCTTGTTTTGCCCGCCATGAAGCATAAGTTGGCCAGATCGTCATCATCTTCATCACTTTCAAAGTCTGCATCGCTTGAACTGAGTTCTTGAAGTGCGGTGATGAAGCTGTTCATCATCTTGCGTCCTATGGTACCCTTCTTTTTCTTGTTGGGATTTCCAGAGGTGGTCTTGACCTTGTTCTGTTTTTCTTCACGGGTAGTAGGACCTGAAAGCTTATGTCATTCTGTATGGAACTGTCCTGTCTTACCACATTCAAAACAGTGTTGAGGTTCGTAGCTTCCTCTCCTTCTAGTTCTCACATTTTGCAATGCTTTTGAGAATCTAGTTGAGATGAGTGCTAACTCCTCTTCTGGAAATTCCTCGATCTGCTCCAGGGTTAGTGAGGACAACAAAGCAAGAGCATTGCAAGATGATGATTGGCCGGAGCTAGGCATATCACGTTGTGAGACAAATGCAATAGACTTATTTGGGTTCTTACGTGATAAGATTTCAAATTCATGAGTTTTTAGTTTAGAATAAAGGACATCTAATGTAAGAGAACTCATGACAGTTGATTCACGAATAGATGTTACTTTCATCTCCCAAATTGACATGTCTAATGCACTAAGAAGTTGCCTAGCATTCTCAGCGCTAGAAAAGTTAACATTGACACTACGTAAGTTGCTGAGAATTTTGTTGAAGCGAGCAAAGAGGTCATCGATAGACTCACCAGATTGCATCTCGAAACACATATATTCCTTTTTGAACATATCTTTTTTTACCTCCTTTATCGTGTTGGATCCTTCGTGATAGTCACAAAGTGCTCTCCATACATCGTATGCCGATCGGAGATGTGCAACGCGGTCAGTCGCTCTGAGTGAGTCCTTGGATGATCAAGTTTCGGGCTTTGTTGTTATTGTCGACGTCCTGTGGGTTTGTAGCTGTAACTTGATTGTTAGGTGGCACTTCGTAAGGCTTGTACACCTTCTCCCATATTGCGAAGTCTTGCGCCTGGATGAAAGCCTCCATGCGTGCCTTCCAAACCTGAAAATCAATACCAGCAAACACACAAGGTTTGGCGGAGTATTTCTCCATGATGATTAGTCAAAAACACGAGCAAATCACAATGATTGGAGCACCGTGGCTCTGATACCAATTGTAGGATCGAAGAGCACATGAAAAGCTACTAGAGGAGGGATGAATGGTAGATTTAAAAATCTTACGCAGCAGAAACAATTAAATCCCAACCCCTTCGGCAGAAAAACGATCTGTTAGAGAAATCATGAGTGAAAATAATATAAACGTGTTTCACTGTGACAAAATTGATATATATCAGAGAGAATCAAGTCACGAAGAAAACACAAGAAGAATCACTCAAATATGTCAAGAGAAACTCAAGTTATGATCGAAAGATCGAACAAAGGTCAATCTGTCTACCCGAGAAAAACAGTTCTGGAACGCTTCAAAGAAACTCATGTAGATCAGAAACAACAAATCCAATGACCGTGAAATTTTGAAAGATAATAGATAATCAAGTTGTGAAGACAACCCAAAAATAATAACTTCAATTGGATCTGTGAAACTCGAGTTATGATAAACCACCGACAAAAGGTAGTGCTGTCCAGAAACTCGACAAATAAAACTTGTCTGGAACAAGTCGGACGAACAAGGCACAAAAGTTCCTTCAAACTACGAATTTTATTCAGTAGAACACAATAGGAACAGCCCCAAAGTCGTCTACGACTTCCACGAGCTTTGAACTCCCTTGCTTATATAACCAGCCCTTAGGCCAACCCAATCTCAACTAGGACTCTAATCCTACTTAGATCACGGCTCGAAACTTTCCATATCGGCTTAGGACTCTTCTATATGCAGATAGAAGCAATCTTAAGACTTCCAAACACCTTAGGAATGTATCCTATATTCCTAAAACAACTCAAATTCATGACCCACACGAAATCCTATCATAACCAACTCGATACTTTCCATACCGAGCCATAACCGACTCCGCCGCAGCCAAAATCATCAACTGATACGATCCGATCCTTCCAACCAGATCTTCTCATCCATAAACCATCTTCGGAACCATTTTTCCACATCATGCACCACATGCATACGTGCAAACACCTTCCTTTGACATCCAATAACCTTCATATGCACCGCCCTTGATTCAATCATTCTGTGCGACCTCCTGACCCGCTCAACCACATATCCTCCTGAACTTGGTTGTTGGAACCTCATCTCCTCCCTAAGACTAGTCCAAAGGATCCTGTCACCATCCATGACTTGAACTCATGCAACACCTGCACATGAACAAACAACCAATCCGTACGAGCCCAAGTCCGCGACTTGACTCAAGTCAATTCCAAACACAACACCTTACATGAGCACCTCACATAAGCATGTTGCAAAGCATATCAAAACAATATCAGCCATATCAACCAAAACACACCAAAAACTTAACAAATGAATACTAAGAAATCTTTATAAGAATATAAAGCAAGTTCCAAACATTTCACATGAAAATTTGGAACATTACGATCAAGATCCGAACCTAGAAAAAGCTAACCGGACCTTGAGCCGGAGCTTACCAAAGCTAGTACAACCTAGCACTGGAGCTTATCAAAACTAGCAGGACCTAGCACCGGAGCTAACCAAAGCTAGTACAACCTAGCATCGGATCTTACCAAAGCTAGTCGGACCTATCGCCGGAGCTAACCAAAACTAGTCGGAACTAGTCATCCCAAAAGTCGAAGCTAGAAAAACATGTCGGAGCTAACCAACATAAGTCGGACCTAGCAAAACATATCGGAGCTTAACAAAATCATGTCAGAACTATCAAAGACATGCCGGATCTAAAGACAAAGCTCACTGGAGCTACCCAAAAACATGTCGGACCTAGACAAAGAAAGTCGGACCTTACGTCGGACCTTGCAGAAGCTCGGAGCTAGAGTCAAACCTTGCTAAAAAAGATGTCATGGCAGCATTCAAAAATTTTATTGTCAAATCCAATGTATTCAATACAAGACAATGTATTCAGCACACATAAGTCTCACAATTGCATAACAAGCGGCTACACTTGCATCTGCCCAAAATTTCCTAGGAATTTGATATTCATCAAGTATAGTCCTAGCCATCTCAACTAAGGTTCTGTTCTTTCTTTCTACAACACCGTTTTGTTGAGGTATATATGGTGAAGAAAATTGATGATCTATTCCATTTTCAGCACAAAAATGACCAAAGGATTGATTTGTAATTCAGTTCCATTATCACTTCTAATTGCTCTTAAAGACCCTGGGTGATCAATTGATAATCTAAGAAATAAAGTTCTAAAGTGATTAAAAGATTCATTCTTAGATGCCATAAAATAAGACCAAAAGTATCTAGAATAGTCATCAACAATCACAAGAACATACCATTTACCTCTGAATGATTGAACACGTGAAGGTCCTACGGTGTCAAGATGCAAAAGTTGACGCGGTTCAGTTGTCATGGTCATTGTGAGAGGAGCATGTAAACCTGCAACCATCTTAGCATGTCTACAAGAAGAGCACACAATTTCTTTGTCCCTTTTAGCTTAGGCAGCCCACGTATGCGATCAAGAGCACTAACATGTGTGAGATGATCAAAACTTTGTGACCAAGTCTACGATGCCAAAAATATAAGTCTTTGGAATCATTAGCAGCTAGACACCTATGCTTAGAAGAAGACATATCAAAATTAGCTCTAAAGACTCTTCCAAACCAAGACATGTTAAAAATAAGCTCACTATTTGAACCTAAAACTTTGCAGCAATTTTTATTGAAAATAATTTCTAGATTTTCATCTAGCAATTGTGAAACAGAAAGCAAGTTGTATTTCAAAATTTTGACAAGTGCCACATCCTTCAAAGTGTAGTGATCATTTACTTTAACCAAACCCTTAGCAATTATAGGAGTTGAAAAATTGTCGGCGAAAGTAACATTCTCTACATGTGACACAAAAAAGGGAGGACAACCATTCATTGTTACCGGTCATGTGGCGTGAGCAACTTGAATCCACAATCCAAATGTTCTCCTTCCTCAGGTGTGTAACCTACATAGAAGCATAATACGTCGATGACTCAATATTGGGGTTAGTCAAAAGGCATTTAGGAATCCAGTACTGAGTCACATGACGTGTAGCAGAAAGAACACGCGAAAGCTGAGACAAAACAACAGGTTTATGAGCCAAAGCTTGAGGATTTTTGTACCCAGCTACTGACCTACTAGGTGTTACATGTGTAGCATGAAAATCAGTAGGTTTGGGAGCAAACTTTGCATGTTTTTGACTCATTACAGCAGGTTGCATGTTTCTATCATTCGGTTTAGCATGTGCAACAAATTTTGCATGAAAGTTATGAGATATAGCAATCATTCTTTCCTTTTCTGTTGTTTAGCCAGTCTATAACAAAAATCTATGACATGACCATCTCTACCACAGTAGGTACAGTGAAATTTAACTTTGTGTTCATGTCTAGATGAGCAAGCAACATTTTTATTTCAAAACCGAATAAGACAACACTCCTGCAGATTTGAAAACCACTTCTTTTTGTTTAGGAACTGTTTGAATCTAACCACTTCCTAATGACTTTACAATTTTAGGTGGATGTAACTTAGCATGAGAATGAGAATAAAAAAACACCAGATTTATCATTGCAAGATTTAGAGGAATTCAGCAGCAAGTTTAGGTTCTTATTTGCATTACAAAACCAATCTAATGTCCTATGCATGTCATCAAGTTTATTGGACAGATCAAGGAATTTTCACATGAAGTTTTTCCTTTTAATTTGCAATTGGAACAATATTTAACTTCATGAGAAAGTAAAACATTATTCAATATAGAAATTTCATTCATAGCATCTTGCAGTTTCTTATCAAGATCATAACAAGTAGAACAATGCAAATCAATTGTAGAACAACAAGCATCTTTTAAGTTTTTATCATTAAGTGCGACAAGCTTTTTGTTCTTTTCAATTTCTAGTTCAAGTTTTCAAGTGTGGAGGTGTGTGCACTTCTTAGAGAGGACAATTGTTCACATATTAAATCACATGAGGAACAAGAATCATCACTAGGAATCAAAGATTTTGAACAATTAATTTAAGATTCTAGTGAATCGATTTTAACAGCATTGTCCCTATGCTTTTGTCCTTTTTTCTTAACTATAACAGTGGCACGAGAAATAGCATCTCACATTTCTTCGCAAGTAGGACATAACTCTTCATTGTCCCTGTTGTGTTCTGCCTCCTCCATACTTGATCTTGACTTGCCCGCCATGAAACACAAGTTTCCCAAATCATCTTCATCTTCGTCACTTCCGATGTCCACATTGCCCAAGCCAAGTTCTTGAAGTGCGGAGATAAAACTATTCACCAATTGGCATCCTATGAAACCATTCTTTTTCTTGTTGTTGTTTGTAGAGGAGTGCTTCGTCCTTGTTTGCTTTTCATCATGGGAAGTTGCACCTGAAAGGTTAGGGCAATCCGTGCGAAAATTTCACGTCTTACCACATTCGAAGCATTGTTGAGGTCCGACACTTCCTCTCCTTCTAGTTCTCACATTTTGCAATGCTTTTGAGAATCGAGTAGAGATGAGTGCAAGGTCTTCCTTTGGAAGCTCTTCAATCTGTTCAAGGGTTAGAGAGGACAACAAAGCAAGTGTTCCATAAGATGAATATTGGCCGCATAGGCATGTAACATTGAGAAACAAATACAAGAGACTTGTTGGGGCTCTTACGTGAGATTATGTCAATTTCATGAGTTTTTAATTTAGAATATAGAACATCTAAAGTAAGTGTACTCATGGCAGTAGATTCACGAATAGATGTGATTTCCATCTCCCAAATTGACATGTCTAATGCACTCAATAATTTCCTAGCATTCTCAACATCTGGAAAATTAACATTGACGTTACACAAATTGCTAAGAATTTTATTAAAGCGAGCAAAGAGATTGTTGATGGACTCACCTGGTTGCATATCAAAGCGCATGTACTCCTTTTTTATTATGTCTTGCCTTACCTCCTTGATCGTGTTGGATCCATTGTGGTAGTGGCAGAGTGCTTTCCACACATCATATGCAGATCGGAGGTGAGCAACACGGTCAAAGTCGCTTTGAGTTAATCCTTGTATGATCAAGTTGCGAGCCTTGTTGTTGTTGTTGACATCTCTCATGTTTGTAGCAGTGACTTGATTGTTTGATGGAATGTTGTAAGGCTTAAACACCTTTTCCCATATTGCGAAGCCTTATCACTTGATGAAAGCTTCCATACGTGCCTTCCAAACCTGAAAATCAATACCACTAAAGACACAAGGTTTTGCAGAGTACTTCTCCATGATGATTAGTCAAAAACACGTGCAAGTCACAAAGATTAGAGCACCATCACTCTGATACCAATTGTAGGATCGAAGTGCACTTGAAAAGCTACCAGAGGCAGGGGGAGGGTGAATGGTAGTGTTGAGTGTTTTTTCGGCAATTCTACCGGTACTACCATTGGTAGCCCGCGGAGTTTGTAGTTCGGTATTGGGCGCGCAGAGATTCAGAACACGGTGGCGAATAGACACAAGGATTTACGGTGTTCGGGCCACTTGAGCGTAATACCCTACTCCACGGGGTGTGTAGCTGTTGTATTGAGCGTCTAGGAGTCGAGAGCTTCTAGAGGTTGCAGAGAGCAGAGAGCTAGCGGAGAGCGTAGAGCCAGAGAGTCGCCCCTTGTGTATTGTCGACCAGTCCTTTTATAGTACAAGGACTGGTCGTTACACCGTTAGCCTAGCTCGACATTTGGCCCTGGCGGTTACTGATTCTTAATACACAATTAATGAGGTTAATTGTCCGTAATAGCGTGGTAACGGGCCTTGACAGTGCCGTTACTGATATTAAGGGCCTTTCGATCGTGTTTCATTAATATGGTATTAATGACACTTAATCGGGTCTTGAAGTCTTTGATTGTCCCTCGTAGGTCCGAGCTGTTGGAGGTACACTAGTCTGACTGTTGAGGCTGAAGGTTCGGTGGTTGGACACGTGGCAGATCCAGAGCTTATCGCCTGGGACGGGTAGGTCCGGTGCAGTTGTACACATGTCAGGACCAGAGCTTCCCTCTGTCGGGGGTTAGGTCCGGCGGTGCCGCGGCCCGGAGCTTTCCCATGTGTGGGACGTAGCTCTGGTTGCAGTATACATGTGACAGCACCGGGACCAACCATAGATGGGAGGCAGGTCTGGCCCCGTATGACACGTGGGGCCTTTGCATGTCTTCAATTCAGACAGGTGAAGTTCCTTTGGCCTTTTTGTAGTCCCAAAGGGTATATGGTACGCAGGGTACCGATAGTGGCCCCCTGGGCCCACCTCTGGGAGAGACCTTTTGGATGAAGTCGTTCTGCCAGAGGTGGGTCCATCCTTTGATTTTCGAGCCGTGTCTTCAAGGGTCTTCGTATGTGCCATTGGCGGTAGTTTGCAGTTAAACCAACGCCGCGTGGCATATCGAGGATGCGGCAGGTGAGATCTGAGCGTGCGGATCTCACGCAATTGAAGGTCGCCAGTTCCCTACAAAAACCGTATCGGTTCCGCGCGCCCTGTCAAGCCGCCGCCTTCGGGCTTCCCGCCTTTCATTATGACAACCGTTCGCCTGGGGTAAGGACCTCGACTTGATCGTCGGGGTGGCCCCGGGCCCCCTTGTCATTGGCAGGGTGAAGATTTTGAATTGTATCGTCGGCTCCTCTGCGGTTTCCATCCAAGCGTCGCTGTGCGGGGGCTTACTTAAGAATGAAAGCGCGCACCGTTTGGGGATTCTTTACGCCTTCATTCGAACTTGTGCTCAAATCCTACAAACTTTCGCTTGCTTTTCCTCTCTCGCCACGCTTTGCCGCGATGAAGTTTGGACTCCCCAAGAGCCGCATTGGGAGCAAGAAGGAGTTGTCCAGGGTACAGACCTATATGGGATGGTCCAGTGACTCCTTCGACAATGACATTTGCTGCAGCGAGCTTCCCTTCGAGAAGAAGCGAGCCGGAGATATGGTGTACTTCCTTGGGTACGCCATGGCGGGTTTGATCCCGCCTTTCTCCACCTTCTTTCTGATGTTGCTAGATTTCTATGGCCTGCAACTCCACCATCTGGGCCCCCACTCAATCTTGCTAGTGGCAACTTTTGTCCACTTTTGCGAGATGTGGGTGGGCGTGCCCCCTTGCGTGGAGTTGTTCCGGACCTTCTTCACTGTCCACCTGATCGGCAAGAGTGATGAGTTCATCGGCTTCTACTATTTTGTGAAGCGGAAAAACTCTGCCCTCAAGTACTTGAGGTCCTTCCCTTCTGGCAAGTGGGACGACCAGAAGAAAGACTGGGTGGTCATCACCGTCGAGGGACACGAGAGGCTGGAGCTGCCTGAAGGCCTTCCTCGCGTCGACACCGACACTTGGAGTGACATGTCGGCGCTGTCGAGGGAGTACTGGCCCATCCTGGACAGAATCCAGGAATGTTTCGAAGGTGGGGTGACCCCCGCAGATGGTGTTCAGCAACTTCATGACGAACAGGTGGGCCCCGCTGAGGGCTAGGAGCCGGCCTTCCTGGGCCTTCAACAGTGAGATGGACACCAACCGCATTGAAGTCGGCTTCGACACCAACTTGGTCGGTGAAGCCTTGAAGACCCATCTCAAGAAGTTCCAGCCTGGAAACATTGGTCTTGGCGATGTGTCTCCACCGGCGGCCTTCCTGCCTCTGAATATGATTCCAGAGGAGTGCAGAGAGCTCCGGAGGAAGATGCCGCTATTGGGCGACTTGAGCCTGGTGGAGAGGCGACCAACCTCCGTGATGAGTAGGTTTAGGCCCGATCTTCTGAAAGGTATGTCAATTGGGGTGGAGAACTCGACATTGATGATCTGCGGCACTCGAGCGGTACGAGTACCTCTGCAATTACTACACCACGGCTCTGTTGGTTATCAACCGTGCTGCACACGCTTGACCTCGCCAAGAAGGCTAATCCCTGCAAGTGCAACCGAGAACACGAGCAAGAACGTAGAAGACACGATCTGAAATCGCGAAGTTGGGGTCTCACAAACCGTAGAACGGCGATATTATTGATCTAAGCAAAACCCACCGAATATGACCGGCGGCTGCAGTATTTATAGGCTAGGGTTCGACCAAAACACGATTAGATGCGTCCCTAATGGACTCTTATGGGATACAAGGCCCAAAGGCCCGATTCGATGGCGCAGCACCGGACAGAAATCTGGACTCGACTTGTTTCGACGATTCCCAATGACTCCGAAGAATTTTGAGGTGGGACCAGAACCATTGGAAAGTTTATCTTCTCCTCTTTCCGTGCATATGTAGAACATCGAAAACGGAGTCCGTATGCCTCCTGGGCGTCTGTTTTAAGGTGGACTGCTCCTGGACTCCGAGTTGAACTCGAGTCCGAGTTGTAAACTGTTTCCATCAACTTGTGGACGTCCCAGCTGGTTCTCCACGCTCCCAAGGCCTCCTTCCTTCACTTGTTGATCTTCTCCATTATTCCTAATAACAATTAAATCATCACATAGCAATCTATTCTCAAACTCACATGCAAAAGAAGTTAGGAACGAATTCACCTGCTGATTTAATAACCGTGCTCGTGCTCTTGTGATTGGTCCTTGCAGTTCAATGTGCGTCTCCGCTGTTGTGATGTTCTCATCACTCCGGGGTGGCAATCTCTGGAGCTTCTGAAAGCGGCTCCGCTCCCGCCCTAAAGCCAAGAACCGAAGTCGTAGGCAAGGGCAAGGAGTTGGCCGAGCCCTCAAGCCGCAAGAGGAAGCTGAAACATGCCGACAAGAGGTCCGTCAGACCTACTCCTTCCACGACAGCTCCTTCTCCCCGACGGAGGAGGAGCTCTTTGGTGGCGGCAACTACACCAGCATCATCATCTCCTCAGGGCACTAGCTCCGGCCATGTGGCTCCGGTACCAGGGCCAACTAAAGGCTCCAGGTCCGAAGGTCCTTCCCGGTCGAGAGGGGCCTCAACCAAGACGTTGCTGATGGCGGGATCAATCTCCGGGAAACCTTCCGGGACTACCGCACCAGTGGCGACCGGGGCCAATCCTGAGCATCCTGTGAAGTGGTTCCGCGCTAGCTGGAGCGGGAGCCTTACAAGGTAAGTTTTATTTTTTACCTCAGTTGATTGTTTTTGTCATAATCGTGTTTTGAGTTTCTTCATCCTGCATCCACAGAGTGCCCAAGAAAGGGGCTGAAGATTCGGTTCCTGCAGCAGTAGCTGATGCTGTGCAGGAGGAAGCTCCGACTCCATTCCCAGCGCTGCCTGAAGAAGTGGCTGAGGCTGGGACAGCTCCAGCGCTGGCTGTCGTTGTCCTGGACCTCGACTCATCCCCAGAAGCTCCCGTTGTAGCGCCGGACCACGGGAATGAAGATGTACCAGCGGCACCTACCCTGGAGGTTGAAGCTCCGGGTTTTGATGCTGAAATGGTGGACGCTCCAGCCTTAGAGCTGGAGGTAGCTGCAATTTCGGCCCTAGAGCCGGATGTTGTTGAAGCCCTGGCAGTGGAGATGGTGGTTGATGAGGCCCTGGCGATAGATCCAGGTGTTAATGAAGCCCCAGCGGTAGAGCTGGTGGTTGATGAAGCCCTGACAGTAGAGCCTGTGGTTGATGAAGCCCCAGCGGTAGAGCCGGGTGTTGATGAAGCTCCGGTGGTAGAGCCGGTCCTCGAAGAAGTTCTGGCGCCTGAGCCGATTGTTGTAGAGGTGCTGGCGCCCGAGCCCATGATGGTCGAAGCGTCACTGCCTACGCTGGCGGTGGAGGAGGCGCCAACGTCGGAGCCGGAAGTAGCTTCAACTCCGACTGAACCTTCAACGCCTGCCCAGAGGTAGTGGTCCCAGAGGTGCTCGCGCCTGAGCCAGGGTGCCAAGATGAAGCTGCCGGCCCCCAGCCTGAGGGACCAGTTGTTGATGACCTGGCGGCGGGACCTTCAGAACCAACTCCAGAGGTCGAAACTTCAGTTGCAGGACCTTCCTCGGTGGCGACTGAGGTTATCCCGGAGGACGGACCTAGTGTCATGGAAGCTTAGGGGACCGCTCTTGTAGAGTGGGACCCAATTTTTGTCATGGAGAACCCGCTGGAGCCAGCGGAGAAGACCCCAGTAGGCCCGGAGCCAATCCCTTTGTCGCTGTCTATTGACAACGCCTGCTCCAGTCATTGTCAAGTCCAGCTAGCTTTTTACCACGACAGCAAGGCCCTCGAGGAGGAGCGCCAAACCTTTAGGAG
This sequence comes from Tuctoria greenei, assembly GCA_036927565.1. Lineage (NCBI taxonomy): Eukaryota > Viridiplantae > Streptophyta > Magnoliopsida > Poales > Poaceae > Tuctoria > Tuctoria greenei. Next base: position 260,470,149 of record JAYESD010000002.1, read on the forward strand.
GTGGCGCAACCGACTCCAGTTCGAGACCAAGCTGACGTAGTCGAGGCTGGCTGACGACAAGGAGTGGGTGAAGAAGGAGAAGGTTCGGTCGGAGTACTGGGGTAGGCTACTGGACGAGAGGGAAAGCATGATGCGATCCCTCGATAACCAGTCCCAGGCCATCCACGAACATGCTGTATCTACTAATAACGCAGCGAATGATCACGGGGAGAAGCTCAGCGCCATCCACAACAGCCTCGTCAAGCGCCGGGAGGCCCTTGAGGAGCAGGAGAAAAAGCTCGAAGATGAAGAGCAAAAACTCCTGGAGCTGCGGGATGACCTCGTGAAGAGGGAGGAAGAGCTTACTCAGAGGCTAACTCTGGATGACAAGAGTCTCGAGGTGCGCACCAAGAAATTGGAGGAGCGCTGCGAGAAAGACGAGAAGAAGGCCTGGCAGCAAGGACAGGACCTCTACAGGAGGGAGAATGACGTTGCAGCCAGGGAGAAGAAGGTGCAGGGCCGGGAGAAGGACCTAGTCGACCGCCGGTACAAGATCCACCTCCGGGAGGAAGAGATCGGCAAACTCGAAAGGTAGGTTGCTGAAAATATTCAGCAGAACGCCAAAGAGATAGAGCGTCTTGCCCGGGAAAATTCTTAGCTTGCGGCGACCAGAAGATCATTGGAGGACATGTGAGGCTCAAGGGCTGCAGATTCCCAACAAGTTTGGGACTTCTTGGGCAAAGCCAACGACGCACTGACGCCAATGGGTTTTAGTCCCGTGCGTCCGGATGATCCGGAGCCGGAGCTAGACCAGGCGTTGAAGGCGTTGAGTTCGGCGAGCGACCAGCTCACCAAGATGGGCGATGTCATCGCGGACCAGTTGGAAATGGAGGGACAATCCCTGGCAAAGAACGTTGTAGAATTCGTGCTGACGTGCTACACAAGACGGGACCCTCAATTCCCCTTAGACCAGGTGCTTGAAGGCCCCATCGATGGAGAGGGATAAACTGCCCAAGCCTGCATGTCAGAGGTTGCCCAGAAGGTCGCCTCGTTCTTCCATAGGGTCTAGGACCATCTCTTTGTAGCTCCCGCTTGTATTCTCTCTTCTTTTTTCTCCAATTTTGTAATCTCTTGTCTCCAGATGAATGAAATCCAAGTTTTTTGTGAATTTCATTTTTTGTCTTCAACACCTTTGTCCCACTTGGCCCCCTGGTAGGTGTACACAATTTGATTGTGAACATGTACCAAGAGGATGTTACAGTTGTTGAAGACTTGCGTGCTTCAAACTTGTAGAGCGTAGGTCCGCAGTCTTCGATAGTGAAGGCCCCCTGAGGTTGTCAGAGCTTAGTGGCTCCAACATTGACCATTGTCGGAGCTTAGTAGCTCCGCCAACATTCTCCATCAATGTGTAGAGCATCGACGGTTAGTCCTCTGGGTGTCGGAGCTTGGTAGCTCCGGCAGTGACCTTTGTCAACACGCGGTGTGTCGACAGTGGACCCCAATTTAGAGTCTTCCCACCATCTTTTCTTCACGTTGACAGCTGGCCCCTTGGCTTTATCAGAACTTAGTAGCTCCAGTTACGCTCGCTATCAATGCTTGAACATCGACTACAAGCCACCTAGGGGATGTCGGAGCTTTGGTAGCTCCGGCCTCATGCACCATCATCATGAAATCTTTATTTCTCCTGCACACTGAAGTCAAGAAAAAGAGTAAAATCCATTCCCTATCTATAACTCAATTGTGACTTACTATTCCCGAGAAATTTGTAGATTGACCACAATTGTAAATATAATCAAGTGCACTGGCTTGTTTTCTCCAGGTCCGGTCATTTTTGGACTTGCCTTACTTCGGCCTGCCAGGGTGTAGGTAGAGTGGCGTACTTAGGGTGCATGACCAGGCTAAGTCGATAGCATACTCCGGACCTAGATTGGCTTGGCGGCATTCAGACGAGTAGACCATTAACGATGTTTAAACCCGGAAGAATTGACAATGCAACTTGAATCATACTTGAATTGGTCGAGCTAAAGTTTCTTAAGAATTGCACAACTTTGTTATAGACAAGAAAGAGAAAAATAAAAAATATTGAGCCTGTACAAAGTAAATGCACGTGGAGTTTTTTTTCACACAATGATGTCTTTCATTATAGGTCCGGGATACAGGGGAAACAAGTACACTCTTAGGGTACGGAACCAGGCTACGTGTGTTTCGTTTCTCGTTTGACCCAAGGTAGCTAGCTACACTCTTAGTTCTGAGACTGTGACAAGTGTTGCCTGATCTTTGCGGACCTTCCGGGGAAGGTCCGGCTGTTCTCCTGGAGGAGCTACCCGACTCTGTATAATGACTCTATAACATACATCACATGTAACTACAGACTCACCTCCGTGATGTTAAGCGTAGAACTTACGGAGCTGCTCAATGTTCCAAGGGTTAGGGAGAGGTGTCCCATCCTCGGTTGCCAAGCGAACGCATCCGGGACAAGATACTTTGGTCACTTGGAAGGGTCCTTCCCAGCTAGGGGGGAAGTTTGTTTAACCCTTCTCTGGATTGTATTATCCATAGCACCAGATCACCTTCCTTGAGCTGTCGACTGTGAACATGCCTTTGGTGATAGCGTCGAAGAGCTTGGTGGTATCGGGCATTCCGAACAGCTGCTCGGCACCTTCCCTCTTCAAGGAGGTCAAGGTCTTCACGCCGGAGCTGGTCCACCGTGGCATCGTCGATGTTCCGAACCCGCAGTGACCCCAAGGTGATTTCTGGAGGAAGGGCTGCTTCAGCTCCGTACACCAGGAAGAAGGGTGTCTCTCCAGTTGACTGGTTTGGAGTTGTCCTATTGGCCTATAGAGTGAGCGGAAGCTCTTCGATCCAGTTGGCTCCATGTTTTTTCAGGCGCTCATATGTGTGCGTCTCGAGTCCTTTTAGGATTTCTGCATTTGCTCTCTCGTCTTAACCATTGCTTGTCGGGTGAGCTACAGAAGCATAGCTGACTTGGATGTCGAGGTCTTTGCAATATCCTTGGAATGCAGAGCTTGTGAACTGGGTCCCATTATCAGTTTTGATCTTGTTTGGGACTCCAAACCTGCATACGATTCACTGCAAGAAGTTGATAGCTGATTGCTTGTTTATTGTCACAACTGGAGTTGCTTCCGGCCATTTGGTGAATTTGTCAATGGCAACGTACTAGAACTTGTAACCTCCGACGGCTCTTGGGAAAGGTCCCAAGATATCCATCCCCCACACAGCAAAAGGCCATGTAGGAGGTATCATTTGTAGAGGCTGAGCCGGTGTGTGAATTTGTTTTGCATGGAACTGGCATGCTTCACATTTCTTCACTAGCTCAGTTGCACCTTGGAGCGCTGTAGGCCAGTAAAAGCCATGCCGGAAGGCTTTATCGACCAGCGTGCGGGAGGACGCGTGGTTCCCACACTCGCCTCCATGGATTTCTGCGAGGAGCTCGCAACCTTCTTCCCTTGTAATGCACCGCATTAGGACTCTGTTGGCACCACGCCGGTAGAGATCCCCTTCTACCAATGTGTATCTTTTAGCCAATCTGACTATCCAGGTAGCGGATACATTATCTTCAGGAAGGAAATTGTCTTTCAAGTAGCTCCGGATCTCCGAGATCCATGTATCAGAGCTAGCTTGAGCATTTGAGTCTTGCGTGCTGGGTTGCTCGGAGCTTCCTGCAGCACCTACGACCCTTGATGGACGCCATGGTAACAGGGCCATCGGGACTGCCAGCTTCGAGGTGCTGGTCTCGCCCCCTTTGCTCAGTTCGCCAAGCTGAGCTGTAGGTTTAGACAGACTCCGGATGAAGGTTCCGTTAGGAGCCGGAGCCCCGGTTGAAGCTTTCGTCGAGAGTTCTTCAACTTCAGCGTTGTTGAGACGCTGGACATGGCAAAGATCCAGGATGTCGAAGTACTTCTGAAGCTTCTGGACTTCGAGTAGGTATGCAGCTAGTTGAGGGTTGTTGTAGCAACATTCACCTTTGAATTGTTTTACAACAAGTTGTGAATCACCCATTACCAACAGCTGCTTGACACCATACGATAGTGCCACCTTGAGTCCATAAATTAGTGCTTCATACTCCGCCATGTTGGTGGTCGCCTTGAAGTCAAGGTGCACCATGTATTTAACCTTCTCCCTGGTCGGAGGGAGGAGAAGGACTCCAGCTCTGGCCCCTTGCTTCTGCACGGAGCCGTCGAAGTAGAGAGTCCAGTGAAGCTCAGTGAAGACCGGAACCTTGGGTTCCGACTTCTGCTCACTGGGGCTCCCAGGATTTGATGGAGAGGGGGTCCATTTCGCCACGAAGTCCGACAATGCTTGACTCTTTATTGCTTGTCTTGGGACAAATTCAAGGTCGAACTCAGCTAATTCCGCTGCCCACTTTGCAATGTTCCCAGTGGAATTGGGGTTATGCAAGATTGCACATAGTGGATAAGAGGTTACCACTGAAATCTTGTGAGCTTGGAAGTAGTGTTGGAGCTTCCTAGAGGCAATAAGAACTGCGTAAAGCAGCTTATGCACCTCCAGGTACCGAGTCTTGGCATCATGGAGTACTTCGCTGATGAAGTACACTGGGCGCTAGAACATTCGGACCCGCCCGAAGAGGCCCGGAGCTTCCTCCTAATCTACCCGGACCCTCCCGGAGGGGTCCGGACCTTGTTCGGGTACCTCCGGGTTCCAGTTGGAGGAACCCGGAGCTTCTTCTGAAGTGACCCGGACCTTCCCGGAGGGGTCCGGATCTTGTTGTTCTGTAGTAGTGACTCCTTCATTTGAAGGAGATGGATCCTTCGGCATCTCGCCTTGAGGATCAAGGCCTGGGAGCTGGGACCCAAACTCGACTTCAGGTAGCTCCAGACCCTCCTGAAGGGGTCTGGATTCCTGAACTGTAGATTGTTATGGTCTTTCCTCAATGAAGACCATGCTGACAACTTCGTCAGTTGCCGAAATGTAAAGCAGAAGTTGCTCACCAGGGTTCGGAGCTACCAAGGTTGGTAGGGTGGTGAGGTGCTGCTTCAGCTCCTGGAACGCCTTTTCTGCTTCTTCAGACCATTGGAATGGGCCAAACTTCCTCAATAGCTTGAAGAAGGGTAGCTCCCGTTCCGCTAGTCTTGAGATGAACCGACTAAGGGCAGCTAGACATCCAGTCAGCTTCTGGACGTCCTTGATGCGGGCTGGTGGCCGCATGTCCTCAATAGCTTTTATCTTCGCCGGATTTGCTTCTATTCCTCGGTGATTCACCAAGAAACCAATAAGTTTTCCATAGCTAACCCCGAAGACACACTTTTCCGGGTTCAGCTTCGTGCGAGTGACTCGCAACTTGTCGAAGACAGCTTGCAAGGTGTCAAAGAACGACTCCTTGTTCTTAATCTTGACGACAATGTCATCGACATACACTTCCACTACGTCTCTGATGAGTTCTCCAAAAGTTTTGTACATAGCTCGTACAAATGTTGAAGCAGTATTCTTGAGACCAAATGGCATGGCAATATAACAATATAATCCATCTACTGTGATGAAGGTGGTATGCTCTTCATCTTCCCTAGACATTCTGATTTGATGGTACCCAGAATATGCGTCTAGGAAACATAATAATTCACACCCGGAGGTGGAATCCACTATCTGATCTATTCTAGGTAGTGGGAATGGATCTTTTGGACATGCCTTATTCAGTGTAGTGTAGTCGATACACATCCGAAGCTTCCCACCGGCCTTGGGTACAATGACTGGGTTTGTCATCCATTTTGGGTGGAATACTTCTCGGATGAATCCAGCTTCGAGCAACTTCATCACTTCTTGACATATGAAGTTCTGTCGCTCTACTGATTGCTTTCGAGGCTTATGATGTACAGCCCGAGCGTCAGGATAGATCTTCGGATTATGCTCGATCACTTCCCTAGGGATCCCAGGCATTTGTGACGCTTGCCAGGCAAACACGTCGACGTTAGCCCGGAGGAAAGTGATGAGCGCGAGTTCCTATTTGTCATTCAGACCTCCTGATATACGGGTGGTCTGAGCGGCATCGGAACCGATTTGGATGGCTTTGACGGGAATGTCAGTGTCGCTGCTCGGTTGCACGCGAGGTGCAGAGGTTGAGCCTCGATGACGAATGCTCGGGGGTTTCGGAGCTTGCTCCTTTCCATATTCTTCCTCCTGCGCTGTAGTAAGCGCATGGAGTTCTTCCAGAGCTATCACTCCGGCGGTGCGATCTCCACGGATACGAAGAACACCAGCTGGTGTTGGCATCTTCAACACCAAGTAGCCATAATGAGCAGCAGCCATGAACTTGTATAAGGCTGGCCTGCCCAAAATGGCGTTGAAGGGTAGGTTGATCTGCACCACGTCGAAGACCAACTTCTCAGTGCGGTGATTCTCCCGAGTCCTGAAGGTCACCGGGAGAGTAATTGCACCGACTGGGGTTATGGCCCCCGGACCTACTCCGAAGAAAGGTCGGGAGGGGCAAAGGTCCGAAGGTCAGAGCTGAAGCTTGACGAAAGCTTCGAAGCTTATGAGGTTCAGCCCCGAACCTCCGTCACCATTACATGGTGGAGTTGGATGTCGTTGATGGTCGGAGATACCATCAACGGGAGTTGGCCAGCTCCGATCATATTCCGAGGGCAGTCTGATGCATCGAAAGTGATGGAAGTATCCATCCACTTCCGGTGCGGCTCCGCCCTGGGGGTGGGAGCTACTTAGGCCATGTACTGCCGCATGGTCATGAGGACACGGCGAGAGGTGATGTGAGATGGTGTTCATGGTTTTCCGGCGTTCATTGTCGGAGACGTCAGAGTCGTCGTCGACGGAGGTGTAAACAGCCTTCAAGACCTTTTTAGGGTCCTGAAAGCCTAACTCAGCCGGAGCTTCGTTGACTTTTTGTTTTCCTTCTTTTTGACGGAAAGTAACTTCTTCCCGGCGCTTGTTGTAGCGCTCGGCAAGATTCTAGACCTCCCGGCAGTATTCCATGTTGTGGTTGTTCGTCTTATGTATAGGACACCACATCTTGGAGCTGCCACCATCTTCAGATGACGGCCGAGGTCGTTTCTCGGGGCGTGGCCCCCGGCCACCCGGAGCTGTGACAGCTGCAACAGTAGGTGTGCCGGCCGACGGCTTTTTCTTGCTGTTGGACTTTTTCTTCTTTTTGCCACTCCCGGAGGTAGTGGCTTCACCCTTGGAGGATTTTTTTTATTTTCCTCCGGAGGTGGTTGGGAGTGCATTTTACGGCCCTCCGCAAATTTGGCGTATTTGTCTGCCAAGCTGAAGAGCTCTGTGACGCTGGTGATCTCCTTGGTCGCCAACTTCTCCAGCATCTTCTTGTCTCGTACGCCCTGTCTAAATGCCAAAATAACAGAGGCGCTGGAGATAGAAGGAATAGTGTTTCGTACCTGGGAGAACCTCTGGATTGGAGAATCGTAGGGACTCTCCCCCCTTCCGCTTGACAGCAAAAAGGTCCAGTTTGGTGCCTGGTCGGGTGTATGAACTCCCGAAATTGGCAGTGAACTGTTGGCACAGTTCCGCCCAACTGTTGATGGAGTCGGGCGGAAGGATCATGAACCAGGACGTTGCGGTTCCAGTCAAAGCCACGGGGAAGTAGTTGGCCATTACGACCTCGTTGCCTCCAGCCGCAAGGATTGCTGTGGAGCAGATTTGGAGAGACTCAGCGGGATTGACAGTCCCGTCAAATTTCTCCAGCAGGTGAGGCCGAAACTTTTGTGGCCATCTGACCATGCGTAGGTGCATGGCCAGGGCAGAACAGCCTCCTCCTACTCCCTCGGGAGCAGGCTTTCCCGAGCCTCTCGCCTTTCGCGAGCGCGCTCGATATGGACGTGGCCATCCTGTTGACGGTAACGGCGATCAAGCTTCACCCGGAGATCGTGAGTTGAAAGCCTAGTTATCGTATGGGTGCGTCGTGCCCCGGAAGGCAGCGACGTCACTTGTTGAGATGCAACACGCCTCCTATGTTGGGAAGCGTGCGGACCAAGTCTGCCTGACACAGTCCGATGCTGTGATGGGGCCTGCCCCGAGAGGGGAGGACCTTGGTTGCTGATGCGATCGGTTGCTGCTGCAACTAAATGTTCCACATCAGCCCTCCACTGCTCCATTGCACCCTGGGATGCACCTGGAGGCGGTGGGCATTGGAGGAGAGCACACACGGCATGGAGTGCGTGTTCAGGGTTGTTGTTAGACGATGCCATGACCGAAGCAGATGCCCTGTCCAACTGTCCAGCTTGATTTTCCGGTGCGGATGTTGGCGGCGGAGGCATGACTCCTGCTGGAGCCGCAGCACCTGCTAGCTGCTGCATATTGGAGGGATTGCCTCTAGCAGGTTGTGCTGCAGGGTTGCTGTTGGACGATCCAGTAGCATAGTTCACCATCTTCAAATCTCGGGCATTCCCCCTACCTGGCGCGCCAACTATTGGAGTGTTTTTCCAGCAATTCTCCCGGTACTACCGTTGGTAGCCCGCGGAGTTTGTAGTTTGGTATTGGGCTCGTAGAGATTCAGAACGCTGTGGCGAATAGACACAAGCATTTACGTGGTTCAGACCACCTGAGCTTAATACCCTACTCCACGGGGTGTGTAGTTGTTGTATTGAGCGTCTAAGAGTCGAGAGCTTCTAGAGGTTCCAGAGAGCAGAGAGCTAGCAGAGAGCGTAGAGCCAGAGAGTCGCACCTTGTGTATCGTCAACCAGTCCTTTTATAGTACAGGGACTGGTCATTACACCGTTAGCGTGGCCTGACATGTGGCCTTGGCAATTACTGATGCTTAATACACAATTAATGAGGTTAATTGTCCTTGACAGTGCCGTTACTGATATTAAGGGTCTTCCGATCGTGTGTCATTAATATGGTATTAATGACACTTAATTGGGTCTTGAAGTCTTTGATCGTCCCTCGTAGGTCCGAGCCGTTGAAGGTACACCAGTCTGACTGTTGAGGCTGAAGGTTCGGTGGTTGGACACGTGGCTGATCCGGAGCTTATTGTCTGGGACGGGTAGGTCCGGTGTAGTTGTACACGTGTCAGGACCGAAGCTTCCCTCTGTCAGGGTTTAGGTCCGGCGGTACTGCACTGATATTTGGCCTGGAGCTTTCCCATGTGTGGGACGTAGCTCCGGTTGCAGTATACACGTGGTAGCACCGGGACTAACCATAGATGGGAGGCAGGTCCGGGCCCGTATGACACGTGGGGCCTTCGTAGGTCTTCAACTCAGATAGGTGATGTTTCTTTGGCCTTTTTGCAGTCCCAAAGGGTATACGGTACGTAGGCTACCGACAGGCAGATTTAAAAATTTTCAGCGGAAGCAACAAAAAGCCCTCGGTAGAAAATCAATCTATTAAAAAATCGTGTGTGCGACTAATCTAAACGTGTTCAACCGTGACAAACCAATATATATTGTGGAGAATCAAGTCACAAAGGCAATAATCACAAAAAACGTTGAGAAAAACTCAGGTTACAATCAAAAGATTGAACGAAGGTCAATCTGTTCTACCCGAGAAAAACTAGATCCACAACACTGCAAAGAAACTGGTGTAGATCCAAAACTACAAATCCAATTACTGTGAAATTTTCACAGATGATAGATAATCAAGTTGTGAAGACAATCCAAAAAGCATCACATCAATTTGATCTGGAAAACTCAAGTTATGATAAAACCACCGAAGCAAGGTAGTGATGTGCAGAAACTCGACGAGAAAAACTTGACGAATACAAGTCGAACAAACAAGGCACAAAAGTTCCTTTAGACTAGGAAATTTTATTGATCAAACCACAAGAGGAATAGACCTACGAGCTCTGGCCTCCCTTGCTTATATAACCAGTCCTAAGGCCAACATAGATAAAACTAGGACTCAAAGCCTACTTAGTTTCAATCAAAACTTTTCATAACTGCTCAAGACTCTTCTATACACAGATAGAAGCAATCTTATGACTTCCAAACACCTTAGGAACGTATCCCACATTTCTAAAACAACTAAACTTTGTGGTCCTCACGAAATACTATCGTAACTCAGACCCGACTGAGCCGCAACCTGAGTCCATAACCTAGTCGGTTGGATCTTTCCGACCAATTTTTTTTGTCCACATATCTTCATCATGCCTTGGAACCATGTAGACACGTCCATACACTCCTTGCACATGTGCAAACACCTTCATCGACAATCACGATACCTTCATATGCAATGTTCTTGATCCAAACATGCTGCGCAACCTCCTGATCAACTCTACCACAATTCCTCCTGAACTTGGTTGTTGGACCTCATCTTTTCCCTAAGACTAGTTCAATGGATCTTATCACCAACCATGTCTTGAACTCAAGCAACACCTGCAAATGAATAAACAACCAATACTTCCTAGCACAAGTCCTCGACTTGACTCATGTTAGTTCCGATAACAAACATCTTACGTGAGCACCTCACATAAGCATGTTGCAAACCATAGCAAAATGATATCAGCTATAACCACCAAAAAATTAGTAAAAGAATACTAAGCAATCTTTCCATAGATGTTAAGCAAGTTCGAATCAATTCAAAGTAAAAGCAGAACCATTGCAAAATAGCTCCGGACCATGCCAAATCTAACCGGACCTTGAACCGGAACTTACCAAAGCTAGCAGGACCTAGTGTTGGAGCTTACCAAAGCTAGTGGGACCTAGCGCCAGAGCTGACCAAAGCTAGTTGGACCTAGCCGCAGCAAGTCGTACCTAACCAAAATAAGTCAGACCTAGACAAAGAAGTCGAACCTAGCCAAAATTAGTTGAACCTTACGTTAGACCTTGCCGGAGCTACCCAAAACATCCACTACTACAATAAGTCTTATCGCAGGCGGCTCCAAACCTATTATCATACGCGGTTTTTAAAACCGCTTGAAATGAAGAGCCTGTGATAATCTGCAATTTCACAGGCGGAGAAGTGACACCGCCTGTGAAGACACATTATCACAGGCGGTTTTTTACTTAGGCTAGCTGCCTGTGAAGATAAGTTATCACAGGCGGGTCGTGCATATAACCGCTTGTGATAATAGTGTTATCACGGGCGGATCTTGACCTACATCAAACCGCCTGTGAAGACGGTTTATCGTAGCCAGTTTCTACCATAACAGTAACCGCCTATGATAATTAGGTTATCACAGATGATTCTTTACCTATATCTAGCCGCCTGTGATAATTGTTTTTCACAGGCAGGTCTAGCCGTTGGTAAATAACCGCCTGTGATAAGGTATAACCTATACAGTACTAGATGCTGTTATTTCTAGTTTCCCAGTCAATTCACTATAATCACAGAACAGAAGTCAACAATATCATCACAGAAGTCAACAATAAAATCACAGAAGTCATCTGACAGAAGTCAATTTCACTAAAACAATATACATATGTACAAGTTACACATACAATTCATCTCATAGTTTAAAAGTTTTCACTAAAAACTGTTTCTATTGGCACAGTCGCAAAGTTCTGGCACATAAGCTATTGCACCATTCTCATCAAAGAACTTCCCTCTTTTGGACAAAATTTCGCGACGAATGAATCTACAGAGTTCAACAGCAATCTTGTTGGCTCCTGCACCAGAAATACCTCTACAAACCGGCCATTCTTCGTTCACATTCTTTGTGTGCTGTAATGAAACACATAAGAAGGTTTAGAATGTGTTGGTTTGAACAATCTCAAAGTATTGATCAAAGTGAGAGTATACAGGAATTTATTTGGTATTTTGGAGTAGTTGTACTATAAGCAATTGAAATTCGAAGTTGGAATCAAAATATGAAAATAATTTTTCTGGTAATATTGAACAGCAGAGAATATAAGTATTAAACTATGCTAGTTACAATGAAAATGAAACTCAAAAGTAAGAAAATAAAATATCGACATTAAGGATAACTTACATCCTCACGATTCACTCTATATTTGATGGCGGTCCGAAGATGCTCGCATACATAATACCCGCATAAGACACTCCCAGCAGGCTGCTTCGGACAAGCATAATACATTTTAATGTCCAATGCAGTCGTATTAGAAGGTCTCTCACCGCCAAGCCGTTCCGCATAAAACCGCCAAGCGCTGTAATACAAGAAATGTCATATAAAATTTATCAACACATTCTAAATGTGTGTAAATTAAAATTATTGAATAAACATATAGTTTCAAAATGGAAAGGAAATCTTGTAACGATCTGGTGGGAAATCGGCCGAGTCCAAGACTGTTGCCATTCCCTGCGTTGGCTTGATGAAGATCATTATGTAGTGATCACTGCAAACATACAAATACACGTGTTAACAATTACCAATAATTACTATTTCAATGTCATGTGTCAAACTTACTTGAAGTTATACAGAGCCTTTACAAGGTCCTTGCCGTCTCTGACAAAGTTAAACATCGCATGTCCTATGTAAGCTACAACTTTTGTCCTTCTCTCCTTCTTAAGTTTTGCAATTGCTTTTTCAAATTCTTTTTTTTTCATGTGCTTGAACTTTGCTGAGTCTCGATCCGCCTTAACGTCGAATTGCGTCTTTGCAATCCGTGTTGGGTCAAGGATACCCGTCTTGTGTTCCATCTTTTCATTATCCATGTATTGCATCCTATTGAAGAAGTCTAGAATTGTTATAATCTCATGAAATGTGTATGCGTGTAGTAAGAAAAGCAAATGCAAAATATTAGAGGCACTTACAAGCACCAGACGAGTAACAATTTGATTTCGAGCATGGCCCGATGGAAATGGGGATGCAGCTCATCAAATAAAATGACTCGTCTATCTTCTCCAGTGCTCCAGAATGCATCTTTTGGAATATGAAATGTGACGCATGAAAGATCATATTTTTTGCTGGCAAGGATGTACCACTCATGCATTCTTTTGAGCGACACGGGTTGTTTGCTAAGTTGTACGGATGTCATTAATGGCTTCCCATTCTCAAATTCAGGAGGAACATCCTCAAGCTTGTATATTGGAACTCCTGGTTTAACTAAAGCCGTCCACCGATTATACATGACACCGTCTTCTTCCCACTCCTCGATATCTTCTAATGCTAGCTCATGAGAAGAACGAGATACACTCGATTTTCTAATATTTTCCTTAATAGTTTCCAAATACTTTGACACTTCTGATGAAGGTTTCTTATTTTTGTATGAGCTAACTTTGATAGGCACTAATGATCGAGGAGTAGTCGTCGGAAGTTGGACACTGGCTTGTTATTGAACCTGTTGTTCAACTGATTGCTCTTTACTCCCGACAGCTGGCTCTAGTACTACTTCAATATGTTGCTCAACTGGTTGCTCTTTACTAGCAACAGCTTGCTCTGGTACTGCTTGAAGCTGTTGTCCAACTTGTTACTCTTGGATATCTTTACTAGCAAGGTTACTATCATCCTTGCTGAGACATAGGGGGAGTAGATATTCCTGGACTGGGAGTAGATCTTCCTTTATGAATGTGGGCCTAGAGGGGGGGTGAATAGGCCTTTTCAAATTTTGTCGGATCCTGCAACACTCAACAACAGGTTTAACCAGAGATATCGGACTAGTCCGGTAATGTGCGGACTAGTCCGGTGTTCAAGGACTCAGTTGTTTAAGATTGATCGATTAGGTTGATTCTCTTATGTATGCAGCGGAAATATAGAATCAAATAAAGGTTCCAATGTTATATATTAGATTATATCACAGTTAATTCTTATGTTTGACAATTCAACATAAGATGAGCAATGATTGTTGAAACCCTAGATTATATTGATGAATGAGAATGATGAACACCAAAAGAAAAACACAAGGATTTATCCCGTGGTTCGGCTACCACAAAAGGCAACCTACATCCACATTGAGGAGTCCACAAAAGTACCGGGTCTTCTCCAACCCTTCCCTTGTCGGATCGCCACGAAGGTCAATCCTCTTCCACTAATCACAAAGGGGTGAATAACCGAATTCAAGGGGCTTTCTCACACGTTAAGAGCTCCCTTGGATTACAACAGAAAATACCACCAAGAACACACTAAAAAATTACAAATGAATCGCATGAGTGTGTTAGAGAATCAAACCAAGAGCTGAACGTGGTGTTGCAAGTGTCTCTCCAATGATTTAGAGTGAATCCTCAAAGGATTGATCGTTGATGCACTTAATTTCGTGGAGAGATGTAGTTTTTGAGGCTCTTGGGTGCTGTGACGGCGCTAGGGTTCGAGAGTTGTCATAATTGGGCCGTGCACCTAAATTTATATGGGGTTTCTAAAAGTGACCGTTAGGGTTCAGAAAGTTCGGACTAGTCCGTGGTGGTCACCGGACTAGTCCGGTGTGCTGTGTGTAGCAAACCCTAAGTACCCCGAAATATCGGACTAGTCCGACTAGGAACAGACTTGTCCGATTTCACTACTGGAAATCTTCGGACTAGTCCGATAGTCATCGGACTTGTCCGGACATGTGAGACCCTAAGTGTATAGGATGACAAGTGTGCACTGGGGGACTTGTCCGATTCAGATCAGAGGGTATTTCGGACTAGTCCGTGTAGACATCGGACTTGTCCGATTTGGATCAGAAAGAATATCGGACTAGTCCGGTTGCGATCGGACTTGTCTGATTTTGTGTGACTTGTGAAGTGTTTTGAGAGCTAGTCCCCACTAGGGAGGACTAGTCCGATTCTAGTCAGAAAGGATATCAGACTAGTTCGATGTTTATCGGACTTGTCCGATCTCGTGCAGAAAGGATATCGGACTAGTCCGGTTGTGATTGGACTAGTCCGGTCCTGTGTAACTTTGTGCAGTGTGTGTGTTTAATTGTGATTGAGCTCTTGGGGTGTGTTTCCTTAACACACTCCATACACAATAATCTACCACTCTTCTTCCTCGAGCTCATTTCCACTTTGCTTCTCATTCTTCCTTCTTTTTGGCACTTTGCTCATTTTCCTATTAAAATCTTGCACTCATCTCAACAAGGAGGTTAGGATCTCAATTGCTTGTCATAAATCATCCAAAACCCACAAGGCAGTCCTAGATGTACTTTCAATCTCCCCCTTTTTGGTGATTGATGACAACCAATTGAGATTTCACAAAATATGATAAAAATTGAGATTTTCATAAAGCATGCACATATGGGTCCAACATACATCAAGCAGTGAGAGTATAATCCATATGTGCATTCTTTATGGTGGGATGCATAACTAAGTACACTGGAACATAAAGAATGACATAATTGACTTTAATCAACCAATAGCAAGAATATATGTCATTTTAGAACAAAACCTTAGTTTTCATAAACACTACTCAAAGGATCAAATCATTGCATCACAGAACCATAATTAACATAAGATCATTGTTAAAACATTACAAGCCACAAAAGAGTTAAAACATAAAGAGAGCTCTCTCCTCGCACCTTACAGCTGAAGCTAAGACTCCCCCTCAATCTCTCCCCCTTTGGCATCAAGACACCAAAAAGAAGGAGAGGAGGGTCCTAATGTCTTCACTCTTCACTGTCGGTCCTCTCATCGTCGTCTTCGTCTTCTTCATCTTCAGCTTGATGAGGAGGAGAAGGAGGAGGGGCGGAGATGCGCGAGCCCCCAATGCCAAAGTAGGCAAGCTCGGATTGGGTCAAGGGCTCGAGCTCAGTGTAGTCCGGGTCGGAGTCCTCAGAAATCATTGGAGATCCAATGGGGTCGATCTCCAACTTCTGACAAATTTGCTTCACATTTGCCTTGATGTACTTCATGTCCTCCTTTCTTTTCATGTTGAGCTTGTGGGCCTTCACTTCGGCCTTCTTGCAGGAGGAGAATATGGCAGCCAGATATTTGAGGATCCCACTAGCTGATCCTCTCTGAGGGCCTTCCCTAGAAATAGGGACAGCTCTAGCATCTTCTCTTGATCTTGCCGGCGCCTCAGGACTGGAGGCCGGCGAGGGAGCAGCCTGGACATTTACTGGTTGAGGCTTATGAGGCCTCAAAGGAGTGTGCTCCACATCCTTGACAAACTCAATCCCTGTGACTTTCTCAATCATAATCATTAGATAGGGAGCATAGCCACAGAACCTGTTGGGGGTGCTGGAGATGTTGACCATATCGTTCCATATGTAGTCAAACACATCAAACTGTATGTTCTTGCTTATGACCCTCATTAGGGTTTGGAGGTACCCTTGTACACTCCCTGCATCCCCATCCTTAGGGGCAATGGTCTTCCTCAAGACTCTATTTAGCACCACAAATAATGGCTTCATGTTCTTCATGGAAGGAGGGATGAACTTTGAGTTGGGCTCATAGAGAAACTTCATCTTCTCCTTCTGGATGACACCAACATTGTGAATAATCACATTGTCATTGCTTGAGGTGTCAAGATGCAACATCCTTGCAAATTCTTCATATGTGATAGTGTACTTGGATCCATGAGTCATCTAGGTCACTCTCTCTTCTTCATCGCTTGCAAAGTAACAAGTGGCATAGAACTGAGCCACCACTTCATCATTCCAATTGTACTTGAAGGCAAAGAGGTCCTTCAAGCCATGTCTTTCAGCTGCTGCAATCACTTCATCAAATGCAGAGCATCTCTTCTTCTCAAGATGTGCCCAGTCAATCCACTGACTGCGCACCACCGGTGTCTTCATCTGCAGGTATACAGCCCTGTAATAGTCAACATGAAAATTGCTCCAGAATCTTCCATTTGCAGCTTGCTTTGGATGATTATAGCAATCAATGCTCCTGAGCTTTGCAGCTGAGTCGCTGCTCTTCCCATTGAACTTGTCCTCATTTGGGTCCCTGGCCCCTTCTCTTGGGGCATGCAGTTTCAGGGGGCCAACTGGGCCCATAGCAATCCCTTTGCCCTTGCCCTTTGCTTGGCGAGGGACACTCGATGATGCGGCTTCCTTGGAGACTGGCTTCTTTGCCAACACCTTCCTCCGAACCTGAGGAGGGGTTGGAACTGGCTCACAGGGTCTTTCTTGGTGCTTCTTGCCAAGACCCGTCGAGGTTCGAGGTGCCACCTCGTGGTCCATCTCAGCCTCAAAATCTGAAACTTCATCGTTTGAGCTTGACATGACCTAAGAATGAGTGGCTCAAATGAGAATGAATGGTACAAGGCATAGGTGTAAAAGGATATCAAGGACTTGCATTGAGGAATTGAAAAGTTAGGTTTTGAGTTCAGAAAAGTCGGACTTGTCTGGTGTCCAGGCACGGACTAGTCTGGGACAACAGACTTGTCCATTCATGGACCGGACTAGTTCGGTGTTCAAACTCAAAAACCTAGGAAACTAGACAAATGGTGATTCCTAATGCATAACAGGCGTAGAATAAACGTAATACATCAAGGAGGCATGTATATAGTGAAAGATGCTAGGCTGTTCGATCTACAATGAAGAAAATTGAGATTTCTAGGGTTTTGGGTGAAAATTACCGAAGAATTCGATTGAAACTTGGAGATGAGGGGTGTTGAAGGCCGGACAAGTCCGCTAGCTTCAATCCTCAAGTGGACAAGCTTGATTTCCGCCCAAAAGCGAAGCTTTTTGGTGGAGGGAGCACGAGATTGCCTTGGGAACTCGAGCGGAAGAAAGAGAATGCGTGAGCTAGAGTGGAGGAAGAAGGGATTAGGGTTTGGTGGCGCCTAGGGTTATGGACATGAAAAATCGGACAATTCCGGATGTGACCGGACTACTCCGAACTCATCCAAAGAGCAATATCGGACTAGTCCGTGGTCTGTCGGACTAGTCCGGCCTAACCGGCACTCTGAGGACTAGTCTGCATGAGCGGACTAGTCCGGGTAACCACAGACTAGTCCGTGGTCACCAGGAAAGAGTTGCATAGCCCATTCATATATATTTGAAGGTTCATAATCAGAGAATAGAGGGGCAAATCAAATCAAATAGTCTTGATGAATATGATCAGTAAACATACAACAATCAAGCAATTATCATAATTCACCAAGATCTAGTAATTGACATAGTTTTTCGGAGAAAAATGAGAGAGGTGATTTTCACAGACCAAAACAACATATTTGAGGAATTCATACAGGTATGCAACATTTCAAGCCACACTCCGAGCATCAAGGATATTTAGTTCATTTCGGAGTTCGCAAAAACGTTTTTCATCAAGTGGCTTGGTGAATATGTCGGCTAATTGCTTCTGAGTGTTGACATGTGAAATGGCTATGTCTCCTTTCATGGCATGATCTCTCAAAAAGTGGTGTCTTATGTCTATGTATTTAGTTCTGGAGTGCTCAACTGGGTTGTGGGCAATTTTAATGGCACTCTCATTGTCACAAAGGAGTGGAATATGGTTCATATTGTAACCATAGTCCTTTAGAGTTTGTCGCATCCAGAGGAGTTGAGCACAACAACTCTCGGCTGCAACATACTCCGCCTCGGCTGTGGATAAGGCAATGTAATTTTGTTTCTTGGAGGACCAAGAAACTAAGGATCTCCCTAGGAATTGGCATGTACCGAAAGTGCTTTTTCTATCTACTTTGCACCCAGCGTAATCCGCATCAGAGTAACAAATGAGATTGAATTTTGAGCCTTTTGGGTACCAAAGGCCAAGGTTGGGTGTATGAACTAAATATCTCAAGATCCTTTTTACGGCTGTCAAGTGACATTCCTTAGGATTGGCTTGAAATCTTTCACACAAACATACACTCAACATAATATCTGGCCTAGATGCACATAAATAGAGTAGAGATCCAATCATGGAGCGATATACCTTTTGGTCGACGCTAGGTCCATCTTCATTGAGGTCTAGGTGGCCATTCGTTGCCATAGGGGTTTTTATGGGCTTCGCCTTGTCCATGCCAAACTTCTTGAGTATGTCCTGCGTGTACTTGATTTGGCTTAGGAGCGTTCCTTCCTTCTGCTGTCGTACTTGGAATCCTAAGAAGTACTTTAACTCTCCCATCATTGACATTTCAAACCTGTCTGTCATGATTTTACTAAATTCTTCACAAAAAGATTGGTTAGTTGACCCAAAGATTATATCGTCAACATAAATTTGACAAATAAAAAGATTATCATCAAAATTCTTTGTAAATAGTGTATAATCTACTTTGCCAATCTTAAAACCATTTTCAATTAAGAAATCTCTAAGACACTCATACCAGGCTCTAGGAACTTGTTTGAGGCCGTAGAGAGCCTTACGCAATTAAAACACGTGGTCGGGGAACTCTTTGTCTTCAAACCCGGGTGGTTGCTCCATGTACACCTCTTCCTTGATTGGTCCGTTGAGGAATGCGCTTTTCACATCCATTTGATACAGCTTGAAATCATGGTGAGCAGCATATGCAAGTAATATTCTAATAGATTCAAGCCTAGCTACTGGAGCAAAAGTCTCATCAAAATCCAAACCTTCGACTTGTGAATAACCTTTGGCCACAAGTCGTGCCTTGTTCCTTGTCACCACCCCGTGTTCATCTTGTTTGTTGCGGAAGACCCATTTGGTGCTGACGATGTTTGCATTGGGTCTTGCCACAAGTTCCCATACTTCGTTCCGCTTGAAGTTGTTCAATTATTCATGCATTGCCACCACCCAGTTCGGATCTTTCAATGCATCTTCAACCCTGCGTCGTTCCAAAAAGGATACAAACGAATAGTGTTCACAAAAGTTAGCTAAGCGAGATCTAGTGGTTACTCCCTTTTGGATGTCACCGATGATGTTGTCGATTGGGTGATCCCTTTGGACGCATTGGTGTACTCTTGGGTGTGGCACTTGAGGAGTTGTATCTTCATGATTATCTGCTTCTCCCCCTAAGTTATTGCCTTTGTTGACTTGTTGATCATCTTGGTATCTTTGTGGTTGATCTTGTGTTGAAGCTCCCCCTTGATCGTTGATCCCCTCCTGTGGTTCATCTTCCTGATGTACGTGTGGAGGTGGCTCTTGTGGTCGAACCTCACCTAGAGCCATTCTCTTCAATGCTTGACAGGGAGCTTCTTCTTTACCTAGTTCACATGGAGCAACTTGCTCCTTTTGGGAGCCATTAGTCTCATCGAACACTATGTCGCGTGCTATTTCAACGAGTCTGGAGGCCTTGTTGAAAACACGATAGGCGTAAGTGTGCGAATCATAACCAAGCAAGAAACCTTCATCGGACTCCGAAGCAAACTTTGAAGTCCTAGGCTTCTTGTTCAGGATATAACAGGGAGAACCAAAAACTCAAAAATATGAGATATTTGGTTTGTTACCGGTGAGTAGCTCATAGGATGTCTTCTT
Organism: Tuctoria greenei; assembly: GCA_036927565.1. Taxonomy (NCBI): domain Eukaryota; kingdom Viridiplantae; phylum Streptophyta; class Magnoliopsida; order Poales; family Poaceae; genus Tuctoria; species Tuctoria greenei. The sequence continues at coordinate 260,490,261 of JAYESD010000002.1, forward strand.
GAGTAGTCGATGAAGATAAAGTCGATTTATGGCGTGGCAAGCGATGTTAATCGCTTCCTCCCAAAATCGATCTGAGGTCTTGTACTCATCGAGCATTGTTCTTGCCATCTCTATGAGCGTTCGGTTCTTTCTTTTGGCAACTCCATTTTGTTGTGGCGAGTATGGCGCTGAAAATTCGTGCTTGATACCCTCTTCATCAAGGTACTCCTCCACTTGTGTGTTCTTGAACTCCGTGTCGTTGTCGCTTCGAATACTCTTGATTGTTAATGAGAATTCATTTTGAGCTCACTTGAAGAACTTCTTGAGTGTTCCTTGTGTTTCTGACTTATCGTGCAAAAAGAAAACCCAAGTGAAGCAAGAAAAGTCATCAATAATAACTAAACCATATTTGTTACCGCTGATGCTTATGTAAGCAATTGGACCAAATAAGTCCATGTGAAGTAGTTCGAGCGGTCTTGTTGTAGTCATAATGTTCTTTGCGGGATGAGGTGCTCCAACTTGCTTCCCGGCTTGGCACGCGCTGCAAGGCCTGTCTTTCTCAAAAACAACATCCTTCAAACCGCGGATGTGATCGCCCTTGAGGAGTTTTTGAAGATTCCTCATACCAACATGCACTAGCCGTCTATGCCACAGCCAACCCATGTTGGTCTTTGCAATCAAGCATGTGTCAAGTTCGGCTTTATCCTTGTTGAAGTCATCGAGGTAACACTTTCCCTTCAACATACCCTTGAATGCAATGGAACCATCACTCCTCCTAGAGACGGTCACACCCTCGTTAGTGAACAAGCAATTATAACCTTTGTCACATAGCTGAGATATGGACAACAGGTTATAATCTAAGGATTCAACATGTAAAACATGAGAAAGTGTGTGTGTAGAAGATATTGCAATTTTACCAGTACCGAGCACCCTTCCTTGACTATTATCTCCAAAGTAGATGCCTTTGTTTGGGTCCTCATTCTCTTCATATTCGAAGAACATTCTTCTTTCTCCGGTCATGTGATTGGTGCAGCCACTGTCTAGCACTGATTTGGATCCACCGGAGGAATAGGCCTGCAAAGACAAATTATGCTTTGGTTTTAGGGACCCAAGCTTGCTTGGGTCCTTGGAGGTTAGTTACAATAGATTTGGGCACCCACACATGAGATTTGGTGTTCCCATGACGTGGCCCAACATAATTAGCATAAACCTTGCCAAAATTATTTCTCATTAACACATAGGAGGCATCAAAGGTTCTAAAGAGTAATCATTGTTGTTTGTATACATGGCTAGTCTGGGAGACCGGACTTGTCCGGAGAACCGGACTTGTCTTGACACTTACCGGACTAGTCCGATATTTGTGTGAGTTCAAGTTTTTACCCTTCGACTTACCAGTTTGAGAGGTTCTTCCCTTCACAAAGGAAGTCCTCCCCTTGCTATTCTTATGACTTCCAACATGCTGCTTTTCACCATAAGAGTAACCAATGCCATATTTGACATTGGGAGGTCTTTGGACCAAGTATGCACTACGTGCATAGTTGATCTTCTCCTTGTCAAATATGCCACATTGGGTAGGATGTTTATCCTTGGTGGAGGTTGACTTCTCCTTCAAACTAGTGTCAACCTTACTACATGTGCACATATGAGCAAAATCAGTTTTAGTGGGCTGAGAAGGTGAACTTGAAGAGGAGGAAGGTTCACTCAGCTTGAGTGACTCAACTTGCACTTCAAGGATCTTGTTAACCTTGATCAGGTCAGCAAGTTGGTCATTGATTGCAACATTTGAGTCAGTTAACTCCAAGCAAGCTTTCTTGCTTGAAGCTAACTCAAGCTCTAGTGAATTGTTTTTCTCCTTTTCAAGTTCTAGAAGTTTTTCAAGTTCGACATACTCCTCCTTTTGGGAGATAATCATGTCCTCTTGACGATGAATCAACCTCTCCTTCTCAACAAGTTGATCAAGTAAAAATTTCATTTTTGTTGTAGCTTTCCTATCTAGTCCACTAAGCATATCTTCATCATCACTAATTATTTCATCATCACTAGAGTAGGAATGCACGGAAGGGGTTTTGATGATTACCTTGCGTTTACCTTCCTTTGCCATAAGGCACGTGCCATTTCCCTTCCTTCCGCCGAGTGTGGGGAAGAGTGTAGATTTCTTGGACGCACTCTCGATGGCTATGCTAGCCATCTCCTCTTCTTCGGATGATGATGACTCATTGTTTGAGTCCCACTCCTTCCCAATGTGCGCTTGTTCGGCTTGTTTCTTCTTCTTGCAGAATTTCTTAGGTTGAGGCTTGGCTTCTTTGGTCTTCTTCTTGTTCTCCTCATATGGGCAATCAACTATAAAGTGGTTATACTCACCACAATTATAGCATGCCCACCTCAACTTCGGCTTCGTTCTTTCCTTGTACTTTCCTTCACTTGATTTTGTCCCTTGTCTTTTCTTCATTATTCTCTTGAACTTTTTCATGAATAATATCATGTCCTCTTCATCTAGCTCACTGCTCTCGTCGTCACTGTCTTCCTCTAGTTGTGTTTCTCTTGCCTCTTTGGATAGAGGCTTGAGGGTGGACTTTAAAGCAACCCCTTTCTTCTTAGCCGAGGTGAGGTCGGCAATTTCCTTGACGTGCTTTGCTTGTTTTCCATCATCTCAAAGTTGATGATTTTTCCAAGCAATTCATCCGGAGTCATCCTTTTGTATCCAGGACTTTCTCTAATCATGGAGCATAGCGTGACATTACGAGGCATAAAAGCTCTAAGGATGAGCTTTACCACCTCGTGGTCATTCCACTTCTTGCTACCATATGATCGAACTTTGTTGACAAGTGTCTTCAATCGATTGTACATATATTGGGGTGACTCGTCTTCCTCAATTGCGAATCTTCCTAGTTCGCCTTCGATCATCTCAATCTTTGCTTCACGCACATGTCGGTCACCTTCATGTGCAGTTTGCAGTGTATCCCAGATCTCCTTAGCAATTTTGAGTCCATCCACCTTGGTGAACTCGTCCCGACTGAGTGAGGAGGTGATTACAGCTGCAGCTTGAGCATTTCTATGAATGGCCTGCTCTTGGCTTGGGGTGAGCTCTTCGTCATCGTACGGAATGTCTATCCCTGTGCATACAACATGCCATAGACTTGGATTGAGAGAAATCAAATGCATTTTCATATTATGCCTCAACATTGAGTAATCACTTCCATCGAAGTGTGGGGCTTTTCGAAGTGGGATGGATAAGTAATGATTGTTATTGGAATTTAGACGATCATAGTTAAAAGGATATCGGGAGTAGTCGATGTGACTACTCCCCTTCTTCTTCTCTTCAACTTTCACTTTCCCTTTGGAAAGTGCCTTCTTTCTAAGGAGCGCCTTTAGCTCCAATGTCTCATCATCGTCGTCCTCAAAGTCTTGAATGGCTTCGAGGTACTTTTCCACTTTTTGAGTCTTGTCATTGTTAACCTCTTCTTGGTTGTTGATTTTGTGGATGTCCTTCATCTCTGACATGATCTCTTTGACTGATTAGACTCTTTCTTGAAGAACCTTGCTTTGATACCAATTGAATGTGGGCCTAGAGGGGGGGTGAATAGGCCTTTTCGAATTTTTTCGGATCCTGCAACACTCAACAACATGTTCAATACCAGAGATATCGGACTAGTCCGGTAATGTGCGGACTAGTCCGGTGTTCACGGACTCAGTTGTTTAAGATTGATCGATTAGGTTGATTCTTTTATGTATGCAGCGGAAATATAGAATCAAATAAAGGTTCCAATGTTATATATTAGATTATATCACAGTTAATTATTATGTTTGACAATTCAACGTAAGATGAGCAATGATTGTTGAAACCCTAGATTATATTGATGAATGAGAATGATGAACACCAAAAGCAAAACACAAGGATTTATCCCGTGGTTCGGCTACCACAAAAGGCAACCTACATCCACGTTGAGGAGTCCACAAAAGGACCGGGTCTTCTGCAACCCTACCCTCGTTGGATCACCACGAAGACCAATCCTCTTCCACTAATCATAAAGGGGTGAATAACCGAATTCAAGGGGCTTTCTCACACGTTGAGAGCTCCCTTGGATTACAACAGAAAATACCACCAAGAACACATTCAAAAATTACAAATGAATCACAGGAGTGTGTTAGAGAATCAAACCAAGAGCTCAACATGGTGTTGCAAGTGTCTCTCCAATGATCTAGAGTGAATCCTCAAAGGATTGATCGTTGATGCACTTAATTTCGTGGAGAGATGTAGTTTTTGAGGCTCTTGGGTGGTGTGACGGTGCTAGGGTTCGAGAGTTGTCATAATTGGGCCGTGCACCTCTATTTATATGGGGTTTCTAAAAGTGACTGTTAGGGTTCAGAAAGTTCGGACTAGTCCGTGGTGGTGACCGGACTAGTCCGGTGTGCTGTGTGTAGCAAACCCTAAGTACCCCAAAATATCGGACTAGTCCGGCTAGGAACGGACTTGTCCGATTTTACTACTGGAAATCTTCGGACTAGTCTGATAGTCATCGGATTTATCCGGACATGTGAGACCCTAAGTGTATAGGATGACAAGTCCGCACTGGGGGACTTGTCCGATTCAGATCAGAGGGTATTTCAGACTAGTCCGTGTAGACATCGGACTTGTCCGATTTGGATCAGAAAGAATATCGAACTAGTCCGGTTGCGATCGGACTTGTCCGATTTTGTGTGACTTGTGAAGTGTTTTGAGGACTATGTCCGCACTGGGGAGGACTAGTCCGATTCTAGTCAGAAAGGATATCGGACTTGTCCGATGTTTATCGGACTTGTCCGATCTCGTGCAAAAAGGATATCGGACTAGTCCGGTTGTGATCGGACTAGTATGATCCTGTGTAACTTTGTGGATAGTGTGTGTTTAATTGGGATTGAGCTCTTGGGGTGTGTTTCCTTAACACACTCCATACATAATAATCTACTACTCTTCTTCCTCGAGCTCATTTCCACTTTGCTTCTCATTCTTCCTTCTTTTTGGCACTTTGCTCATTTTCCTATTAAAATCCTGTACTCATCTCAACAAGGAGGTTAGGATCTCAATTGCTTGTCATAAATAATCCAAAACCCACAAGGGAGTCCTAGATGCACTTTCACTGTACTTTCGGCTTAGAAGATGGGGTTGCAGTATTTCGAGATGCGACGGGGCTAGAAATTGGCTCATCGTCCAACACGATATTGCGTCGGTACCAAAGGATTAATTGGTTGGCAGCCTACCCCAGAGTCGCGATCCCCTTAGGTGTGACGTGGTCTATTTCATAATCTTCATAATCATTATCAATGATCTGAAGAACTTACACCACAACATAATACAACGAAAGTGGATTCCCATTAAAGTCACGATCAGGCTTTGCCATAGCAGTGGTAACCTATTTGGTTTTGTTCCCTGCTCTGCCGATCGGGACAAGAAGATGACAAGATTTGTTGTTAGCAATATCATCAACAGGGAACTTATGGGTTGACCCTGAGCCTGGCACAGAACCAACGTTGCTAGAGTAGGCAGTTGGAGATAATAATTGCTCCTTTGGCACCGGAACCATCACTGTACTCGGTGCCACTAATTGTCCCGATTGTCTAAGTTGTTCCATTTTTTCTTGCATATTTTCTTTGACCTTCTGAGCAATCGTTTCATCAAGTGTTTTCTTAAACTTCTCACGTCTTCTATATGTGTCTTTATCTTTAGGGAAACCATATAGCCAAGAAATTTGAGAAGAGACTCCTCGAACCCGTCCGCTGTGTTCAGGGTTTCCTAAGATAGCGGTAAGTTGTTCATTCTCCCTCTTCAGCTTGACAGACCCTTCTGTTGCTTTTCAATTACTTCTTTCATTTTATCCTTTACTTCATTCAGTGAGTCGGGCTTTTCAAGTTTCCCTCGCTGGTCAAACCTGACCGAGCAAAGACCCACCGCTGAGTTCTCTCATCGCAGCCTTCTAATGGGTGAGGATTGCCCTTACTGGTAATTTTGTCTAATATCTTATTCCATTTCTGCACTTTGGGGGCATATCTGGCAGACCCCAAGCGATGATGGTATTTGTTCTTTTTTTGCAAGCTCTGACCTAGTTGCACTTAGAGCTTTAGCATCAGGTGTGGTCTTTTGACGAATAAACTCTTGCCACTGAGCTTGTGAGATTTTTCCCATCTTCCTCGGGCAAATTACCTTATCAACCTTAACATAAGCATTCATTCCACTCTTCTAGCCACACCACTTCTTGCCGCAAGAGACCAATGTTGCTTTCTTTACAGCTTCTTCCGTTCCTTTTGGGAACTTCAATTGTTTCTTTATCCTTTCCCACAACTCATTCTTGGTTTGCTCAGGTAGTTTCCTCCGATTCTCGGTTGTGATCGGCACGAGCTCCCTAACAAGAAAACAACATGCATTATGGTATTTGGTAACTGAATCCAGTGGTTCTTGGGGAAGCCCACCTGGACCGACCCTTGTTATGTACATGATGCAGTCCAATGGACCCTTATTGGGACCTCATTGCCCTCGTTTCCGCTTGAGTGAAGCTGAGGATTCATCCATTGGAGAACCTTATGCGGTTTTAGGAGCAGAAGTCACCTCGTTGTCTTCACGATTAATCTAGGTAGAAAATAATAATAAGACTTCGTATACTTGACAACCAACATTAACTTGAACAGTTGAAGTTAAGATTCGTGATCCATACCTCGTCGGTAGGATCATATTCTGGGTCGAGATCCTCTGAAGTCTTTTTAATTTTTATATTAGGAAAAGGATCAGATGGACTGTGAAAGGAGCCTGAACTGCTAGAGTCAGTAAACTCTATATTGTCTTTTTTATTGTTACTACCAGCACGAGAACTAATAAGACAAAAAATATAATAAATGGCATATTAACTCTACATGAAGTGTTGCATGAAGAAAAAGTTGGAAGCATTCTAGGATTTGATAAGGCATTATAGGGTTTAAGGAGACTGACCATAAGGTTCCTATACATTGCAAGGGTGACAAGCATGTTAAAGTTGCTCATCAATAATGGAAATTTTATCTTCTTATTCTAAATAGGCAGTTATTCTGTTCTGAGCACAAGCGATATTCAACAACCGTATACGAGCACATTGCTTTGTTTGGCAAAAGGATAGCGACACCGATCTTGAAGGAGCACAACCCTGTGAGATGAAGTGCGGGGCGGCTACACTCTATTTTCAGTACAGATGCTATTATCCACTCATGTTACCACCAAGTTTCCAGATTTTTAACTGAAATTTGGCAGAGCTTCCTTTGTATGTTGCTGATTTTGTCCACAATTTTCAAATAGAGAACATTGATATTTGCAAAAACAATATATTGCAAACTTATTACACACATCCTCATGATTCCTTAAATGTAAATTATGAAGTCATTTGATGATCCTACTAGAAATTACAATCCAAACAACATCTGAATACATAACTATCCAGATTCTGGACTGTTACGATAGCTTAAACGGTACTTCGATTTAGACCTGGTAATTGCGTGTTTTAGCCTTAGTATTGAATAGGAAATTGATAGAGGACCCTTTAAGCTTTCCAGAAATGTATATATATATATATATATATATATATATATATATATATATATATATATATATGCATAGGTTGCTTTTCTAATTTAAGAATTATGGCTGTTCAAAATTCAGAAATTTTCTGGTTGTTTCAGATAGCACTGTACACAGGTACTAACTTCAACTCCAGTTTCTAATTGGTTATAAACCAAATTTGAGGTAAAAATGAATAGAAAAGTTGTAGAATAGCTCTTTCCCTTTCAAAAAATGTATCACAATAGACTAGAAGAGCTTTCTACAGATAAATATGTCAAAAATTCATAAGCTTGTTCATACAGTTTTAGAACAGCAGCTGATTTAGTTAGAGAAGATTTTCATCTCCTTACAATGGTCTATTGGCTTGAAGGTCAATAGAAAACTTACAGAATACTTCAAGAGCTTTATTTGTGGCTGGTTTGATCCTTGATTTTCAAACAGATAACATCACAACTTGACAGCAAGTTACATTACAAACTTGTTATACAGGTCGCAATGTTTCCGGAAATGTATTACAAGAAGCTATTCTACTATTCGATAATGTCACAACCAAGGATGCCTACCCTTTTCGAATTCCCGAACCCTAACCAAGGAAATCTATGCAAGGCATCATTTGACTCGGCCAGCGGCGAGGGCAAGGACGGAGGCGGCATGGGGACAGAGGAGGGAAGATCGAAGGGTTTAGGGTTTACCATGAAGCTCGGCGGCGACGGCAATGGCATCGCTCGGCGTACCTGGAAGTGATGAGAGTGAAGAAAATGGACAATGGCGAAGCTCAGCGGCGACGGCGAAGCTCGGTGACTATAGCTGCAAACTCTTGGCAGCAAACAAAATTTTGGCAGCCTGACAACATCTAAGTGTTTCGCCCGGGTTAGTTTTTCCAACACAGCCCGAGCGATATATATAGATGCCTATTTTCTCAGGCGGATTTTAAGTATCAACCGCCTAAGAAGATGGTTATCTCAGACGGGTTTTACTTACCAACCGTCTGCGAAGATTCGATCTTCTCAGGCGGTTGGTAAGTAATAACCGCCTGAGATAACATTTTCTCAGGCGGTTATTAAGTACCAACTGCCTGAGAAGATCTTTACTTTTTCTTAATTAATATTCTTGATTAAATGTGGGGCCTTTAAAAAGGCAAAATTCCACTTTCTTGTAATATTTTTGATTAGTAAGGGTTACCATTAAAATTCACTTAATAAATCCTTTGAAATTGGTCAAAACATAAAAAACATATAACAATTGCAATTTTTCATTTTTCTATCTTGATGAATATAATGATTTTTCATTTATTTTTTCAATGGACATTTTTATTCATCATACCAACCTCTATGAATTTTTTCAAAATTTTTTACATTTTTTGAATCAATGTGTGTTCATAATGTGATGAATGCCTCATATGTATATGAGCATTTAGTTAGAATGATGGATAATTTGAATTTTGACATTTTGGAATGCTTTAAAAAAATTAAAAAAATTCATACATGTATAAATAATACAAATATGTTCATACAACAAATTTCAGTGAAGGATCCTTTTTTTAGGAGATACACAAATGTGAATAATATGTGAGTAGAAATTAATTTGATATTTACCAAAACATTACAATGTCATCTATACAAGTTTTAAAATATTTGGTTCAGGTGGTAGATGTTAATTTTTTACAAATATAGAAGAAAGAATCATCGAATTTGGACTCTACTTGCAGAATCTATACATGTTTGAGTATTTATATTGGAATCTAAATAAAAAATAAGCAAAGGAAAAGGAAAATGAAGAACCGGCTCGTGCATTATCTCAGGAGGTTGGTAAGTAAAAGCCGCCTGAGATAAACATCTTCTTAGGCGGTTATTCCGTACCAAACGCCTGTGAAGATCTTTACTTTTTCTTAATTAACATTCTTGATTAAATGTGGGGCCTTTAAAAAGGCAAAATTCCACTTTCTTGTAATATTATTGATTAGTAAGTATTACCATTAAATTTCACTTCATAAATCCTTTGAAATTGGTCAGAACATAAAAAACATATAACAATTGCTATTTTTTCTTTTTTCTATCTTGATGAATATAATGATTTTTTTCATTTATTTTTTCAATGGACATTTTTATTTATCATACCAACCTCTATGAATTTTTTCAATTTTTTTGAATCAATGTGTGTTCATAATTTTTGAATGTCTCATATGTGTGTGAGCATTTAGTTAGAATGATGGATAATTTGAATTTTGACATATTGTAATGCTTTAAAAAAATTAACAAAATTCATACATGTATAAATAATACAAATATGTTCATACAAACAAATTTCAGTGAAGGATCCTTTTTTTAGGAGATACACAAATGTGAATAATATGTGAATAAAAAATTAATTTGATATTTACCAAAACATTACAATGTCAGCTATACAAGTTTTCAAATATTTGGTTCAGATGGTAGATGTTAATTTTTTACAAATATAGAAGAAAGAATCATCGAATTTGGACTCAATTTGCAGAATCTATACACGTTTGAGTATTTATATTAGAATCTAAATAAAAAAGAAGCAAGGGACAAAGAAACTGGAGAACAGGCTCGGGCATTATCTCAGGCGGTTGGTAAGTAATAACCGTCTGAGACAATCTTTTTATCAGACGGTTATTAAGCACCAACCGCCTGAGAAGATCTTTATTTTTTCTTAATTATTATTCTTGATTAAATGTGGGGCCTTTAAAAAGGTAAAATTCCACTTTCTTGTAATATTATTGATTAGTAAGGGTTACCATTAAATTTCACTTCATAAATCCTTTAAAATTGGTCAGAATATAAAAAACATATAACAATTGCTAATTTTGATTTTTATATCTTGATGAATATAATGATTTTTTCATTTATTTTTTCAATGGACATTTTTATTCATCATACCAACCTCTATGATTTTTTTTCAAAATTTTTTAAATTTTTTGAATCAATGTGTGTTCGTTTAATGAATGCCTCATTTGTATATGAGCATTTAGTTAGAATGATGGATAATTTGAACTTTGACATGTTGGAATGCTTTAAAAAAATTAACAAAATTCATACATGTATAAATAATACAAATATGTTCATAAAAACAAATTTCAGTGAAGGATCCTTATTTTTAAGAGATACACAAATGTGAATAATATGTGAGTAGAAATTAATTTGATATTTACCAAAACATTACAATGTCAGCTATACAAGTTTTAAAATATTTGATTCAGGTGGTAGATGTGAATTTTTTTACAAATAAAGAAGAAAGAATCATCGAATTTGGACTCAATTTACAGAATCTATACATGTTTGAGTATTTATATTGAAACCTAAAAAAAAAAGAAGTAAGGGATAAGGAAATTGAAGAGGCTCGGGCAATTATCTCAGGTGGTTAGTAAGTAATAACCACCTGAGATAATCTTTTTCTCAGGTGGTTGAAAACCGCCTGTGAAAAACGGACGCCTATATAAAGACCCCTCACCACAGTCAAAAAGTACGCCTGGAGAATTTCCATCGACGCCGCAAGGCTGCCGAAATTTCCCACCGTCGCGCCGCTGCCCAGCCCGTACTGCCGCGCCGTCGCCCAGCCCGCACTGCTGCACCGCCGCCCAGCCCGTCACCGTCACGTCTCCACCCAGCCCTGCGGAGGCACGCCTCTACCCAGCCCCACATCGCCGCCTCACCGTGCTGACGCCCCGCGCCACAAGGAACCTAGTAAATTCTCGTGTTCTGGTATATGGATTGTGTTCTTTTGCATGTGTAAGGACTATATTGATGTATGGACTATATTGATTGTGTCCTTTTTTTGTGTTCTGCTAGATTGGTCTTTTAGATATTGATGTATGGACTATATTGTAATAAGCTTATTGTAGTTTGACCTATTATGTGACATGAATATGATGTTTAATTAACAGATGATATTGTAATATATATAAGATGCATGAAGTTTACCCGAACTTGTAATTGTAGTTTTATGTGTTTTCCTTTTCAATATGTTACTTGTGTGTGCGTACCTCCTGCTTGCATATATTTCGAAGGAGTGATCAGGGTTTGATTTCTAGGGAGATGGTTTTATAAATCACCCATTTAGTTACCATCGTTGGATGGGATCCGACGTCAAGATATAACGGACCGGATCCCACCCAGACCTAGCCCATCTTACTAGGCCTGTCTGCCCCACGACTTCAATCCTTCACCCCCGCTTGCTGCGCCCAACGCCTTCGACTCCGTCCGCCTCAAGACTTTGCCTGTATCCTCCAGACTCCGCTCGACGCCGCCACCTCCCATCCACCACGCTTTCTGTTCGTCGCCAATCTTAGAGTCTTATTTGACGTTACTGCCGCTCTCCTACGTGCCACCACTCTCTACAACTTTGTATCTACTTGGTATTACCGTAAAAACCTTGAGGACAACCGGATATCGATTAGCCATCGACTAGGATCGATTAGTTGCCCTAATGAACAAACCTACATTATACTAGTATTCACTCATATGATACAGTCTTGTTATGTCTCTGTAAATTCATTTTATAGAAGACCTTTAGGGAATATTTGTGGCCAAATTTTGTAAATCTTACAAAAATTCTATTATTGAAGCATGGACCGTCGAGCGTGGATGTATAACATGCCAAGACCCGATCCTATGTACCTTCATAATGTTGCAAAATTTATTGAAGCATCCAAGAGACATGCGAAGTTGCAAAAGATAGATGACATATTATGTCCATGTATCGACTGTGAAAATAGGATTGCTTGGACGGATACTATAGTAATCCAATCTCATTTGGTGAAAAGAGGTTTAAAAAAAACTACACAATATGGACAGAGCATGGTGAGTTAGATACACATGATGTGGATAAAGATGATGAGGGAGGTTCAGATGATGATAATGTTCATATCGAAATGTTCCAAATAAACTGCCTAGAAGCAATTATAAAGCGAAGAAACTTCTTTGCCCGATGGCACTAGGTGTGACAAAAATACGCGCTTGTGTGGACCATTGTATTCTGCATCACAAAGAGCATGAGCTTGCAGCTAGGTGCCCCATTTGTGGTGTCAGTAGATATAAGAAGGACTACAATCACCAGTATGTTACCAACAAGAAAAAGTCTCAGAAGAATAAGAAGTTTATTATTGGTCCTGAAGGTGACGACGACGATACTTCTGGTGATGCAGACGGGAAGAATAAGAGGAAAGTTCCTGCCTTGGTGAGGTGGTACCTTCCGATAATTGATCACTTGAAGGGTTTGTTCTCAAACCCTCAGGAGGCTGAACTTATGCGTTGGCATTCTAAGCAACGCAAGAAGAATGTAAAACATATTCGACACCCTGGTGATGCAACACAGTGGAAAAATTTTGATATTCAGTATCCAAAATATGCAAAGGAAATTAGAAATGTGAGGTTTGCCTTGGGTATAGACGGAATGAATCCGTTTGGTGAAAAAAGGAGCATACACAACACATGGCCCGTGGTCTTAACGATGTACAACCTACCGACGTGGTTGTGTCACAAAAGGAAATATATCTTGTTATTTGTTCTTATCCAAGGTCTGAAACAACCCGACATCGAAATTGATGTGTTGCTGGAACCTCTAATGGAAGATATGGTGAAATTGTAGAATGAAGGGGTATGTACATGAGATGATTACAAGCAGGAGTATTTCACGCTAAGAGCAATGATATTCGTTACCGTGCATGATTATCCCAGACTGTTTACATTATCGGGACAAATGAAAGGGAAGAAAGGTTGTGTAAGGTGCGTGAATAGAACTGGATTTCTATACCTCACTTCATCCAGAAAGACAGTGTACATGAGACACCGACGGTTCTTGACAGATACACACAAGTATAGGAAGATGAAAGAACAATCTGATAACAAAATCGAAAAAGATACTGCATCAAAACCTTACAGTGGAAAACTTGTGTTCGAAATGGTCAAGAACATTCATATTGCTTTCGATAAGGGCAAAAAATGTAAAGGAATTAAGAGAAATAAAAGTACATCTTCGAATGATACAACTGACATGGCTTCCAAGAAACAATCAATTTTTTTCAAGTATCTTCCGTATTGGAAGAATCTAGAATTTTGCCATAGTATTGATTTGATGCATGTTACAATGAATGTATTCAACAACATCATTGGGACCTTGATGGACATGCCGAGGAAAACAAAGGACGGATTAAATTCGCGTATGGACCTAGTAAATCTTGATTTGAGACCAGATCTTCATCCAGTAGAAAAGGCGAACGGGAAGCATTACACCCAACCACCTACAACTTGACACTAGAAAAGAAAAAAGCAATTTGCGAATGCTTGCGTGGGATCAAAGTGCCCACGAGTTTCTCATCCAATATCCGCAAACTAGTCTTGATGAAAGACTTTTCTTTATTCGATTATAATTCTCACGACTATCACATGATGATGACAGTGTTCCTTGCCATTGCAATAAGAGTCATCAAACCTGAGCATATAAAAGTTTTTGTCACACGTTTGTGTTACTTCTTCAATGCAGTATCGCAAAAGGTGATAGCACGTAAAGATTTAGACTATCTGAAAGCATACATCGTCGAGTCTATGTGCAAGCTTGATATGTGTTTCCCAGCATCCTTTTTCGATATGCAAGTACACCTAATCATACATCTTGTTGATCAGATAAAAGCATTGGGGCCACTATATTTACATCATATGTTTTCATTGGAGAGATATTTAGGAGTATTAAAAGGTTATGTGTGGAACCGTACTCACCCAGAGGGTTCAATTATGGAAGGACACGCCACTGAAGAAGTGATTGAGGGTTGCGCTGATTACATCAAAGATGGAAAATCGATAGGTGTGCCTATACCAATACATGAGGGTAAACTACGTGGGAGAGGCAAAGTGGGTAAGAAAACTTTTATCATTCGAGATTACAAGAATGTACACAGTGCACATTTTGGTGTACTACAACATCTCGTAATAGCTATGTCGTACATCGAGGAACACCAAATTGAGCTTTTTGATAAAAACCAAGATCGCACAGAGGACTGGATCATGAAAGAGCGCAGAAGATGTTTCACTGAATGGTTAATGGACAAAAATATACCATACGGAAACACTATAGAAGAGGCAACAATGAAGAAGTTAGCTTCTGGCCCATCTGCTTTGGTGATATCATGGCAAGCATATGACATCAATGGATACACATTTTACGCTAAAGAAAAAGACGGTAAGAGTGTTGCACAAAATATGGTGTTCGTATTGAGGCTTATGATTCACAAGGGCAAAAGACCACATACTTCGGGTTCATAGAGGAAATATGCGAACTCGATTATGGCGAAAGAATGGTAATGCCCGTATTTAAGTGCCAATGGGTCAAACATCTTGATGGTGTCAAAGTGGACAATTACGGGCTGACACTGGTAGACTTGAATAAAGTGGGTTATAAAGATGACCTGTGGGTTCTCGCCGATAGTGTTGCACAAGTTTTTTATGTTCAAGATCCAGAAACTAAGAAGATGCATGTAGTTGTTTCTGGAAAGCAAAATATTGTTAGGGTTGAGAATGTGGGAGATAATGAAGTGGAATATAATCAATATGAAGAGATGTACCTTTTCACCGAACCAGAAAACATCAAGCGCATATAGAGAAGCATTAAAAAGAATTTGAAACCCTATATGCGAGAAGATGTCAATGCTGGAAAAAATGTATGATATATATTGTATATATTTGTATCTTCTGAAATCAAATTAGAACAATGCTCTATTTTGAATTTAGATAGCATGTTTTGAACATTATTAAATTCAGCTTCTGTTTCGAACATTATTAAATTCAGTATGTGTATATAAATTTCTTCTGACCTATGATGATCATGCTTGCCTTCCAATAGCTCGGTTCCAAACAACATCTAGAAGCACAAAGCTCCTGTCAAGCTAATCCCTTTACAGCAAGCTCTTGTAGATGCAAGTAACACCTGAGACTCATCATTTGGATTGTTAAAAGCTTCAATTGAAGTCTGACGATACTTCCCGTCCATTTGAGGGCTTGTTTGGATAGGAGTGGATCCACTTCAATATAAGTGGTTTGAGGTGGATTGAAGAGAAAATTAACTCATTCTTCACTTCGATCCACTTCAATCCAATTAGATTAAGTACACCCAAACAAGCCCTGAAAGATTTCTTTCTCTTCTCTCTATTTTAAAAACTTATGAAGATGCTACTTTATTAGTTCTAATGGTTGAATATATTGAATACAAATTAGTATCATCTCTCTTAGTGCTTCACACAAGCGACGAAGCGTACAACTTCAATCACAAATCTTGTTTTTACCATTTTCATAGGAATTTGACCTTAATCTTTCAAGCATAGATTTATCAATAATTGAAGCTTCCTCATCAGACATGTTAATGGCAGTTACAAGTGAAGGGTGTGTCGAAGCTAACGAAATCTCAACGGGACTGAAGATGAAAAGATGCTGCATATGAGTAACAATGTCCATGTTAGACAGCATGAAGCTATGATGGCAGCCTTCAACGACATGAAAAGTGATGCCAAGGTTATACTTGCATCAACCAAGACATGTTTTGAGGGTATAACACTTGTTGGGGGCAAGCATAACCTTGGCTAAGGTTATGCTTGCCCCAACAAGTGTTATACCCTCACAACATGCCTTGGTTGATGCAAGCATAACCTTGGCATCACTTTTCATGTTGTTGAAGGTTGTCATCATAGCTTCACGTTGTTTAACCTGGACATTGCCACTCATATGCAAGATCTCTTTATCTTCAGACTGATTCAGATTTCATTAGCTTCGACACATCCTTCACTCATAACTGTCATTAGCATGTGTGATAAGGAAACTTCACTTATTTGATAAATCTATGATTGAAAGATTAAGGTTAAATCCCTATGAAAGTGTAAAAACAATATTTGTGATTGAAATTGTTTGCTTACTCGCTTGTGTGAAGCACTAAGAAAGTAGGTACTGATTTCCAGTCAATATATTTAGGCATTAAAATTGAGAAAGGGCCATCTTCCTAAGTTTTCAAATGGACAGGAGGGAAAGAAATCCTTCAAATGATTGGGAAAATCCTTCCAAGGATCGTTAGGCTTCAAATTAATGCTTTCAACAATCCAAATGATAAGCCACGGGTGTTACTTGCATCTACAAGAGCTTGTTGTGCAGGGATTAGCTTGACAGGAGCTTAGCAGCATCATAGGCGGTTCTTAAACAATGACTGCCCGTGGAAATCATGTATTTTCTCAGGCGTTGGTTATTTAAGAACCGTCTGTGATGTTAGCTACATCACAGGTGATTCTTAATTAATAACCGCCTGAGAAAATAAATGATTTCCACGGGCGGTTGTTTCTTAAAATCCGCCTGTGATGTTCTGTCATCACAGGTGGTTATTGTATCATTCGTCATGACAGTCGCATTTTTTTATGGACCGCCTGTGTTTCAAAATCCAGACGCTTGTGAAAATGATTTTTGTAGTAGTGATGTCAGACCTATCGTCGGACCTTGCAGGAGCTCGGACCTTGAGACAAACCTTATTGAGACGGATGTTTTGGTAGTATTCAAAACTTTTATCGTCATAGTCAATGTATTTAGCACACATAGGTCTCACACCTAATCGTCAAGAATCAGATGTTGCACCCAATTCTTGGTACTTGGATCTCTAAACACACAGTACACCCTCTATATTCACTTTCCTACGTCAATTCAACCACAATCCTTGCTGTCCAGAAAACCCTATTTCTATAGTTCTGGACAGGGCACACTAGTTCGGCCATGTAATCGGACTTGTCCAGTGTTCTGATCTGTTTCAGGCTGAATTAATTCCAGTTTGACCTAAATTGATTCAACTACTATTCGAACATGTTAAAAACCACTGTAACCAGTTAGTAAACATTAATAACAACTTATTAACAAGTTTTGCCCCATAATTGCATTAATCATGCATATCATGGCATATTGAGTAATATGTGGGCACTATTTGATTGTATTGTTTGTTTTCCATGTTTGTCGCGCGGAATAGAAGGTACCACTGTAGAGAGCGCTTTCGAGGACCTGCAGAACCAGAACTTTGAAGCTTTTGATCCATACCAAGCTCAAGAGCAAGGCAAGCGTCCTTGATCATTTTGATACAACTTTTTAAACATTTTGTTTACAAAATTTCATGCTTGTGTCAAATTGATGGGAAAACCCAATTATAGGAGCTTACTAGTTTTGTATGACCACCCTTATCGCATGAAAACTATGTAGAGAGTCGAGAAGGGTGTTTTACACTTTTGCTTCGCTATACTCAATTGGGTTTGGGAAACAATCATATTGCTTAATTATGAACTATTGAACCCATGAATGATGAGAATTGATAATAATGACCCTTTAGCAACATGGTGCCTAGGGATCTAAGCAAGTCGGTTATGTAGAATGGGTTGGACTGTTTCGGTGGTTTTGCTTGCTTTAGATCTAAGGACCGGTTCATGGAGTGACCATAAAGGATTTACAGTGCCACCACAGGGCCAACTATAAGCGCGGCTTAGTTGACTAATTAGTGTATTGCCAGTACTATTTGGACCATTAGAAAGGCTCGGGGAAGAGGTAGTCAGATGGGTTTGAAGTGATGGTGGGACTACCCTATGATCCGAATGGCTCAAGAGGGTGCCCTTGGTTGGATGTGCTCAGTTGGAGACATCGCCACTAGTGAAACCTTAGTGGGGTCTAAATATGCTAGCAAACACTCTGTAAAGGCTATTTTGTGATCTCTTGGCCACACACCTAAGGAAGTGTGAGACGACATAATTGAGATTCCTTAGTCATCAAAAGGTGATGAAATCACAAACTTGTGGGTAAAGTGGTACAACCTCTGCAGAGTGTGTTGAAAACTATCATGATAGTTATGCTCCCGGTTTTGAGCAACCTGGACCCTCATATGATTAGAGTTATGGACCTTGAACATGTTTTAACGACTGGAATTGAATTGGGAGTTGATATTGGTTCATTAATTGGTTTTGGAATATGAAATTGAGACAAATGAGCAGTTATGAGTTGATTATGAGTTAATATGGCTAGTATTGGTTAAATGAGTTGGAATTAATGTTATTTGGGTTATTTGGGAAAGACCACACTTAATGATCATATAACTGCATTTTCAACTGCTTTGAATGTACTTTTATGCAATTAGCCTTTTTAATTATCATTCCTTGTTTAAGCTACATGTAATACTTTCCCACACTTTCTAATTACAACATGTGCTCACCCTTGCTATTCCCCCAACAAATTCAGACGCAAGCGTCGATTTGGAGTACCCAAAGGTCTTTGAGATGTTCTAGGCGTACGTGTTACCGTAAGCTTGCCTATGGAGTTGCAGTCTTAGTGTTTAGTGTTTTTCCGCTGTAGTTGTTTAGAGCTTGTATTTGAGACTGTTTGATTTGTAATAAGGTATTATTATTTGTGTTATTATTCGAGACATGGTTTTATCTTTGTATCATTTGTGAATCACTTGTGTGTGTGTGTGTTAAACATCCAGGACACACATATGCATCACGCTTGGTTCATTTTCGGAACTGGGTGTCACAACCACAAGACAAGAGAGTCACCGAGGCAGACACAATAGCCCGATGTAGATTGACACATATCTGGGAAGCTTGTCTAGTCTGCGTTTAAGTAGCCAGTAACGGTGGGTGTTGATGAAGAATCCAGCTGCTGACCGTGATGAAGAGTGCCTCTAATGTACCGCAAGATCTGTTTTACCACGAATCAATGCACATAATGAGGTGCATGCATGTGGAGACACACTTGGTTTATGGCATAGGCGATGTCGAACTATGTTAGCGTGAGATACTGGAGCGCCCCTGTGATGCTCCTGTAGAACGAAGCATCCTGTACGAGTTCACCATCATGTGCTGAAGTTTTTGCCTTGGTGTTGACGGGAGTCGCCGATAGTTTGCAGTTCAGCATGTTGGCGCGGTGCAGTATGTCTTCGACATATGCATGTTGGCTGAGGAAGAAACCTGACTCAGAACATTGCACATGTATCCCAGAGAAGAAGTGCAATAGTCCAAGATCTTTCATGGCGATCTTCATGCTAAGTTATTGAACGAAGCTCCAGATCAACGACGTGCTTGAGGCAGTAAGCACGATGTCGTCGACATACACGAGTAAGTGTGCCAAGTCGTCGCTGCACCTATATACAAATAGAGAAGAATCGGAGCTGACGCTCCGAAAGTCGATGCAGTGCAGTGCGGAGGTGAAGGTCAGGAATCACGCCCGTGGGGCCTGTCCGAGGCCATAAAGCGACTTCAACAGGAGGCACACGAACTCAGGATGCGCTTTGTCGACGAAGCCTGTAGGTTGGTTGCAATACACACGCTCAGACAACTCGCCGTGCAAGAAGGCATTCTTGACGTAGAGTTGGTGAATGGGTCAGTGTTTTGCGGTAGCAAGATGAAGGACCATCCTGATCGTCGCTGGTTTGATGACGGGGGAGAATGTTTGGTTGAAGTCAATTCCCTACCGTTGGTGAAATCCTTGGATGACCCAACGTGGCTTGCAATGAGAGAGACTGCTGTCAGCATTGAGTTTGTTCTTGAATAGCCACTTTCCAGTGATAATATTGACACCACTTGGACGTGGCACCAACATCCAGGTTTTGTTGTCAATGAGTGCTTTTATATTCCTCCTTCATGGCAGCCACCATTCAGGATTGTGCAGGGCCGCTCGAACCGAGGTGGGCGACGAAGATTGCTGTTGCGGCGTATCTTGGGTTTGGACGCATAATACCCGCATGCGCACGAGTGACCATAGGGTGTAGAGGAGGAGGTGCAGCTGGTGCGTGGTGGGTGGATGTACTCGTGCTGCGGCCAGAGTTGCAGATGTCAGGAGAGGTGGGCATCTGGGCACTGGATGTGCTGGGGTTGTTGGGTGGCGAGGCTGTAGGTTCTTGAGTAGGGCCGTTGTGCGTTGGAGGAGCCGAAGGAAGCGCACGTACAGCGGGCCCCTCGTGCGCAACAATGCCATGCAAATGAGACGCGGGACTTGGGTAAGTGTGCTGATCCACAGGCGTAGATCCCGGCACAGCTGGTTGCTGCGGATGATGCTAACAGCATGGTGGCCAACGAGGTTGAAGCGGCACAAAAATTGGAGATGATTCTATGAATCGCGTTGAGTTAGTGCCAGGCGCTGCAGTTGTTGCATCTGGGCTTCGGTCCCTGAAAGGAAAATAACACACATCGAAAGTGACGTGTCTAGAGGTGATGACACGCCCAATACATGGATTATAGCATCGATATCCTTTGTTGTCAGGAGGGTAACCAATGAAGATGCAACGAACAGAGCGCGGCGATAGTTTGTTTGGCACGGTAGATGATGTTTTCGGGAAACAAAGACAACCAAACGTACGAAGGTGATCATACACAGGGGGCCATCCAAGAAGGATCTCATGCGATGTGATATTGGACCGAACACGACAGGGCCTACGGTTTAAGAGATATGTAGTTGTTGCTAGGACGTCAGGCTAAAAGGAGGGAGGCACAAAGGCATGCAATAGGATGGTGCGCCTGCTATCGTTGATCGTACGAATGAAAGTGCACCTAGGCATCGCCTTGTGGGTTTTGGACGATTGATGACATACAAATGAGATCCTAATGAACTCGTTTAGATGAATGCAGGTCTACAAAGACTAGAACTTATGGTGCAATCAACAATATGAAAAATGAGGAGTGATAAAAGGAAAAGCCCAAATGATCAAGGAAGCGCAAAGAAGATATCAATGTATAGGATGTGTGTGAGAGACGCATCCCAAGAGCTTATATCTTTGCATAGAGGGTAAGGGCTAAAATCAATTAATTAAGCAATACACTGACGCACTGGACTAGTCCATTCACCAGTGGACTAGTCCGATCAACTTACTATTTGTGACACCCGGTTCCAAAAATGAACCAAGTGTGTTGCATATGTGTGCCCATGATGTTCAACACACTTACACGAGTGCATCATAAACGATATACAGAAAATTACAATAGCACAAACTAGTAAATAAGTACTTTTATTACAATATTCAAATAATTCTCAAATTACATGCTCTAATGATCATTAATACTAACAATTCTGCACCGTACATAATTGAAGCATTAAGTTAAGCAAACTAACCATAGGGGATAGCGCGGCTCCAAACATCCACAGGCAAGTCGACGGTAACGCATAACTTAGTACTCTGCATTATTTTCATGATACTCTCAAACATCACCTAAAACTGTTGGTGGGGGAATTGCAAAGGTGAGCACATGTCATACTCAGCAAGTGTGAGAAAATAATGACATGTAGCTTAAATAAGGAATGATAATAAATGGCTAATTGCAGGAAAGTACAGTTAAATTCACAGTTTTTGTAAAAGTAGTCTAAAATGTCTATGTGAGTTTAATTCCCATCATATCCCAAATAAACATCAAAACCACGTCCAACACTTTCAATTACCATCATATCTCATCCATCAATTTAATAATCATCCATATGCCAATTTCTCACTTGCATAAAATACCCTTCCCGACTCTCTACAATATGTTCCAAGCGACAAGGATGGTAAAACAAGTCTAGTAAACACCTATAAATGGGTTTCCCACCAAATTTACACAAGCATGCAATTTTGCAAACAAAACATTTAAAAACAGGATTAAAATGATCAAGGACACTTGTCTTACTCTTGAAATTGGTTAGGATCAAAAGTTTCAAACTTCTGGTGTTGGAGGTCCTCGACAGCACCCTCTAGAGCAATACCTTCACGAATCCAATGGTTCAAAGGTAGAGATTTGGGTGCAACACTTGTATCTTGACATCTAGATCGATGAATACGAAGAATTGGTGGTGAATTGACAATGATGTTGATGAGTTGACGAAGATCGATCTTGCTTGATCCTCATATCCTCCCCCCCCTTCACCTGGCTTCTATCTCCTCCCTCCTCGATGGCAGCTCTCACGAACTAGGGTTAAGGTTCTCTTCAATTGTGGCAAAGAGATGAAATGGTGGGTGGTGGGGTGTTTATATAGGGTGGGGGTGGTAGGGTTTTGGGTGGGATTCGAGTATAAGGCGGTGGAGGACGAGTAGGGGCCGTGGTGGGGTTCACTTGGGCTCCACAGGGGCTGGGCACAAAATTCATGGGCCCACTTAAGGGAAATACCCAATAACTTGTCGCGGGGGAAAAATTGAATCCGAGTCGGGAATATCGAACTAGTCCGCTGGAGGGCGGGACAAGTCAGATATTGAACAGAGAGTAGAACAGACTAGTCCGGTACAAATCCGGACAAGTTTGATCTGGACCAGAGAGCAAAACGACAAGCCCGGTATGGGTCTGGACAGGTTTGCACTCAAACTAGTTTTTAGTCCTGTTTTGGTTCTAATTCATTTTAAACTTGTTCCTTTTTATGTTGCTAAATGTTAAACATGTATAACAATGTATGCAATGCATGATGGATGAAACTGAGGGTGTTACACTATCCTCACTCGGATAAGTACGGATCAGCACTAGACTAGTCCATTCAACTCACTGACCTCACTCGGACAAGTCCGGACAAATGCCGGACAAGTCCGTTCAACTTTCTATTATTCACTCAACACATATCACCATGCACCGGACAAGTCCGTCCAGTTGTGGACTAGTCCGATTGAGTCTCTGAACCCATCACTGACAAGTCCTGTCAACTTTATGTTCCAATACAAACAAGTCCAATACACCTCACACAAATTAGGGTTTCAGGTGTGTTGCACAACTCACGCAAATTTTACACAGCATATCGGACTAGTTCGGTCCTCAGAGCAGACTAGTTCTGCCGTCGAGATCCCCAACGGTAACTTTTTTTGGAAACTCTATAAATAGGTGATCCATGGCCCCACAACATACACACCATACACAACATTGAACAACTAAGAACCCTAGCGCCGTCACTTGTCCCAAGAGCACAGAAACACCTCTCCCCACACATCTAAAGCCCTTAAAAGTTAAATCTTTTGGAAATCCAGATTTGAGATTGGGAGATTGTCTTCTACGCATTTCTAAGCTCTTGGGGTTGGATTTTTATACACTCTTGCATCTCTTGTAAATCTTTTGAGTTTATTTGATCAGTTTTCTCTCTGTAATTTTGTGGGAGCCTCAACGTGTGAGGTTGCCCCATTGACTCGGTGATTACCTCTGGATAGTGGTACTCAAGTCGGCCTTTTGTGGTGACTTGATGAGGCAAAGGGTTTGAAGAGACCAGGCTTTGTGTGAGCTTCCTCAACGAGGACATAAATATCTTTGGTGAGACCAAATCTTGGTAAAAATATTTTTCTCGTGTTAATCAAACTAGTAACTTGTATAAATTTTGTATTCCACGTACAAATCAATCAGTCTAAACACATACATAAGTTATTAGAATAACTAGTTAAATTCTGCTGCTATATCATTTGTGAAATCTGCATAAACACTTGATCTTTTCGTAGTACATCTAGCACACTGGACTAGTCCGTACACCTCACCGGACAAGTCCGATTGCTCCTGTATTTGACAAATTTGTTAAGTGTTGTAGGAAAAGTTTTTAACACCTATTCGCCCCCTCTAGGACACATCCAATTAGTATCAGAGCAAGGCTATCCTTTTATGAGACTCACCACTCGGAGAGACAAATGGCCACCGACAAGAACAACAAGATCCTGAAAATGGCCATCATTGGAGACGAACAAGACTCCATGGCATTTGATGTGCTCAAGGAGCACGAACACGATGATGAAGAAGTGCGTGAACTCAAGGCGCTTCTCTGGAAAAAGCTTCTAAGCCAGAAAGGCAAGAAAGAGGATGAAAAGCCAAAAGGGGTAGTCATCAAGACTACTCCCAGTGTCCTTTTAATTATGAGAAGCTTAACAACTAATATCATTATCTTTCTATTCCCA
Source organism: Tuctoria greenei (assembly GCA_036927565.1). Lineage (NCBI taxonomy): Eukaryota > Viridiplantae > Streptophyta > Magnoliopsida > Poales > Poaceae > Tuctoria > Tuctoria greenei. Next base: position 260,514,685 of record JAYESD010000002.1, read on the forward strand.
TGGGAAGACCTCCGCAGTTTGACGGCAATGATTACTCAATGTGGAAATATAATATGAAGATGCATCTAATCTCACTTAATCCTAGTATTTGGCATATAGTGTGTACATGTATAGATATCCCATACACCGACGATGAACTCACCCTAGAGCAAGAACAAGCAATTCACCACAATGCACAAGCCGTTGTGGTGATCACTTCATCCTTGAGCCGAGAAGAGTTCACCAAGGTGGATGGACTTGAAGTTGCCAATGACATTTGGGATACACTCAAGACTGCTCATGAAGGGAACCACTCCGTCTGCGAAGCGAAGATTGAGATGCTTGAGGCAGAATTAGGGAGATTTGCCATAGAAGATGGTGAAACTCCTCAAGAGATGTACAACTGTTTGAAGACACTTATCAACAAGATCCGTGCTTATGGAAGCAAAAAGTGGACTTATCATGAGGTTGTAAAAAGAATGATAAGAGCCTTCATACCTCGAAATGTCACGCTATGCTCAATGATAATTGAAAGCCCGGGGTTTCACAAAATGACCCTCGAAGTCCTTGGCAAAATTATCAATCATGAAATGACGGAGAAAGAAGCTAAATATGTCAAAGACTTAGCTGAACTACCTCATCCAAGAAGAAGGAGGTTGCACTCAAGGCAACCTGCAAGCCCAAAGGGAAGGAGACTTGTGAGACACATGAAGAAGAAGACATTGACGATATAAGCACATTATATGTATGATGAAGAGATGGTACTCTTCATGAAAAGATTCAAGCGCATGATGAGAAGAAGAAGAGGCAACAAATCTAGTTAAGGAAAGAACAAGGAAAAAGGAAAATCTAAGGCTCGACGTACTTTCTACAACTGCGGCGAATATGGACACTTTATGGTTGACTGTCCATATGAGGAAAATAAGAAGAAGAAAGAAGTGAAGTCGCAAGAGAAGAAAACTTTCAAGAAAAAGAAGCAAGTACATCAATGACACATCGGCAAGGAGTGGGACTCAAACGACGAGTCCTCCTCGAATGATGAAGATGAGATGGCAACAATTGCCATCAAGAAGCAAACCAAGAAATCTACACTCTTCCCAAATATGGGAGGAAGGGAGAACCAGAACCACACTTGCCTCATGGCTAAGGAAGGCAACAAGAAGGTTCGACTTACATCCCCTTCCTTACATTCCTCTAATGATAATTTTGATAGTTCTAGTAAAAAGGAGGAAATGTTTAAAGGATTGAGCAAAACTGCACGAAGAAAAATGAAGATGTTGTCGGATGAAATCTTTGAAAAGGAGAAGCTTGTCAACCGCCAAGAAGATATGCTCATCCGTGAAAGGAAGAGATATCAAGAGGTTGAACAACTTCTTGAGCTTGAAAAGGAGAAAAGTAAGGCATGCGAGCTTGAGATAGTATTGACTAAGTAAACTTACTCAAAACTAGAAGACTCACACATTGCAGTCAAGGAAGAACTTGCTAACTTGACAAAAGTTAACAAAATCCTTGAAGTGCAAGTGGAGTCACTCAAGCAAAGTGGCACTTCCTCCTCTAAAAGTCACCCTCTCAAGATGTCAAGTTGACAACTATTAATACTTGCACATGCTCTAGTAATAATGCTTCTGTAAAAGATGAATCCAATGTTTCACATGTTAAGCATCCATCCCAAAGTGGCATCTTTGACAACGAAAAGTTCAAATATGCACGTAGTGCATATATGGTCACAAGACCTCTGTTAACGGCTGTTATTTACCAATTTTATCCATCAATTTAACTCAATTATGTGAAGGATTGATCATTTCTTGCCCACATCACCTCTCTATCTAACCCAATTCCACTTGGACTTGGAGAAATATGTGTATGCAACATTTTATGCAGGAAATGAGCAAATGTAGAGGGACCAATCCTATAAAATATCATCCCGGCCAATCAGGCGACGACACGTGGCATCCCATGGAACAAATGGCCCACAAACAGAAGTATCCGAGGAGATCCAATGGTGTATCACCCATATACATCAATGGAAAAGCACACAAGAAACGGTGCAATGACCAGGTCGGCCGAACCAGGGGGTCGGCCGACCTAGTCTTTGCACCAAACTCGGTCAGCCTCCACGTGTTGGCTCCTCCCGGCTCCCTGGAGTCAATGGTGACTGATTCGTGCACTTTTGGTGGTGGGAACCGACCTCAACACTAGTATAAATAGGACCCCCTACCCCTCACTTCAACACACACCACTTGGGCATCATTCTATTGTATACACTATCTTCCATAGTCCTTAGAGGAGTTAGGATGTAGAGAGGAGAGCCTCTAGTCCCAAGTCCAAATTGGGAAAGGAGTAGAAGGAGTCTCTCTTCCCAATTCCACATTGGGAAAGGTATGACTTATGTATTCCTTCTTGTATTTGTGACTTTGTGCTCAATAAAGATATTATCTTTAGTCTTCTTTTATACGTATACTTGGACAAAGCATTTCTTGTTTGATTGTGGAGTCCATGTATGTGGAAGGTATAGTCTTTATGATTTCACTCTCATGATCACATCTTATGGTCATAAACACTATAGACCCCCACTATTGTCTATGTAGTTATGATATGATTATGTTAATATGAATGACTTATGCTATGCTTCAACATTGGTTCATTAATGTTTAGGTTAGTCATTGCCTTAGGATGGCTTGTGCCATGGTTCCTAAGGTATTTGCTTAGTATGCTAGCATGGTGCTAGGGTATTTAAGTAGCGTTGAATGTCTCGTAGACCCACGGATTGAAGAGGTAGGCAGTAGGTGGTGACAGCCCTATCTGTCCTTTGTAATCCTCCACGTTCGGCTATGCCACAGGCTCTTGGCGGGAGTCGCCCTAGTATTGCTAGGGGTAAGCCCGTGCCCGATGTGTTGAATAGCATTGCATAGGAATTCATCATTGACATGACCATTAGTATCTACCTTAGGCTATGTATATGTATTAGAAGCATTGTAGGAGCAACTCTCTAACTCTCAATCCAATCTCCCTCTAGGACCCATTTTACCCTTTAGAATAGATTGCCTAGGTGTGTGTCACACTACCCCTATTATCAACTTATTCCTATCCGGATAACGGATTAGTATCCCATAGCTTGACCATAAGTGTAGTATATACTTTACTCCATTGCCTTCCTTTGGGATAAATACGATACCCTTGGAAATACTCATGGGTGAAATGCTACAACGATATCTTCCGTGCGCTTGCAGATCTCATCTCTTTACCAGAAGATGATCTATGGTGTTAAGAAATACCAACAAGTATATCTTTGGAGCCGTCAACAAGCATTTCTGGCGCCGTTGCCGGGGAAGGCAAAGGAAGTGAAGGATGGCTATCACTTGTAATTAAGCTATAGGTACTAATAGTTATTAGACAGGATTACCATTGTTTGTTTTCTCCTTTGTGTGAAAACAGGGTAGTGTTGGCCAACCCATTGTATGGGATGGCCAACGAGGACGCAAGTGCTAAACTGCAAGATGATTTAAAGCATACCTCAACAAATGTCCGCTAGGCAACACCATTGCCTATTGCAGAAGAATTTCATTTTTCAGTAGGAGCCAAAGTCATCCATACCCAAGCTTGGGGGAGGCTCCGAGAGTTCTTCTTGGTTTGCCTCCACCATGGGGTGGATAGTTGGCTCTTCATCCAACACTCATGTCCTGGGTTGGCTCCACCAATCCATGACCACATTCGTGCTGGAGCTGAAGGAACCCTATTCTCATTCATCATGGATGAGAAGAAGGTCTCCACTCAAGGGGTGGATTAAAGAATGCTCGAGTTCCCATAGCTTGTCATGCACACCACTTCACAAGGTGGATATGCTAGTTATAGAACTACACCTCGCATTGAAGTGTCATGAATATACAAGTCATTAGAGATTTGTTTGGATAATCCAAGTCGTGGATATTCACATGATTTGTGAAAATCAATATCATCATGGGACACGTGGGAATCATTTCCCAAGACCCACGAGGACCTTTTTCAAACAACAACTCCAATGGCTACCATTCACGAGGAGGTCAAGGGCGGAATCAACATCACCCTTGTATTCAAGGAGGCTATGGCTTTCTAAGGGATTTAAGTTCAACTAGCCTACTTTGAAGTATCTTGGCCAAGGAGAAATCAAGACAACATTCACATGAAGATCTTGGCCAAGGACAAGAACATAAGGAGCATTCAAAGTCCAAGATATCCCACATTAATTGTTGGGATTCCCACACTTCGACCAAACCCATTCAACCTAGGGCAAGTGACATTGTGGATGAAGCGTTTCTTGTTTGATTGTGGAGTCCACATGTCATCATGCCCAAGGAAGACTTTGACCCATGATCAAGGTATGGGTCGATTCAATGGAATATCAATATGGTCATAGTGGCACCCCTAAGAAGGACAAAGCCTCATCATGCTCACGAAGGAATACATTCAAGAGGGAGAACCTGTCGCTACAACAACATGTATATATCAATATAACGGGGAGAGGCTAGGGCCACCATGTGGCCCACATGTCCAAATGACAGCCAAATGAGTTTGGCATGTCAAAACAGAAGAAATCGTCCACATCTTCAACTCCAGGATTGGACAACAAATCATCGCGCTAAACAGAACGGAGGTAAGTCCTACTCATCGGACTTCAAAAATTTGGTGAGTCCTTGCCAATAGGTTAATTGTTATCTCATATTTGTTTTCCAAATTGCATCAACCCTTGCATTTGCATTTTTGAAATTCCACACTTGCATGTTGGAAAGTAAAATTTCCAACCATCATAAAACTAAAAATTTTAACTAGGGGAGAAATTTAATTGGATATGAACTATGTGCATGACCACTTGAATTTATCTTCCTAGTTCAAACCAAAAAGATTTTCTTTGACCCTCATTGCATTTACAAGTTATTTCAAGTTGGGGAAGACAATTTGAAAATTGGGTTCAATTTGCTTTTGGCTAACGTAACCCGTTTTCGAGTTGTTTTGTGTGTTCCTGATTAAAGTGCAGCTAGGTCAAAATTGTGAAGAGGTGGTTTGGCAAGAAAGTGGAAGTTTTCATCAAGCCAAGTCACCATTGGGAGGATTTGAGAACACTTCTCTCCTTCAAACTCATTTTGAGTTTGAGGAAGAGAAATGTTCAAGAGAATGACCCAATGGAGGAGCCAGAACCAAATCCATCGCCAAACCCAACCTCAACTTGGCATTTGACATCAACTATCAAGCCTACGCCAAAAATCAAGGTTGTGATTTTCTCACACAAAGACCTTCGTCACCAACTGCTCTCCAAATGAGGTATGAGTTTAGAATTTTTCATTGTTTGGTTTTCCATAGAATTGAATGTATTTGCCTGCATTTGTGAGGAAGGTTGACACTTCCTCATCATTCAATTCTCAAGCATCCTCACAAGAGTAAGCGTGAGTATTGACTTTTGGATCTCCAAAAGGAAATCCCACCTTACATGGAAAAATCTCAAACAAGTACCTAGAATCATTTAAGAATTGTTTTGTAAACTTAGTCATTTTTGTCGAGGTTTAGATAACAAAACTTTTGGGCATGACTTAATTGGTGAATTGACATATAGGAACTTGGGCATAGTGGCAGCCATAATTTTTAATTGAGCTTCACGCATAGATGGTGTCACTAGATTTCAAACTCCTAGGAATAAGTGATATCCTTGCTCTGAAATTGAATTGTATTTTTAGGAGGAGTCACTAAATTTCAAATTCCTAGTGAGGTTCAGCAGGATAAAATTGAGAATCTTGTTTGTCATGGTCTAAATGATAAAAATTTACTCTTGAAAGCTAAGATGGTTAGAAACTTTAAAAGGTGTAGGGATCCATATAGTGTATTTCTATCACATGCATTGCTATGAGTAGGAGCTTTAGAAAATATGCAACATGAATTATCCATAAAGCTCCACTCTTATCAATGAATAACACATTGATCATAGATACACTTGACATTGGATCCAATACATATTTGATTTTGTTCTTCCCCATATGTACAAATGAAAGTTTGGTTACCTAACTCGAACGTTCATTTGTACAAGTCTCAGCAGTAAATAAGCAATCAAACAGCAAAGTACGCAGTAAATCACAAAAGACGATAGAACAGTTTCTAGAGTATCAACTTTAGCCCAGATTAAATACTCGTGGGCGTCATTGCAAAAGGGTGAAGACAAAAAAGACTTGATTCGGATGGCTTGCAAAGACATACTAGAAGTTAGGGTCATTGAAGTTTTTGCCCGATTTGAATTGAGTCTTAGTTATAGACTTCCATATTAAAAAAGGTATCGGGTGTTTTACTTTCACTGGTGTGTCGGCTTGAGTCTTTTGTTGTTGATCTTCACAACTTGGTGTATCAGTGTGGCCGTACTCTCTACTGAGGAAAAGGTCGGTTTAATTATTTCCATTATCTAAAAAAACTTTAGCCCAGATTAACAAAGCGCCGTCCTCACCCTCGTTGTGCATGTTTGACATGAAAAATGTTCCCTCGAGGGTTAGAGGATAGAATACCATCTAGGAACAGCTCACTACGTACGCGGTTCATCAAATTAATCGCATGCCTTGCACAGTACAATATAATTTGCAACCATGCTGTACTCGTCCTTTCAAACAAACAACAGTCATAGGCGCTAGCCGCTACATGTCAGATTCTAGGAACAAATGAACACACTTGTGAAAACACGTACACTACATCCGATCCTCAACATCATCAAATTTAACAAGAGGAGCAACATCTCTCCACAACGTTCCTCCTGGTGTTGCACACACGGCTCTCGCCTCACGCCGGTCACGTATCCTGATCCAACCGTAGAAATTCACATAAAGGAGGGCTAGAAGATTTGTGGAAAAATAATACATATAAGAAAAAAGGGAAGAAGAAAAAGGATGGCGTGCATTTCGATACATGAACCATGAGACTGCTGACTTCCATCTTCGTTGTCTAGTTCCCGATTCCGCTGATCTCTCCAGTATGCATTCACACTAGCTACTCTCGGGTGGCTGGACCCAGGGTATCCCATGGTCCGCCCGGCATACCGAGTGTGTGGGCCCCTGAGAAATGTTGTTGTTGTTGTATGTGGTGTTTGGTTGAGACAATGCAACTTGTAGTCATAACGATAAGAATTAAAAATTATAAAGAGTATATCAGATTCAAAAATCTTCATTACTTTAATTACTCGGGGCTCGGGCCCGTCAAATTCGGAAACTCCTCCACTCATATTGTAATTGCATCAGTTATATATCCACACCCGTTTCCAATATAGATCCAAACTAAAGGTGTAGACGAAGGTTTGCACGAGAGAGAAGTTGCGCCGCGGTGCGCCACCGCAGACGGCAACCATAGGGACGACATAGAGAGAGGACCCAATGGTGGGGACTCAGGTGTACAACGTGACATTCGAGGAAGACATGATTACCACCACCGTGATGTCCTCCGGCGAGACCGTGGAAGACTGGCTCAACGAGGTCCTCTCCGTCCATCGTCCACGCCTTCACAAGCTTGTCGTCGGGCTCGACGTTGAGTGGCGCCCCAACTACTCCACCGACCAATACCTCATCGCCATTCTGCAGCTCTACGTCAACCGCCACTGCCTCATCTTCCAGGCCATCCATGCTGACTACTTCCCTGACGAGCTGGAAGATTTACTCGGCGATTCCGACTACCGCATCGATAGCATGGGCGTGGAGGGTGACGCCGACAGACTTTCAAAGGACTGGCAGCTGAAGGTGGCCAAAAACATCGATCTGGCCAAGCTCGTGGCGCAGGAGATGGAGCGCCCGAGCCTCCGCCGCGCGGGGCTGAAGGACATCGCGAGCGCCGTGATGGGCGCCAACATGGAGAAGCCTTACCGGGTGAGGACAAGCAACTGGGACGCGTACAATCTCTACGGCGAGAAGATCAGCTATGCATGCATCGACGCCTTCGTCTCCTTCATGGTCGGCCGCAAGCTGCTCTCCGGCGAATATTGATCCAACCACCGAGTTTGCGGATCGGCTGCCGTCGATCACCCCGGCATGGAATTCGCAGGTGCAGTGCTCAAGTTCTAGCTTCTCTGCTTGTGCGCCCAATCTCTCATAAAATTATTTTTCTTGAGGAAACACTATATCTTGCTTTTAAAAACGTGCATGTTATTTCACATGCATTGTGGTCTTTCACATGCATGTTAGTTGTCCATGCATGATATGCTCCAAACATGACGGTCTCTCAACAAAAAGAGAAAACACGTAACATCTTCAAACATGATCGAGCTCATGTGCTTTCCCAAGAGTGCTTGGTGGGCTAAGTCAAGCTCATGATGATCTATCTTGATTTGAGCCTTATCCTCCTCAACTTGCTTGACATGGGATTTGAGCATGTCATGCTCTTTAAGTATGCTTTCATACTTGTCAAGCAAATCAAGGTTAGCACTCTCAAGCTTAGCACGAGTTTCTTCAAGAGCCTTAACCTTACTCTTTTCCCTCTTAATGATAGTGTGATATTCATTTATTAATGAAGTTAAATCATCGGGGGAAAGCTCATCATCGCTAGAATCATCACATACCTTGGTGTTACCTTTAGCCATGAGGCACATGGGTGGTGGATGAAGAGGTGAGTCATCATTGTTGGCAATGGCAAGGCCGGCCAAACTTTCTTCTTCCGCTTCACTCTCTTCACCACTTGATTCTTCATCGGTGACCCATTCATTTTCCTCACACATGAACACTATTTGTGGACCATTTCTCTTCTTTGGGAAGAGCTTTGCCTTCTTGCCCTTGTCATGTTTCTTCTTCCCAAAGGATCTTGGTTTAGGTTTGACCTCTTCTTCATCATATTCACTATTTTCAAGCTTGCGATGCTTGCTCTTGTGGTTCTCTCTTCTTTTGACCGGTTTTGGACAATCATAGGAGATGTGGCCTTGATCACCACAATTGTAGCAAGTCTTGTGGTCGTCTCTCCTTGTAGAAACGCTTTCTTCTTGGGATCAAAGGTGTATCCCTTCTTGGCAATCTTGGACTTCAAGCGAGAGAACTTCCTCATCATCAATGCAAGCTCATCATCATCATCCTTACTTGATGCTTGCTCTTCTTCACTTGAGCTAGGCTCAACCACCTTCTTTTTCTTGAGACTTGTTTTCTTGGTGGAGGCCTTTAGGGCAATTGTCTTTGAAGATGATTGCTCCATCATCCCAAGTACACTCATCTCATGAGCATGAATCTCTCCAATGAGTTCCGAAACTTCAATGTGGTCAAGAGATTCTTTTTGAAGCATGGAGTTGATGATGTTGCACTTTGGCTTGGGAAGGAGCATAAGAATCTTGCGGTTGATGAGTCCTTTGCCAAGAGAAGCAATGTCAAGAGCATTAATTTCTTCAATAAGCACATTCAAGCGAGAGAACATTTCATTGACATTTTCATGAGGTAGCATTTTAAACTCATCATATTTGGATTTAAGCATGTGATATTTTAGTTCTTTGACACGAGAAGAACCCTCATGAATTTCTATCAAGCAAGCCCAAATTTCACATGCCTTTTCTTTGCTAGCAATCCTAGCAAACACATCTTAACTAATGCATTCATAAATTGCATTCCTAGCTTTGGCATCCCACTTAATTTGATCACCAACATAATTGTGCTCACCAAACCCCGCGTGGGTCGCTTCCCATACTTCGAGAGCAATAGCCTCTAGATAAGCACGCATGTGTGCTTTCCAATAGGCAAAGTTCTTGCCCTCGAAGATAGGAACCGAACCCCCAATCTTGGCCATTTTAGCTCTCTAGCGGTGAAGCTAGAATGATCCAATGAGAAACCAAGCTCTGATACCAATTGTAAGGATCGAATGCCCAAGAGGGGGGGGGGGTGAATTGGGTTTCTTTTCAAAAATTAAGGCAATAAAACTTAATTACTAAAAGCCCAATTCCCTAAGCAAACAACCTATGCATTCAAGTGAATAGTAACTTTGCGATATACGAAATGCATAAGTGTAAGGGAAAGGAAGAGAATGCAAACTCCCGAGGAGACACGAGGATTTATCCTGTGGTTCGGCAAGATCGTCAAGATCTTCCTACATTAATGTTGTGGCACCCACTGAAGGGTATAGCCACTCCCAAGTCACCGAGACTAGGGATCTTCACTATTCTCTCCGTTTGCCAACCTTGGCAAGGTGGAGCTCAAGCCTTGTACAACTTGGTTCCTCCGGGCTTCCACAACCGTTTAGGCAAGCTCCGGAAGTCACTCTCAGTTACAATCACCAAGGGACACTCCCTTACAGCTCTCACTACACTAGAGATTCCAATCACCAAGAATGGAGGCACACAAGCACTATCTCTAGCTAGTTCTAGCCTATCTTTTGGTGTGTAAGTGGTATAGATGATGTAGAAGTGATGGCTCAATATCTTGAATGCTTGAGAATGTGTAGAGTATGTCTGGTAGTCAAGACTTGTCGAATAGACTGGTTGAAGGGGTATAAATAGCCAGCCTCCACAAAATAGCCGTTGGAAAAGTAGGCTGACATCACTGTTCTGCGAACACCGGATGATCCGATGTCTCCTCTTCAGTTATCATCAGTCAAATCCAAACTAGCTAATGTCATTGTGTCAGATATGACCGTTGTTAGACCGATGTTGCACTTGTCTTCTCATCGGATGATCCGGTGGCACTTCCTCTAGAATTGGTTCAGACTTGATGCTTACTGGAGTGATTGACCGATGTGTATATTTTTGTACATGGGAGGATCCGATGTTACACTTGATCCAGGCATATTGCTTATTGCACTGATGGACCGATGTAACATGTCCTTTGACATCGGATGATCCGGTGAGTACTTGGTTCTGATGTCTTCTTCTTCTGCTGAACCAACTCGACCGGTGTGTTGTTCTCTGGAAACATCGGTTGATCCGGTGAGTTGATTTTGTTTGCTTCAAGTTGTTCTAAGTGATTCTTTTGTATTTTGCTCGATTGACCTCTTAGACATTTGATGGAAATATTCTTCTGATGATTGTCAAGCATTAAGTGTTGTCAATTATGGTTGAATAACTTTGACATATGAGCTTTTACTTCTAATCTTCATAACATTGATTGATCTCATAAAGTGATTGTTTAGGGGTCTCCAATGATCAGTAGTTGATGTTCATATTCATATAGATTTCATTTGATTGAGTGATATGGGAGAACTTGCATCCACAAATTCATTAGTAAAATCCAATGTTTGTCATTAATCACCAAAACCATACCTCATGGGGGCCTAGATGCTTTCAATCTCCCCCTTTCTGGTGATTGATGACAACACAACAAGTGAAGCATAATAGTAATGAATTTGATAGTACGATACTTAAAAAAATATGCAATAAGTACAAGATACGGCATATTGAACTTCAAGACTCAAAAGATATTAATAACGCGAAAGCTCAATCGATCAATAACTCAAGAGAATAACAAAGGAGTAGCAAATTACAAAAGATATAGATAGAGACTCCCCCTACAGCTAGGACTCCCCCTGAGACTAAGCAACCCTTCCCCTAACACCTCTCTAACTCTTCTCCCCCTTTGGCATCAAGACACCAAAAAGGAAGCCGAGTGCCTAAGAACCCTGAGTGCTTGGAGCTATGATGAACTGGTCACCATCGGGGGTGCTGTCGTCGGAGCTGCTGCCTGCTGCTGCGACTGAGGCTGGAGTAGAGGTGGAGGGAGCTGTAGGAGCCGCTGTCGGTGCCTGCTGAGTCTGGACTGCAAGAAGAGGGGCACTGACAACGGACGCCGGCGTCTGCTGGAAAAGCATCATAGCCGGTAGCAGAGAGTGGATCAGTGCCTGGAGCAAGTAGTGGAGACATGCTAATCGTCGGGATCGGCTTGGTCGGCACTGGAGTTGCAGCTGGAGCAAGGACAGGCGGGGGTGGAGCAAAGCCTGGCAGCTGCGACGGCAGGGCAATCCCGGTCTGGGTGTAGAGGTTGGTGATCAACCCCAGGATGCCCATCATTGCCTGCTGCGTCTGCTGCTGCTGGTCGAGGGAGCGCTGGTGCATCTGATCTATCAGCCCAGTCAGCCTGTCTGTGTCCTCTCGCCTCTCACGGGCGATCCAGCGCTGCATCTCCTGCTGCTGCTAAAGCTCCAAAAGACGTGATGCCTACTCAGCTCGGGCCTGCTCAGCTGCAAGCTGGTCCAGGTGCTGCTGCTCAACCATCTGTTGTAGTAGTGAAGTAAGCTCGGACGGCTGAGAGACCTGTGCCTCTGAGACGGGAGGTGGAGTAGGGGGTGGCACAGTCGAGCCTCCAGCCTCCGCGTCGTGCTGCCTGGGTGAGGGAGAAGGTGGGAAGTACTCCTCAACGCTGTCATCCGTGTCGCTCTCGGACCATATATGCTGAAGGTCCTCACCCTGAGCCTCTGCCTGTGCCAGTCTCCCATCTTCCTTCTCCAGATCTGACCAATCCTCCTCGGATAGCCAAGCACGGACCTGATGCTCGACTGGACGGCCAAGGCGGCGGTCTCCAGGAGCTGGAGCATGGTAGTGGCTGAACCGTGTGACACTCTCGTCAGTGAGACTGTCACGCACGGCGGACCCCTCAGGAGCAACCATGTAGAGCAAGTAGCAGATCAAGTGTCCAAACACAAGCTGCCTCATCATGCCAACTCCATCAGTGATCACGTCCTCCATATCACATATGAGGATGTCCACAATATCGAACTCCATCCCGTTCATGATGTAGAACAGGAGGGTCTGCTGCAGGCTGGTGAACCCCTCTAGGTATCCGGACCTCGGCAAAAGTGTGCGGCGCAAGGCAAGGTGCACTGTGCGCGCAGCTAGAGTCAGTAGTGCCGGTACCCTCGGCTGGTCTGGAAAGAAAGACGGTGCAAACAGAGAGCGTATCTCCTCCAGTGGTGGTGCCACCCCTCTAGTGAGTGGCCTCCTCGGCGGGTCTGCCTGTCCATACACTCTCTCGTGCACGCAAGTGTCGTGGAGATCCACCCCTAGCAGCTGTGCCAAAGTCTGTCTCGTCAAGTGATGGTGCTGGCCCATGAACATGAAGTCTATAGATCTGCGGCCCATCAGAGATGTAGAGGGTAGCGTAGAATACGCGGACCCAGTCCTCCACGTAGGCACTCCTCGCGTAGGACATCAGCTCCACCAGCCCTCTATACCTCTCAAAGTAGGGGCATATCTCTATCTCGGCTGCCAGAACAAGCTGATCCCAATCCAGAAAGTTGTGTTGGAAGAGCTTATGGCCTTAGCGTCTATAGGTCTCGTATAGCGACGCCTGTGTCATGGTCCAAAAGCATCTATCCAGAAGTGCCTCTTTGGGCTGCGGGAACCACTCCTCAAGCAAAACGCTCCATCTGAGTCTTCTGAGCTGCTTGGCCTTCATCTTCCTGTAATCTGTCAACCGGACACCTTCACCAACACGGACGTTGGTGTCCATCTCGTAGATGGCTCTCTGGGCCGCCCTATCCTATCAAAGATCGGCAGCAGATGGTCTCGAACGTGGTAGTGCCGCGGGATGACCCCCATGGGTCCTGGCTGAGCGCCGGCGAACAAGCGGCACTTCCGGCTCTTCTTCTTCCTCGGACTCATCTAGCACGGGAGGCTGCCTCGGACGATCCTCGCGGATCCTCAATGATCCTCCTCGGCCACGCTCTCGCTCCTCAGCGGCGCGAGCGGCCATCAAAGCCTTCTTTTCCTCCTTCGACAACTTTTGCTTCTTTGCGGCCGGCTCCGCAATGGCCTTGCCCTTTCCTTTCTTGTCACGAGCCATTGCGATGAGGCTAGTGACAATGCGCGTGAATGAAGTCGACGATGTCAAGCGTACAGAACGGCGACACAAAGATCATCGTGGCCGGAAACCCTAGCGGCGTAGTGGCGGCCGTAGAGGGAGGCACCACGGCGACACAGAGGGCGGTGGTGCGGCTGTGCTTGGGGCGGCGGCGGTGGTGCACGGGAGGCGGCGGTCGGCGGCGCTTGGGTGGAGCGGTTGCGGCGGTGGAGGGGAGCGGCGGCGGCGGCGCTGGAGGAAGTGGCGGCAGCGGCGGCCGGAGGGCGGCGGCGGCCAGAGTGCTGTGGTGGCGGTAGGGCGAGGGAGCGGCGGCGGTGGAAGGGCAAGCGAGCGTCGGGGTCGGGGAGAGAGAAAGGAGGGAGGCGAAGGGGCATTTAAAAAGTGGGTCCCAAACCCTAGCTTAAAATTTAACACCGGATGGACCGATGTTAAAAGATAGGAGCATCGGTCGAATGTCACAGTAAGGGTATTCAAAAAGGTACCGTTGACACCGGATGGTCCGACGTGGAAGGGAATAGCATCAGTGGATTTCAGCACAGTTCTAGAAATGTAAACATCGGATGCACTGATGTTTCTCAGAATGAACTCGTCGGTTGATTTGTGTTACTGACTGAGCTGGCCCTTGGCTTTTGAACACAAAGTGATCCGATGATGGTCTAGCCTAAGCATCGGATAATCCGATGACTACAAAACAGCAACATCCCATATATGTCCTTTAACCAAACACACAAACAATGAGAAAAACATGTCTCAGGACTTTTTGGGCAACCCCTTACCCCTCAAAAATGCTTATTGTCAATAACTTGGCTAAGCCTTAAAGCAAATAGAACACCAAGAAAGTAGGGAGGAAATTATCCAAATAAAATGTAAGGCCCATGCTTTGTGAGCTAGAGGATGAAGCCTTCTATCTCTTAAAAGCATGTTCCTTTAGGCATTAACGCACCTAACATTTTGTTGTTCCCACATCATATGAGTTGATATATTGCATTTCAAACAAGTCTCTTTCTCATGAGGTGGGTTCCCCTTTGTGACAATCTACCGTATGCAATGCCAAACAATTTATAATGCAAGAAATTTAAATATGAGTGCAAGTCTATATGGCAGGCATCATGCAAGACATAAAGTAAATATATCTTGCCAAGTTTGAACCTTTTAAAGGCTTCATCAGGGAGAGCCACTCTCTAAGCCTTGGGGAAACCCAAAAGAACCTCCATCCCAAGCTAACCCTTGCTCACCCCTATCTTTTGAAAGTTAGACAAGACCTATATGAGATGCATTCTTACATGGCAACTTACATGACGTTTGATGCATCTAGCACATTTAACTCACTCCTTAGCTTAGAAAAAGTTTTCTCATCTAGTGGTTTAGTGAAGATATCCGCCAATTGTTCTTCGGACCTAACACCTCACAATGAGATGTCTCCCTTAGCATCATGGTCCCTCAAGAAAAGATGGCGAATATCAATGTGCTTAGTGCGGGAGTGTTGAACGGGGTTTTTAGCTATCTTAACTGCACTTTCATTATCACAAAGGAGAGGCACACAACCAAGTTTAATACCAAAGTCCAAAAAGGTTTGCTTCATATAACGAATTTGGGCACAACATGCACCGGCCGCGATATATTCCGCTTCCACCTTGGACAAGGCGACGGAATTTTGCTTCTTGCTAGACCAAGATACTAGGGAACGCCCAAGCAAGTGGCACCCACCAGAGGTACTCTTGCGATCTACCCGGCATCCGACAAAGTCCGAATCTGAGTATCCCAAGAGATGGAATTTTGCACCTTTAGGGTACCACAAGCCCACACTAGGGGTATGCTTAAGATACCTAAGTATCCTAAAGACCGCCTTCCGATGCGATTCTTTAGGTGCCGCTTGAAAGTGAGCACACAAGCATACACTAAACATGATATCGGGCCTAGATGCGGTAAGATAAAGCAATGAACCAATTATAGAACGGTAGTTAGATTGATCAATAGGTTTACCGTCCTTATCCGCGTCGAGATGAAAATTTGTTGCCATTGGAGTGCTTCTTGAGCTACAATCTCCCATCTCAAATTTCTTCAAGAGGTCCTTGGTATACTTTTCTTGATAGACGAAGGTCCCCTCTTGAAGTTGATTGATTTGAAATCCAAGGAAGAAGTTGAGCTCTCCAATCATTGACATCTCGAATTCCCTAGACATCATTTTGCCAAACTCATGGCTAAGAGCTTTGTTAGATGAACCAAAAATAATATCATCAACATAAATTTGACAAATAAATAATTCTCCGTTGATGTCTTTGGTGAAGAGTGTAGTGTCCACCCTCCCGATCTTGAATCCTTGCATGATCAAGAAACCCCGTAGTCGTTCATACCATGCCCTAGGTGCTTGCTTGAGCCCGTAGAGTGCCTTGTGCAACCTATACACATGATTAGGATTCCTCGGATCTTCAAACTCGGGAGGTTGTTCAACATAAACAAGCTCGTTAATGTAACCATTAAGAAAGGCACTTTTCACATCCATTTGATAAAGTCTAATATTATGATGTGATGCAAAGGCAAGAAGTATACGGATGGCTTCTATCCGGGCGACCGGAGCAAATATCTCCCCAAAGTCTAGTCCTTCAACTTGGAGAACCCCTTGGCCACAAGTCTTGCCTTGTTGCGGACCACAACGCCGTTCTCGTCTTGTTTGTTGCGGTACACCCACTTTGTTCCGATGACGTTCTTGTCCTTGGGTCGCTCCTCCAACACCCAAACTTCATTGCGGATGAAGTTGTTAAGTTCTTCTTGCATGGCCATCACCCAAGTTGGATCTTGGAGTGCTTCCTCAATGTGAGTGGGTTCTACACATGAAACAAACGAGTAGTGCTCACAAAACAAAGCGAAACGGCGAGAACGTGTACTTACTCCCCTTTACGGACTTCCGATAATTTGGTCCATCGGATGCGCCTTGTAGATGCGTCCATGCCTCATAAGTGGTTGTGAAGCACTTGGCGGTGCTGATGCATGCTGCTCTTCTTGTGGTTGGACTTGATCATGGACTTCTTCTTCTTCTTCTTGATGTTGTGTGGCTTGTGAGTCTTGAGTCGGCAATGGATCATCCTTCTCTTCTTCGTCAACTTGAGGCACCATGGAAGTGTTGATGTTGGAACTTGAAGCTCCCCCTTGATCATGGATCTCCTCAACTTTAGGCTTGATGTCTCCAATGGTCATGTTCTTCATAGCCTCTCGTAAGGGCTCATCATCTATTTCATCATGACCAAAACTCTCCTCTTGGGAGCCATTAGTTTCGTCAAACTCAACATCACAACTTTCCTCAACTAAACCGGAGGTTTGGTTGAATACTCGATGTGCTTTTGAGTTTGATGCATAACCAAGAAATATACCAACATCACATCTTCTTTCAAACTTACCGAGCCTTTTCTTGGGGTAGATGTAGCACTTGCACCCAAAGACTCAAAAGTAGGAGATGTTGGGCTTTCTCCCAATGAGAAGTTCGTACGAGGTCTTTTGAAGTAGTCGATGTAGGTAGACCCTATTTGCGGCATGGCACGCCGTGTTGATTGCCTCGGCCCAAAACTTCTCCAACGTGCCATAGTCATCAAGCATTGCTCGCGCAAGAGTGATGAGAGTCTTGTTCTTTCTTTCAACAACACCATTTTGTTGCGGAGTGTATGTGGCCGAAAACTCATGCTTCACGCCTTCACGGTCACACCACTCCCCAATGTTGTAGTTCTTGAATTTGGTGCCGTTGTCACTCCGGACCTTGATGATGGGAAGTTGAAATTCCCTTTGAGCGCGGTTAGGGAAGGTCTTGAACACTTCTGGAGTTTCACTCTTGTCACCTAGAAACAAAGTCCAAGCATAGAGAGAGTAGTCATCAACTATAACAAGACAACAGAGGTTACCGCCAAGACTTTGATATGTGGACGGTCCGAAGAGGTCCATGTGGAGTAGCTCAAGTGGCTTGGAGGTTGACACCATTGTCTTCATTGGGTGGTGTGAAGCAACTTGCTTCCCGGCTTGACAAGCGCTACAAAGCTTGTTCTTCTCAAATGTGACATCCTTCACGCCGGTCACCATCCCAAGCTTGAATGACTTCTTGAGCTTGCTCATCCCTATGTGCGCTATGCGTCGATGCCATAGCCAACCCAAACTTGTCTTGGTGAAAATACAAGTGGTCAAGCTAGCATCCTTGTTGTAGAAGTCCACTAGGTAGATATGTCCATGCCGAAATCCTTTGAAGATTAGTTCTTGGCTTGTTTCACTACTCACAACAACATCAGTTTTGCTAAAGGTGCACGTTAGTCCAAGATCACATAATTGTGCAATAGAAAGTAAATTAAAACTAAGTGACTTAACATACAATACATTAGAAATAGATAAGTCATTTGAAATAGCAATCTTACACCCAATTACCTTACCCTTAGAGTTATCACCAAAGGTGACTTGTTCATGATTGTCGGGGTTTTCTATGGTGGTGAACATACCATCTTTGTCGGTCATATGTTGAGTGCACCCGCTATCGAGTACCCAATGCTTTCCTCCAGCTTTGTAGTTCACCTACACACATGAATTCAATTTTTAACTTTAGGCACCCAAGCCAACTTAGGTCCTTGTATGTGTGATACAAGTGTTTTTGGGACCCAAAGTTGCTTGGGGATCTTCCCCTTCATGCCCTTCATATCCTTGCCAATGAATCTTGCCTTCACCTTGCCATCTACTTTACTCAAGAGATAATAATGATCATTGAAAGTAGACTTATAGTTAGTAGGCAATTATGGAGAAGGTCGGTTGGGAACAGGACACTCCCTTGTATGGTGACCGGTGACCTCACAATGTTGACAATAGGAACCAATTTCCTTGATGAAGCTTATTCTAAGCTCCGGTGAGGGCACCTTTCCTTTGTTAGACACCGGGAAGGATCCAAGTCCTCTCTTGTTGAAGGCCTTTGCTTGTTGGAAGAGGATTTCCTTGTGCTTGACTTCTCCTTTTGATAGTCTAGCCACACTAGTGCGGAGACTCTCAATTTCTTCCAACAAGTCCTTCTCCCTAGTGTTCTCTTTCAAAGGCAAAGACTTGTGCAAGACATTAGTGGCATGAGAAGTAATGGATACCTTATCATTAAGAGTTTGTTTCTTTATATTTTTCAATTCTTGATCAAGCGCTTCATGAGCAAGGTTAAGTATTTGATGCTCTTGGATCAACTCATTGTGCTTTCCCAAGAGTGCTTGGTGGGCTAAGTCAAGCTCATGTTGATCTAGCTTGATTTGAGCCTTATCCTCCTCAGCTTGCTTGACATGGGATTTGAGCGTGTCATGCTCTTTAAGTATGCTTTCATACTTGTCAAGCAAATCAAGGTTAGCACTCTCAAGCTTAGCATGATTTTCTTCAAGAGCCTTAACCTTACTCTTTTCCCTCTTAATGATAGTGTGATATTCATTTATTAATGAAGTTAAATCATCGGGGGAAAGCTCATCATCGCTAGAATCATCACATACCTTGGTGTTACCTTTATCCATGAGGCACATGGGTGGTGTATGAAGAGGTGAGTCATCATTGTTGGCAATGGCAAGGGCGGCCAAACTTTCTTCTTCCACTTCACTCTCTTCATCACTTGATTCTTCGTCGGTGACCCATTCATTTGCCTCACACATGAACACCTTTTGTGGACCATGTCTCTTCATTGGGAAGAGCTTTGCCTTATTGCCCTTGTCATGTTTCTTCTTCCCAAAGGATCTTGGTTTAGGTTTTACCTCTTCTTCATCATTTTCACTATCTTCAAGCTTGCGATGCTTGCTCTTGTGGTTCTCTCTTCTTTTGTCTGGTTTTGGACAATCATAGGAGATGTGGCCTTGATCACCACAATTGTAACAAGTCTTGTGGTCGTCTCTCCTTGGTAGAAACGCTTTCTTCTTGGGATCAAAGGTGTATCCCTTCTTGGCAATCTTGGAGTTCAAGCGAGAGAACTTCCTCATCATCAATGCAAGCTCATCATCATCATCTTCACTTGATGCTTGCTCTTCTTCACTTGAGCTAGGCTCAACCACCTTCTTTTTCTTGAGACTTGTTTTCTTGGTGGAGGCCTTTAGGGCAATTGTCTTTGAAGATGATTGCTCCATCATCCCAAGTACACTCATCTCATGAGCATGAATCTCTCCAATGAGTTCCGAAACTTCAATGTGGTCAAGAGATTATTTTTGAAGCATGGAGTTGATGATGTTGTACTTTGGCTTGGGAAGGAGCATAAGAATCTTGCGGTTGATGAGTCCTTTGCAAAGAGAAGCAATGTCAAGAGCATTAATTTCTTCAATAAGCACATTCAAGCGAGAGAACATTTCATTGACATTTTCATGAGGTAGCATTTTAAACTCATCATATTTGGCTTTAAGCATGTGATATTTTAGTTCTTTGACACGAGAAGAACCCTCATGAATTTCTATCAAGCAAGCCCAAGTTTCACATGCCTTTTCTTTGCTAGCAATCCTAGCAAACACATCTTGACTGATGCATTCATAAATTGCATTCCTAGCTTTGGCATCCCACTTAATTTGATCACCAACATAATTGTGCTCACCAAACCCCACGTGGGTCGCTTCCCATACTTCAGGAGCAATAGCCTCTAGATAAGCACGCATGCGTGCTTTCCACTAGGCAAAGTTCTTGCCCTCGAAGATAGGAACTGAACCCCCAATCTTGGCCATTTTAGCTCTCTAGCGGTGAAACAAGAATGATCCAATGAGCAACCAAGCTCTGATACCAATTGTAAGGATCGAATGCCCAAGAGGGGGGGTGAATTGGGCTTGTTTTCAAAAATTAAGGCAATAAAACTTAATTACTAAAAGCCCAATTCACTAAGCAAACAACCTATGCATTCAAGTGAATAGTAACTTTGCGATATACGAAATGCATAAGTGTAAGAGAAAGGAAGAGAATGCAAACTCCCGAGGAGACATGAGGATTTATCCCGTGGTTCGGCAAGATCGTCAAGATCTTCCTACATCCACGTTGTGGCACCCACCGAAGGGTATAGCCACTCCCAAGTCACCGAGACTAGGGATCTTCACTATTCTTCTCCGTTTGCCAACCTCGGCAAGGTGGAGCTCAAGCCTTGTACAACTTGGTTCCTCCGGGCTTCCACAACCATTTAGGCAAGCTCCGGAAGTCACTCTCAGTTACAATCACCAAGGGACACTCCCTTACAGCTCTCACTACACTAGAGATTCCAATCACCAAGAATGGAGGCACACAAGCACTATCTCTAGCTAGTTCTAGCCTATCTCTTGGTGTGTAAGTGGTATAGATGATGTAGAAGTGATGGCTCAATGTCTTGAATGCTTGAGAATGTGTAGAGTATGTCTGGTAGTCAAGACTTGTCGAATAGACTGGTTGAAGGAGTATAAATAGCCAGCCTCCATGAAATAGCCGTTGGAAAAGTAGGATGACATCACTGTTCTACGAATACCGGATGATCCGATGTCTCCCCTTCAGTTATCATCGGTCAAATCCAAATTAGCTGATGTCATTGTGTCTGATATGACCGTTGTTAGACCGATGTTGCACTTGTCTTCTCATCGGATGATCCGGTGGCACTTCCTCCAGAATTGGTTCAGACTTGATGCTTACTGGAGTGATTGACCGATGTGTATATTGTTGTACATCGGAGGATCCGATGTTACACTTGATCCAGGGATATGGCTTACTGCACTGATGGACCGATGTAACATGTCCTTTGACATCGGATGATCCGTGAGTACTTGGTTCTGAGGTCTTCTTCTTCTGTTGAACCAACCCGACCGATGTGTTGTTCTCTGGAAACATCGGTTGATCCGGTGAGTTGATTTTGTTTGCTTCGAGTTGTTCTAAGTGATTCTTTTGTATTTTGCTCGATTGAACTCTTAGGCATTTGATGGAAATATTCTTCTGATGATTGTCAAGCATTGAGTGTTGTCAATTATGGTTGAATAACTTTGACATATGAGCTTTTACTTCTAATCTTCATAACATTGATTGATGTCATAAAGTGATTGTTTAGGGGTCTCCAATGATCAGTAGTTGATGTTCATATTCATATAGGTCTCATTTGATTGAGTGATATGGGAGACCTTGCATCCACAAATTCATTAGTAAAATCCAATGGTTGTCATTAATCACCGAAACCATACCTCATGGGGGCCTAGATGCTTTCAACGTGACCAAATGTGCTTGATCGCAAGTCTCTTTCACATGCATTATATTCATGTGCACCATCATATATGATCACGACAATTATCATCGGTTCGATATGGACTCCCGGTCGGCAACAGTCGGATCCTTCAAAAAAAAAACAGATATGGACTATCGGTCGATTTCCACGCGCATTCACACGTCAATCTTCCGCACCTCGTTGAAATCATTTGCACAAAATGTTACGAACACCACGGGATGGGCCTACAAGTATGCCAGATGGGCCATTGCATACTATAGGCCCTTTGCGTGTCAAATTAAAAAATGGTTGATGGGACATGTCGAGCCGTTTTGAGAGGAGGCAAACCGCGGTTTGGAGTAATTCTGTCGATTCAAAAGCACAGTTCTCGAGGCATCCGATCATCTCCACTCGTGCGCTTAATGACGAACCACTATAAAGGCACCCCATACTCTTGTTCTCCGCCGCACCTCTCGATCGATTTTAGCCTCCAAACTTCTCCTCGTGCTTCTCTGCCACACCACCGTCGACCACCAATCTCTCTTTGTTCACACCTCCATCAACACACAAATGGGTAGCCCCGCACCAAAGCGCTCCAGGTCATCGACGTCCTTCGAACCTTCTTCTCCGTTTCTATCACCGCCAATGCTGGTGGAACTAGAGGCAGCGCCCGCACCTCCTCCACCCCCGTCTCCGCCCGTGACGCCCGCACCTCTTCCGTCTGACTATGATGAGACTGTCAGCCTCATCGAGAAACACATCGAAAAACTCGACGGCAAGCTTAAGGAGGTCACCAGCAACTTGTTCGCCGCTGACGTGCAAGGAAAAGCGCTCGACAAAATGGCGCAGGATGTATTTGACAATACATCTCACTCCTGTCGCCGACTGGGACTTGGGATCCTTCCCCACAACACCAACATGGACTCCGCCGGCTACTATATCTTCGGGTTAGGCTTTGTGGCTGCTCGTCTCGACTGCCTCTACGAGACAATTTGTGAGGAGAATGGGGTGGAGTTTCACGAGAAACTGGTCAACACCATCGGCCGGAAGTTCGATTTGGTGTTGGAGGATGCTCCGCCGGCAGCTGCGGCGGAGGTGCCGCCGGCGGATGCGGAGGCGACAGCGGAGGAGGTGGACAAGTCCTCCTCCGAGTAGGTTAGGATTAGTAGTAGTTTTTTGTTTTGTTTTCTATGTGTTTTTTTTTCTTGTTTGTAATATATGTGTTGTTTTTATGTTAATGAAAAATGTCTTTTATGTTCATGAACAATGTTTCCTACAGTACATGCATTAACTAAAAGCTCCTCCTTTTATCGAAAAACATCACATATGGAAAATTAACACATTAGTAATATTATATCTAATAAATATTAAACACATTAGGATGTATGTAGTAGTATTATCTTTCAAAAATTTACGAAAATAAAAAGCTAGACCATATAACTGTACATCGCATCCGGATGATGCAAATACTAATTAATTTTATTTCTTTTCTCTTTACCAGCTGTCATCGTGCCCCCCCCCCCCCCACCGGCCTGGCCCTAGGCGGTAGCCCCTCCCGCCTAGGCCCAGAGCTGAGCCTGACTTTAAGACCATCCACAGAGGTTCACGGTAAAGCTTACTGGACTGTAAATATAGAGTAGATTACTGGAAGTATATAGGTGTCCGAGTGAAATGCTAGATGTATAGAGGATATACTGGAAGTATAGAGGGATAGAGACATAGAGTAAGTTTTATAGGAAACCACTGTGGCTGCAGATCAAATGGTCTTATCTCTTAACCCCTTGGTGCGGAAATCAAATTCTCTATGGCCCTGCCGCACAACCGTTTTTGTGCGACCCTGCCCAGATGGTTGCCACGTACGTTCATGCTCCGAATCTTACATCCATACAACCAAGGTTGCACTGCACGTTTCCCGCGACTGTGCCACCTTGCCCTGATGATTGCATGTACACGAACACACTGAATCTTGCAGCGTGCACGGGCACACGAACTCCATGTCCAATATTTCATCAGCGATCCGAATAACTCGGCGCTCGGCGTGCACGATCAATCATCATGTGCACGAGCATGACGTGGCCAAAAAGATCTGTGTTTGGTTGCTTTTCTTGGATTGAATTGACTTGGATTAATTGGATGGTCCAGTCATTTGTTACTTGTTTTGCGGTCAGACAGACATGGTGATCTAGGTTCGAGAAATATAAAATATTCCTTGCAGATGCTGGATAAGATGGTCCAGGATATTTGGTTGTCCATCCACCTTATCTAATTATGTTTCTTAGTAATGTAATTAGTTATAATTAATGTGTTTATTGTTGATTAATAATTACAATTATGATATTAACATTAATATTTGCTAGTAATATGATAATTAATATATAAATAATTAATATTATGAAATTATCAACTTAGATGATTCAATAATCCACCCAAGTTTCATCCAACCTACCAAACAAAAATTGGATCGTCCAGTCTATCCAACCAAACGTTAATTTAGATGATCCAATACATAAAGAAATGGATGGTCCTATATCTCCAATCCAACTTCGATGTCAAACCAAACACAATTGATAACTGAGCACTTGGTCACATGTCATTAGAGTGTACACACAAAAACACGACCTCAACACTGGGTTATGGGTGCATCATGGACTAACCACATGACCCGGCCAAACACTCACGTAATTAGCGTACACTTGCAAGAGTCACTACATGTCCGCATCCTTCTCGTATGAACGGCAATGCCGACCAACTTATACTTTTTGTACTACGTATAAAGAATTTTCCTTGTCCATGAGCCAATAAACAAGCTCTTCTGATGCGACAACTAACAATCAGCACGTGATCAACGAGCCTCAAACTATATATATATATATATATATATATATATATATATATATATATATATATATATATATATATATATATATATATATATATATATATATATATGTGTGTGTGTGTGTGTGTGTGTGTGTGTGTGTGACGATCTTTCAACAAAAAGAGAAAAAACACGCATAACGTCATCATATATGATCATCGACGTCTCTCTCACATGCATGTTATAGTTGTCCATGCATGCTACACTACGCCCTAAACATATGATCAACGAACCTCAAACTATATGTATATGATGATCTTTCAACAAAAAGAGAAAACTATATATATAACATGTTAGTTGTCACGCCCCAAACATGATCAACGAGCCTCAAATTATATATGACGATGTTTTAACAAAAAGCAAAGAAAACACATAATAATTTTTCATCAAACATGATCGCGAGGTTTTCAAGTGCATGTTACTTGTCCATGCTTGCTACACCCTAAACATGATCAACGAGCCTCAAATACGACGAACTTTCAACAAAATTAGAAAACACCTAACTTCATCAAACATGCATGATCGGGGTCTTTTGTGTGTCAAACTGAGAACAGCATGAACGAGGTTTGTGTTATATACATATCTGTGTGTGTGTGTGTGTTTGTGTGTTTGTGTGTGTGTGTGTGTGTGTGTGTGTGTTAATGAATGAATGTGTGGTGTGTTCATCGTGTTCCTCAGGAATGACAATTCACAAGGAAAGATTTGATTATTTTTTAGACAATTCATAAGGAGGAGGAGGAGGAGCATTTAGGTTTTCTTTTGATGTTTTTCTTTTCTTGTGTCTTGTACTTTTTTCTTGTGTTTTGTGATGATCTTTCAACTATATATGACGATATTTCAACAAAAAAGAGAAAACACGTAACATCATTAAACATGATCGAGGTCTTTTGCGTGACAAACTCAAAAAAAAACTGGAACATTGCATATACCTTGCGCTGGTGGGCCCTTTGCGTGTCAAACTTAAAAATTGGAACTAAAAAACTGAAATACCGCGGGAAGGACCTACAAAGTATGCCAGGTAGGCCATTGCATACCCTGGACCCTTTGCGTGTCAAATTGAAAAACTACTTGTGAAGCCGAGATGGGACGCGTCGAGCCATTGCAATAACCTAGAGGAGGCAAACCGCGGTTTGGATTAACTCCGACCCACCCATCAATACGAAAGCACAGTTTTTGAAGTGTCCAATCATCTCCACTTGCGCGACTAGATGATGACCCGCTATAAAGGCACACCCGTCCTCTGGCGTCTCCACCACACCACTCAATCGATCGTAGCCTCCAAACTTCTCTTGCTTCTTTGCCGGACCATCGCCGACCACCTCTCGCTCTTTTTCTGCACCTCCGTCGCCGCACAAATGGGTAGCCCCACACCGAAGTGCTCTAGGTCGTCAACGTCCTTCGAACCTCCTTCTTCTCCGTTTCCATCGCAGCCAATGCCGGTGGAATTGGAGGCGGAGCCCGCACCTCCTCTGTCTCCTTCTCCGCCCATGGCGCCCACACCTCCTCACCCCATTTGGGTTTAGGAGACTGTCTGCCTCGTCGAACACTGCTTTGATGAATTCGATCAGTGCCTGAATGAGGCCACTGAGCACCTTTCCGCCATCGTCGGGCACGCTAAAAAGCTCAACAAATTGGTGTGGGATGTATTTTCTGATACATATTGCTCGTGTGACCGTCTGGGTCTTGGGAAACTTCCCGTCTACACCAGCATGGAGACCACCGGCCACTACTACTTCTGTTTAGGGTTTGTGGCTGGTCATCTCAACGTCCTCTACAAGACGACCAGGGAGGTGGCTGGGGTGGAGGTCCGCCAGCATTTTTTGCAAACCGTCACCCGAAGGCTTCGGACTCAATTGACGGAGGAGGCGGCAGCAGCGGCGGCAGCGGAGGAGGCGGCAGCGGCAGCGGCGGCGGAGGAGGAGGAGGCAATAGCGGCAGCAGAGGAGAAGGAGGAGGAGGAGGCGGCAGCGGAGGAGAAGAAGGTGGAGGAGATCTCCGCCGACTCCAAGTAGAGTAGTATTTGTAGTTTTTCTTTTTCTTATTTTCTATGTGCTTTAGTAGTTCTTGTTTGTAATATATGTGTTGTTTTTATGTTAATGAAGAATATCTTTTTTGTTCATGAACAATGTGTCCTATGCAGTATCGAAAAACAACTCCTTTTTGAAAAAGGGGCGAGATAACTATTGTTCAATGTCTAGCCAAGAATTCGTTGTGTTGCGACAATCGATGACTCTAGGTTGAAACTTCATTGAGATCGTGGTTGAGGCTGCGTTTCTCCTCTTTTGTGTTCTTTCACTCAATTTTTTCATTTGTAGTCAGCACATGTGAAAATGTATTTTAGTAGTATTATATGCTATATGTTATCATTTCATTGTGATCAATATTACAGAATGCTGATTGTTTGCCATTGTCCTTTCGTGGACTTGGGTGTTCTGTATTTGCATATCATTTGCATTAGCACATATTCATTTGGTGATTCATATTTTTGTTCGTATTTTTTTGGAATGTCCCACTAGCTAGCAGATGATTGCTTTTAGATTTTGATCTCCATGCATGGAAACAATGATGAATTAAGAAGCGAGCAAGTTATCCGAAGAAGGCTACCCCTCTAGCTACACGTACCATGTGCAGGAATTGACGCGACATGATATATAATTAATCACGATTGCATGCGTGCACAAGGACACAACTAGCGTCAAATTCTCCACGCTCGCAAATTTTTTTTCGTTCTTCTTGGTGCGCCACAATTGAGATTTTGACAATTCAGTTTTCACTCCCTGCACCTCTAATTTCAGTCCCACCTATTGTAACCTATTTCAGCCACGATGAACATAAATGGAAACACTGGCCTCCGTTCTCGACACACCGCTGCCCCGCCCTTCTGGTGATCTCGCAGTACTCCAAATGTGTTGTCTCTCCGTCCTGTGTTCCATACTTGTATTCCTAAGAAATTCCAGTGTTTTTGTTTCCCACGGTTTTTACAATTTTTTCCCCATGGATCTCGCATTGAAACATCGAAGCTCTTGGTGGTGTTGACTCCTGCAAAGTTTCAAGATTTTTGAATTCCATTTGCTATTTTATTTGAGATGCTTAGCAAACTCTAGCCATATTTCAGTTCAAATTTTGAATTCTGTTCAAACTTATTGAACATGAAAATTTGAACACACCATCTTGATCAGCATGACTTGCTGGACTTATCCAAGAAGTTTCACAATTTTTGAAGATCATTTGCTATTTAATTCAAGGGCTCCATTGAATCTAATTCAAATTCAAATTTGAATTTCAACTGAAACTTGATCAATTTGATGATTTCAGAATCAAATTTCAGATATTTATTTGAGCCTATCCATAAATTTTCATGATTTTTGGATCAAGTTTGATAGGGGAATTAAAGTTCCAGAGAGGATAGGGCTTAAGAGGGGCAGTGGGATCCACTATCAGCCTCTCCCACTTGATGAACTGACGAAGCGCTCTGTTTACCGCTGTCCCCACGTTTCAACGTCGGGGGAGCTCGCCATCGCGACAAGCCATGCAAAGCAGGCAGCTGCGCGGCTTAAACACCTCCATTGGCCTATATCTACCTCTCCCGACCGACGACGTCGAGTTCCATCCCCATTTTGCTTCCCCTCGCCACAGTTTCGCCCCTCCGTTGCACAACACTGCCACTTTCCTTTCCTCCCAGTAAGAACCTCGGTCTTACCTCTATTCCCTTTGACGCAAACGGCAAAGTTGGTGCCAAGTTTGTGCTCTATCATCTACGTCAACTAGCTTATCGTTTTGCTCCTTGGGTTGGCCGTAGTTTGGAGTTCCGGGGACGCCACAAAAGTTGGGGAAGAACGACACCTCTGCGCCACCATCGTCAGCCCTCAACAAGCGGTGTCGCGCATCGACTACAACAACAAAAAGGATCGCCATCACGAGATCTTTCTCACAGTAAAACCCATGCTTCACTTCCTTAAGTATCGAGCAAGTTATTCAAGTTTTTCTTTCGGCCATAGCCCATGAACTAGCTCACTTCTTGGTTTGATTCCGTTTCTAAGTGTAATGATTTTTCAATCCAAGTAAGGATTATACTCCGTACCTCCTAGCACACCCCTCTGCCAAGAATCAGTGGACGCCATCGAGTAGAGTCTGAGATATTATAGTTTCCACCTCCGCCATTGAAACCTCCCCTGTTCACCGACGAACTTGTGTTTACCGGTAGTTCCATGCTGTTTACACCACCTAGGGGTCTTCCAAATGATCCCAGAAGCCTCCCCGACCTTTTCACAAGCCGTTTGCGCCATTCATGAGCAATTCCGGCCGACGATAGCCAAAACCCTAGCTCTACCGCCGTCGTCGCGCCACCATCTCCGGCCGTCCCCGCCGCGATTGGACCTCACCATCGTGTTGTGCGGTCGATTCTATAGCTAGGCGGTCAGAGCCGAGTCAAATGGAGGTCGATGCAGCTATCGCGGCGAGATCGCAAGCGCAGCGCCGCCGCAGCCGCGTCGCGCGTCGAGAGGTAGGAGATGACTCGAGGGTCCCACAAATCAGCGACCGGTTCCCTCATGCCGGATCAGCTGCGGCTCCAGATCAAGTGCGGCTGCGCGGGTTAACACCATGGCCCTCTGTGCGTCCCAGCTGCGATTGGTTGATTTACAACCAGTGGGCCCGGCTGCTTTATTTAATTGTTCCCCTTTGGAAAATAATTCGAGGATTTAACCAAACTTCTAAAAATCATTACTCCTAGTAGAATTGCTCAAAAATTTCGAAATAAATTTTGGTAAACTCATCTCAATCTCTACTTTGCATTGATGCAATTTGTTAGACATGAAACTCCTAGAATTTTTATAATTAATTCCTTTGTGCTAACTGCTTGGGAAATTAATTACTCCTGTTCTGTTCATTGGAAAATTCCCAATTTTGTTCCGAACATACTTATTAATATGTATGATCTCCTGCAAAAATTTCAAGTTCATTGGACTTCAATTACTGGGTTGATCAAGGTTCCAAATCTCTATGTAGATAAAAATTGAGAAAAATACAAAATCAATTTCAGCTTTTTCCCCAAACTTGTAAAATCAGTTTCTCCCTGTAGAAAGCTTAGAAAATTGTGAAACAAATTTTCCTAGAATCAGTGAGACCCCCTATACATGTTACAACCACTGGTATCCATGATAGACCTACAGAATTGGAACCAAAATTCAGAGAAGGTTTGTACTTGAAGGAATTTTAGGGACAACAAATTTCCTTGAGCATCTCCTGTTCTTTGCAAGAGTCTCCATTAAAGTTCCTAGTATCTACCATAAAATTTCTAAAGCCATTTAAAATCTTAATCTTACTTGATTCGCCAAATTTTAGCTTGTGGCCTTAAACATATTAATTATTTTCAAAGTCATTCATATATAGTTTATGCATAACGTGTAGTAACTGAAGTCGAGGAGCAGCCAGAAGCTTTGGAAGTCCAGCTGCCGAAAACTAACATAGACTCGGACTCTCATCGAGGCAAGCCCTGGTTTGCATTTAAGTTCCTTACAGTGTCTTTGCAGTTTTCATTCACCTTACGTCTTTAGATGTTTGTGCATTACGTTTAAGATGTTTGACACCCACTTGAATGACTAAAGAACCCAATGAGTGGTTAGAATAGCTCAAAGACTCGTGTAGTAACTGCCATGCTTATATTCAAAGGATCCGGTAGAAGAGGAGTAGTTGGAATCTACTCGCAAGATAGGATTTTATCACACGGGATGAATTGGATCAAGAAATGTTTGATAAATATAAAATTGAGACCGGTCAGAGATGAGTAGGAAGCTACAAGACGTGGTCTTGGTTGCATTGCTCTAACTGTGTTGATTAAGGCCCGTGCCGTGTGCGGCCCTACTGGACAAACTTGAATTGTACCGGCGACATACTGGAGAAATGAGCTCCAGTAAACTGACGTAGCTTGATACTGGTTTGTCGAGGCATTTTGTTCCATTTTGTAGGTGTGGGTTGAGGGCAGCGAGGTGTAAATCAGCTAGTGGGCATGTCAGAGTAAGCCCCACGCAGTGACCTCCTGCTCGTGACGGATTGACCTGTTCAACATTCGAGTGTTGGGTGAAAGGTGGCCATATACGACTAGTACTGAAGTGCTATGTAGGTACTGCTGTAAGTACTCGCTGGCATTTTTGAAAGTGCGTATGTGTCGTGTTGACCGGGTGTGTCCTGATTGCAATCACCGTCCCTCGCGGTAATAGAGTACCACTTTTTCACTGTGTCATGACATAGTAAATACTAAAGAAGTCAGGAGAATACGATGTATTGAATTATAATTATTTTGCAACCTTGTATGGCTTAGAGATAGCACAATTAAAAGTTTACAGTTTCCCCATACTTTACCTGTAATAGCATTATGTGCTTTGGACATGTCATATCATCGGCAAAGCATTTCTTGTTTGATTGTGGAGTCTATGATGTGTCGTGCCTGAAGAATGTCATGAGCTACTTAAAACCTGACTACAAGGATTCACTTGTAGGCATGTCCTTTATGTTATTCCTTACCTATGCTTAGCATTCACCCCCGCATATGTCTAGTAAGACGGGTTAGTCTTGCTGAGCCTTAAGATCACGTTTGCAGTTAACAAGTTTTTGCAGATTATGCGACTGATGACGGGTTTGATGATGAGGCTGCACCCCCTCCCGGGTTTACAGCCGAGTGGGAACCCTGCACGCCACCGTAAGTTGGGTGTTGCTAGTGCGAAGTATCCAGGGCATGGATGACTTTGCTTTTGCATAGCTAGTGCCGAGAGCGTAGCTATGATGTATAATTCTCTTTCCTTTTCGCTTAGTATTGTTAATCTTCCTCCGTGTTTATAAATAAAGACTTGGTATTGTAATTTGTTCTCGTTCTTTTCTTGTATACTGTTGGGTGTCGCATCGCACGACACCACCCAACGAGATACTTGGATGTCAGGAATCCGGTCCCCACAATGTTTGTAAAAAATATTTATTCCTTCACATAATTGAGTTATATCGACAGTCAAAATTTCTATATAACAACCGACAACAGAAAGCGAGGGGAATGTTCCTCACACATCTTCACTGCAGGTTCTTCCTGCGGCCTCGCTTTCATGCCTCGATGGCCGCAACATCAAGTTCAAGCATTAAGAAGTAGAAGGTTATGTTTTGTGCTAATCCATGAATTGGAACTTGATGTTGGTGTTTATATTCAGTTTCGTTCTTCTCTCTGAAATCCTGAATTGACTTGAGTGACTAATTTGGATCCCTTTTTGGTCTTTGATTTCTAACATTAGTATCAACGGACACTTAGTCACTAATCAATTTACGATTTTTGGTTTTTTATCAAGTTTGATTCCATAGCATTAAAAAAGACATGGTCAATTAAGATTAAGTTGTCTGAATTCAAACTCATAATCAAGTTGAATTCATGTTTTGAATTCAATTAAACTTCAAAGACAATACTCAGTGAATTCAGACAAAATTGATTAATAAAGTTAGGGTAAGATGTAAATCACTTTCCTTAGGGTTTCATGAATCCTTGTTCTTCGGAACTCTTGACGGTGATGCACGCCGCTCGAAGGGATTCACGCGACCAAACCACCGAATCTCTAACATGGGGATTCAGATAGAACAGCCTTCGGGTTATCAGATCTACTGGTCATGAAGCATCACTCATCCCCTTGTTCGACAGCGGCATGCTCAACCGTGTGTGAGCGCCAGCGATGAAAATGGGACTGGAAAATCCCGACCCGTACCGTGTACCGTTTTTTAGTTTTTTTTCCCGGTCGTTTTCAAAATTTTGTCGAATATTTCAGAATCAGTAAGAAAACGGGACGGTGACAATCGGAATCAGAATAAAAAATGGTTTAAGTACTTTTCTGATCATTTTTGTAGTTCCCGTTTTTTATTCGGGTTAATCCCGTTTTTATACCATTTTACCTCTGTTCGGGTAGAAGCCCAACCCAACCCAACTGAGGTCCATTTATTTTTACGCTTCCAGATGCAGCTGGTCCAGCCTCGAAGTTGAAGACCAAAGTCCAAGTCAAAAATAACATAGCCCACTAAGCACGACAGCACACCGCACACCAAACCCTACCTGGCTACCTCACTCTCTCGAACTCCATCGCCATGGGCTCTTCTTCCTATTTGCGTCAATGCCGCCGCCGCAAGATCTCCACGGGAGCACGCAAGCTCCAGCTAACCGTCACCGCCAACTCCATGCCCGCCGCAACTCGTCGCCACCAACACCGCGTCGCCCCCACGAGCCGTCACTGCCGACGCCGCGACGTGCCCACAAGCCATCGCCACTGCTGCCGTGTCGTTGCATGAGACCCCCCCCCCCCAGTATGCCGTTCTGGCCACGAGCTCTCATAGGAGCCATCCTATTTGCATCAACGTCGCCGCCGCAAGCTCTCCACTGGACAACAAACATGGGATGCGAGCTCTGAACTCCATGGACGAATGTTGATGATTTTTTATACTTGCAGTGCAGGGTAGTAGGGTACTGTGATTCCGTGAACCAATGTGATTGTGTTGTTACTCGCTATCGGATCATCCACTGAGGGAGAAAGAGTCACTGTTGCTCGCTTGCTGTTTCCGCAGGATCAATAAATGTGATTGTGTTGTTACTCGCTATCGGATCATCCACTGAGGGAGAAAGAGTCACTGTTGCTCGCTTGCTGTTTCCGCAGGATCAATAAGATAGTAACTTATATAATTTATGTTTGTTAATTACCTCAGTAGCTATAGAAAATATTCAAGGGCTAAGGATTATGGTACATTGCTACTTTATGATTCTGTATTAGTGTATGGACTAAGTATTTATATATGGACTAATGAATTATATATTCATATATGGACTACGTATTAATGTAAGGATTACATATGAAAATATGATGTATCACTATATATGACTATATTAAGTTTATGTGAACTAGTTTGTTCTTGTTGTCATCTCAACTTAATTATCATTTTTTGACCGTTATAGACAAATTTTCAATCCGACTTATTCGTTTTCGAATAAAGGACTATCCCGATTTCATATTCCGATCATTATTTTTCATTTTTGTTTTTGTATCATTAAAAAGTATGAAAACAAAAACGATATTAACATTTTTTGACCGTTTTCTATCGTTTTCATCCCTAGAGAGCGCACACCAGCGAGCAAAACAACGGTGACACATATCACTTAGTTCGTCGGGCTAGGGTTTCCGGCCAAACCTGACCCAAGTGAGGTTTTCTCGACGCAACGACAGGCGGATCACTCATCGGCGATGAACTACCTTGCAGCATGTTTGCGCTTCGGCGTTGTGAGCGGGTCTCCAGTCGGAGCATCTTGCATTTTTTGGCATTTTTTGTGGGGCCATATTTCAGTATAGGCCGCCGTGTTAGCAGGCCAAATCCCAGTAAAATGAAAGCGCGTCCACTGGACTGTGGCCCACGGCTGGGCTGTGCGCACGACAAAGATTTTTCCATTTTTATGGAATTTTAAGTTGATGGGCTTCGGGCTATTTTAGTTTGTGGCCCGAGTACCACATGGGTTTTAAACCAGATTCAGTTTCCATGTTTTAAGTATGTCTGTTATGGGGCATGAGCCAAATTTATGCCGTGGGCCTTGTTAAGAGTTTTTCTGATTTTTCAGAAAATTGATTTTGGGCAATACAATTAAGTGGGCCCCACCAAATTAAGTTAATTTGGTTGAGAATTAATTAAGTATTTTTTGTTGGCATAAACTTTTGCATGTTTCATGCATTTATGGATATTTTCCCTGAAATTAAGATGATTCTTAGTCAAATAATTTAATTACGATGTGGAACAATTAAGTGATTAAGAATATCATGTATGACCATTCAAGCTTCTGTTGTTCATTAAGTATAATGTCGTAGCAATTTGATTGAGTAACTAAAGAGAAAAATAAATTGCTATATCATTTAAAATTTTCAAGTTGCATAAAATTTTATTGAGTAACGAAAGTGAAAAATAGAATTGTCATGTTTTTAAATTATTTAAATGTCGTTTTTGTCAAGTAACCAAAATGAAAGACATAAATGACATTATTCTTTGATGGAAGAAATTAAGTTTATAGTAATTTCTACAAGTAACCAAAGTAAAAGACAAATTACTATATCTAAGTCCTTAAATGTCATTTCTTATCAAACCAAAGTGAAAGACATAAATGACATTATTCTTCAATTGAAGAGATTAAGCTTATAGTAATTTGGTCGAATAACCAAAGTGAAAGATAAATTACTATGTTTTGAGTTGTTTCTCAATGTTGAGTTTTGTCAAATAATGAAAGAAAAAGATATACCTAACATTTATTTTAAGATGTTTTGAATATCGTATTTGTTAGAATGATAAATATGACATTTTTACTTTACTAAGTTGTTAAAGTTTATTCAACGCTTATAAAATTATGTCAAGTAACCAAAGTGAAGGACAAAATGTTTTCTTTGTTTTCTATAGTTATGAATGTTGTTTTTTCACATAACCAACATGAAAAATGAATATAACATTTAAATTCATGAATTCATATTTAAGTACTCTACCTGTAGGATAGAAGTGCACGTGAAAAGCTACCAGATGGGGGTGAATGGTAGATTAAAACTTTTTTAGCGGAAGCAACAAAAATCCCTCGGTAGAAAAATAATATGGTAAAGAAATCATGTGTGCAACAGATGTAAACATGTTCAACCATGGCAAAAGTAGTAGATATCATAGATATTAAATTCATGAAGACATAACAACAAGAATCATGAAATACCTTCGAGAAAAAACTCAAGTTATGATCGAAATATCGAACACGGGTCAATCTTTCTACCCGAGTAAAAACTAGATCTACAATACTGCAAAGGAACTAGTGTAGATCAGAAACCACAAATCCAATGACAGTGAAACTTTCACAGATTATATACAATTGAGTTGCGAAGACATCAGAAAGAGAATCACGTCGATTGGATCAGTAAAACTCGATTTATGATCAAAACACCAAGGCAACATCGTGTTGTATAGAAACTCGACGAGAAGGACTTGGAGAAAACAAGTCGGACGAACAAGGCACAAAAGCTCCTTAAAAAACTGCGATCTATATTCAATAGAACACAAGAGAAATAGCACAAAGTCGTCCTTCACGAGCTCTGGCCTCCTTTGCTTATATAACCAGCCCTAAAGCCAACCCAATTCTAACTAGGACTCTAATCGTAATCAGTTTCAACCGAAACTTTCCATAACTACTCAAGACTCTTCCATACGCAGATAGAAGCAATTTTAAGACATCCAAATACCATAGGAACGTACGAAACATTTAAAAAACAACTCAAATTTGTGCTTACCATGAAATCTAACCAAGACAAACTCTAGACCTTCCATAAATGAACTATAACCACCTCAGCCACAGCCTGAGGCATAAACCAGCCGGTTGGACCTTTCCGGTCACATCTTCACGTACATACCTCTTCACCATGTCTTGGAACAATGTATCCACGTCCATGCACCCTTGAATACGTGCAAACACTTTCCAACAACGTTCACGATACCTTCATATGCATTTTTCTTGACCCAAACATGTTGCGTAACCTCCCGATCAACTCAACCACAATTCCTCCCGAACTTGAATGTTGAACCTCATCTTCTCCCTAAGACTAGTTCAATGGATCCCATCACCAGCCATTTCTTGACCTCAAGCAACACGTGCACATGAATAAAAAACCATTCTTTGTGAGCTCAAGTCCCCGACTTGGCTCGTTCGAAAAATACAACACCTTACGTGAGCACCTCACATAAGCATGTTGCAAACCATAGAAAATTAATAACAACCATAATCGGCCACAACACATCAAAAACATAGTGAGAGAATACTAAGCAAACATTCCATAATCCAAAAAACAAGTTTGAAACATTGCAAGTTAAAACAGATCTGCCGCATAATTAGTTAAGCAAATAAAATTATCGAATCGACCAAAAGCGGTGCTGTAATGTAAAGGCAAAAGATCGGACATTCCAAAACCAAATTCACATGCAAATCACATGACCAAAAGTTAAGACAATCCTAACCAAGTAAAGAGTAAAAGTTACTGTCAAAATGCATTGCGAAAGTTTTGACAGTCCTAATCTATTGAGGGTAGCATTACTTCTCAAAAACATATTCAAAAGTTCGACCCTTGTCGACTCACGTGCATCTGACATGTGTAAAAGTTTGGACAATCCTAAGTGCCAAACATGTGCAAGTCATGTGAGAAAAGTTCGAACAATCCGAAGCGAGAAAACACATGCAACTCACGTGCGATGAAGTTCGGACAGTGCAAAACGGATTCTCGCAAGTTCAAACAATTCAATGTGGTCTTTTCAGCAATATTCAAAATTTTCCATGTGAACCCTCGCTTTCATTTAATTTGCCAATGTATTCAACACATAGGTATCACAATCCCTCCCTCGATGAATGCATTGCCAACACCACTTATAATCCGAACATTGGCTCAGTCACATGAAAAGTTTTGAAAACAATTTTCTCCCCTTTTGAAAACAAAAAATGAAATGAGATAGAAATTTCAAAAATAAATTCTCCCCCTAAGAAGAACGTGTAAAACTTGTGAATGTGTAAAAATGTGTGACATATTTCTCCCCCTTTGACAATGTATTTAGCAAGATTCAAAAGAGAAATCTTAATTGTTGTAAGCATATTATAACATATACATAAAAAACAAAGCTCATCCAAGTCATACTATCAAGTAACTTACACTATCACATCAATGAGATACATAAAATAGTGTAAGACATGCTAGATATCAAGTGTAATTTTTCAATTTAAGCAAGTCATGATCTCACAAACTTAACTATTTCAAAACCTAAAAGCATGACACATGTTGCTGCATTTTTCATTTTTGCATTATTATTTAAAGCACAAATTTTGATCATATGACATTTGCAAGAGATTATATGCCGCATTAGCCTTATTCTAACCAGCCAAGCCAAGCCTATTTAATTTGATTATAAAAGCTTAAGGACATGGTTTTAGTCATACAAAACTTCCTCCAAGTTCATATCAAAGTGCAATGATAAGCAGTCTTAAAAGAATAAGTGCGATGCATGCATATTCTCTTGATCATTTCTCATTTTTTATTTTGACATAAAAGCTCAACATGTGAATAGTTAATTGATTAATTTTTCATTATTAAAAGCACTTGTGAGCATGCAACAAGTTCAAAACAGCAACAAAGTTCGATCACGACCAGATTTAGTGTAAGTAATTGTTCCAATTACTAGTCATGGCAAAACTACAAAATGTATCACACGAGTAATGTAGTAAGAACTTTCAGTATGTAAAAAGAATCACAAAGTCATTTATGTATGAAATACTATTCTCATATTATTTTAAATTCAGATTCACACCTAAACTTCCCAATTTTCAAAACTCCCCCTCAATTTAAGCCATGAGGATGCATAATCGCTATTTCACTATGAACAAAACAAAAATAATGAAATTCAAAGGTTTCGTAAAAATATCAGTCAATTGTTGTTTGGTGTCTACATGGTGAAGCACAATGTTTCCTTTTTTAACATTATCATGGAGAAAGTGATACCTAATATCAATCTGCTTTGTTCTATAATGTTGCACGGGGTTTTTAGCAATACAAATGGCACTAGTGTTATCAAAAATAGTGGAACACTATCTAGATCAACCACATAGTCCTAAAGTGTTTGAATAATTCAAAGAATTTGTGAGCAAGTGCTAGCAGCAGCTACATATTCAGATTTGGCCGTAGATTTTGCAACTGAATTTTGTTTGCTAGAAGACAAAGCAACAAGTGAATTACCAAAA
Organism: Tuctoria greenei; assembly: GCA_036927565.1. NCBI lineage: Eukaryota > Viridiplantae > Streptophyta > Magnoliopsida > Poales > Poaceae > Tuctoria > Tuctoria greenei. Next base: position 260,553,255 of record JAYESD010000002.1, read on the forward strand.
AAATGACAAGTACCCTAAGTACTTTTCCTATCAATCCTACAACCCCAAAATCAGCATCAGAAAAAGTTTTCAAAGTAATGGTTGAGAAAGAAGGAAGAAAAATGTCAAATTCTTGAGTACCATGTAAGTACTGTAGAATTCTTTTGACAGCTTGATGATATGAAGAACGTGAGGAAGCTTGAAATCGTGCACAAAGATATATGCTGAATTGTATGTCTAGTCTTGATGCCAGGACGTACAAAAGTGACCCAATCATGCTTCAATATTATTTTTGATCCACGGGTTCACCATCTTCATCAAGTTTAAGTGTAGTTGTTGTTACCATTGGTGTACAGAGAGGCTTGCTTTTGTCCATGTTGAAGCGATTAAGAAGGTCCCTTGTATACTTTGTTTTATGCACAAAAGTTTCTTCCTTGGTTTGCTTGATTTGTGTAGCCCCAAAAATTTTGTGAGTTCTCCCATCATACTCGTCTCAAATTCTGAACTCATCAACACAAGATCATGAGAAGCACAACCAAAGATAATATCATCCACGTACGCTTGAACAAATAATGAGTCATTGCCATGCTTAATTACAAAAAGATTTTGATCAACCTTGCCCATGGTAAACTCCTTTTCAAGTAAGAATGTTTTTAACCTATCATACCTAAGTGGATTCTATAAGAAATTGAGTGAGCCCGGTACCTACAGCCTGATCTAAGATGTATTCCGAGGGGGTAGAAACGGAAAGCAAGACGAAATCCAGTATTGAAAAAAAACCTTGCAAGGAAGGAATGAAGCTATAGATATAGATATATTTTAGTAAAAAGAGGAAATTTAAGCCCAATCACAGTGGTGAGTAGAGTCCTCGTCCCATCGATATACCCATATCGATATTGATTTTCCTTTGCAATCCATTCCTTAGAACCACTTAATCGGATTTTGAAAAGGGCACTAGCTCCCGCTAAAGAGACAAGAAAAAGGGTGGTATATAGATGCTCCAGGTTTGCGATCATCAACTGCTGGGCAATCTTCTTCTAATTCTAAGAGCGGAATGGCACTGTAAGTTTCACAATCTTTTGATCAAAAGAAATGATGAATCCAGACGATCTACGATCAAGGTCCGAGGAATTCTGCTCGATCTTCTCCTGGTTCAGAATTGGCGTAATGTCGGCCTCGTTTTCTTGCTCTAGGGTCTTGTTTGAGACCGTACAAGCCTTTGGACAGTTTGTAAACACGGTGGTTGCTTGACATAAACCTCCTCATCTTTGTATCCATTAAGAAAAGCACTCCTAACATACATTTGATATAACTTGCAAATGCTAACAAATGTCTTATGGCTTCTAATCTAGCAACAGGAGCAAAAGTTTCATCAAAATCTAGACCTTCAACTTATGTGAAACCATGAGCAACCAACCTAGCCTTATTCCTATCCATTACGCCATCCTCACTTTGTTTATTTTTAAACACCCATTTACATCCAATTAAAGTGTGACCTTGAGGTGGAGGTACAAGTTTCCAAACATTATTTCATTCAAAATTTTCTAACTCTTCTTGCATGGCAATGATCCAAGATTCATGAGTGAGTGCATGTGATATATCTTTGGGTTCAAATGAAGCAACAAAAGCAGAATGAGCATGGGAGTTTGGATCGCAAAACCTGGACCGTGTGACTCGTTTGTGCAAGCTTGCAATGATTTGTTGTGGAGGATGACTTTTGAGGACGTGGGGGAGTAGACACTTCACAAGATCCTTCTTCTTCATGTTCATCACAAATCAAAGAACTTGTGGCTAGAGGAAGATCTGAACCAACAGTAGTGGTTGTTGGTGCTGGTGGTGGAGCGACATCAAGAGCTAGAATGTCATTGTTTATTTCTGAAATTTCGGGAAGCAGCTCCACTCCTTCATCTTCAATGCAAATATTCTCCAATATGGATCTGGACCTGCAATATTAGAGCTAGTACCTAGGCTAGCTTCATCAAAAGTAACCTCACAAGTCTCCACAATTTTGTTGGTGTGAAGTAAAAGCACAAGCAGCCTGTAGTATGAGATGGATAACCAAGAAACATGCTATCAACGGATCTAGGTTCAAATTTATGAAGATTACCATGTTTATTAACAAATTATTTGCAACCAAAGACCTTAAACTGTGTAATACTAGGCCTATGTCCAAACCGAAGCTCATATGGTATTTTTCCTAACTTAGCTCTCAGGAAAACACGGTTTGAAACATAACAAGCTGTTGCAATCTTATCTGACCAAAATTTTCTAGGAGTTTGATATTCATCAAGCATAGTCCTAGCCATCTCATCTAAGGTTATGTTCTTTCTCTCTACAACATAGTTTTGTTGAGGTACATGTGGTGAAGAAAATTGATGACTATTCCATTTTCAGTACAAAAGTGATCAAAAGATTAATTTTTAAATTCAATTTCTTTATCACTTCTAATTGCTTTTAAAGAAACTAGGTGATAATTAATAATCTAAGAAATAAAGTTCAAACGTGACTATAAGCTTCATTCTTAGATGCCATAAAGTAAACCCAGGAGTATCTATACTAATCATCAACAACCACCATAACATACCATTTACCTCCAAAATATTGAACACGTGAAGAACCTACAATGTCAAGGTGCAAAAGTTGTCCTGATTCAATTGTCATGGTCATTGTGAGAGGAGCATGTGAACCGTGAGAAACCCAAATCCACAAGCCAAGTGTACTCCTTCGTCAAGTGTGTAACCTACATAGAAGCACAATACATCGATGACTCAATACTGGGGTTAGTCAAAAGGAATTTAGGAATCCAGTACTAAGTCACACGATATCAAGCAGGAATAACACGCAAAAGCTGAGAAAATACAGCAGATTTATTAGCCAAATTTTTAGAATTCTTGTTCCCAACTACTTATTTATAAATTGTGTTATGGGTAGTATGAAAAACAGTAGGTTTGGGAGGAAACGTTGCATTTTTGTGACTTATTACAGCAGGTTGCATGTTCCTAACATTCGGTTGAGCACGAGCAACAAGTTTTGCTCGGTTGTTATGTGATCTAGCAATCATTCTTTCCTTTTTTTCTGTTGTTTAGCTAGTCTATTATAGAAATCTATGACATCACCATCTTGACCACAGTTGGTACAATGAAAGGTAACATTTTGTTCATGTCTGGATGAGCAAGCAACATGTTTATTAGAAATCAGATGAGACAACATTCCTGCAGACTTGATAACTACCTCTTTTTGTTTAGGAACCGTTTGAATCAGACCACTTCCTAATGACTTAACAACCTTCAAAACCTAAACCAGTTTTATCATTGCAAGTCCTAGAAGAATTCAACAACAAGTGTATATTCTTATTCCCACTATAAAACCCCTCTAGTGTCCTATGCATGTCAAATTGTCTTCATCCTCATCACTTCCTAAGTCCACATCGCTCAAGTTGTTGTCTAGTAGAACGGAGAGGATATGGTCCACTACTTGGCGTTTTTTGAAAGTCTTCTTTTTCTTGTTGTTGTTGCCAGAAGAGGACATGAATTTATTTTGCTTTTCATCACGAGTAGAAGGACCTAAAAGGTTAGGTCAATCTATACGAAAATGTCCTGTCTTACCACATTCAAAGCATCGTTGAGAACCACCACTTCCTCTCCTTCTAGTTCTCACATTTTGCAATGCTTTTGAGAACCGGAATGGGAGAAGCACCAGTTCCTCTTCTAGAAATTCTTCAATCTGTTTAAGGGTTAGAGACGACAGCAAAGCAAGTGTACCACATGATAAATATTAGCTAGAACTAGGCATGTCACGCTGAGAAACAAATGCAAGAGACTTGTTAGGTTTTTTACGTGATATTATGTCAAGTTCATGAGTTTTTAACTTAGAATATAAAACATCTAAAGTAAATGTACTCATGATAGTGGATTCACGAATAGATGTAACATTTATCTGCCAAATTGACATGTCTAATGCATTTCACAATTGCCTAGCATTCTCAACATCTGAAAAATTAACATCGACTCTACACAAGTTGCTAAGAATTTTATTAAAGCGAGCAAATAAATCATTTATGGACTCACCTAGTTGCATCTCAAAGCGCATATATTTTTCTTGGATATCTTGCCTTACCTCCTTGATCGTGTTGGATACTTCGTGGTAGTCGCAAATGCTTTCCACACATCATATGCAGATCGGAGGTGTGCAACAGAATCAAAATCGCTTTGAGTCAATCCTTGTATGATCAAATTACAAGCCTTGTTATTAGTGTCGATATCCCTCATGTTTGCAGTCGTAACTTGATCGTTTGGTGGCACGTCAAAAGACTTGTAGACTTTTTCCCATATAGCGAAGCCTTGCGCTTGTATGTAGGCCTCCATACGAGCCTTCCAAACATGAAAATCAACACCACCGAACACACGAGGTTTTGCGAAGTATTTCTCCATGTCGATTAGTCAAACCACGTGCAAATCAAAGAGATTAGAGCACCATGGCTCTGATACCAATTGTAGGATCGAAGATCATGTGAAAATCTGCTAGAGGAGGGTGAATGGCATATGTCGTTACCCTGCGTACTGGGTACCCTATGATACCACAAGAAGTGCAAAAGAGAGTTCTACCCGTCAAATATGAAGGCCTCCTCAGGCCCCATATGTCATATTACACAGGACCCTCATCCCTCATATGAGTAGCTCCGGAGATTGACATGTGTAATGTAAATCCGGAGCTAAACTCCCGACACAGGGAAGCTCTACGATCAACACGTGTCTAATGACACTAGACCTAACTCCTAGCAGAGGGAAGCTCCGGTGTTGACACGTGTACAGTAGTGCTGGAGCTACCTCCCCGCAATTGGACGCTCCAAAGCTGCCACGTGTGTAGCCCCCGGACCTTCATTAACGAATATATTGACGGATCTCCTCCAGCACGAACATTCAAGAGACAGTTAAAGCAAAAGTTACAAGACTTAATTATGTGTCGTTAATGTTGTATTAACGGCACACGTTCAAAGCACTATTAATAGAGGTAACGCAACCATTAAGGCATGTTATCACACTATTAACCATGTTTAATACCCGTAGACAGTGTATTAGGCTATTTAATACGTCAGGGCCACGTGTCGGGCTAGGTTAATGATGTAACGGTCAGTCCTTGGACTATAAAGGACTGAGCCACATGATACAAAGGACGAGGCCAAGCAGAGCCAGAAACTATGCTTTCTAGCGATTCATAACACAACAGACACACACATTCCATGGAGTAGGGTGTTACGCTAAGGCGGCCTAAACAACTTAAATCTCTGGTGTTGCCATCTTGATCTTGATCTCTGCCTGCCCCAACCATAACAAGAACCTCCGCGGACTACACTTTGGTAGTACCGGGGGAAGTGTCGTTGCTATGCTTCGACATAATGGTGCGCCAGGTAGGGGGAGCACTTCCCGAGATCTCAATATAGTGAATTCCGCCGCAGGATCTTCCAATGGAAATCATGCTGAACAACCCGCTAGAGGCAATCCCTCCAACGCTCAGCAGTCAGCAGGTGCCATTGTTCCAGCAGGCACTATGGTGCCACAGCCGCCGTCAGTTCCAGCAAATAATGTTGGACGACAAGATGCGGTATCTACGTCGATCACTACATCGACGAACAACAACCCTGAGCACGCACTCATTGCTGCGCGAGCCCTTCTACAACATCCACCACCTCCAGGGGCATCTCAGGGTGCTATGGAATAGTGGAGAGCTGAGGTAGACCATCTGGTTGCAGCCGCAACCGCTGGCATTAGCAACCAAGGTCCTCTCCCTTCGAGGCGAGCACCATCACAACGATGGACCTTGTCGGCCCAACTTGGTCTGCAAGTCTCACAACAGAGGATACGTGCTGCATCCCAGTAGGTGACTTCGTTCCCTCCCGGGGCACGATGAAATCCATACCACCACCAGGATTCCGACTCATGACCTGCGGTCGGAACTGGATCGCCGTTACTGGCAGTAGGACAGCCGCGTCCATATCGAGCGTGCTTGTGAGAGGCGAGAGGCTCGAGACAACCCTGCTCCTCAGGGAGTAGGAGGAGGCTGTTCTACCCTAGTCATGCATTTACGCATGGTCAGATGGCCCTAGAAGTTCCGACCTCACTTGCCGAAAAAATTCGACGGGACTGTCAACCCCGCCGAGTTCCTACAAATCTACCCCACTGCCATACTGGCAGCGGCGGGTGATGAGGCTGTGATGGCCAATTACTTTCCAGTGGATTTAACTGGGACTGCAAGGTCCTAGTTCATGAGTCTTCCACCCGACTCCATTAATAGTTGGGTAGATCTATGCCAACAATTCACTGCCAACTTTGGGAGTTCTTACACCCGACCTGGCACTGAATTGGATTTGTTTGCTGCAAAGCAAACATCGGTGGAATCGCTGCGATCCTTCATCCAGCGGTTTTCTCAGGTACGGAATACTATTTCTTCAATCCCAAGCTCGTCTGTTATTGTTGCATTCAGATAGGGTGTTCGAGATAAAAAGATGCTGGAAAAGTTGGCCATCAAAGAAGTCACCAACGTCACGAAACTCTTCAGCCTAGCGAACAAATGTGCTAGAGCTGCGGAGGGCCAAGAAATGCACTCAAAGCCAGCTCCGGAGGCCAACAAGAAGTCCTCCAAAATTGAAGCCACTACCCCTGGTAGTGGCAAAAAGAAAAAGAAGCCCAACGACAAGAAGAAGTTGTTGGCTGGCGCACCAGCCGCTACAGCTGCTACACCTCCGGGTGGCCGAGGGCCACGCCCTGAGAAGCGACCTCGTCCTTCGTCAGATGACGGCAACAGTTCAAAGGTGTGGTGTCCGATTCACAAGATGGACCGATACAGCCTGGAAGAATGCCGGGAGGTCCAAAATCTTGCCGAGCGCTATAACAAGCACCGGGAAGAAGCTCCTTTCCGTGAGCGGGAAGGAAAACAAAAAGTCGATGAAGCTCCGGCTGAGTTGGAGCTAGGTTTGTAGGATACCAAAAAGGTCTTGAAAGCTGTTTACAATACTATCGATGATGATTCCGACGTCTCTAACAACGAGCGCCAGAAAACCCTAAACACCATCTATGGGTGTTCTTGGGACATCACCTCTCGCCGTTTCCTCAAGACAATGCGGCGGGACATGGTTGTGGCAGCTCCCATTGCTAAGGCGGAGCCTCATCGGAAGTGGATGGATACTCCCATCATTTTCGATCCTTCGGACTCCCCCGAAACATGATCGGGGTTGGCCAACTTTTGTTGATTGTTTCACCGACCATTAACAATATTCAACACCACCATGTAATGGTGGACGGATGTTCAAGGCTGAACCTCATAAGCTTTGAAGCTTTCGTTAAGCTTCAGCTCTAGCCTTCGGACCTTCGCCCATCCCGACCTTTCTCTGCGATAGGTCTGAGAACCATTACTCCTCTCGGTTCCATCACACTCCGAGTAACCTTCGGGACTCTGGAGAACTACAGAACTAAGAAATTGGTCTTTGACGTCGCGCAGATCAGTCTGCTATTTAATGCCATTTTGGGCAGGCCAACCTTGTACAAGTTCATGTCCGCCGCTCATTATGGTTACTTACTGTTGAAGATGCCAACACCCACGGGCATTCTCCGGATCCGCAGAGATCGCACTGCAGGAGTTATTGCTTTAGAAGAACTATATACGCTTACCACAGTGCAAGAGGAAGCATCCGGTAAGGAGCCAACTCCGAACCCTCCGAGCATTCTTCATAAAGGCTCTACCTCCACACCTCGTGTGCAACCAAGCGACGACACCGACATTCCCATTAAAGTCATCGAAATTAGTTCCGATGCTGCTCAGACTACTCGTATATTGGGAGGTCTGAACGACAAATAGGAACTTGCGCTCATCACTTTTCCTCCGGGCTAATGTCGACGTGTTTGCCTGGCAAATGTCAAAAATGCCTGGGATCCCTAGGGATGTGATTGAGCACAATCTGAAGATTTACCCTAATGCACAGCTTGTACACGAGAAGCCCCGAAAGCAATCAATCGAGCGACAAAACTTCATCCGATAGGAAATCAAGAAGTTGCTCAAAGCTGGATTCATCCGGGAAGTCTTCCATCCAAAATGGCTGGCAAACCCAGTTGTTGTACCCAAGGCCGGTGGGAAGCTTCGGATGTGTATCGACTACACCACCTTAAATAAGGCATGTCCAAAGGATCCATTTCCACTTCCTAGAATAGATCAGATAGTGGACTCCACCTCCGGGTGTGAGCTATTGTGTTTCTTAGATGCATATTCTGGATATCATCAAATCCAAATGTCTAAGGAAGATGAAGAGCATACTGCCTTCATAATAGTAGATGGATTGTACTATTATACTGCCATGCCATTCGGTCTTAAAAATGCTGGTTCAACATTTGTGCGAGCTATGTACAAAACATTCAGAGAGTTAATTAGAGACTTGGTGGAGGTGTACGTCGATGACATCGTTGTGAAGATCAAGAACAAGGAATCACTCCTTGACAATTTACATGCAGTCTTTGACAAGCTGCGCATTACGCGCAACAAGCTGAACCCAGACAAGTGTGTCTTTGGGGTTAGCTCTGGGAACCTTCTAAGTTTCCTGGTGACTCATCGAGGAATTGAAGCAAATCCGGCAAAGATCAAGGTTATAGAAGATTTGCGGCCCCCAGCCCGCATCAAAGATGTCCAGAAGTTAATTGGATGTCTAGCTGCGCTCAGCCGGTTTATCTCAAGACTGGCAGAACGGGCGCTACCCTTCTTCAAACTCTTGAGGAATTCCGGACCATTTCATTCGTCTGAAGAAGCAGAAAAGGCATTTTGAGAACTGAAACAACTCCTCACCACACTACCGATATTCGTAGCTCCTAATCCTGGTGAGCCTTTACTTCTTTACATATCGGCAACCACCGAAGTTGTCAGTATGGTCCTGGTTGCGGAAAGAACGGAGCCACTTCCAGTTCAGGAACCCAGACCCCTCCGGGAGGGTCTGGAGTTAAATGAAGGCATATTTGGGTCCCAACCCCCAGACATGGAACCTCAAGATGAAACACTGGGGGGGGGGGGGGTTCAACCTCATTTACCTAAGGAAGTTCATCTGGCTGACCAAGATGATTTGGATCCTTCTAGCAAGGTCTGGGTCAAACAAGAAGGAGTTTTGGACCCCTCCGTGAGGGTCCAAGAAGCACAGCTTGAAGATTCGAAACCCTCCAAGAGGGTCCAGGTCGATGGAGAAGAAGCTCTGGGTCCTTCTGAAAGGCTCCGGACCATCCAACATCCCATGTACTTCATTATTAAAGTCCTCCACGACGCTAAGACAATATACATTGAGGTGCATAAGCTGCTTTACATAGTTCTTATTGCCTCAAGGAAGCTTCGTCACTACTTCCAAGCCCACAAAATATCAGTGGTAACTTCTTTTCCACTGCGTGATATTTTGCATAACCCTAACTCTACTGGGAACATTGCAAAGTGGGCAGCAAAACTGGTTGAATTCGATCTAGAATTTGTGTCACGATAAGCAATCAAAAGTCAAGCCTTGGCTGACTTCATGGCGGAATGGACTCCCTCTCCATCAAACCATGGGGGCCACAGTGAGCAGAAACCAGAATCCAAGGTCCCGGGATTTATCGAGCCTCACTAGACTATATACTTTGATGGCTCCGTGCAGAAGCAGGGAGCCGGAGCTCGAATCCTTCTCCTTGCTCCAACTGGCGAGAAGGTCAAGTATATGGTTCACCTTGATTTCAAGGTGACCAACAACATGGCGGAGTATGAAGCTCTCATCTACGGACTCAAGGTGGCACTATCTTATGGTGTCAAACAGCTGTTGGTGAAGGGAGATTCGCAACTCATCATCAAACAAGTCAAAGGTGAATGCTCCTGCAACAATCCTCAACTAGCTGCTTATCTCCTTGAAGTCCAGAGGCATCAAAAGGACTTCAAAGTCCTGGATCTCCACCATGTTCAGTGTCCTCACAACGCTGAAGCCGACAAACTCTCGACGAAAGCCTGAACTAGAGTTCCGGCTCCTGACAAAATCATTGTTCGGAGGTTGTCAAAACCAACAGCTCAGCTTGCCGAACTGTTGGTTTGGGGGCGAGACCAGCACCACGAAGCTGGCAGTCCCGGTGGCCCTGCTACCATGGCGTCCACCAAGGGTCGTAGATGCTGTCGGAAGCTCTGAACAAACCAACACGCAAGACTCAAAAGCTCAAGTAAGGTCCGATGCATGGATCTCGAAGATCCGAAGCTACTTGAAAGACAATATTCTTCCTGAAGACAGTGTATCTGCTGATTGGATTGTCAGATTGGCTAAAAGATACACGTTGGTAGAAGGGGATCTCTACTGATGCGGTGCCAATGGCATCCTAATGCGGTGCATTGCAAGGGAAGAAGGTTGATAGCTCCTCGCGGGAATCCATGGAGGCGAGTGCGGGAACATGCTTCTTCTCGCACACTGGTTGGTAAAGCCTTTCGGCATGGCTTTTACTGGCCTACAAAACTTCAGGATGCGGTTGAGCTTGTGAAAAATGTGAAGCGTGTCAGTTCCACGCAAAACAAATTCACACACCGGCTCAGTCACTACAAATGATACCTCCTACATGGACATTCGCTGTGTGGGGTATGGATATCTTGGAACCTTTCCCAAAAGCCATCGGAGGTTACAGGTTCCTGTATGTCGCCATCGACAAGTTCACCAAGTGGCCAGAAGAAACTCCAGTTGTAACAATCAACAAGCAATTGGCAATCAAGTTCATGAAGTCCATTATATGCAGATTTGGGGTTTCAAGCAAAGTCATAACTAACAATGGAACCCAATCCACAAGTGCTGCATTCCATGAATAATGCGAAGACCTCGGAATTCAACTCACCTATGCCTCAGTAGCTCATCCAGCAAGCAATGGCCAAGCCGAGAGAGCAAATGCAGAAGTATTAAAAGGACTCAAGACGCGCACATATGAGTGCCTTAAAAAGCATGGAGCTAACTGGATTGATGAGCTTCCATCCACATTGTGGGCGAACAGGACAACTCCAAACCGGTCAACCGGAGAAACTCCATTCTTCCTGGTGTACGGAGCTAAAGTAGTCCTTCCTCCGGAGATCACCTTGGGGTCCCTCTGGGTCCAGACCTTCGATGAAGCCACGCAGGACCAGCTCCGACGTGAAGAACTTGACCTCATCGATGAGGGAAGGTGCCAAGCAACTGTTCAAAATGCACGTTATCACCAAGTGCTCCGACGCTATCATCAAAGGCACGTGCGCAACCGACAACTCGAGGAAGTTGATCTGGTGCTTCAGAAGATACTAACTCATGAAGAGATGAACGAACTTTCCCCCGGTTGGGAAGTTCCTTTCCCAGTGATCAAAGTATCCCGACCTGGATGTGTTCACTTTGAAACCAAGGACGGGATTCCACTTCCTAATCCTTGGAACATCAAGAACCTTTGTAAGTTTTATACTTAGAATCGCGAAGGTGAGTCTATAATTACCCACGATGTATGTTACAGAGTCGCTAAATAGACATGTGTAGGTCCTCCGAGAGAATGTCCGGACCCCTTTGGGAAGGTTCGAGAAGTTCAAGTACACTTCATACAGTCACAACACTAAAAGTGTAACTACCTACCCTGGGTTACAACAAGATGTATAGCGCACTTAGCTTGGTCCCGCACCCTATGTGTGTCCTTGTCTCCCCTGTAATCCAGACCTATAATGAAGGACATTGTTGTGTAAAAACAGATTCCACGTGCATTTATTTTTGTACAAGGCTCGATCTATCAAATTATTGTTTTTAACCTTCTTGTCTATAATGAAGTTGTGCAATTCTTTTTAGTTTTTACCCAAGGTATTCGTATGCGTTGCAAGTTATATTGTTGATCCCTTTGGACCTTAACATGCAATATAGTTCTACTTGCCTGAACGCCAAGCCAATATAGGTCCGGAGTGTACTATCGACTTAGCCCGGTCCTGCACCCTAAGTACGCCACTCTACCTACACCCCGACAGGCATCAGCAGGGTGAGTACTAAAAAAACATATAGATCCGGAAGGGTTATCAATATACTTGTTACCATATCGAGTTACTTCAGAATAAAAACTCAAGTAAGAATAGTAAGTCACATATGATTTATAGAAAGGAGGACGAATTTTACGTGTTTTTTGTATTTAATGTGTAGGAAAAACATAAATTCAAAGCGATAGTGGACAACACCGGAGCTACTAAGCTCCGACATCCTCTAAGGGGACCCACCATCGATATTAAATATGTTGACAATGGGTAATGTCGGAGTTACAAAGTTCCAACAACCCCTGGGGGAGCTGCCTTCAACTATTCGAGCGGTGACATCAGGAGCTACCAAGATCTGATAAATCCTAAGGGCCCCACTGTCGACATTTTGTACGTTGATAGTGGGAACAGTCGGAGCTACCAAGCTCCGCCAACCCCAGGGGGCCTGCCGTCGACGCATCAGAAATGGAGACTTCAGACCTAAAATCTACAAGTGCGAACGTTCAAGTCGTCAATATACTGTCAAATCCTTTGGTACATGTACACTCTTCAGTAGTGCACATATACCAGGGGCCAACAAGACTGATCACATTATATTGAAGACAAAAATAAAGTGAAGTTCATGGTAAAATGGATTTCATTAATTTGAAGCACTGTATTACAAAATTGGGATTATAGTAGAAGGCAAAAGGAAGAAGTCCTAGCTACTGGAGGATCTAAGTTCTGCGGAAGAATGTGGTGACTTTCTTGGCAACCTCTTGGACGCTGGCCTTCGCGACATCTTCCTCTTCAGCAATGGGACCTTCAAGCACCGGGTCCAGGGAGAATTGGGGGTCTCGGATTACATAGCACATCAGCACATATTTCGTGATGTTTGTAGCCAAAGACTTCCCCTCTGTCTCGAGCTCGTCCGCAATAATGTTGCCCATCGCGTCGAGTTTGCCGCCAGCACCATTGAGGGCCAGCAGTGTTCGGTCCAAGTCCAGCTCCGGGTTGTCCGGACGTACGGGACTGAAGCCTAGTGGTTTCAGCGCGTCGTTAGCCCGCCCCAAGAAGTCCCACAAATGAATGGACTTCGTTTCCTTCAAGCTCCGCAACTCCTCTAGTGACATCCGGGTGGCCGCAAGCTCCGAACCTTCCCGAGCGAGGCGCTCGACCAATTTTGCATGTTGCTGCATACTCTCAGCAACTTGCTTCTCATGGTCGGTCAACTCCATCTCCCGGAGGTGGATGCGGTTTTGCCTTTCTGCCAAGTCCTTTTCCTGGCCTTTCACTTTCCCTTCCCTTGTGGCAACGTCAACTTCTCTTTTCGAGAGCTCTTGCCCAAGTTTCTAGTACTTCTCTTTCTCTTCTTTACTCCATAGATCCAGCTTCTTGCTACGATCTGCCAAATTCTGTTCACCCAGAGTCAATTTCTGGGTGACCTCCTCCTCCATCTTTACAATATCCTCCTGCTGCTCTAGGACCTTTTCTTCCCTCGCCTCCAGGTCCACCTGACACTTCAGGAGAACCTCGTTCAATTCATTGAGGTTTTTGTGATGCTCATCAGCAGCATCACGCCTCTCCTTGGCTTGCTAAAGGATCTCCCTGGAGTTAGCGTCGAGCGCCTGGATGGCGGCTTCCTTCTCCTCAAGCAGCTTGTCCCAGTACTCTAACCGGGTCTTTTCCCTCTTGATCAACTCCTTCTGGTTAGTCAGCCTTGTCTGGGCAAGCCTGGTCTCGAAGTGGAGTCTATTGCGCCAACTCCTCAAGGTGTTGCGCTCCTCCTCCAGGGCTTTGCTATCATGATCGAAGGCGAGTTGGACTCGTCAGAGGCTGGAATAGGCGTTATCTATGGAGAACGCCAGAGGGATAGGCTCCGGACCTGCTGGGACCTTCTCCGCAGGCTCCAGAGGATTTTCCTTCACAAAAATTGGGTCCCACTCTACAAGAGTGGTCCCTTGAGCTCCTGCAGCACTAGGGCCGCTCTCCGGGTGCCCTTCAGCAGTGGAAGAACCCACTGGGGGAACTCCCACCTCCAGAGCAGAAGTTGAAGGTGCTGCTTTCGGGTCTTCAGTCACTAGCTCCGAGGGAGAAGGACCTGTCGCCACCTCTTCAGGCATCTCTGGCTCAGGCTCAGCTACCTTAGAGGCAATGGCAGGGGCTTCATTCGGGGCCTCTACCGCCACTGGCTCAAATGCCGACACGTCAGCTCCTTCCGGTTCAGCGACCGGAGCTTCAGGCATCTCTGGCTCAACCGCCAGACCTTCAACTACTTCTGGCACAAGGGCTGGAGCTTTAGTGTTTTCCGGCTCAGTGGTTGAGACTTCAACTGCCTCTGGCTCAGTGGTCAGGGCTTCTACAACCTCCGACTCAAATGTTGGAGCTTTAAACATCTCTGTATCTGGTACCATAGCATCAGGCTCTGGCACCGATGCCAGAGGTGCATCTTCAACTTCTCCCTCGTGGTCCGGTGCTACCATAGGAGCTTCAGGTGAGGACTCCGAATCCAAGTCCACGATAGCTGGTGCCGGAGCTGTCGCAACTTCTACTGCCACTTGAGGAAGAGGCTCGGTGTTTGAAGCTGAGGACACGACAGGCGCAGGCATAGAAGTTCCTAACCCCTTCTTCGACACCCTAGAAATAAAGGGGAGAGAAGATTAAAGACACATCAAAAACAAGACTGGCATTTTAAGGTGAACAATCAATGCTTACCTAGGGATGCTACCATCGCAAGCGCCTCGTAACCTCTTCTTCTAAGGCCCAGAACTAGAGCCCACCAAGTCTGGTGAGACAACGGCTTCGGACCTAAGTTGAGGGCCACTTACAGCAGCCAGAGTCCTCTCAACCGGAGCTTCTCTTGGCCGGGAAGAACTCCTAGGCCTAGAGATTTTAGCTGGCATTGAGGCCGGGGTTGATTGCCCGAACCTAGCACCTCTTGGAGATGCCTGTGTTGGATAAGGTGCTGCCGCAGAAGACCTCCTCCGCCGGGGAGAAGGAGATGTTGTAGAGGGAGCAGCCCTGATGGACCTTCCGTCAACATGCTTCAGCTTCCTCTTCTAGCTGGAGGGTTCGGCTGACTCCTTGCCCTTGCCCTTTCCTATGTCTTCAACCCTCTGGCTCTGGGCGGAGGAAGGCCCTCCTTCGGAATCTCTAGGGATTACCACCCTGGAGGTCGGACGCCTTTCCACTGCACCAAGATCATCAAGCGCTGGCATCTTCCTCCAGAGCTCTTTGCTGAACTGCGCCTCCATGTTCAGAGGGAGAAAAGCTGCTGGCGGAACTAAGTCATTGCCGTCAACGTTTATCCCATGCTAGAATTTTTTTGAGATGAAGCTTCAAAGCTTCATCATCCAAGTTGAATTTTAGACCAGTTTCAATCCAATCATCATCCATCACGCTGTTGAGGGCCCACACGAGCTTCTCCCTCTTCCTCAGCGAAGCCCATCTGTTGACCAAGAAGTTGCAGAGGACCATCTGAGGGGTCACTCCACCCTCCACACATTCGCGGATTCTGGTCAGGACAGGGTTGAAGGCATCTAACAGCACTGGAACTACACTCCAAGCATTGGTGTCAACATTGGGGAGTCCTTCGGGCAGCTCAAACCTCTCGTGCTCCTCCACTGCAATAATGACCCAGTCCTTGTTCTAATCATCCCATTTTTCAGAAGGGAATGACTTTAAGTATTCGAAGGGGCAGTTTTTGTGCTTCACAAAATAGTAGAAGCCAAGAAGCTCAGTCCCCTTGCCGGTGGTGTGGATGGTGAGGAAGGTACAAAACAGTTTGACGCATGGGGGAACACCCAGCCACATCTCGCAAAAGTGGATGAAAGTCACCACTAGAAGAAGAGAATGCGGGCCAAGATGATACACCTGAAGACCGTAAAAGTCCAGCAGCATTAAAAGAGAAGTACACCATGTTGCCATTACTCTCCCTCTTGAACGGGAGCTCGCCGGCGCGGATCAGGTGGTTGATGGAGTCACTGGACCACCCCATATAGGTCCAGACCTTCATCAAATTGTCCTTGCTCTTGAGGCGGCTCTTGGGAAGACCCAACGCCCTCGCGGCAAAGTGGAGCGAAGGAAGAGAAAGCTAGGTGAAGTTTGGGAAGCTCTGAGCGCAAGACTAATCGAGAGCGTAAAGAGTCTCCAAACTGTGCACACTTTCCTTCTTAAGTAAGGCTCCGCGACACTTGGATGGAAACCACCACAGGAGTAGGGTCACATTTCAAAAATTTACCCCGTCCATGACAAATGGGTCTAGGGCCACCTTGACAAAGAAATCGAGGTTATTACCCCAGGTGAACCGTTGTCATGATGCGCGGCGGGAGACCCAAAGGCGGCACTCTGACAAGGAACTCAGAACCGATACAGTTTTTGTATCGGGAACTGGCGACCTTCAATTGCGTGAGATCCGCACTCAAAGATCTCATCTGCCGCATTCATAACAAGCCCCGCGGCGATGGTTAAACCTTGGACGTCGCCCCAACGTCACATTACAAGACTTTTGAAGTCGAAGCGCGGGAATCAAGGATGGATCCACCTTTGGTAGAATAACTTAACCCAAAGGATTTCTCCCAAAGGTGGGCCCGGGGGCCACTGTCGGTGCCCTGCGTACCGGGTACCCTATGATACCACAAGAAGTGCAAAAGAGAGTTCTACCCATCAAAATTGAAGGCCTCCTTAGGCCCCACATGACATATTACACAGGACCCGCATCCCTCATATGGATAGCTCCAAAGCTTGACGCGTGTAATGTAAATCCGGGGCTAAACTCCCGACACAGGGAAGCTCCGCGATCAACACGTGTATAATGATCCCGGACCTAACTCCCAGCAGAGGGAAGCTCCGGTGTTGACATGTGTACAGCAGTGCCGGAGCTACCTCCCTGCAATGGGAAGCTCCAAAGTTGCCACGTGTGGATCCCCTGGACCTTTGTTAACGAATATATTGGCCATCTCCTCCAGCACGGACATTCAAGAGACAGATAAAATAGCAGTTACAAGACTTAATTATGTGTCGTTAATGTTGTGTTAACGACACACGTTCAGAGCACTGTTAATAGAGGTAACGCAACCATTAAGGCACATTATCACACTATTAACCATGTTTAATACCTGTAGACAGTGTATTAGGCTATTTAATACGCCAGGTCCACATGTCAGGCCAGGTAAATGATGTAACGATCAATCCTTGGACTATAAAGGGACTGAGCCGCACGATACAAAGGACAAGGCCAAGCAGAGCCAGAAACTATGCTTTTTAGCAATTCATAATCCAACACACATTCCGTGGAGTAGGGTGTTATGTTCAGGCGGCCCGAACCACGTAAATATGTGGTGTCGCCATCTTGATCTTGATCTCTGCATGCCCCAACCATAACAAGAACCTCCGCAGACTACACTTTAGTAGTACCGGGAGAAGTGTCATTGCTACACTTTGACAGCATATCAAAACTTTTTCAGTAGAAGCAACAAAAACCACTCAACAGAAAAACAATCTGATAAAGAAACCAGGTGTGCGGCTAAACATGTTCAACCATGACAAAAATAATATAGAGAATCAAGTCACGAAGACACGAAATTAAGAATCACGAAAAAAGTTGAGAAAAACTCAAGTTATGATCGAAAGACCGAACAAGGGTCAATTTGTTCTACCTGAGTAAAAACTAGATCTGCAATACTGCAAAGAAATTCGTGTAGATCAGAAACCAAAAACCCAATGATCGTGAAACTTTCACTGATGATAGAAAATGTAGTTGTGAAGGCAAAAAAAAAGAATTATGTCGATTGGATCAACAAAACTCGAGTTATGATCAAAACACTAAGGCAACATCGTGCCATATAGAAACTCGATGAGAAAGACTTGACGAAAACAAGTCGGACGAACAAGGCACAAAAGCTCCTCTAAAGCTTCGATCTTTGTTCAATAGAACACAAGAGGAACAACCCAATGTAATCTTTCACAAGCTCTGTCCTCCCTTGCTTATACAACCAGCCCTAAGGCCAACCAAATCCTAACTAGGACTCTAATCCTACTCAGTTTCAACCAAAACTTTCCATAACTGCTCAAGACTCTTCCATACGCAAATAGAAGCAATCTTAAGACTTCCAAATACCTTAGAAATGCACCAAATATTTCTAAAACAACTCAACTTCGTGCTAATAACAAAATCTAACCAAAACAAACTCTAAACCTTCCATAAACGAACTATAACTATCCCAGCCGCAACCTAAGGCATAAACCAGTCAGTTGGACCTTTCTGGCCTCATCTTCATGTGCATATCTCTTTACCATGTCTTAGAACAATGTAGTCACATCCATGCACCCCTTCCATAAGTGCAAAAACTTTCCAACAACATTCACGATACATACATATGCATTGTTCTTGACCCAAACGTGTTGCATGACCTCCCGATCAACGCTATGACAATTCTTCCCGAACTAGATTGTTGAACCTCATCTCCTCTCTAAGACTAGCAATGGATCCCATCACCAGCCATGTCTTGTCCTCAATCAACACCTGCACATGAATAAACAACCATTCTTTGCGAGCCCAAGTCCTCAACTTGACTCTCGTTAGTCCAAAAAACACACCACCTTACGTGATCATCTCACATAAGCATGCTGCAAACCATAGAAAAGTAATAACCACCACAATCAGCCATAACACATCAAAAACTTAGTAAGATAATACTAAGCAAACATTCCATAAGCCAAAAAGCAAGTTTGAGACATTGCAAGTTAAAACAGATCCACCGCACAATTATTTCAGCAAATAAAATTATCAAATCAACCAAAAGTGGTGCCGCAATATAAAGGCAAAAGATCAGACATTCCAATCCCAAATTCACATGAAAATCACATGAATGAAAGTTCGGACAGTCCTAACCATGTAAAGAGTAAATGTTACTCCCGAAATGCATTGAGAAACTTTGGACAGTCCTAAACTATTGAGGGTCGCGTTACTCCTAAAAGCATATTCAAAAGTTCGACCCTTGACGACTCACGTGCATCTCACGTGTGTGAAAGTTTGGAAAATCCTTAGAGCCGCACATGTGCAAGTCACGTGACAAAAGACTAGACAATCCGGAGTGAGAAAACACGTGCAACTCATGTGCGATGAAGTTTGAACAGTGCAAAAAGGATTCCCGCAAGTTTGGGCAATCCGAAGTGGGCTTTTCAGCAATATTCAAAACTTTGCGTTTGAACCCTCATTTCTATTTAAATTGTCAATGTATTCAGCACACATAGTTCTAACACTACTCAGATGGTTCCTCCACAATAAGTTTAACACAAAGTGATATATCAACCATTTAGTCTCTCGATGGTGAGAATTTCTAGTCATATTGAGATTCTACTAATTTTTTTCTTCCTATTATTTGCAATGGAGAATAAAAGAAAGTTTTCATGCAAATGCTAAAAGTTTAAGATAAGGATTATTGTGTGTACGGTATTGCTCGTGCTAAGTGAGTCATTCAAACAAGAAATGTTTGATGACCATTAATGGCTCCATTAATAAGAGCATTCTGCAAAAAATCATTTACCGCTTTTGAGTACCTTCTTAAGATATATAGAAAATTTACTGTCATCTATAAATCTACGATGAGCACCCTTGTCAAGAGGTTCGTCAGTCAGGAAAACAGTGAAGGTCTTATGTGTGAGCATATACTTAGGATGACAAACATAATCGCTGATCTTATGGATTTGAGATTAAAAGATGAGCTCCTAATGCATCTTATACACATCTCACTTCTAAATCATTTCGAGAAGTTCGTCATCAACCAAAATACTAAGTAAGATTATAAGAAATTGATGGTCATGTGTGTTCAAGAAGTGGAGCATTATTAATGTACTTAGGCATGTTGACGTTGTCAAATGCATCATGAGGATTAAGTATAATGAGGATCCTTAAAAGAGGGATGGGGTCATTAAAGTCGTTGATGGTCACAAAGCAAAATTATGAGCCAATTGAAACCTCCCATTAAGTATTAAGGAATGGCTTTATAATTAAGCTTCATAAAGTTATTAATGTACCCTCTCTAAGAAAAATTTGATTTCAATATCGTGTTTGAACTATTATGTTTTTTATCATTTTGACAAATTATCTTATTAAGTTTTAACAATGCGATTAGGTGTTGCATTTTACAAGACATACTGTTTGGTCCTTGCATGATTAAGTTATAATAAAATTTTCTCTCGAAACAACTAAGTATTTAGTAAGTGCACAAGAATCGATTGTGAAACATTTTTAAAATTATGGCACTATTGTTAAGACCATATTTCGAGGGGGAGAATTCAACATACTGTTTCTCAATTGAGGATTATTTCTATTAAGTCTTTTTGACTCAAATGAATGCATGCATAATGTTTAAGATCCGATTGTGAGGGGAGCACCGCGATCGAAATACCCCTCTCATGTTAAAGACATAGGTAGTCATTAAGTTTTACCTATGAGGCTATCATGGTAAGACTATTTTAGTTAGCCCAAACATAAAGGGAACAAGTAGAATGCAATCAGCACTCAGATGAAATCGTGCAAAAATTAAATTAAACCACACAATCTCCATCCAATGATTACTCCATTTTTACACTTAAACCCTCCCACCTGATAACATAAATGCAGTGTAAACATTACTGTTAGTAGGAGGGATTTAAGTGTAGAAGTGCAATAATCATTGGATGTAGATCGTGTGGTTCAGATTTAATTTTTGTACGATTGCACCAGAATGCTGGTTGTATTCTAGTTGTTCCCAAACATAAAATGGTAAGATATAATTATTTCAGTTGCCATCTCATCGGCCATTTGATAAGATAGCATTGTTTCCATCATCTTGGATGAACTAAGTATATGGTAAACGATATATGCTATGATTAGGGAGGGCATGGTAAGACAAGAAAAATATTCTTGAGGAAAAGTGCAAGTTCATCCACTTTTACGATTTAAGAATCGTTTTTTCGATATCTGCTCTTGTTGGACCACCTACAACAACAACAACAATCAAGCCTTTGTCCCAAACCAGTTGGGTCAGCTAGAAATGAAACCCAACAATTTTAAAGAAAAGTAATAAAAAATAAGATGAATGTAAAAATAAAAATAATAATAAATATAATAATTATAATAAATACAAATAAAATAAGATTCTACATTTTATTTATTTTAGAAATAGGTTAATAAGAAAGAAAATAAGAGTAACAAAATACGAATAAACTAAGATTCTGGCACATGAATTGTTAATTTCCATGCAGTCCTATCACGAGCCAAATCTCTAGGTATGTCCCACTTCTTTGAGTCTTGTTTCACCGCCTCCTACCGTGTCAACCTTTGTCGACCTCTACCCCTCCTAAAATTTTCTCTACTCTTTATAATCCCACTGTTAACCGGTGCTTCTGGAGGCCTCCGCGGGATATGCCCAAACCATTGTAGGCGTTGTTGGACTAGCTTCTCCTCAATCGGTGCCACCCCTACCCTATCACGTGTCACCTCATTCCTAATTTTGTCTCTTCTTGTGTGACCGCACATCCACCATAGCATGCGCATCTCCGCAACACTCATTTGTTGGACATGTTGCCTTTTAGTTGGTCAACATTCTGCTCCATACAACATCGCAGGTCTGATCATCGTCCTATAGAATTTTTTTTTTCAAATTTTGTGGAACTTTCTTATCACATAAGATTCCATATCCTTGTCGCCACTTCATCCACCCGATCTTGATCATGTGGCAAACATCTTCGTCAATATCACCATTGCTTTGTAACATTGATCCTAAATATCGAAATGTGTCCCTCCTAGGTACTACTTATACTTTTAAACTAACGTTTCCATCCTTGCACTCGACATCACTAAAGTCACATCTCACATACTAGGTGTTGGTTCTACTAAGTCTAAACCCCTTGGACTCTAAGGTTTGCCTCCATAGCTCCAATTTTCTATCAACACCATCCCTAGTTTCATCCACCAACACTACATCATCAGCAAAGAGCATACACCAAGGGATATCCCCTTGTATATCCTTCAACACCTCATCCATCACTAAGGAAAAGATGTAAGGACTTAAGGCTGACCTTGGTGTAGCCCTATTGTGATAGGAAAAGTGTCGGTATCACTATCTCTTACGCTCACACTTGTCACCACATTATCGTACATATCCTTGATAAGGTTAATGTACTTTGTTGGGACTTTGTGTTTCTCTAGTGCCCACCACATGACTGGTCTTGGTACCTTATCGTATGCCTTCTCCAAGTCAATGAAAACCATATGTAGATCCTTCTTTTGCTCCCTATACCTCTCCATAAGCTGATGGAGTAAGAAAATCGCATCCATAGTGGACCTCCCAGGAATAAAACCAAACTGGTTTTTAGTGACATTGGTCACTTTCCTCAAGCGGTGTTCAACCACTCTCTCCCAGAGCTTCATAGTATGACTCATGAGCTTAATTCCTCGGTAATTAGTACAACTTTGAACATCTCCTTTATTTTTGAAGATGGGTACTAAAATACTTTTCCGCACTCTTCAGGCATTTTGTTTGACTGAAAAATGCAGTTGAATAGTTTAGTGAGCCATACTATTGCTACATCCCCCAGACATCTCCACACCTCAATGGGGACATCATCGGGGCCGCGGGCCTTTCCTCCTTTCATCCTTTTTAAGGCCTCTCTAATCTTAGACTCCTGTATCTTGCGCAGGAATCGTCTGTTGGTGTCATCAAATGAGTCATCCGACTCGAACCTAATGCTCTCATTCTCGTTAATGCATTTGACTTGGTTGAGATCTCTCACCTTTCTCTCGTGAAGTTTTGCCATCTTGTATATATCCTTTTTGCCTTCTTTTGTCCCTAACCTCTCATATAGCGGATCATAGGCCTGCCCCCTTGCTTTACTCACAACACGCCTTGCATTTTTCTTAGCCTCTTTATACATCTCTATGTTACTTGCGCTTCTCTCATGATGCCAGCTCTTATAAGACTCCTTCTTCTCCTTAATAGCTTTTTGTACATCTTCATTCCACCACCAAGTGTCTTTATCTACAAGTTTCTTACCTTTTGTCCACCCCAGCACCTCCCTAGCTGCCTTCCTAATATAAGTCGCCATCTTCACCCACATACTATCTGCATCTTCCTCTTTGCTCCAAGGTCCTTCTGCGATCATCCTCCTTTTGAATGATTGTTGTGCTTCATCCTTCAACTTCCACCACTTTGTTCTTGCGGTTTTAACACCTTTGTCTCGTGACACACGCACGTGGAAACGAAAGTCGGTTACCACAAGTTTATGTTGTGGAGCAACACATTCCCCAGGAATCACCTTACAATCTAAACATGCCCCTCTCTCCCTTCTCCTGGTGAGGATATAGTCGATTTGACTAGAATGTTGGGCACTAGTAAAGGTCCCTAAGTGAGACAGCCTCTTCTTAAAGAGGGTGTTAGCTACCAATAGGTCATAGGCTACAGCAAAGTCTAGGATATCCTTACCCTCCTGGTTTCTATCGCCACACCCAAAACCTACGTGTACCCCCTCAAAACCTACATTAGTTGTACCTACATGAACATTGAGATCTCCTCCTATGAACAGCTTCTCGGTTACCGGTACACTACTAACCATATCCTCCAAGTCCTACCAAAATTGTCTCTTAGTACTCATGTCGAGCCCAATTTTTGGGGCATAAGCACTAATGACATTCAAGATAAGGTCCCCACAACTATCTTGGCTAGGATGATCCTATCCCCTCATCTAAGGACATCCACTACTCCATCCTTGAGGCTCTTATCTATTAGGATGCCTACGCCATTCCTAGTTTCAGTCGAGACAGAATACCAAAGTTTGAAACCGGTTTTCTCAACCTCTATCGCATTTTGACCTGCCCATCTAGTCTCTTGTACACAAAGGATATTTACACGTCTCCTAATCGCAACCTCCACTAACTCTCGTAGCTTTCCCGTCAAGGATCCCACATTCTAACTACCCACCCGAAACCTAGTTTCCTCGGCTAGCTTCCTTACCCTTCGCATCCATCGAGGAAGATCCAAAGACCCTTGCTCACTTAACACTACATCCGGGCGATGATGTAGCACGCCACTAAGATGGTGGCAATTCGGCCCTCGCACATTTAACACCACATTTGGGTTCTGATATGGGGCGCCACTAATGCAGTGGTGACCCGGACCTCGCCCGCATAACACCGTACCTGACTTCCGATATGGCACGTCGCTAAGAGGGTTACTCCCCAACGAATTTCCAATGGGTTTCATTTCCATGAGAATGACTAAGTATAGTTGCTGGCTCGTCAAACCTATCACAACCCCTCCTCCTTTATCCGGTCTTGTTGGACCACCTGTAATCGTCATTTTTGAGTCAACTCCTTTTGTTAGTTCTTCATTGGTGATACAATGTTAAGTAAGATTCCTATTGCAAATGAGTATTTTTCGAATTTCTAAGCCTATTAAGTTAGTCACCATTTATGGTGAAGAACAACAATTGCCTATCTAATTGGTGATGTGCTGGTAAGATATCTCGTTATGAGATCTACATTCAAATGAAAGATGTCTTGACCTCATTTAAAGTAGGTAATAAGAAGTCCTCATCTCTCCAAGTGATGTCAAGTCATGATGGATTAAATGAGGATTAAGCATGCCATTAAAGTCAGGAACTAAAATGATATTTCTAATGCAATCAAAACAGTAAATTGTAGTGGGTCTACAAGATTAATAGTGTCTGTAAAGGGAAATGTTAAATGTAATAAAGACAGACTTACGAAGAAGGATTTACAAAAGAAGGTGTTGATTATAATAAGTCATTTTCGCACCTCTCCACTAAGGATTCGTTTAGAATTATTATGTCATTAGTAATTGCATCATCACTTAGAATTACATCATATGGATGTAATAATTACAGTTCTCAAATTGAGATCAATATGAGAACATCAACATGACACAACCGTTAGATTTGTCATTAAGAATAAGTAGAATTTGAGATATTGCTTAAAAACATCCATTTGTGGATTCAATAAGGCATTGTGGCAATAGTATCTCAAATTAAATATGTCAACAAAAATGTTGGGTCATGATAAGAATAAGGAGGATACTTGTATTTATTCTAATGGCAGGGCATTAATTTTCCTCGTACTTCATTGATGATATATTACTTGTGTGTAGTAATGTCAATCTACTTTTAGAAATTAATTAGTTCTCGTCCTCCAATTTTTGTATGAAGAATCTTAGTGAAATGCCCTACGTGTTAGGCATTAAGATGCAAAAAGATATGTGTCGAAGTATAGCAACGACACTTCCCCCGGTACCACAAAAGCGTAGTCCGCGGAGGTTCGTATTTAGGCGGGGCGTGCGTAAGATAAAGAACAAGAGGTGAACACTGAGGGTTTTTGCGTGGTTCGGGCCGCCTAAGCAAAATACCTTACTCCACAGGAAGGTTGTTGATTGTATGAGTGTATGCGTGGCGAGTGTCTTAGATTGCTCATCCTCTACCGTATGACATAGTCCTTTTATATGCTAAGGAATGGCCGTTACAGTGTATGCCTGGCCCGACAAGTGGCCCCGGCTGTCATAAACACCCTACACATGATCTACTGGTGTTACGGGTGATTAACACTGTGATAACTTGCCTTAATGGTAGCGTTATCAGTCTTGATAGCCCTATGATTGTGCATCATTAGTACAACATTAATGATGCATTAACCAGGTCTTCTAACGGCTGTTTAATAGCCTCTTGAATGTCCGTGCCGTTGGAGATCCAGTTGTCTTCCTGTTGCACTTAGTTCTGGAGTTCTGACTCATGGCAGCTCTGGAGCTTCCCTCTGTGGGGAGGCAGGTCTTGACCTACTTGAGACGTGGCAGCACCGGAGCTTCCCTCTACTAGAGGTTAGATCCGGAGCTACTGGGGACGTGGCAGCACCGAAGCTTCCCTAGGAAGGGAGTTAGGTCCGACCCTGCAAGACATGTGGTAGCTGCAGAGTTATCCAAACGAGGGAGGCGGGCCCAGTGCTGCGGGACACATGTTGCCTTCAGAAGTCTTCAACATTGGAGGGCGGAACTGCATGACTTTATCCACAGTATCAGGGGGTACCTAGTATCCAGGGTACCGACAGTGGCCCCTGGGCACACTTCTCGGAGATGTCTCACTAACAGAGGTGGGGCCATCATCAATTCCCGCGTTGCTGCTTCAAAGGACTTTTCCTGGGCAGTTGGGACAGTGGTACGCAGTTATGCCATCACCGTGTGGCCCTTCTTGATTTGGTGAGTGGGATCCTAGTGTGCGGATCTCACGCAATTAAGGTCACCAGTTCCCAATATGAAATTCGTATCAGTTCCTAGCATAATCTTTGTAGCCCTGTCAGGTTGCCGCCCTTTGGCTTCCAACTTCCCATCATGACAACGGTTCACCTAGTGTGACTTTTTTTAACAAAGTGGACCCATGCCCCCTTATCATTGATGAGGTCATTTGAGATTCGGGTCTGTAGGTAGTTTCCATTCAAGCATTTCAAAGGCTTAGTAAAAGGAGAAAGTCTGCATGGGGATAGAACTCTTTACGCCTTCATGTGATCTTGCGCTTAGAGCTCTCCGCCTTTGCAACCTTTGTTCCACTTCTGCTCCACTTTGCGGCGATGGAGTTGGGTCTTCCTCATAGCCGGATCAAGAAAGATGAAGATTTGTCGAGGTTCTGCACCTATATGGGGTGGTCATGCGACTCCTTCAACAACTTGATTCGTCTTAGCAAGTTCCCCTTCAAGAAGGAGAACCACAACGACATTGTGTACTTCACAACGTTTGCCATGGTGGGGCTCATCCCACTGTTCTCTAGCTTCCTACTGATGCTGCTGCACTTCTACGACCTGCAACTCCAGCACCTCGGCCCCCGCTCCTTCTTGCTAGTGGTGACATTCATCCACTTTTACGAGATGTAGGTGGGTGTGCCGCCCTGCATCGAGCTTTTTTGGACCTTCTTCACGGTCCATGCAATAGAGAAGAGCAATTCCTTGGCTTCTACTACTTCGTGAAGCACAAGAACTTGCCCCTAAAGTATCTGAAGATGTTCCCTTGTAGGAAGTGGGATGGCAAAAAGAAGGACTGGGTGGTCATCACGGTGGATCGCCACGACATGCTGGAGCTGCATGATTGCCTTCCGACCGTTGACACCGATGCCTGGGAGGTGGTTCAGACGTTGTCAGAGGAGTACAACCCGATCTCGAAAAGGATCAGGGAGTGGGTTGAAGGAGGGGTGACTCCCCTAATGGTCATCGCCATCTTTCGGACCAATCGGTGGGCTCCACTGAAGAAAAGGGAATGGCCTGCGTGGGCATTCGGTGGAGAGATGGATCCATACCAGATTGATACTTGTATCAGGTCCAATTTGGATGAAAAAACTTTGAAGCTTCATCTCCAAAAAATGCAACACGTAGCCATTTGCCTCAATGATCTGAGACCTCCGGCGGAGTTTCTGCGACTAAATATGGTGCCAGAGTTCAAGAGGGAGCTGCTGAAGAAGACGCCAGCAGTTGATGATTTGGGCCTTGTGGAAAAGCGTTAGAGCACTCCTCCAGCAGGGATTGTGATCCTCGGAGCTCCTTGCTCCCATGAAGGCTCTAGACCTACACCATTCAACAGCAAAGGCAAAGGTCTCACAGATTCACCTTCCAAGTAATCAACCTCTAGCTAAGGCAAAGAGAAAGCTCCTGTCGAAGTTATGAGTCGCAAGCGGAAGTTGACAAGGAGTGATGGGAGCAGTGTGAGGGAAGCTATGTAAGAAGTTACCCTTAGCCTCAACTTAGGTTCGTGGTGGTCGTGCCCCCAGCTCCAGCTGGTCGTTCGGCTCCAGTGCCCAAAGAGGGCGGCGGCACGGGCCAATCGACTCTAGCCCTGGTGACAGCAGAGGGCTCTTGGTCCAAAGCAATTATTCCTATGACGAGGGTACCAGACATGGCAGCACCAGTGGCTGCCTCAACACCTGGTTCAAGGTCTGGAGACGGCGGGCTCTAGCTCCAACCGTTCGAGGAAGAAGATACGTGTCGATTGGAGCGGAAATACCCCTATGTAAGGGTTGGCTCTTTAGATTTTGTCTTGATTTTGTTTCTTCCTTTGTCTTGAATTCCCTACTCTCTTCTTCAAGAGTGTCGAGAAAAATTACAACAACTCTAGTGCCTACTACAACTCCTGAGGATGCATCGGTTGAAGCTCCCGCCCATCCCCCTGTGGTTATGGCGGACGACATGACAACTCCGGTGCCAGCTATCATGGAGACTACTCCCATGCCGATGACCAAAGAGCCCGTGGTAGTGCCGGACCACGAGGAAGAAGTGCTCGAGCAAACTTCGACTATCTTGGAGCCTGTTGTGGAGGTTCCAGTATTAATGCCAGAAATTGATGAAGCTCCGGTGGAAGTCCAACGCCATCTCCTGAGGTGACAACACCGGAGGTGTCCCTGCCTAATCCTACACAAGGTGATCCAACTGCGAGACTTTCGGCTTCTGTGCTGATGGATGAAGTTCCAGCTGCAGGACCCTGCTCATCCACTCTCGAGGTAGAAGGTTCGAATGTGGGACCTTCCTCACCCGCATCGGATATGGATGAATTGCTGGAAACTGGCCCCGCCGATGTCGAGCTGCTAGAGTCCATGCTTGGGCCATGGGCTCCAATGTTCATTTCGGAACACTTGGAGGAACCGGAAGAGAGCCCTCAAGCAGGCCTGAAGCAAATCCTCTTGGAGCTGTCAATTGACAATGCTTGTTCCAACCTCCTACACGTCCAGCTTGACTTTGACTATGAGCGGAGGTCTCTTGAAGAGGAGTGCACCATGCTAGGGAAGTGGTGCCAAAATCTCTTCGTTGAGACGAACCTGACGTAGTCCAGGATCGCCGACCAGAAGGAGTGGGTGGCTTCGGAGAAGGCTCAGTAGTTGCGCCTGAACAAGGCGTTGGATGAATGAGAGGCCGCTATTAAGGACCTCGACAAGAAGACTCGGTAGATCTACGAGGATGCACAGAGGGCCTGTGAAATGGCTGACAGCTGCTCGGGGAGTCTCGAAGAGTTGAGGGAAACTCTCCTCAAGCGCCAGGACGAGCTCGACAATAAGGAGGTCAACCTGCAAGAGAAAGAAAATAAGATCCAACAGAGGGAGGATGAACTATCCCAGAAGCTGGCGCACGGTGAGCAAGACTTGGCTAACCGTTTGAATGAATTTGAGGCTTGGTGCGAAGAAGAGAAGCACTAGTTGTGGCAGGCGGGACAAGATGTCAAAGGAAGAGAAATTGCTATCTCTGCTCGGGAGGACAAGATGAAGGCAAAGGAGAAGGACCTTGTAGACAAGCGAGGCCACGTTCAGCTTCGAGAGAAGAACATTGCTTACCAAGAAAAGTTGTTGGCAGAGCTAATTTGGCATCATGCCAAGGAGGTTGAGCGCTTCTCAAAGGAGGGGTCTACGGAGCTATCTTCTACTAGGAGGTCATTGGAGGAGATTCGAAGTGCTAGAGTGATTGAGTCCCAGCAGATCTGGGACCTCCTAAGACGGGCAAATGATGCTCCGGTACCTTTCGGATTTAGCCTAGTTCGACCGACTGATCCAGAGTTAGTGATGGACAAGCCCTGGTGGCGCTCAACTCCGCTGGTGCGAAGCTGGAAGCTATTGGAGATGTGGGTGTCAACGAGATCGAGACTGAAGGGAAGTCGCTAGCTTGGAACATCGCAGAATACGTGCTGACATGCTTCTAGAACTAGGAATCTTCGATGTCTCTAGCTCCCGTGTTCGAGGGACCCATCGCCGAAGAGGAGGGAGCTGCCAAGGCCAGCGTCCAAGAGGCCGCCGAGAAGGTTGCTTCGTTCTTCGTGAGGAACTCCGGTAGCTAGGACCTTTCTCTTTATATCCCCAGCTTGTAATTCTCCACTTTTGAATGAATGAAATCCTTTTGAATTCCATTTTTTTGTGTCTTCAATGTATTGCCCTTTGTATTATTGGCCCCCCTGGTAGATGTGCATTATTTGATTGTGAACATGTACCAAGAGGATTTAACAATGTCTTGAAGACTTGACTTCGAACTTATAGCAAAAATAATAGCTCCAAGTTCCAAAGTTTACTTCTCACATCTCTGAGGACCCTTTGTTACATCGACGACGAGCCCCCTAGGAGTTGTTGGAGCTTCATAGCTTCGACGGCGCCCATTGTCAACACTTAGAACGTCAACGGCGAGCCCCCTAGGAGTTGTTGGAGCTTCGTAGCTTCGACGGTGCCCACGGTCGACACTTAGAAGGTTGAAGGAGGTCCCCCTTGGAGTTGTTGGAGCTTCATAGCTTCGACGGCGCCCACTGTCAATGCTTAGAACATCGACAACATTGATGGCGGGCCCTCTGGGAGTTGTCGGAGCTTGGTAGCTTCGACGACCCACTGTCAACGTTTGGAACATTGATGGCGGGCCCCCTGGGGGTTGTCGAAGCTTGGTAGCTTTGAAAGTGCCCACTGTCAACATTTGGAACATCGACGGCGGGTCCCGTGGGTATTGTTAGAGCTAAGTGCTCCGACATCATCCACCATCTCTGAGCAAATAGCCATCAAATATTCATTTTTCCTGCGCATAAGAAACAAGAAAAGCAACAAAATACGACCTCTTATCTATAACTTATTTGTGGCTTATTATCCTTCTTTGAATTTTAGGTCCTAAGGAACTCAATGGAATAACATAAGTGTACTGGTTAAATTCCTTTAGGTCCGAACGCCTTTCAAATCTGCCCTACTAAGACCTGCCAGGATATAGGTAGAGCGGCGTACTTAGGGTACCCAACCAGACTAAGTCGATAGCACACTCCGGACCTGTTATTGGCTTTTGGTTTTCAAGCGAGTAGACCATCTAGCAGTACTAGGACCCAAAAGGAGATTACCAATACAACTTATATATCACACCAATACCCAGGACTAAACATCAAAGGGACTGCACAACATTGCTATAGACAAGAAGGAAAAGATGATAAAAGTAACGAGCTTGCACAAAAATAATGCACGTGGAGTCTGCTTTCACACAAAAATGTATTTCATTATAGGTCCGAATAATAGGGGAGACAAGGACACACTTAAAGTATGGAACCAAGTTAAGTGTGCTATTCATCTTGTTCTTACCCATGGAAGGTAAAGACACACTTAAAGTACATTGACCAAGTTAAGTGTGCTTTTTAACTAGGACCTAACCGGCTCTGTTCATAGACTCTATAAGGTACATTATGTGTAAATACAGACTCACCTCCGTGAAACTAAGCGTAAAACTTATGGAGGTGCTCGATGTTCCATGGATTGGGAAGCGGGGTCCCATCCTTTGATGCCAAGCGGACGCATCCGGGATGAGAAACTTAAATCACTCGGAAGGGACCTTTTCAGCTGGCGGAGAGTTTGTTCATCCCTTCACGAGTTAATATTATCTGCAGCACCAGATCGCCTTCTTCTAGCTGCTAGTTGCGCACATGCCAGTGGTGATAGCGCCGGAGCACCTGGCGGTATTGTGCATTCCAAACAGCTACTTGGCACCTTCCCTCATCAACGAGGTCCAGGTCTTCATGCCATAGCTTGTCCTGCGTGGCTTCATCAAAGGTCCGGACTCAGAGCGACCCCATGGTCATCCCGTAAGCAAGGACTGCTTCAGCTCCATACACCAAAAAGAAACGTGTCTCTCCAGTAGCCCGACTATGTGTTGTCCTACTTGACCATAGAGCGGATGGAAGTTCTACAATCTAGTTCATGCCATGTTTCTTCAAGTGCTCGTGTGTGCGCGTCTTGAGTCCCTTGAGTATCTCTGCATTTGCTCTCTCAGCTTGGCCATTGCTTGCCGGGTGAGCTACTGATGCGTAGCTTACTTGTGTGCCGAGATCTTCACAGTACTCTTAAAATGCTGCACTTTTGAACTGGGATCCATTGTTAGTGATGACTCTGTTCAGAACTCCAAATTCACAGAAGATGGACTTCAAGAACTTGATCGCAGATTGCTTGTTGATTGTCACCACTGGAGTAGCTTTCGACCACTTTGTGAACTTGTCGATGGTGACATACATGAACCTGTAACATCCGACGACTTTTGGGAAAGGTCCCAAAATGTCCATCCCCCACACAGCGAATGGCCACGTGGGAGGTATCATCTGCAGTGACTGAGCTGGTGTGTGAATCTGCTTTGCATGAAACTAGCATGCTTCACACTTCTTTACCAACTTGACTGCATCCTGGAGTGATGTAGGCATATAAAAGCCATGCCAAAAGGCCTTAATGACCAACGTGTGGGATGATGCGTGATTCCCACACTCGCCTCCAAGGATCTCAGTGAGTAGATCCTGACCTTCTTCCCGGGAAACGCACCGCATTAGAACGCCGGTGGCACCACATTGGTAGAGATCCCCTTCTACCAACGTGTATCTTTTAGCCAATCTGACGACTCACTCGAAGCACCATATTTAGGAAGTATGTTATCCTTCAAGTAGCTCCAGATCTCCGAGTCCCATGCATTGGAGCCAACTTGAGCTTTTGGATCTTGCGCGCTGGGTTGCTTGAGCTTCTTGCAGCGCCTATGATCCTTGGTGGGCACCATGGTAACACGGCCACCAAGACCACCAGCTTCAGGGTGCTAATCTCGCCCCCATCACTCAGTTTGACAGGCTGAGCGGTAGGTGATGACAATCTCTTGACAAAAACTCCATGAGGTGCTTGAGCCCCGGTTGAAGCATTCATCTAGAGGTTGTCGGCTCTAGTGTTGCTAAGATGCTGGACATGGCGGAGATGGAGGACGTGGAAGTCCTTCTATAGCTTCTGGACTTCAAGTAGATATGCAGCAAGCTGAGGGTTATTGCAACTGCATTCACATTTGACTTGTTTGATGATGAGTTGCGAGTCACCCTTGACCAGCAGCTGCCGTACACCATATGATAGCATCACCTTGAATCCGAAGATGAGAGCTTCGTACTTTGCCATGTTGTTGGTTGCCTTGAAGTTAACACGCACCATGTACTTGACCTTCTCCCCAGTTGGAGCGAGGAGAAGTATTCCAGCTCTGACCCCCTGCTTCTGCACAGAGCCATCGAACTAGAGACTCCAACGTGATTCAGTGAAGACTGGGATCTTTGGTTCTGGCTTCCGCTCAATGGGAGCCTCCATACTTGATGAAGATGGAGTCCATCCCGCCAGGAAGTCTGCTAGTGCTTGACTCTTAATCGCTGTCACGGCAGGAATTCAAGATCGGATTTTGCCAACTCTACTGCCCACTTGGAGACATTTTCCGTAGAATTGGGATTGTGTAAAATAGCATGCAGTGGATAAGAGATTACCACTGATATCTTGTGGGCTTGGAAGAAGTGACGAAGCTTCGTAGAGGCAATAAGAATTGCATATAGCAACTTATGCACCTCAATGTACCGAGTTTTGCCAGCGTGGAGTACTTCGCTGATGAATTACACCGGCCACTGGACAGTCTGGACCTTTTCGGAGGGGCCTGCAACTTCCTCTTCATCAACCCGGACCCTCATGGAAGGGTTCGGAGCTTCTTCTTGTTCAGCCCAGACTTTCTTCTTGGACTACAGGAACTCCCTCGATTGAGAGCGGTTGATCCACATACATCTTGCCTTTAGGATCCGTGCCTAGGGGCTTGGACCCAAACTCGTCTTCAGGTAGCTCCAGACCCACCCGGAGGAGTCTAGGCTCCTGAGCTGATGATGGTTGTGGTCTCTTCGCAATAAGAACCATGTTGACAATCTCTGTGTTGCCAAAATATAAAGCAGAAGAGGCTCACTAGGTTCCAGAGCTACCAAAAATGGTAGCATGGTGAGGAGCTGCTTATGCTCCCAGAATGCCTTCTCCACTTCTTCAGACCACTGGAATGGTCTGGAACTCCTCAATAATTTGAAGAAGGGAAGTGCCCGCTCTACTAGCCTTTAGATAAATCGGCTGAGCGCAGCTAGACACCCAGTTAGCTTCTGGACGTCCTTGACGTGGGCTGGAGGCCGCATCTCTTCAACAACCTTGATTTTGGCCGTATTTGCCTCAATTCCTAACTGAGTCACCAAGAAACCAAGGAGCTTTCCGGAGTGAACCCCGAAGATGCACTTGTCCGGATTAAGCTTTGTTCACGTCAAGCACAGCTTGTCGAAGACGGCATGCAGATTGTTAAGGAGTGATTCCTTGTTCTTCACCTTGACAATGATGTCATCAACGTAGACCTCCACCAAGTCCCTGATGAGCTCTCCAAACATTTTATGCATGGCTCGCTTAAATTGAAGCAGCGTTTTTGAGACCGAAAGGCATGGTAGTGTAACAGTACAACCCATCTACTGTAACGAAGGCATTATGCTTTTCATCTTCCCTAGACATTTGAATCTGATGATATCCAGAATATGCATCTAGAAAACACAGTAATTCACACCTGGAGGTAGAATCCACTATGTGATCTATTCTCGAAAGTGGAAATGGGTCTTTTGTGCATGCCTTATTCAAGGTGGTGTAGTCGATGCACATCCGAAGCTTCCCGCCGGCCTTTGGTACAACGAATGGGTTTGCCAGCCACCGAGGATGGTGAACCTCCTGGATGAAACCAGCATCGAGCAGCTTCTTGATTTCTTGTCTGATGAAGTTCTGGTGCCTGACAGATTTCTTCCAGGGCTTCTGATGTACTGGTCGTGCATCAGGGTATATCTTCAGGCTGTGCTCAATCACCTCCCTAGGGATCCCAGGCATCTGTGATGGTTGCCATGCAAACATATTGACATTTGCCCAGAGGAAAGTGGCGAGCGCGAGTTCCTATTTGTCGTCCAGACCTCTCAATATACGAGTGGTCTGGGCAGCACAGGAACCAATTTGGATGACTTTGATGGGGATGTCGATATTGCTGCTTTGTTGCACAAGGGGTGCAGAGTTTGAGCCACGCCGACGCGAGCTTGAAGGTTGTTGAGCTAGTCGCTCCTTGCCAGATTCTTCTTCTTGCACCGTTGCGAGTGCGTGAAGTTCTTCCAGCGTAGTGACTCCAGCAGTGCAATCCTCGCGGATCTGAAGGATGCCTGAAAGAGTTGGTATCTTGAACACAAGATACCTTAATGTGCTATGGCCATGAACCTATACAAGGCTGGCCTGCCTAGGATGGCATTGAAGGGAAGGCTGATGTGTGCCACATCAAACACTAGCTTCTCGGACCTATAGTTTTCCCGAGTCCCGAAGGTCACCGGGAGTGTAAATGGTCCAAGAGGAGTGATGGCTCCCGAACCTACTTCGAAGAAAGGGAGTGAGGGCCTAAGGTCTGATAGGCTGAGCTGGAGTTTCACAAAAGCTGTGAAGCTTAGGAGGTTGAGCGCCGCACCTCGGTCCACTAGGACACGGTAGAGCTGGATGTTGTTGATAGTAGGAGAGACCATCAAAGGCAACTGACCAGCTCCAGTCATGTTCTTCGAGCAATCTGAAGCATCAAAGGTGATGGCAGTATCCATCCACTTCCGATGAGGTTCTACCTCGGTGGTGGGAACTACGGCAGCCATCTCCCGACACATTGTCTTGAGGACACGCGGGAGGTAATATCCATGACCCTCCATATATCATATGTAGAGTCTTCCGACGCTCATTGTCAGAGATATCAGAGTCATCGTTGGTAGTGTAGTTAATGACCTTCAACGTCTTCTTGTCATCCTGGAAGCCTAGCTACCGATCTAACGGAGCTTCACCAACATTCTGTCCCCCCCTCCTGTTGGCGGAAAGGCGTTTCTTCTTGGGTTACTTGTTGTTGGGTTCAACAAGCCGCTTGACCTCACGACAGTCTTCAAGGTTATGGGTGTTCGATTTATGGATCGAACACCATGTCTTGTCACCATCATCGTCCTCAGATGATGGTCGGGGTCATTTTTCGGGGCGTGGCCCCCGGCCACCAGGAGCTGCAGCAGCAGCTGCTGCAGTAGGCGTGCCGACCAATGACTTCTTCTTACCGTTAGACTTCTTCATCTTTTTTCCACTGCCTAAGGCAGTAGCTTCAGCCTTGGATGAGGGTTTACCAGCCTCGGCAGCTGGTTTGGAGTGCATCTCTCGGCCCTTCGCAGCTCTAGCACATTTGTCAGCTAGGTTAAAGAGCTCCATGATGTTGTTGATGTTTTTTTGTTGCTAGCTTCTCCAACATCTTCTTATCTCGTACTCCCTGTCAGAAAGTGACAACGATAGAGGCGTTGGATATAGAAGGAATCATATTCCGTACGTGAGAAAATCATTGGATGAACGGTTGCAATGACTCTCCCGCCTTCTGTTGTATGGTGAACAGATCCATCTCAGCGTCAGACCGAATGTAGGAGCTCCCGAAGTTGGCGATGAACTGGCGACAGAGTTCCTCCCAACTATAAATGGAGTCAGGGGGTAGACTCATGAACCAGGATCTTGCAATCCCAATTAGAGCCACGAGAAAATAGTTGGCCATCACGGGCTCATTGCCTCCAGTTGCGAGGATGGCAGTGGAGTAAATCTAAAGAAACTCGACGGGTTGACTGTCCCGTCGTATTTCTCCAACAAATTACGCCGAACCTTAGGTGGCCAATCCTCGAGCCTCTCGCCTCTTGTGAGCGCGCTCGATGTGGACGCGATCGTCCGGCCTCATGTAGCGGCGGTCGAGCTTCGACCGGAGGTCCTGCGCCGGGAGCCTTGATACCGTATGAGTGCAGCGAGCCCCGGAGGGCAGTGACATCACATGCTGAGAGGGCGCACGTCTCCTGTGGTGCGACACTTGAGGAGCAAGTCTACCAGACAAGGTGCTATTCCTTGAAGGTGCCTTCTTAGCATGGTGCGGACCTTGGTTGCTAATGGCATTAGCTACAGCCACAACCAAATGCTCCACATGAGCATGCCACTGTTCCAGCGCAGCGGGAGGAGCTCCCTGTGCTGGTGGATGTTTGAGAAGAGTTCGCACTGCGTTCAACGCATTCTCAGGGTTGTAGGTCGATGAAGTGACCAAGGCGAACATACCATATTGCTAAGATGGTGGAGGTGGTGGTGGAATGACACCTATCGGGACAATAACGTTGGCTGGCCGCTATATGTTGTAGGGATTTCCTCCAGTAGGCTGCTCAGCCAAACCGTTGGATGAAGTAGCGGTGGACTTCATCATCTTGAGATGTTAGGACCCCCTACCTTGCACGCCAAATGTCGAAGTGTAGCAACGACGCTTCCCCCTGTACTACTAAAGTGTAGTTCGCAGAGGTTCATATTTAGACGGGGCGCGTGTAAGATCAAGAACAAGAGGTGAACACCAAGGGTTTTTACGTTGTTCGGGGCGCCTGAGCGTAATATCTTACTCCACCGGGTGCTTGTTGATTGTATGAGTGTGTATGCATGGCGAGTGTCTCAGATTGCTTGTCCTCTATCGTATGACACATCCCTTTTATATGCTGAGGACTGACTGTTACAGTGTATAACTGGACCGACATGTGGCCCCGGTTGTCATAAACATCCTATACACGATCTACTGGTGTTGTGAATGATTATCAGTGTGATAACGTGCCTTAATGGCAGAGTTATCAGTCTTGATAGCCCTCTGATCGTGCGTCATTCATACAACATTAATGACGCGTTAACTAGGTCTTGTAATGGCTGTTTAATAGCCTCTTGAATGTGGTTTCAGAGATCTAGTTGTCTTCCTATTGCAGCTTAGTTCCGGGGGTCTGACTCATGGCAGCTCTGGAGCTTACCTCTGCGGGGAGGAAGGTCCGAAGCTAATTGACACGTGGCAGCACCGGATCTTCACTCTACTGGGGGTTAGGTCCGGAGCTACTAGACACGTGGCAGCACCGGAGCTTCCCTGTGAAGGGAGTGATCTGGTGCTGCAGGACATGTGATAGCTCAAGAGTTACCCAAACGAGGGAGGCGGGCCCAGTGCTGCGGGACATGTGTTTCCTTCGGAAGTCTTCAACATTGGAGGGCAGAAATCCATGACTTTATCCATAGTATCAGGGGGTACCTGGTATCCAGGATATCGACAATATGTATAAGGAGTATTAAGTTTATCGCAAAAGGCATACTTAAGGAGCATATTTTAGAAGTACAGTATGCATGAAAATAAATCTTCGTTTGGTCTATTGAGTCAAGATTGGTAAGTATGGAACCAATAAAAGGTTGACCTAATAAGAATCGGTTCCAAAGCTTCTTGTTGTCTGAATTTTATGTTTTGCTCAATTCATAAGTTACCTTGACAAAAATTAAGTCCCGACTTAAATTTGGCATAAGTAAGTTCAAACCAGATGTCTTGATTGAAGATGAGTATTACTTGCAGTTTTGGAAGTACAAAGGTCTCATGATAAGTTAAGTATAAGAATAAATTATTCATATAATGACTTACTAAGACTTAATGTTTGTGAGATGTATAGTAAATCCACATCAGTAATCAACACTCGTAGATTGGGGATTTATTGTGGAAAAGCTCCTAACTTAGGGTCATTGCATCATGTGTGATGCATATCAAATATATATTATAAATGAGGCTACCGAGCATATACAGTAAGTAAACCCGAATTGTGATTGGTTGACAACATTAAACAACTTAAGGTTTTTTGTATTCCATAAATAACAAGTCATATGTGATGTCAAACACATTGACATAAGTTATGTGTTGCAAAGAAGTAAATTCGAGATCATATTAAGTTAATACTTTTGAGCAAATAAGTATCAAGTGAATGCTTGCGGATTTGCTTACAAAAGGACTTCCGCCCAATGTATTCCGTGGACACATAGTGCGCACGGGTTTAAGGAAGAGCTTAGGATTTCCTGGATACTAGGAGACCAAAACTAATTATCAGGTCATTTTTAAGTGTAAGATGTATTTTGTTCTTTGAGTCAAGCAGTACATAAATGGTTGTTTTGATGCGTTGTTCCCTATATATCGAGCATTAGGAAATAAACACTAAGTTTATATTTAAATAAGTAAGTCTGGATCTAAGATAAAATGGGAGAATGTTAGTATGTGCGAAATCAAATTTTAGCATGTGTCTTAATTAAAGAGACACAACTCAACAAATGGTCGTGTTCCTGATCGGAGGACACGAACATTCCCAAAGGTTGCGAAGCCCCCCCTTGCGTCCCACAAATAAGTATAAATATGTGGAGAGTGCACTCAGTTGAGGCACGTACAATGATGCATACAAAACACCAACGACACTGAGTAACCGATCACATTGATTGGAAAAGCGAGGGGAAGGTTCCGCCCACATCTTCACTGCAGGTTCTTTTTGTGGCGTCACTTTTATGGCTTGATGGACGCAACATTAAGTTCAAGCATTAAGAAGTAGAAAGTTATGTTTTGTGCTAATCCATGATTAGCACTTGATGTTGGTGTTCATATTCAGATTTGTTCTTCTCTTTGAAATCCCGAATTTATTTGAGAGACTAACTTGAATCCCTTTTTGATCTCTCATTTCTAACATGCTAGTATGTGTTGTTCGTGCTAGGTGTTGTGCCAACGTGTGTGCGCATGTAGTGTTTGTGTAGGTGTCAAGTGAAGACCATAATCAACAAGATGATCAGCACTTCAAATTTATTCGTGCGTGTGTACAAGGAGATAGAGCTGGGCCATAATGTGTTTCTAACCAAATTCAATGGTATAATACGCAATAAGTACACTACGAGTCATACTGTTCTCTGGGTTGGTTCAGAGCATGGCTTACCGCGACTGCCCCCGTGGGCAAGCGGCGAGCTCGGTGGTTCACTGTCCAGCTAACGTTGTGGTTCCTTCAATTGCATGTGGTACTCAATGTATATTAGCTAGTGGTGCTGTGTGACGAAGAAATTGAAAAAAGGCTCACTAGAGAAGAAGCTAGAGGCTTCCGGCGATGGCAAATAGGAGTGAATTAAAGTGGAAATCAGTGTTCGTGGTAGCTTGGGGCGGATCAGTTTAGTCTCAAACAGATGTGCTGGAGCTAGACGATTGCGGTTCTTGGAGTTTATGAGTGGGGGGAGGGGTATTTATAGCCTGGCGAATGCAATGGCGAAAGGGATTCAACTTCTATACTCTTACTTGTGCTTTTATGTATGTTCCCGCTGATTTGTCATAATCTTATTCATTGTGAAGGTATGGTAGTTAATATGAGCATTAATGAAGAGAACAAAAAAATTATAACACATCAGTGGGATTACGCATGGGAATACCAAATAGAAGTATGGAAGCCACGTTCTGGGGAATTGTGGTGCTCGAGGCATTTGCGAGCGTGCGATTAATTGAGGCGGCATGGAATTCGTGGGCATCGACACACAGCGCATTGCACGATATTGAAGGCGAGTTAAGGGGCGTCAGATCCTTGGAAGGTGCGGGGACAATATGACGGGGGTCATGCATCGCCAAGATTCCCGGGATTCTACGGGTGTTAGCGGCGAGAGATGGATGAAATCGGCACAGTGTTGGGTTGGGCCTACGGAAGAGGGAAGGAAGGAGAGTCGGTTTGCTCCGAAAGGAGAATAAAAGAGGAGAGCTCTTGAGCCGAAGTGAGAAGCAAAAAGGAAGGTGGCCTGAGCTGGGGAAGAGGAGGGAAGAGAGCGTGTTGGCCTAGAAAACAAAGGTGGGAAAGGGAGGAAAAAGAAAATAAAAGATAAGATTTGTGGATTTTCTTAAGTTATTAGTTAGGCACACATGGACACATCTATGTGTATGTATACTCGTGTGTGCCACTTTATTTACATTTTCTCTTTCATGCTTAATTTTTGTGAATTACTCATGTAGTTGGAGTTATGTATGTGTATACTGATCTTCTTTAGAATCTGATTTGATTTAAGTGTTAGACTATGTATAAGGGTCTAAGGGTATTTTATTATTTAGCCTAATAGGCTTCTTGGGCGACCAGTCTTGTAACCCTATATATATGTACCCTTGAAAGCCCATTATCAATTAATCCAATCTTTATTTTCTAAAATGGTATCAAAGCCAGATGTCTCGAGTTCGAATCCTGGTGGACGCAAGTCTACTCCTATTTTTCACGTTAGCGGTCCGAGGGAGCCTCACGTGAGGGGAAGTGTTGGAGTGTATAAGTGAAATGCCTATCCTTCGCCAAAAGCTTTCCAACTCGGGGCCAAGTCGGACACTTTTGTTTTTGTCTATCGATGTGAGGGAGACACTGTGTACCTTCTCCTTTATATCGATGACATTATACTAACATCGTCCAGTTCGAATCTTCTTCGGTGCACTATCTCTACCTTACAGCTGGAGTTTGCTATGAAGGATTTGGTCTGGCTTCACCAGTTTCTAGGTATTGAGGACGAGGACCGGTTGAGTGGCATGTTCCTTCACTAGTGACAGTACCGCTTGGACATCCTCCAGTGAGCGGGCATGGTTGAGTGCAAGCAATGCTCCACTCCGGTGGATACCAAGGCGAAAGTCTCCTCTACCGATAGGACACCCGTCAATGACCTCACTACTTATACGAGTCCTGCAGGTGCCCCTGAATGTGGCCTAGAGGGGGGGGAGGTGAATAGGCCTTTTTGAATATTGTCGAATCCTGCAACACTTAACAACCAGTTCAAAACCAGAGAAATCGGACTAGTCCGGTAAAGTGCGGACTAGTCCGGTGTATACGGACTAGACTGATTGGGTTTGATTGATTAACTTTATTTTTCAATATATGCAGCGGAAATATACGATTAAAAAAGTGTTACAAGGTTATGAATCAAGTTATATCACAATTAAATCTTATACTTGATATTTCAACATAAATTAATTAAGATCAATTGTAACCCTAGATTGATATGAAGTAAGGACAATGAACACAACAGAGAACACAAGAGATTTAACCCGTGGTTCGGTTCCCATAGAGGCAACCTACATCCACGTTGAGAAGTCCACAAAAGGACCGGGTCTTCTCCAACCCTACCCTCGTCGGATCGCCACGAAGGCCAATCCTCTTCCACTTATCTCAAAGGGGTGAATAACCGAATTCAAGGGGCTTTCTCACACGTTGAGAGCTCCCTTGGATGACAACACAAAATACCACCAAGAACACACTCAAAATATTACAATCAAATCGCAGGAGAGTGTTAGAGAATCAAACCAAGAGCTCAATGTGGTGTTGAACGTGTCTCTCCAATGAACTAGAGTGAATCCCCAAGGGATTGATCTTTGTTGCACTTAATTTCGTGGAGAGATGTGGTTTTTGAGGCTCTTGGGAGGTGTCACGGTGCTAGGGT
Organism: Tuctoria greenei; assembly: GCA_036927565.1. Lineage (NCBI taxonomy): Eukaryota > Viridiplantae > Streptophyta > Magnoliopsida > Poales > Poaceae > Tuctoria > Tuctoria greenei. The sequence goes on from JAYESD010000002.1 coordinate 260,595,342, forward strand.
TCGAGAGAGTGTAAAATATGGCCGTGCAACTCTATTTATATGGGTTTCCAAAAGTGATCGTTAGGGTTCAGAAAGATCGGACTAGTCCGTGGTGGTCATCGGACTAGTCCAGTGTGCTGTGTGTAGCAAACCCTAAGTGTCCCCAAATATCGGACTAGTCCGGCTAGGAACGGGCTTGTCCGATTTCGCTACTGGAAATCTTCGGACTAGTCCGATAGACATCGGACTTGTCTGGACATGTGAAACCCTAAGTGTATAGGATGACAAGTCCGCACTTGGAGGACTTGTCCTATTTAGTTCAGAGGGTATTTCGGACTAGTCTGTGCAAATATCGGACTTGTCCGATATGGATCAGAGAGAATATCGGACTAGTCCGGTTGTGATCGGACTTGTCCGATTTTGTGTGACTTGTGAAGTGTTTTGAGGACTAGTCCGCACTAGGGAAGACTAGTCCGATTCTAGTCAGAGAGGATATCGTACTAGTCCAATGGATATCAGACTTGTCCGATTTTGTGCAAAAAGGATATCAGACTAGTCCGGTGTTAGTCGGACCAGTCCGGTCCTGTGTAACTTTGTGCAATGTGTGTGTTTAAATGTGATTGAGCTCTTGGGATGTGTTTTCTTAACACACTCCATACACAATGATCTACTATTCTTCTTCCTTGAGCTCATTTCCACTTTGCTCCTCATTCTTCCTTCTTTTTGGTACTTTGCTCATTTTTCTATTAAAAACCTGCACTCATCTCAACAAAGAGGTTAAGATCCCAATTGCTTGTCATAAATCATCCAAAACCCACAAGGGAGTCCTAGATGCACTTTCAATCTCCCCATTTTTGGTGATTGATGACAACCAATTGAGATTTTACAAAATATGATAAAAATTGAGATTTTCATAAAGTGTGCACATATGAGTCCAAAATACATCAAGTAGTGAAAGCATAGTCCATATGTGCATTCTTTATGGTGGGATGCATAACTAAGTGCACTGAAACATTGAGAATGACATAATTGACATTAAACACCCAATAGCAAGCATATATGTCATTCTAGAGCAAAATCTCAGTTTTCATGAATACTACTCAAAGGATCAAATCATTGCATCACAGAACCATAATTAACATAAGATCATTGTTAAAATTTTACAAGCCACAAAAGAGTTAAAAGAAATATAGCATAGAGCCCTCTCCTCGCAAACTACAGCTAGAACTAAGACTCCCCCTCAATCTCTCCCCCTTTTGCATCAAGACACCAAAAAGAGGAAGAGGAGGGTCCTAAGGTCTTCACTCTTCGCTGTCGGTCCTCTCATCATTGTCTTCATCATCTTCATTTACAGCTTGATGAGGAGGAGGAGAGGAGGTGCGGAGGTACTCAAGCCCCCAACGCCAAGTAGGCAAGCTCGGAGGGGGGCAAGGGCCCGAGCTCGGTGAAATCAGAATTTGAGTCTTCAGAGATTGTTGGAGACCCAATTGGCTCAATCTCCAGTTTCTGGCAAATTTGCTTCACATTTGCCTTGATATACTTCATGTCCTCCTTTATTTTCTTGTTGATCTTATGGGCCTTCACTTCGGCCTTTTTGCAGGAGGCAAAGATTGCAGCCTGATACTTGAGAATTCCACTGGCTGAACCTTTTTGAGGGGATGCACTAGAAGCAGGGTCAGCCCTAGCATCTTCTCTTGATCTTGCCGGTGCCTCGGGACTGGAGGCCAGCGAGGGAGCAGCCTGCACACTCGGCTTTTGAGGCATCTGAGGCCTCAAGGGGAGATGCTCCACATCTTTCACAAACTCAATTTCGATGACTTTGTCAATCACAAACATTAGGTAAGGAGCGTATCCACAGGACATGTTGGGAGTGCAATATATGTTCACCATATCATTCCAAATGTATTCCACCACATCAAATGGGCGGTCCTTGCTTATGACCCTCATTAGAGTCCGAAGGTATCCTTGCACACTCCCAACATCTCCATCCTTGGGAGCAATCGTCTTCCTCAACACTCTGTTCAGCACCACAAAGAATGGCTTCATGTTTTTGGTGGAAGGAGGGTTGAACTTTGAGTTTGGCTCGTCTAGGAACTTCATCCTATCCTTGTCAATGACACCAATGTTGTGTATGACCAAGCAATCAGATCTTGTGGTGTCAAGGTGAAGCAGGTTAGCAAAATTTTCTTGAGTAATGCTGTACTTGGATCCATTGGTCATCCAAGTGACACTTTCCTCATCCTCACTAGAGAAGTGACAGGTTGCATAGAGAAATTAGGGTTTGGCGGCGGCTAGGGTTATGGGCACGAAAAATCGGACAAGTCCGGAGATGACCGGACTAGTCCGAACTTTTCTAGGGGCTATATCGGACTAGTCCGTTGTCTACCAGACTAGTCCTGCCTAACCGGCACTCTACAGACTAGTCTACATGGGCGGACTAGTCCGGGCAACCACGGACTAGTCCGTGGTCACCAGGCAAGAATTTGCTTAGCCCATTCATATATATTTGAAGGTACATATTTAGAGAAAAGAGGCAAAACACATCAAATAATCTTGATGAATATGATCAGTAAGCATACAACAATCAAGCAATGATCATAATTCACCAAGATCTAGTAATTGACATAGTTTTTAGGAGAAAATTGAGAGAGATGATTTTCACAATCCAATCAACATATTTTGAAGAATTCATAAAGGTATGCAACATTTCAAGCCACACTCTGAGCATCAAGGATATTTAGTTCATTTTGGAGTTCACAAAAACGCTTTTCATCAAGTGGCTTGGTGAATATGTCGGCCAATTGCTTTTGAGTGTTGACATGTGAAATGGCTATGTCTCCTTTCATTGTATGATCTCTCAAAAAGTGATGTCTTATGTCTATGTGTTTAGTTCTCGAGTGCTCAACTGGGTTGTGGGCAATTTTAATGGCACTTTCAGTGTCACAAAGGAGTGAATATGGTTCATATTGTAACCATAGTCCCTTAGAGTTTGTCGCATCCAAAGGAGTTGTGCACAACAAATCCCGGCTGCAACATACTCCGCTTCGGCTGTGGATAAGGCAATGGAATTTTGTTTCTTGGAGGACCAAGAAAGTAAGGATCTCCCTAGGAATTGGCATGTACCGGAAGTGCTTTTTCTATCTACTTTGCACCCGGCATATTCTGCATCGGAGTAACCAATGAGATTGAATTTTGAGCCTTTTGGGTACCAAAGACCAAGGTTGGGTGTATGAACCAAATATCTCAAGATCCTTTTTACGGCTGTCAAGTGACATTCCTTAGGATTGGCTTGAAATCTTGCACACAAACATACACTCCACATAATATCTGGCCTAGATGCACATAAATAGAGTAGAGATCCAATCATGGAGCGATATACCTTTTGGTTGATGCTGGGTCCATCTTCATTGAGATCTAGGTGGCCATTCGTTGCCATGGGGGTTTTTATGGGCTTCACCTTGTCCATGCCAAACTTCTTATGTATGTCCTGCGTGTACTTGGTTTGTCTTAGGAAAGTCCCTTCTGTTGCCGCACTTGGAATCCCAAGAAATACTTTAGTTCTCCCATCATTGACATTTCAAACCTGTCTGTCATGATTTTACTAAATTTCTCACAAAAAGATTGATTAGTTGACCCAAAGATTATATCGTCAACATAAATTTGACAAATAGAAAGATCATTATCAAAATTTTAAAGCCATTTTCAATTAAGAAGTCTCTAAGACACCCATACCAAGCTCTAGGAGCTTGTTTGAGGCCGTAGAGAGCCTTACGCAATTTAAATACGTGGTCGGGGAACTCTTCGTCTTCAAACCCGGATGGTTGCTCCACGTACACCTCTTCCTTGATTGGTCCATTGAGGAAGGCGCTTTTCACATCCATTTGATACATCTTGAAATCATGGTGAGTAGCATATGCAAGTAATATTCTAATAGATTCAAGCCTAGCTACTGGAGCAAAGGTCTCATCGAAATCCAAACCTTCGACTTGTGAATACCCTTTGGCCACAAGTCGTGCCTTGTTCCTTTTCACCACCCGGTGTTCATCTTGTTTGTTGCGGAAGACCCACATGGTGCCGATGATGTTTGCATTGGGTCTTGCCACAAGTTCCCACACCTTGTTCCGCTTGAAGTTGTTCAATTCTTCTTGCATTGCCACCACCCAGTCTGGATCTTTCAATGCATCTTCAACCTTGCGTGGTTCCAAAAAGGATACAAACGAATAGTTCTCACAAAAGTTAGCTATGCGAGATCTAGTGGTTACTCCCTTTTGGATGTCACCGATGATGTTGTTGATTGGGTGATCCCTTTGGTCGCATTGGTGTACTCTTGGGTGTGGCACTTGAGGAGTGGTATCTTCATGATCATCTGCTTCTCCCCCTAAGTGATTGCCTTTGTTGACTTGTTGATAATCTTCGTATTCTTGTGGTTGATCTTGTGTTGAAGCTCCCCCTTGATCGTTGGACTCATCTTGTGGTTCATCTTCCTCATCTATGTGTGGAGGTGGCTCTTGTGGTCGAACCTCAACTAGAGCCATTCTTTTCAATGCTTGACAAAGAGCTTCTTCTTTACCTAGTTCACATGGATCAACTTGCTCCTTTTGGGAGCCATTAGTTTCATCGAACACTACGTCACGTGCTACTTCAACAAGTCCGGAGGTCTTGTTGAAAACATGATAGGCGTAGGTGTTTGAATCATAAGAAAGCAAGAAACCTTCATCGGACTTCGAACCAAACTTTGAAGTCCTAGGCTTCTTGTTCAAGATATACCATGGAGAACCGAAAACTCGAAAATATGAAATATTTGGTTTGTTACCGGTGAGTAGCTCATATGATGTCTTCTTGAGTAGTCGATGAAGATAGAGTCGATTTACGGCGTGGCAAGCGGTGTTAATCGCTTCTGCCCAAAATCGATCCGATGTCTTGTACTCATTGATCATTGTTCTTGCCATCTCTATGAGTGTTCGATTCTTTCTTTCGGCGACTCCGTTTTGTTGTGGGGAGTACAACGCTGAAAATTCGTGCTTTATGCCTTCTTCATCAAGGTACTCCTCCACTTGCATGTTCTTGAACTCCGTGCCATTGTCGCTTCGAATATTCTTGATTGTCAATGAGAATTTGTTTTGTGCTCGCTTGAAGAACTTCTTTAGTGTTCCTTGTGTCTCTGACTTATTATGCAAAAAGAAAACCCAAGTGAAGCGAGAAAAATCATCAACGACAACTAAACCATATTTGTTACCGCCAATGCTTATGTAGGCTATTGGACCAAACAAGTCCATGTGTAGTAGCTCAAGTGGTCTTGTTGTAGTCATAACATTTTTGGCGAGGTGAGGTGCTCCAACTTGCTTCCCGGCTTGGCACGCGCTACATGGCCTGTCTTTCTCAAATACAACATCCTTTAAACCTCGGATGTGATCGCCTTTGAGGAGTTTTTGAAGGTTCCTCATACCAACATGCGCTATCCGTCTATGCCACAGCCAACCCATGTTGGTCTTTGCAATCAAGCATGTGTCAAGTTCAGCTTTATCCTTGTTGAAGTCAACAAGATAGAGCTTTCCCTTTAACATACCCTTGAATGCAACGGAACCATCACTCCTCCTAGAAATGGTCACACCCTCGTTAGTGAACAAGCAATTATAGCCTTTGTCGCATAATTGAGATATAGACAACAGGTTATAATCTAGATATTCAACATGTAAAACGTGAGAACGTGTGTGTTTAGAGGATATTGCAATTTTACCAGTACCGAGCACTCTTCCTTGACTATTATCTCCAAAGTAGATGCCCTCGTTTGGGTCCTCATTCTCTTCATAATCCACGAACATTCTTCTTTCCCCGGTCATATGGTTGGTGCAGCCACTGTCTAGCACCCATTTAGATCCACTGGAGGAATAGGCCTGCATAAACAAATCATGCCTTGGTTTTAGGTACCCAAGCTTGCTTGGGTCCTTGGAGGTTAGTTACAATGCATTTGGGCACCCACACATGAGACTTGGTGTTCCCATCGTGTGGCCCAACATAATGAGCATAAACCTTGCCAAAATTATTTCTCATTAACACATAGGAGGCATCAAAAGTTTTAAATAATAGCTGTTGTTGTTTGTATACAGGACTAGTCTGGGGGGTCGGACTTGTCCGGACACCGACCGGACTAGTCCAGTGTTCATGTGTAGTTGCTGTATTAATCTGTGACTTTCCAATTTGAGAGGGCCTTCCTTTTACAAAGGTAATCCTCTCCTTATTATTCTTATGGCTTCTAGCATGTTGCTTTTCACCATGAGAATAACCAATGCCATATTTGACATTTGGAGGTCTTTGGACCAAGTATGCACTACGTGCATATTTGATCTTCTCCTTGTCAAATATGCCACTTTGGGCAGGATGTTTTTCCTTTGTAGAAGTTGGCTTATCCTTCAAACTGGTGTCACTTTTCTTACATGTGCAAGCATGAGCAAAATCAGTTTTAGTTAGTTGAGAAGGTGAACCTGAAGAGGAGGAAGGTTCACTCAGCTCGAGTGACTCAACCTGCACTTCAAGGATCTTGTTAACCTTGATCAGGTCAGCAAGTTGGTCCTTGATTGTGGCATTTGAGTCAGTTAGCTCCAGGCAAGTTTCCTTGCTCGAAGCTAACTCAAGCTCTAGTGATTTGCTTCGTTCCTTTTCAAGTTCTAGAAGTTTGTCAAGTTCGACATATTCCTCCTTTTGGGAGATGATCATGTCCTCTTGACGATGTATTAACCTCTCCTTCTCAACAAGTTGATCAAGCAAAAATTTCATTTTAGTAGCTGTTTTCCTATCTAGTCCAATAAGCATGTCCTCATTATCACTATTGAGTTCATCATCGCTAGAATAGGAATGCACGGAGGGGGATTTAATGGTTACCTTGCGTTTACCTTCCTTTGCCGTAAGGCAAGTGCTGTCTCTCTTCCATGCGCCATGTGTAGGGAAAAGGGTAGACTTCTTGGATGTCTTCTCGATGGCTATGCTAGCCATCTCTTCTTCTTCGGACGATGAGGACTCATCATTTGAGTCCCACACTTTCCCAATGTGCGCTTGTTCGACTTGTTTCTTCTTCTTGAAGAATTTCTTGGGTTGAGGCTTGGCTTCTTTGGTCTTCTTCTTGTTCTCCTCGTATGGGAAATCAACTATAAAGTGGTTGTATTCACCACAATTATAGCATGCCCGCCTCAACTTTGGCTTCGTTCTTTCCTTGTACTTTCCTTCGCTTGACTTTGTACCTTGTCTCTTTTTTATTATTCTCTTGAATTTCTTCATGAACAATATCATATCTTCTTCATCCAATTCACTGCTCTTGTCATCACTATCTTCCTCTAGTTGTGCTTCTCTAGCTTCTTTGGATAGGGGCTTGAGAGTGGATTTCAAAGCAACCCCTTTCTTCTTTGCCGAGATGAGATCGGCAATCTCCTTGACATGTTTTGCTTGTTTTTCCATCATCTCTAAGTTGATTATCTTTCCAAGCAGTTCATCCAGAGTCAACCTTTTGTATCCAGGGCTTTCTCTGATCATGGAGCATAGTGTGACATTGCGAGGCATAAAGGCTCTAAGGATGAGCTTTACCACCTCGTGGTCATTCAACTTCTTACTTATGTATGATCTGACCTTGTTGACGAGTGTCTTTAATCGATTGTACATGACTTGGGGTGACTCGTCTTCTTCAATTGCAAATCTTCCTAACTCGCCTTCAATCATCTCGATTTTTGCTTCACGCACATGTCGGTCACCTTCATGTGTAGTTTGTAGTGTGTCCCATATCTCCTTTGCAATTTCTATTCCACCCACCTTGGTGAAATTTTCCCGACTGAGTGAAGAGGTAATTACGGCCGCGGCTTGAGCATTTCGGTGAATTGCCTGCTCTTGGCTGGGGGTGAGCTCTTCGTCGTCGTCCGGGATATCTATCCCTGTGCACACAATATGCCACAAACTTGGATTGAGGGAAATTAGATGCATTTTCATATTTTGCCTCCACATTGAGTAATCACTTCCATCGAAGTGTGGGGCTTTTCCAAGTGGGATAGATAAATAATGATTGCTATTGGAATTGAGACGATCGTAGTTAAAAGGATATCGGGAGTAGTCGGTGTGACTACTCCCCTTCTTCTTCTCTTCAACTTTTACTTTCCCTTTGGAAAGTGTCTTCTTTCTTAGGAGCGCCTTTAGCTCCAGCGTCTCCTCATCGTCATCCTCGAAGTCTTGAATGGCTTTGAGGAGCTTCTCCACCTTGAGGTTCTTTTCATCATCAACCTTCTCTTGGTTGTTGCTCTTGTGGATGTCCTTCATGTCTGACATGATCTCCTTCGAGCGATTAGTATCTTTCTTGAAGAACTTGGCTCTGATACCAATTGAATGTGGCTTACAGGGGGGGTAAATAGGCCTTTTTGAATATTGTCGGATCTTGCAACACTTAACAACCAATTCAAAACCAGAGAAATCGGACTAGTCCGGTAAAGTGCAGACTAGTCTGGTGTATACGGACTAGACTGATTGGGTTTGATCGATTAACTTTATTTTTCAATATATGCAGCGGAAATATACGATTAAACAAAGTGTTACAAGGTTATGAATCAGGTTATATCACAATTCAATCTTATACTTGATATTTCAACGTAAAGTAATTAAGATCAATTGTAACCCTAGATTGATATGAAGTAAGGACAATGAACACAAAAGAGAACACAAGAGATTTAACCCGTGGTTCGGTTCCCACAGAGGCAACCTACATCCACATTGAGTAGTCCACAAAAGGACCGGGTCTTCTCCAACCCTACCCTCGTTGGATCGCCACGAAGGCCAATCCTCTTCCACTTATCTCAAAGGGGTGAATAACCGAATTCATGGGGCTTTCTCACACGCTGAGAGCTCCCTTGGATTACAACACAAAATACCACCAAGAACACACTCAAAAGATTACAATCAAATTGCAGGAGTGTGTTAGAGAATCAAACCAAGAGCTCAATGTGGTGTTGAACGTGTCTCTCCAATGAACTAGAGTGAATCCCCAAGGGATTGATCTTTGTTGCACTTAATTTCGTGGAGAGATGTGGTTTTTGAGGCTCTTGGGAGGTGTGACGGCGCTAGGGTTCGAGAGAGTGTAAAATATGGCCCTGCAACTCTATTTATATAGGTTTCTAAAAGTGACCGTTAGGGATCAGAAAGATCGAACTAGTCTGTGGTGGTCACCGGACTAGTCCGGTGTGCTGTGTGTAGCAAACCCTAAGTGTCTCGAAATATCGGACTAGTCCGGCTACGAACGGACTTGTCCGATTTCGCTACTGGAAATCTTTGGACTAGTCCGATAGACATCGGACTTGTCTGCACATGTGAAACCCTAAGTGTATAGGATGACAAGTCCACACTTGGAGGACTTGTCCGATTTAGTTCAGAGGGTATTTCGAACTATTCCGTGCAACTATCGGACTTGTCCGATATGGACCAGAGAGAATATCGGACTAGTACGGTTGTGATCGGACTTGTCCGATTTTGTGTGACTTGTGAAGTGTTTTGAGGACTAGTCCGCACTGGGGAGGACTAGTCCGATTCTAGTCAGAGAGGATATCGGACTAGTCCGATGGATATCAGACTTGTCCGATTGTGTGCAGAAAGGATATCGGACTAGTCCGGTGTTAGTCGGACTAGTTTAGTCGGACTAGTCCGGTCCTGTGTAACTTTGTGCAATGTGTGTGTTTAAATGTGATTGAGCTCTTGGGATGTGTTTTCTTAACACACTCCATACATAATGATCTACTATTCTTCTTCCTTGAGGTCATTTCCACTTTGCTCCTCATTCTTCCTTCTTTTAGGTACTTTGCTCATTTTTCTATTAAAAACCTGCACTCATCTCAACAAAAAGGTTAGGATCCCAATTGCTTGTCATAAATCATTTAAAACCCACAAGGGAGTCCTAGATGCACTTTCAGCCCCTCAGTACCTCACCTTCACCGGGCCGGATATCTCCTACGTGGTCCAACAGGTGTACCTCCACATGTATGACCCGCGAGAGCCACACCTCACCACTGTGAAGCGGATTTTTCGGTACCTGTGCGGCACCCTTGACTACGACCTCCTTCTTCGGTGTGTCTCGATTTTTGAGTTGGTCATCTACACCGACCCTGACTAGGCGAGCTGCTCGAACACTCGTCGGTACACCTCTGGCTACGCCGTCTTCCTAGGTGGCAACCTTGTCTCCAGGTCCTCGAAGCAACAGTTTGTGGTGTCGCGCTCGAGTGCTGAGGTGGAGTATTGCACCGTGGCTAATGGCATGGCCCTGACTTTCTGGCTTCAACAGCTACTTCAGAAGCTTCACTCTCCCATCGCCCGGAGCATGTTGGTCTACTGCGATAACGTCATTATCGTCTACCTCTCCACCAACCCTATCCAACATCAATGCATGAAGCATGTGGAGATCGACCTCCATTTTGTTCGTGAGCGGGTTGCACGTGACTAGGTTTGGGTACTCCACGTCCTGATGACGTCGCCGTTCATCGACAGCTTCTCGAAGGGGCTCCCGTCATCACTGTTCTCCGAGTTTCAGTCTAGTCTCAATATTTGTCGTCGCTAGATGTTGGTACTGCGGGGAGTGTTATACTATGTATTAGGATCCAATGGTATTTAGTCTTTAGCCTAATATGCTTATTGGTGAACAAGTGTTGTACCCCTCTATATGTACCCTTGACAGTCCATTATCAATCAATCCAATCATAATTCTCTAATATGGTATTAGAGCCAAAGGTCTTGAGTTCAAATCCTGATAGACACAAGTACACTCCTATTTTCCACATTAGAGGCCCGAGGGAGCCTCACGTGAGATGGATTGTTGGATTTTATAAGTGAATTGTCTATACTTTTCCATCAGCTTAAGCTTTTGAGTGCAATCGGTTAGCGCATAGTAGCTTAACATTAAGATTTCCAAACATTCACTACTATGTATATGTATATGTATATATATATATATATATATATATATATATATATATATATATATATATTAACACACACATACATAAGTACTCATTATATATCTGAACTTTTAATAAATATTACTCCCTCGTTACCATATTACTTGTCGTTAGGACAAGTTTTTAGTTCATAGGTGGTGATTTTTAGCACCAGGGAAGAAGAAAAACAGAGCACCTCTCCATGGGCAGCTCTGGGAAGTCAAAGACAGCATGTCACCAAGTCATGGATAGTGAGGAGACTCCTGCGCAGCTCACAGCATCCTTCGCCGGGCTGGAAAAACAAAGAGAAGTGTTGGTCACATTGAATCTATGGTGTGGCGGCAGAAAGGGGAAGAACTTCTCTGTTATTGCGGATAGTGCAGCAAACAAGCTTGGGGATGTGTCGGGGAGGGTGGTGATATGAGTGTGAAAGTGCATCTAGGCAATCCCTTGTGGGTTTTAGATGATTGATGACAAGCAAATGAGATCCTAATGGCTTTATCGAGATGACCGCAGGATCAGCAAACTGAGATAGTTTGGTGCACTCAAAAAGGTGAAAAGTGAAGCGGTGTACAAAAGAGAAAAGCTCAACTACCAATTGAAGCGCAAAGTAGATTGAAATATATAGGATGTGTGTGAGAGACACATCCCAAGATCTCAATTATTTGCGTAGGGGTAAGGGCTTAAAAACACCTAAAATCTCACTAGTCACTGGACTAGTCCGTGCATGGACTGACCGGACTAGTATGTTTAACTCTCTGTGGTCCAAATACATTGTGCACCGGACTAGTCCATCTGTGGATCGGACTAGTCCGTTAACCTTTCTAGAATCCAACAACACAGTGCACCGAACTAGTCCGATCATGGACCGTACTAGTCTGTTCAAGTCTCTGTAAATCCTGATAAGAAAAGTTTTAGGCCCGATCTTCCGAAAGGTAATGGATAAGTCGATTGATGGAGATCTCGACGTCGATGACCCGAGGCTCTCGAGTAGAACATGAACAACCTCTGCAATGGACCACCGCTCCGTTGGTTATCAACCATGCTGCACACGATTGACCTCGCCAAGAAGGCTAATCCCTGCAAGTGCAACCGAGAACACAAGCAAGAACGTAGAAGAAGCAATCTGAAATTGCTGAATTGGGGTTTCACAAACCAATAAACGGCGATATTATTAATATAAGCAAAACCCAATTGTTTATGGCGGCTACTATAGAGTATATATAGGTGGGAGGACGTCCAAGGGGGTGTTGGGGTCGTGAACTAACCCTAAGACACGAAAATAATGTACTTAGACTTGATACAAGGCCCAATGGCCCAATCAGGTGGCATAGCACCCTGATAGATTCTACACTCGATTTTGTTTCGACGATTCCTATCGACTCCTAAAGAATTTTGACATGGACCAGCTCCATTGGAAATTTTATCCTCTCCCCCTTCCGTTCATATGTAGAACATCCAAAACGGAGTTCGTATGTGTCCTGGGCATCCGTTTTAGTGTGGAGTACTCTTGGACTCCAAGTTGGACATGATTTTGAGTTAGGCTCGGTTTCCATCTTCTTTGAACGTATTTTCTGGTCCTCCACGTCCCTAAGACTTCATCCAAGTACTCCTTGAACCTCTCCATAGATCCTAATCACAATTTTATCATTAGGTAGCAATCTATTCTCAAAAACATATAAGGAAACATATAAGAACGAGCTCACCTCTGAAATTAATTGTTGTGTGTGAACTCTATTGATTGCATCATGTATGTTCAATGGAGTGTTGTTTGTATCCATACAAGTGATGTTCTCATCATCCTATCCTTCATTAATTGGAGTCGTCCTCGACTCAAGTTCATTGTCTCTCATGGGTGGGTCCATATGTGCAACGCTATCAAATCCTCTTGTATTGATCAAAGGAGGAGGCCAAGGTGGTGGACGATATAGTGCACCATCTCCATGTTCTCCATCAAATAAGCATGACCATTCACTTGAACCAGGATCCCAAACAAATAAACATTGTGCTATGTTTATTCGTGCAATGATAATGTGCATGATCTTATCAAAGGAGAGCCAAGGACTTCAAGACCCGATTAAGTGTCATTAGTGTCATATTAATGACACTTAAACGGACGATCTTAACACCAGTAACGGTGCTGTCAAAGCCCGTTACAGGTTTATTAAGAGCAATTAAACGTGTATCAAGACTAGTAACCGCCGGGGCCACATGTCGGGCCAGGTTGAATTGTAACGGCCTGCCCTTGTACTATAAAAGGACAGGCCGACGATACACTCGGGGACGTTCACGGACGATCATACGCACCTCACGCGTTCGTGACAAGCTCTTACCGCTAATACAACACCAACACACCCGTGGAGTAGGGTATTACGCTCAGGCGGCCCGAACCACGTAAATCCTCGTGTCTCCTACATTACTTTGATTTTCACCTTATTGAATCCCCGCGCGCCCACACCGAACCACAAACTCCTTCAACACTTTAGCAGTGTCGGGAGATCTGCCGGATCAAAACCACCGACAGGCACATTTGGCTGATGCAGCAAACGCTGAACTTCAAATAGTATAGTTTTGATTGTAAAAACACTGCACCACCCCTACGAAATATAATTTAAGCAATATAAGAAACCAGTTCAAATAAGTTCGACAACAATTAAGTATTAATTACATGAGCAAAATAGGTCTATCTTACAGTCTTTTGATCAAGAATCCCGATGAAGAGTGCTCCCGAACGATAGACATTTGGGTGGAAGAACTCACTTGGAAAGGCGCAAATTCTGGATACTGAATATCAAAAATTTTCCACTGCGTTGCATCACCAGAGTGTTGTATATGTTTTTCATTCTTCTTGCGTTGCTCAGAATGCCAACACATAAGTTTAGCCTCCCTAGGGTTTGAGAACAAACACTTCAAGCGATCAATTATCGGAAGGTACCACATCACCAAGGCAGGAATTTTTTCTCTTATTCTTCCCGTCTACATCACCAGAAGTATCGTCATTGTCACCTTCAGGACCAATAATAAACTTCTTATTCTTCTGAGTCTTTTTCATATTGGTAACATACCGGTGATTGTAGTCCTTCTTATATCTATTGACACCACAAATGGGGCATCTAGTTGCGAGCTCATGCTCTTTGCGATACATAATACAATGGTTCACACAAGCGTGTATTTTTGTCACACCTAGTGCCATCGGGCAAAGAAGTTTCTTCGCTTTATAAGTGCTTCTGGGCAGTTTATTTGGATTTGGAAGAATTTCTGTTAGAAGATTCAAAAGATCAGAGAAACTACAATCAGACCATCCGTGCGCAGCTTTCAACTTTAGTAGTTCTAAGATTGCACGCAATGTAGTAAACTCTTTATCACAACCGTTTGATTCAACATATAAAAGCTCTGTCACCGCATTCTGCAATGTCTCCATTTTACTTAAACCTTTGCTTGCTCTCATGGAAGTCAATACATATGGTTCAATGTGACGCAACATCTCCTCACAATCGAACTCATCATCATCATCACCAGCTTGATTGTCACAATATCATCGATATGAACATTATCATCATCTGAACCTCTCTCATCATCTTTATCCACATCATGTGTATCTTACTCACCATGCTCTGTCCATATTGTGTAGTTTTTTTTAAACCTCTTTTCACCAAATATGATTGGATTACTATAGTATCTGTCCAAGCAATCTTATTTTCGCAGTCGATACATGGACATAATATGTCATCTATCTTTTGCAACTTCGCATGTCTCTTAGATGCTTCCATAAAATTTGCAACATTATGAATGTACATAGGATCGGGTCTTGGCATGTTATACATCCACACTCGACATTCCATGCTTCAATAATAGAATTTTTGTTAGATTTACAAAATTTTACCACAAATATTCTCTAAAGGTCTTCTATAAAATGAATTTACATAGACATAACAAGTATGCTTAAGGCGACTAATGTAGGAGACGGGCGACGTCTTGAGGCGGACGGAGTCGAAGGCGTCAGGAGCAGCAAGCGGGGGTGAAGGATTGAAGTCGTGGGGCAAACAGGCCCAGTGACATGGGCTAGGTCTGGGTGGGATCTAGGGATGGCAATTATACCCGCGGGTACGGTTACCCGACGGGTATTGCACCCGACGGGTGCGGGTACGTGTGGATTGTTTTACTCGTGGGTACCACCCGTACCCGATCCGATGTGTTGCGAGTATTATTTCCTACCCGCAGGTACCCGTTGGGTACCCGAAATATTGTTATGATTTAGATGTGGCCCATAAAAAAACTCAGCCCAGAATAGTTAAAAATTCACGGCCCACGAGGCTAGGTAACTAGCTATTCACGGTATTCAGATGTCAACCATCCATTGCAATCAGACCAATCCCGATCCCTGGAGGCTGGAGTCTGGCCCCGATGTTGCCTTCCACACCGGTTGGAGATGGAGTTTGCGGGCAAGTTGTCGCATTGCACTCGGTGCTTTATAAAAGGGCAGAAGGTCAGAGTAAGAGAAAGAAGACCATGCTCTGCTCTGTTGTCAATGCCAAGTACTCCTATCCGACATCAACAGTCATCTGCTCTCCTGACTCGCGCTACGCAGCACGACATATGCATCATGGTGGAATTGGGTGCAGTGTGCCATGCGAGCAGCTGTTGGATCCAGCACAGCTGTCCGAGGGCGGTATGCATCATGGGCATACATGTCCGTTGTAAACTCCGCGCGAGTAAGACAGAGCACTGTTACTCTAAGCTGACGTGATGCATGTTGCCTGGGTGCAGCTTGGTCTCACGCGCAGCACCAACTGCAGAGTCAATACGGGAAACCCAAAGCTCTTGTACCAACCGACAGCTTGGCTACATGCAGACACAGGTGTAGACTTGTTCTATTGAGTCATGCATGCATTGATTCAGTTTAGACGTGGTGACTGGTGTCACTTGTGATTATGCCCTAGAAAGCTAACCCTAATCACTCCTTCAAAATATATGCAAGCAGGAGGTACGCACACACAAGTAGCATATTAAAAAGGAAAACACATAAAACTACAATTACAAGTTCAGGTAAACTTCATGCATCTTATATATATTACAATAGCATCTGTTAATTAAACATCATATTCATGTCACATAATAGGTACAAACTACAATAAGCTCATTACAATATAGTCCATACATCAATATATAAAAGACCAAACTTGCAGAACACACAAAAAGGAAACAATCCATATAGTCCATACATCAATATACCAGAACACAATCCATATAGTCCTTACACATGCAAAAAGACAGAATCCATATACCAGAACATACAAAACTAACAGCTTATCAGTTAATGAAAATATACAAAGAAAAAGTAAGGAAAATACATTTACCTTGCAGAGGCATCAGCACGGTGGGGAGGCGTCAGCACGGCGGGCCGGCTGGGTGGAGAAGTGGTGGTGCGGGGTTGAGCGGCGGCGCGACAGTATGGGCTGGGCGGCGGAGCGGCGCAGGGGAAATTCGGCAGCCTTGTGGCGTCGATATAAATTCTCCATGGTTACGTTTTGACTGTGGTGAGGGGTCCTTATATAGGCGTCGGTTTTTCACAGGCGGTTTTAAACTTTTTCTCAGGCGGTTGGTGCTTAATAACTGCGTAAGAAAATGATTATCTCAGGAGGGTTTTACTTACCAACCGCCTGAGAAGATATTTAATCAAGAATATTAATTAATAAGAAATAAATATCTTCACAGGCGGTTGGTAATTAATAACCGCCTGAGAAGATCTCAGGCGGGTATTACTTACCAACCGTCTAAGATAATGTCTGATACTTTTCTTCAGTTTCCTTATTTCTTGCTTCTTTTCTATTTAGATTCCAATATAAATACTCAAACATGTTTAGATTCTGCAAATTGTGTCCAAATTCGATGATTCTTTCTTCTACATTTGTATAAAATTAACGTCTACCACCTGAACAAAATATTTTAAAACTTGTATAGCAGGCATTGTAATGTTTTGGTAAATATCAAATTATTTTCTACTCACATATTATTCACATTTGTGTATCTCATAAAAAAAAGATCATTCACTTAATTTTGTTTGTATGAACATAATTGTATCATTTATACATGTATGAATTTTTTTAATTTTTTTAAAAGCATTCCAACATATCAAACTTCAAAT
This sequence comes from Tuctoria greenei, assembly GCA_036927565.1. NCBI lineage: Eukaryota > Viridiplantae > Streptophyta > Magnoliopsida > Poales > Poaceae > Tuctoria > Tuctoria greenei. The sequence continues at coordinate 260,612,415 of JAYESD010000002.1, forward strand.
TATCCATCATTCTAACTAAATTCTCATATACATATGAGAAATTCATCAAATTATGAACACACATTGATTCAAAAAAAATTAAAATAATATGAAAAATTCACAGAGGTTGGTATGATGAGTAAAAATATTCACTGAAAAATAAATGAAAAAAGCATTTTATTCATCAAGATAGAAAAATGAAAAATAGCATTTTTTTGTATGTTTTTTATGTTCTGACCAATTCCAAAGGACTTATGAAGTGAAATTTAATGGTAACCTTTACTTATCAATAATATTATAAGAAAGTGGAATTTTGCCTTTTTAAAGGACCCATATTTAATCAAAAATATTAATTAAGAAGAAGTAAATATCTTCACAGGCAGTTGGTACTTAATAACCGCCTAACAAGATGTTTATCTCAGGCGGGTATTACTTACCAACCGCCTGAGATAATGCCCGATACTGTTCTTCAGTTTCCTTATCCCTTGCTTCTTTTTTATTTAGATTCCAATATAAATACTCAAACATGTTTAGATTCTGCAAATTGTGTCCAAATTCGATGATTCTTTCTTCTACATTTGTATAAAATTAACATCTACCATGTGAACAAAATATTTTAAAACTTGTATAGATGACATTGTAATGTTTTGGTAAATATAAAATTAATTTCTACTCATATATTATTCACATTTGTGTATCTCATAAAAAAAGATCCTTCACTTAATTTTGTTTGTATGAACATAATTGTATCATTTATACATGTATGAATTTTGTTAAATTTTTTTAAAAGCATTCCAACATGTCAAACTTCAAATTATCCATTATTCTAACTAAATGCTCATATACATATGAGACATTCATCAAATTATGAACACACATTGATTAAAAAAAATTAAAAAATCTGAAAAAATTCACAGAGGTTGGTATGATGAGTGAAAATATCCACTTAAAAAATAAATGAAAAAATCATTATATTCGTCAAGATAGAAAAATGAAAAATAGCATTTGTTGTATGTTTTTTATGTTCTAGCCAATTTCAAAGGATTTATGAAGTGAAATTTAATGGTAACATTTACTTATCAATAATATTACAAGAAAGTGGAATTTTGCCTTTTTAAAGGACCCACATTTAATCAAGAATATTAATTAAGAAGAAGTAAATATCTTCACAGGCGGTTGGTACTTAATAACCGCTTGAGAAGATGTTTATCTCAGGCAGGTATTACTTACCAACCGCCTGAGATAATTGTATCTTCTCAGGCGGTCGGTAAGTAAAACCCACCTGAGGTAACCATCTTCTCAGGCGCTCGGTACTTAAAATCCGCCTGAGAAAATGGGAGCCTATATATACCCCTCGGCAGCGTTGGAAAAACCTAACCCGGGTAAAACACTTAGATGCCCTTAGGCTGCCAAAATTTCGTTTGCCGCAAAGTGTTCGCCGCCGTCGCTGCAGAGCTTCGCCGTCGCCGACGAGCTTCGCCCTTGTCACTTCCACGTACGTCGAGCGAAGCCATTGCTGTCGCCGCCGAGCTTCAAGGTAAACCCTAAAACCTTCGACCTTCCATCCTCCTTCGCCGTGCTGCCTCCCTCCCCGTCCTCGCCGCCGCCTTGCATATCCTTGGTTATGGTTCGAGAATTGGAAAATGGTAGGCATCCTTGGTTAGGGTTCGGTGGAATTCGAAAAACTGTCAAGTTCGGTGGAATCTTTGGTTAGGGTTCGGTGGGTCCATCTTCTAGCGGTGTTGGATGCCAAACATATGATGTGTCACTCAAATACGTAGGATTGTGATGATAATGGCCATATTGGCACAATTGAACGAAATTAGTGGCTACGATTTGCATTTTTTAGTACAATGGTCAAATTGAAATACATGAACACGCACAATAAACATATATGTATCTTATCCTTTGGAGAATGATATATTACTATGTTGAATCATTCTTGCTGATAGTGTAGCTGTTATATGACTATGAGTTTGTTTATTGAATAGCTTATTCAATCATGATGATGTGAAGAATTATAGAAGGATTGCATGCGTTAAAATGATTATGTATCCCATTATTGAACTCAGCTTAATATTAAGGCATTTAACAGGAAAAAAGTTTATGTACCCATTTATGATTTGTTAGCACCATTTGTATCAAACCAGATATATTGGGACTTTATTTTGTTGGATGATCTGGGTATCTGGTGCACCCAGTAGAGGAGTCGAACTTGGACTTTGGACAAAGGTGCGGAAACACCAGTCTTGGGGTATATGATTGTTCTAGATAAAGCAGATTTCGTCCTTAACGATATTAGTAGAGTCCTACTCTGAATAGAGTTAGGAGTCAAATTCAGTTTAGGAACAAGTCCTAGTCCTAGTACGAATTGAGTTACAATCTATATAGGATTTGGAGTCACATGAGGGGGGATCTCAAAAATAAGCCCCCAACCCCTCGACCTGGTTAATCCCATCCTATCAGAAATATTCCACCAAAGATTTCATATGCCCAGACTTGATCAAGTCACCTAAACCTCGTGAACCTCTAGAACTCACCAAGTTTATCACTATAGGAGGCGCCGACTTCCCTGTCCTATTTTCTGAACAGCCAGGACAATTGACCATCCCAGAAATCCTTGGTGCCATCATATGTGGGGTACGTAATGCCTTTCATGATGGCTGAACCTGTTGCCATGATGAGCCCATTTGGTGCGGCCGGGCACACCAGGATTAGATTTTGGCGAATGTTTCCGGATTCCTGATTCGTTTGAGAATGTGGGTCTTTTATCTCTTTTTACCGTACAAATCCCACGGTTGTAGAGATGATTGCTGAAAAAGAGTGTCTCTTCTCGCCTGCAGCTACCTCGCCTCGCCTCACCTCACCATCCAAATCCAAGTGCCACACTTTGCGATTCTTGATACTAGAAAAAGGCTGTAGGATTTGCTTTTTGTTCCTTGCTTGATCAGTTATAGGTCCAGAGCTTGGCGCCACCTAGTAAACCTCAAGAACGTGGTCGCCACTCTGAACGAAGCTAGCCTATTTAAAATAAGAAGATAAAATTGCCATTGCTGGTGAGCAACTTTAACATGCTTGTCACTCTCGCAATGTATAGGAACCTTTTGGTCAGTCACCTTAAACCCTAGAATGCCTTATCAAATCCTAAAATGCTTCCATCTTTTTCTTCATGCAACACTTTATGTAGAGTTAATATGCCATTTATTAGATTTTTTGTCTTATTAGTTCTAGCATGGAAAGTCCTAAGAAGACTGGTCCTCGTAGTAACAATAAAGAAGACAATATGGAGTTTACTGACTCCAGCAGTTCAGGCTCCTATCACAGTCCATCAGGTCCTTTTCCAAATATAAAAATTAAAAAGCCTTCAGATGATCTAGACCCGGAATATGATCCTGCCGACGAGGTATGGCTCACGAATCTTAACTTCACCAGTTCAAGTTAATGTTGGTTGTCAAGTATACAAAGTCTTATAATTATTTTCTACCTAGATTAATCGCGAAGACAATGAGGTGACATCGGCTCCTAAAACCGCAGAAGGTTCTCCAATGGATGAATCCTCAACTTCACTCAAGCGGAAACGAGGGCAATGAGGTCCTAATAAGGGTCCATTGGATCGCATCATGTACATAACAAGGGTCAGTCCAGGTGGGCTTCCCCAAGAACCACTGAATTCAGTTACCAAGTACTGTAATGCATGCGGTTTTCTTATTAGGGAGGTTGTGCCGATCACAACTGAGAATTGGAGGAAATTACCCGAGCAGACCTAGAATGAGTTGTGGGAAAGGATAAAGAAACAATTCAAGTTCCCGAAAGGCACGGAATAAGCTGTAAAGAAAGAAACACTGGTCTCTTGCGGCAAGAAGTTTTGTGGCTGGAAGAGTGAAATGAATGCTTATGTTAAGGCTGATAAGGTCCCTAGCCCGAGGAAGATGGGAAAAATCACACAAGCTCAATTGCAAGAGTTTGTTCGTCAAAAGAGCACACCTGATGCTAAAGCTCTAAGTGCAACTAGGTCAGAGCTTGCAAAAAAGAACAAATACCATCATCGCTTGGGGTCTGCCAGATATGCCCCCAAAGTCCAAAAATGGAATAAGATATTAGACTAAATTACCAGTAAGGGCAATCCTCACCCATTAGAAGGGTGCGATGAGCGAACTCAATGATGGGTCTTTGCTCGGTCAGGTTTGACCAACGAGGGCAAACTTGAAAAGCCCGACTCTGTGAATGAAGTAGAGGATAAAATGAAAGAAGTAATTGAAAAGCAACATAAGGGTCTCTTCAAGCCGAAGAGGGAAATGACCAACTTACCGCTATCTTAGGAAACCCTGAACACAACGGACAGGTAGAGCGGTCTCTTCTCAAATGTCTTGGCTAGATGGTTTCCCTAAAGATAAAGACACATATAGAAGACGTGAGAAGTTTAAGAAAACACTTGATGAAATGATTGCTCAAAAGGTCAAAGAAAATATGCAAGAAATAATGGAACAACTTAGACAATCAGGACAATTAGTGGCACCGAGTACAGTGATGGTTCCAGTGCAAAAGGAGCAATTAGTATCTCCAACTGCCTACGCTAGCAGCATTGGTTCTGTGCCAGGCTCAGGGTCAACTCATAAGTTACCTTTCGATGATATTGCTAACGACAAATCTTGTCGTCTTCTTGTCCCGATAGGCGGAGCAGGGAACAAAACCAAACAGGTTGCCACTACTATGGCAAAGCTTGATTGTGACTTCAACGGGAATCCACTTCTGTTGTATTATGTTGTGGTGCAAGTTTTTCAGATCATTGATAATGATTATGAAGATTATGAAATAGACCACATCACACATGAGGGGGTCGCGACTCTGGGGCAGGCTATCAACCAATTAATCCTTTAGCACCGACGCGATATCGTGTTGGACGATGAGCCAATTTCTAGCCCTGTCGCATCTCCAAATACTACAACCCCATCTTCTAAGGCGAAAGTGCATGAAGATCCACTCCCAGTCCAGGAAGGTTCACTCCCCCTATGTCTCAGCAAGGATGATAGTAACCTTGCTAGTAAAGATATCCAAGAGCAACAAGTTGGACAACAGCTTCAAGCAGTACCAAAGCAAGTTGTTGCTAGTAAAGAGCAACCAGTTGAGCAACAACTTGAAGTAGTACTAGAGCCAACTACTGGGAGTAAAGAGCAATCAGTTGAACAACAGGTTCAACAAGCCAATGTCCAACTTCCGACGACTACTCCTCGATCATTAGTGCCTATCAAAGTTAGCCCATACGAAAATAAAAAACCTTCATCAGAAGTGTCAAAGTATTTGGAAACTATGAAGGAAAATATTATAAAATCGAGTGCATCTCGTTCTTCTCATGGGCCAGAATTAGGAAATATCGAGGAGTGGGAAGAAGACGGTGTCATGTATAATCGGCGGACGACTTTAGTTAAACCAGAAGTTCTAATATACAAACTTGAGGATGTTCCTCCTAAATTTGAGAATGGGAAGCCGCTCATGACATCCGTACAACTTAGCAAACAACCCGTCCCACTCAGAAGAATGCATGTACATCCTTGCCAGCACAAGATATGGTCTTAATTGCGTCACATTTCGTATTCTAAAAGAAGCATTCTGGAGCACTGGAGAAGATAGACGAGTCATTTTATTTGAAGAGTTGTGTCCCCTTTTGCATCGGGGCATGCTCGAAATCAACCTGCTATTCGTCTGGTGCTTGTAAGTGCTCTAATATTTTGTATTTGCTTTTCTTACTACACGCATACGCATTTCATGATATTATAACAATTCTGGACTTCTTCAATAGGATGTAATACATAGATAATGAAAAGTTGGCACGCAAGACAGGTATCCTTGACCCTACTAGGATTGCAAAGGCGCTATTCGACGTCCAGACGGATCGAAACTCAGCACAGTTCAAGCACATGAAAAAAAAGATTTTGAAAAAGCAATCGCAAAACTTAAGAAGGATAAAAGGACAGAAGTTGCAGCTTACATAGGACATGCAATGTTTAACTTTGTCAGAGACAGCAAGGACCCCGTAAAGGCTCTGTACAACTTCGAGTAAGTTCGACACATGATATTGAAATAGCAGTTATTGGTAATTGTTAACACGTGTGTTTATGTGTTTGTAGTGATCACTACATAATGATCTTCATCAAGCAAACGCAGGGAAAGGCAATAGTCTTGGACTCAGCCGATTTCCCACCAGATCGTTACAAAGATTTCCTTTCCATTTTGAAACTGTATGTTTATTCAATAATTTTAATTTACACACATTTAGAATGTGTTGACAAGTTTTATATGACATTTCTTGTATTACAGCGCTTGGCGGTTTTACGCGGAACAGCTTGGCAGTGAGAGACCTTCCAATACGAATGCATTGGACATTAAAATGTATTATGCTTGTCTGAAGCAGCCTGCTGGGAGTGTCTTATGCGGGTATTATGTATGCGAGCATCTTCGGACCGCCGGCGTATATAGAGTGAACCGTGAGGATGTAAGTTATCCTTAATGTCGATACCTTATTTTCTTACTTTTGAGTTTTATTTTCATTGTAACTAGCATAGTTTAATACTTATATTCTCTGCTGTTCAATATTACCAGAAACATTATTTTCATATTTTGATTCCAACTTCAAAATTTAATTGCTCATAGTACAACTGCTCCAAAAATACCAACTAAATTCATTTATACTCTCACTTTGATCTATACTTTGAGATTGTTCAAACCAACACATTCTAAACCTTGTTATGTGAATTGCAGCACACGAAGAATCTGAATGAAGAATAGCCGGTTTGTAGAAGTATTCCTGATGGAGGAGCCGACAGGATTGCTTCTGAACTCTGTCAATTCATTCGTCGCGAAATTTTGCACAAAAAAGGGAAGTTCTTTGATGAGAATGGTGCAGCAGCTGATGTGCTAGAACTTTGTGACTATGCCAATAGAAACAGTTTTTAGTGAAAACTTGTAAACTATGAGATGAATTGTATGTGTAACTTATACATATGTATATTGTTTTAGTGAAATTGACTTCTGTGATGATAATATTGTTGACTTTTGTTCTGTGATGATATTGTTAATTTTTGTTCTGTGATTATATTGAATTGACCTGGAAATTAGAAATAATAGCAGTAGTATTGCATAGGTTATACCTTATCACAGGCGATTATTAACCAACGGCTAGGCATGCCTGTGAAAAACAATTATCACAGGAGGCTAGATATAGGTAAACAACCATCTGTGATAACCTAATTATCACAGGCGGTTACTGTTATGGTAGAAACCGGCTGCGATAAAAGGTCTTCACAGACGGCTTGATGTAGGTCAACATCCGCCTGTGATAACACCATTATCACAAGCGGTTAGTTATGCTGCAAGACCCGCCTGTGATAAGACAATTATCACAGGCGGATATATATGTTGCACCACCCACCTGTGATAACTTATCTTCACAGGCGGCTAGCATAAGTAAAAACCGCCTATGATAATGTTTCTTCACAGGCGGTATCACTTCTCCGCCTGTGAAATTACGGATTATCACAGGCTCTTCGTTTCAGGCAGTTTTAAAAACCGCGTGTGATAATAGGTTTGGAGCCGCCTGCGATAAGGCTTATTGTAGTAGTGAAACTGGATCTGTAGCTACTTATATTGAGCAGTTTTCTGAACTCATTGATCAACTGCATGCCTACCACACAGACACTGCTCCTTTATACTATGTTACCCGATTTGTTGATGGTCTTCGAGACGACATACGTTCAACAGTTATTATTCAGCGCCCAAACAGCCTCGATACTGCTTGTGTCTTGGCTGCTTTGCAGGAAGAGGTGGCTGATCCCACTAAGCGGAGGAATTACAGAAAGTATGATTTCTCTCTTGCCAGCTTAGTGGAATCCCCCAATGCCACTAGAGCCAACATGAAGGGGGCTCTACCTCTGCTACAACCTCCCCAAGACAAGCCGTCTCCACATCATTCAGATGATGCCAAAGCGAGCAACACTCAACCTCAAGACAAACTGGAAGCCCTCAAAGCATATCGCATGGCCCGGGGCTTGTGCAAGATTTGCGCCGAGAAGTGGTTCCGTGGGCAAGTGTGTTCACCCTCAATTCAACTTCATGTCGTGCAGGAGATGTGGGAAGCCCTTCATGTAGAAGATCAACCTTCCGAGTCCCAAGGTTCTCTGCAAGACAGTACCCTGCTAATGTCCATATCTCACGCTGGATTATGTGGCACCGAAGGACCCAAGACAATGCGCTTTTGGGGATCAATACAGCAGGTTCTAATTCTGATCTTGGTGGATAGCGGCAGTTCTACTACTTTTCTTAGCTCCACTGTGGCTCCCCACTTATCCGATGTCGTTCCTATAGTTCATCCCATTACAGCGGCAGTTGCCATTGGGTCTTCTATCCAATGCCAGTCAGTGCTTCCTAATGCTTCGTGGGTCATACAGAATCTAACCTTCACAGCTGATCTCAAGATTCTTCCCCTGCACTGCTTTGATTTAATCTTATACATGTATTGGTTAGAACGTCACAGCCCGATGCAAATTCATTGGTCTCAAAAGTGGTTATCGTTTCCTTATAATGGGACCACATCTACTCTTCACGGGATTCTACCAGCACTACCACCCAAGACTGTCATCCAACTGCTTCATGTGTCTGACACATGTAATGCTATGGAGCTCGATCACTTTCCCACTGATGTCCAGAACCTCATTGTCAAGTTTTTGGTGCTGTTTGACAAACTTGCTGGCCTCCCACCAAGTCGCGCTTGCGACCACGACATACCCCTCATACCAGGTGCAAGACCATTTAACATCTGGCAGAATCGATATCCTCCTAAGTTGAAGACTGAAATCGAGTCTCAGGTGCGGGAAGTGTTGGCACAAGGACTTGTTAGGCCGAGCTCTAGTGCATTCAGTTCTCCATTGCTATTAGTCAAAAAGAAAGATCATTCGTGGCGTTTTTGTGTTGATTTCAGACATCTTAATGCCCTGACTCTTAAAAGATAGTTCCCTATACCTCTAGTGGAAGATATCTTCTATGAATTATGCAATGCACAGTGGTTTTCAAGGCTCGACCTCTGCTCCGGGTTTCACCAAATCTTATTGCAGCCGGGTGAGGAACATAAGACGGCCTTCTCAACACAACAAGGACATTACGAATTCAGAGTCCTTGCCTTTGGCCTCACAGGAGCTCCAGCAACATTTCAAAGTGCGATGAATGCAACCTTGGCCCCTCTATTAAGGAAATGTGTCCTCGTGTTTTTCGACGACATACTGGTTTACAGCTTGGAGTATGCAACACATTTATCTCATTTGGAGCAAGTCTTCAAGTTACTTTTGAAAGATCAGTGGAAGATCAAGCTGTCCAAATGTTCCTTTGCACAACAGCAATTGCCATATTTGGGGCATATAATTAGTTCTTGAGGCATTGCTACAGACCCAGAGAAGATTTCTGCTATTCAAAGTCGGCCGGTTCCAACCACTATCAAGGAGCTTCGCAGTTTCCTCGGCCTCTCTGGTTATTATCGCCGTTTTGTCCAGAATTATGGGGTCCTCAGCAAGCCCTTAACATCACTTCTGAAAAAAGAATGTTCCTTTTGTATGGACCGCTCATCAGGAAATTGCATTCCAATTGTTGAAAGAGGCTCTGTCTTCGGCTCCTGTGTTAGCTGTGCCAAATTTTGACAAACCATTCTGCATTGAAACTGATGCTAGTGGCATCGGCGTGGGTGTTGTATTACAGCAGGATGGTCATCCTATTGCTTATGTGAGCAAACCTCTCGGCCCTAAGTCCATGGGCCTCTCAACTTACGAGAAGGAGTACATGGCCATTCTTCTCGCAGTAGACTACTGGCGCCATTACCTTCAATTCGGTGAGTTCTTGATCCTTACTGACCAAAAGAGTTTAACTCAAATATCTGATCAACGTCTTAATACGCCATGGCAACAAAAGGTTTTCACCAAATTACTTGGGTTACAATACAAAATTGTTTATCGCCAAGGAAGAGAAAACAATGTTGCTGATGCTCTTTCTCGCCGACCTCATTCCTGTTCCATGATGGTGTGTCCTCTGCGACACCTATTTGGCTATTGGACATCATGACCGCTTATGCTGAAGACCCTGCAGCACAGAAACTGATATCAGCTCTGTCGGTGAACCCCTCCTCTATTCCTAATTTCACATTCAAAGATGGCTTGCTGCGTTTCAAAAACAAGATTTGGGTCAGCAGTAACAATTCTCTGCAAAAAATCGTATCATATCATCATTGCATTCTAGCCCAGTTGAGGGGCATTCTGGGATTCCAGTTACTTGTCGCCGCATCAAGCAATTGTTTTATTAGATGGGATTGAAGTCTTCTGTTTCTTCATTTGTTCACGCTTGTGCCATTTGCCAGCAAGCTAAGCCTGACCGTGCCAAATCTCCGGGATTGCTTCAACCTCTTGACATACCTTCTGTAGCTTGGCATACTATTTCACTGGATTTCGTCGAAGGACTGCCTCGGTCTGGCAATGCTAACTGCATATTAGTGGTGGTGGATAAATTAACAAGGTATGCACACTTCATTCCCCTTCACCATCCATACACTGCCATGACAGTTGCTCGCACCTTCATTGATAACATCTATAAGGTGCATGGCATGCAACACGCTATTATATCGGACCGTGACCCAATTTTCACAAGTAAACTGTGGAGAGAACTCTTCACTCTTGCTGGTGTGCATCTTTGAATGAATTTTTCTTATCACCCCCAATCTGATGGTCAAACGGAACGAGTCAACCAGTGTATGGAGACATACTTGCGCTGTTTTGTTAACGATGTTCCCTCCAAATGGTTGCACTGGTTACCCCTATCTGAATTCTGGTACAATACGAGTTATCACTCCGCCTTGGATGTCTCTCCATTTGAAGTCCTGTATGGTCATAAGCCTAATGCGTTTGGTGTTGCTGCTGAGTCTATATGCTCCACTTCAGATCTGTCGTCCTGGTTGAAGGAGAGAGAGCTTATGACTTCATTGGTGCGCCAACATCTGCTTCGTTCCCAACAGCGCATGAAATCCCAAGCTGATAAAGATCAGTCCGAGCGATCATTTCAAGTGGGAGATTAGGTGTATGTTAAATTGCAGCCATATATTCAGTCATAATTGATGCGCAAGTCTTGCCAGAAGTTGTCCTTTAAGTCTTTTGGGCGGTTCCAAGTTATTGCTCGCATTGGGTCTGTTGTATATAAACTGTCTCTTATTTCTTCTACATCCGTCCATCCTGTTTTTCAAGGAAGCCAAGTTTCGCCCTGCTCAGGTTTGTCCTACCCTTCCTGACAGCAATTCTTCACTTCAAGTCCAGAATGTATATTGCAGGATCGTTTCATCACCAAGGGGGGCTCCTGTGTGTGCCAAGTGCTCACCAAGTGGTCTCATTCTCCGAACGAGCTGGCTACCTGGGAAGACTTTGACCATCTCAAACAGACGTTTCCTGCTGCACCTGTTTGGGGTCAAGCGGCGTCTCAAGAAGGGGAATGTCAACACGTCAAGTTCCTCTACGCCGCCAACGCCGCCTCCTTCAGAAGTGAATCGCCTTCCGGCAGTTCGGTCCAAAAGGCCCAACCCCCGAGTGACCGGCCCAATATGGTTCATCGGCTAGAGTTCCAAGTAGTTAAATGTAAGGAAGAGGGAAAACAGAAATACTTAGCTTGTAAGAGACTAATGTTCTTTTCTTTGACCGTAGGCGCCGACAGAGCCCAACGAACTCCGGATCCAGTCTCTTCCTTACATTCACCTTGCGGGTTGCGGCAGACAGGACAAGGCAAAGCCGCAAAGGCAATAAACCGGCGTCGCGACAGCCCGTGCGTTTGGCATATTTAACTCGCGTCCGCACGCGATTCCTCCAGATTCCACCACCAACCGCGCGCGGCGCGCCACGCCTTTTCTTGTCTCCCTCGCTGCGCTGCATTCCCCGCCCCCCACCGCGCGAGCGAGCCCGAGACAAGCAACTGCCCCCGCATCAAAACAGACTTCAACTCGCGTAGTTTTTCTACTAACACCCGCACGCACGGCCGCCCAGGGCCAGCCGCACCGCCGAAGCTGCCGCGTAGCCGCGCGCGCTCCCCAGGCCCTTAAATCGCACGCGAGCTCGAGCTTTCATCAGAACTTGACAGCTAAACGCGGTCCTGCCAGTGCCAGCATTCTTCTACAGCGAAGCTCAGAGATTAGTGGAGCGAGACAGTGTGTGTGCACTACTACACGTTGCAATGGCGGATACGGGCAAGCCGATGAGGCTGAAGGACCTGCTGGAGCTGGACTGCGACTCGTGCAGCGCCGCCGGCTTCCGATGCTACCCGCGCCGGCTCGGCGAGTCGTCGCCAACGTCGCTCAGCTTCTGCCGCTCGCCGTCGTCCCTCGGGCGCTCGAGCAAGCTGTCCCGCATCTCCAGGAGCCTCTCGCGCCGGCTCAGAGGAAGCTTCTGGTGGCGTGGCAGCAACGATGAGGAGGAGGTGGACGCCCCCGCCGTGCGCGACTGCGGTTGCGGCTCCGAGCAGGACACGTCGCCGTCCGAGTGCAGCAACTCATCCGGGAGGACCACGAGGTCAAGGTCCGAGTCGGACTCGGACTTCTCGTCGGCGAGCTCGGCCTCGGATAACATGCACGCCGCCGTGAACACCGCCGGAGACGAGCACGAGGTACTAGTCTGTTTTCCACGGTGTTCATCGTCATTCTTCAATACTTGGGCGTTAATTCCGTTGGAACGTGTCCCGCTCAACTTGCTGGTTCTATTAGCACTACAAGAAACAAGAAAAAGGGTGTCAGCCTTTAGCCGACGCTTTATTGTCAGCCTTTAGCCGACGCTTTATATTCAACGTTTTTAACTCTTAAAACCGTCGGTCCCGACGCATTTATAAACTAAAACTGTCGGTCTGAACACCGACGTCTTTATTGCATTAAAGTCGATGTCTTTATTGCATTAAAGTTGTCGGCCTACAGAGCCAACGCCTTTAGTTGGCTTCAGCTTTCTTTTTTTCTTTGAATCATCCGACTTTTACACTATTAAACTGTAAAAAAATTTATACTACCGACCGATTATCAATCTCAATATCAAAAGATGAACATTTGAACACTCCAGATTTGGATTTCTCAGTATTGTTTATCGACAAAAGATGAACAATGTGTACATTTGAACACTCCATCTGCCAAAAAAAAATAAGACAAACAAGAAAAGCAAGATTGTTCATCGACGAAATCTCTAAGATGCTGCCGATCCGTCGCCCGTCTCGCCGACCCGCGACATCACCGAAGATGAGCTGAAGCAACAACAGAGGAACACGCCGTGGGGCCTACCGCGGGCGATGTCGGGCGCCACGTACGAGCACGACCGCGGCGGCTGCGGTGTTGGAGCAGCGCTGCACCTTGCGGCACCGGCAATTGCTGCTTGCGGTGCTGGCGGTTGGTGCTCGTGGTAGCCGCGCGAGGTCGGGCCGGAGCAGGCCGTGCAAGGTCGCGCCGTTGCGACGATAGGCGGCGGGAGCCGTGCGAGGTCGTGCCGTGGCGGCAGTGGGCGGCGGGAGCCGCGCGATGTCGTGTCGGGCGGCGTGGGGCAGCGGGAGCCCTGCGAGGTCGTGTCGGGCGGCGTGGGCGGCGCGAGGTCACGCCGAGCGGCGGTGGACGGCGGGAGCCGCGTGACGTCGCGCTGGGGTGGCGGTGGGCGGCGGGAGCAGCGCGAAGTCGCGCCGGAGCGGCGGGAGCCAAGCAAGGTCGCGCAGGGGCTGCACCAGCCGCGCGAGATCGCGAAGTGGAGTCGCGGTGGTGGCGGCAGCGGCTGGTTTGGAATGGAGACAAAAGAAGGGCGGCGGCTGCTGGTTTGGGACTAGGGTTTGTAGGATATTAAAAGTTACGGGCGGCCAGAGGATATTAAAAGAGATGGCGGGGCACGGGGCGGGGCGAATATTAAAAGAGAAGGACGGGAAGGTTTCACAGGATTTGCGTTTCGTGCGATGCAGGATCCGCATTATAGCCGTCGGCCGGAAGTTACGACCGACGCTTATAGTTAATACGTTGGTCTTTTTTTAGGGCCGACACGTATAATTAATACTGTCGGTTTTTTTTGCAGTGACCGACATTTTTATTTGTGAACGTCGGGAAAATATAATGAACCGACGGCTCTAAATTTAAATAGCCGTCGGGACCGTCAAAACAGTTTTACACTAATTAAATATGACGGCTCCGACGTTCATAAATAGACCGACGGCTTATTGCCCGTTTTTTATAGTGTAGTTACATCAGTCGCGTGCATACGTGCTCTTGATCAAAGCAGGATTAGCCATAGAAACGGTTACGGAAGCCCCAGCCATTGACACTGTCACAGTACCACACAACTACACCCGACCGGCTCATTCATGCGGATCTTTTGTACTTTGCCTGTGGAAAGTGTGTGTTCATGAAGCATCCAAGGGGGATCAGCTGCATTGACGCACAGTGAGCATCGGCCCTACTTGTACAGTACAGTAGAGTAATCTATGTAGCTCATAATTGTACTGCCAGTGTACCTCTGAATTATCGCTTCTCTCAATCGTGGTGATTTTTTTATGGAGGTGCATGCAGCTTCTTTATAAAAATGAGTTGAGGGTGTGCCAAACAGAAAGCTTCTGTAACAGATTATTAGTTCAGCTGCTTATTAAAATGAACTAAAAGCAGGACATAAGCAGAAGCTGTTTTCCACCAGCTTTTCAAACAAGCTGCTTTTATAACAAGTTACGACAGGGCCTTAATATGCATCCTAAGGCCAGATCGGACTAGCAGACTAGAAAGAATATTGAAAAATTTTCGTGAAAGCTCATACTGGAGGTATAGAATATATAGAGTATGATTTATGTTAGAAATATAAGGATGTGTTTTCTATTTTTCCTTCTGCATAAGAGGTTTTATGCATATTTATCATCTATGTACATCTATTTATAGAGGTCTCCAACCTCCTCGATAATATAAGCCCTATTCATAACATGGTATTAGAGCCAGGTTAAGATGGTACTAGAGCCACGTTAAAGTTTCTTTTCTACCCTAGCAATAGATTTACCGTGAATTTTTTTTTCGGCCACCGGTTTTCTTCGTTCTAAATATCTATGCCCGTATAACTTTCTGTCGGTTCCGCGTTTCTTCTCGGCGCGGCCGTTGCGGCTCGGCTATGCGGCTTCTACCTGCCGCTGCTCGAGTTCGTCTGTGGCCGCCCTCCGCTGTGCCCCTACCTACGAGATCGATCTGCTACCGAGCGGTGCGCGTCACCTTGCCCCACACGATTCAGATTTCGTGAGAAAAAAAGGAAGGTGTCGGGTTTTGGTCTGCCTTCGGCTAGCAGATCCACGTGCCCTCGGTCTTCTCCGTCTCCGTGGATTCGAGCGCTGCCAGTGCCCAGGCTGGAGCTGCTGGTCCGCTCCTGATCAATCTCAGCATTCTCCTGCATGTGCCACCATGCATGGTCTCCTAGGCAGAACTACCTCTTCGCTTGCCCACGCGTGCCTCCTTGTCTCCTACAACTCTCCGCTGTTGCTTTGATTTGTGAGGTTGTGAAGTAAAAGAAAAAGAGAAAAAAAAATAAAAGAGAGAAAAATAAAGAAAGAAGAAAAAAAAAGAAAAAAACGCAGCTTGCGCCGCCTATCTTTTTTTTTGCGCTCTCGCCGTCGTCCGCCACTGTTTATTTTGTGCTCTCGCCGTCGCCTATCATCTCGCTACAATGACTTTTTTCGTCGAGCGATGCCCTAATCTTGCGATGTCCAGTACTTTCCAGTGGCACCAATTATCGCGACCGGGTTTCCTGCATGCGTCTGCATATGTGTGGTCTGCGTCTTTGGGATTTTCTTACGGGTGACCTCAGATGCCCGTCTTCCTTCGAGTTTGACTTTAGCGTGTACAAGGCTTGGTTGGATGATGATGCTCGAGCTGGGGTTATTCTTGCTGCTAGTTTGGAGTATCATTTGACTGTTGATATTGTCGAGTTTGAGTACTCATACCAGATGTAGGCTTTTCTACGTCATCGTTACAAGACTACTGGTTAGTCTACCTCTTTTGCTGCTTTTTGTCATGAGCAGCTGTTATGATAGGGAGATGCTACAGTGGAGGAGTTCTTTGATCAGATGGAGGAGACTCGTGATGCTGGCTTGCTCTTCCACTTCTCCACCCAGTGCTGGTGTTCAGGCTTGCCGTTCTTCACAGGGTGCTCATGGTGCTGATACTGGAGGATCTCAAGGGAGTTTTGCTATCACAGATGCCCAGTTGCTTATGCTTTTTCATTAACTTGTTGCTTTTACATCATCAGGAGTTGTTAGTATTGTGACTCGACCTTCTACACCTTTAGGTTCTGCTGCTGCTTCTCAGTCTTCCTCTGAGGGACCACCTTCCACTTATCGTTCAGGTACTCGCCATGGATTCTTGATTCTGAAGCTTCTTTTCACATGACTCCTTACTCTAACTGTTTATCATCTTTGAATCATTTTTCTCGTTCTCTCACTGTTCATACCGCCGATGGTTCTTCACTTTCGGTTCTTGGACAAGACACCCTTTTATCTGACTTTTTTTAATGTTCCTGATATCTCCTATGTTCCTAACCCGACCATGCAGCTTATGTCTGCTGGTCAACTCACTAATCATGGTTGTCGAGTGATTCTTGATTCTGATTCTTGTTCTGTTGTGGATCGTCGTACGGGTCAGCTTGTTGGCTCAGGTCCTCGTCGTCGGGATTCACAATGTCTCTGGGAGCTTGACTGGTTTCGTCTTCCTCTCGCTGCATCTGCTAGTCGTGTTAGCTCCACTTTTGTTGCTCCGTCTATCTCGTCTTTTGCTCAGTGGCACCATCATTTAGGATATATTTGTGGCTCTTGTCTATCTGCCTTGATTCGCCGTGGTGTCTTAGGATCGGTTCCAGGATCTCAGTCGTTAGCTCAGTGTCAGGGTTGTCGATTAGGGAAGCAAATTCAACTTCCCTATCCTTCTAGCGACTCAGTGTCCCAGCGCCCTTTTGACCTTGTTCATTCAGATGTCTGGGATTCTGCTCCTTTTGTTTCCAAAGGAGGGTATCGACACTTTATTATTTTTATAGATAATTTTTCTCGCCACATATGGGTTTACTTCATGAAACATCGTAGTAAAAAATTGTCTATCTATACGTCTTTTTCGGCTATGGTCCACACTCATTTTGACACTACTATCCGTGTCTTTCGTGTTGACTCTGCTGGTGAGTACCTTTCTGATGCTCTTCGAGACTTTCTTTCTAAGCAAGGTACCCTTGCTCAATATTCTTGTCCTGGTGCTCATGCTCAGAATGGCATTGCTGAACGAAAAAATTGTCATCTACTTTAGACAGCACATACACTTCTCATTTCTTCCTCTGTTCTGCCTCATTTTTGGGCCGAGTTTGTCTCCACTGCCACTTAGTTGATTAACATTCAACCCTCATCCGCTCTTAAAGGAGAGATTCCTTTTGAGCGTCTTACGGGCAAGACGCCTGATTACACCAGCCTTCATCTTTTTTGTTGTGTGTGCTACATGCTGCTTGCACCTCATGAGCGTACTAAGCTGACTGCTCAGTCGGTTGAGTGTGTTTTCTTAGGGTACAATTTGGGGCGTAAGGGCTATCATTGTTGGGATCCAGCTGGTCGATGGATGAGGATTTCACGGGATGTTGTTTTTGATGAAACATGTCCTTTCTATCCTTGTCCTTCTTCCAATGCTTCTTCTGCATCTGTAGTTGATCCTATTTCATTCCTGTTCTTTTCACATGCTCCCGTTGCTAGTGTACCTCCTTCACACTTTGTGCCGCGTTCGACAATCTCCCCTTCTTCTTCGGGGCCTTGTTCTTTGGTTCCCGATTACACTTTGAAGGCTCCTGTAATGCATGTCTATGTTCGACGAGTTGTGTCTCTTTCAGATGTGCCATCTTCTTCTGATGAGTCATATACTCCAGTTGAGTCATCTTCTGATGTCTCAGCTTCTCCAGCTCAGCCTCCCTCCCCAGATACGCCTTCATCTCCTGAGGGATCGTCTCCTTTTGATGATTCTTCTCCTGAGCAGCCTCTTGGACGTGGTCATCATCCTCGCCAGCTTTCTGCTCGGTACTCTCCTTCTAGCTTTGCTGCTACTACTGTTCCTGATCCGGCTACGTATCGTGATGTTGTTCCTCATCCAAAATGGCAGCATGTGATGGCTGAGGAGATTGCCGCTCTTGAGCGCACCGGCACGTGGGAACTTGTGCTCTGTCCCCCACGTGTTCGCTCGATCACTTGTAAGTGGGTCTATAAGGTTTAGACCCGCTCTGATGGTTCACTTGAGTGATATAAGGCTCGATTAGTCGCTCGTGTCTTCCAGCAGGAATATGGTCGTGACTATGATAAGACCTTCGCTCCTGTCCCTCACATGACCATTGTTTGCACTCTGCTTGTTGTGGTCTCTGTTCGTGAGGCTATGGTTTGTCGCATTCGGCGTTCTCTTTATGGCCTTAAGCAGGCTCCTCGTGCTTGGTTTCAATGTTTTGCGTCAGCGATCACTACTGCTGGTTTCTCTGCTAGTGCTCATGATCCCATGCTTTTTATGCACACTTCGTCACATGGCCGCACTCTTCTTCTTCTCTATGTTGATATTATGATCATCACCGAAGATGATTCTGAGTACATAGCCTCTGTAAAGGCTCGTCAAGTGAGTAGTTTCTTATGTCCGATCTTTGTCCTCTTCGCTACTTTCTTGGGATTGAGGTTTCCTCCTCCTCTGAGGAATTTATCTATCTCAAGAGAAGTACATTCAGGATCTTTTTGATCGGACTTCTCTTACTGATCATCAGACTATTGAGACTCCCATGGAACTTAATGTCTATCTTCGAGCAACTGATGGTGAGCCTCTTGATGATCCTACTCGTTACCGTCATATTGTAGGGAGTATCGTGTACCTTTGGTGTCACTCGTCCTGATATCTTGTACTCTGTTCACATACTGAGTCAGTTTGTTTCGGCTCCCATCTAGGTCCAATATAGTGATTTGCTTTGTGTCTTGAGTTATCTTCGTGGGACTATCTCTAGACGCTTGTTCTTTCCACGCTCTAGCTCTTTACAGCTCAAATCATATTCTGATGCTAATTGGGCTAGTGATCCCTCTGATCGTCGATCTCTTTCTGCCTATTGTGTTTTTCTTGGTGGTTCCCTCATTGCTTGGAAGACTAAGAAGCAAGTAGTAGTTTCTCGTTTAAGTGCAGAGGCTAAGTTGCGTGCTATGGCTCTTGTGAGTGCAGAGGTTACTTGGTTGCAGTGGTTGCTTGAGGACTTTGATGTTTCTGTTGGTATTCTGACTCCTCTTTTGTCTGACAGTTCTGGTACTATCAGTATTGCTCGTGATCCGGTTAAGCATAAGCTTACCAAACATATTGGTGTTGATGCTTCTTATACACAAGCACAGGTACATGACGGTTTTATTGATCTTCAGGATGTGCTTTAAAAGCTTCAACTGGCGGATTTCTTCACGAAGGCACAAACCCGAGCTCAACATAGTTTTTATCTCTCCAAATTCAGTGTTCGTGATGCACCTTGAGTTTAAGGGGGGGGTGTTAGAGATAGGATGTGTTTTTTATTTTCCCTTTTGCATAAGGGGTTTTATGTATATTTATCATCCCTGTACATCTATTTAGAGAGGACTCCAACCTACTCGATAATACAAGCCTTATTGATGACTGTTTAGAGGGTAGAGTATGTTTTGAAAGATGCTGGTGCGGACGGTCTAAACCATTTATGCTGCTGTTAATTGTCCTCGTTAGCATTTGTCTAGAGTACTTTGGTAGAACAAGAAAATTTGTGCCTCGAAATTGTGTTTACCTTGACCGCTTCGTTCGAGATAGTAAGTACTCATCCGTTCTAAAAAAATTATCGCTTTTTAATTTAAAAATAGATTAGGAAACGACAAACTTTCAATAAGTGGGAGTACGCGGTACTTGCTGTCTGGTGGTGGTCAAGTACCACATAGGTCGGTGAAAAATGAATCACTGTTCCACAGCTGCAACTACCGGTCGCCCTGCCACCGAAACCCGTCCTGTTCACGCACTGCACGTCATATGGTGATGCCCGGCCGTCCCAGTGTCCTGCGGGCTCTGGACCAAAAGAAAAAGTAGCTCCAAGCATAAATGCCGTAGGCCACTGCGCACACAAAGTTGAGCTGCAGTGTCGTCGCTCCGGCGAAGTCCGAACGCCATTGGCGTAGCTTCGAGGGAGCAGAGCGAGGGCTCTGTCCGGCAAGTGCCCGGCCTCCTCCGTATGGTTCCGGCCGGTTGCTGCCATTGCCAAGCTGCCACACTGCACGTCATGCACGAGCGTACCAACCACCAGCACCGGTCTGGAAGCATCGCATGTGGCGATGGCCGTCTGGTTCTGATGCCCGGGTTGGGCTAATTAACACGCCGTTTAGTCAACAAAAGCGTTTGCTAAGCCGGCGCCGCACGTTCTGCTCTCGGCCCCGTGCTTTGTCGTCTACGGAAAGTTCACGGCTCCATACAGGCACAAACCCACCGGGAGAGAGCAGGAAGCCAACGCGTGCGTCCTCTTCGCTCTGCTGCTGGTCCGTACTCCGGCTTGGCCTGCCGTTGAGCTTTGGCCAAATCATTTGGTTGAGGCTAATTCTTTGGTTTGGTTGCCCCGCAATAATGCAGGATGCGATGAAGAAGAGGGGAGCCAGGGAGAAGGGTTACATCTCGGGCTCGGAGTTGGACGACAAGGAGCAGCTCAGCCCCGTGGCCGTCATGGACTTCCCCTGCTTCGACTGCTCGCCTTCTTCCGATGATAGCTTGCCCTCGCGTCTCCAGGGTAAGGGAACTTCTCTAAATGCTGTAATTACAGTAAGAAAATATATAATTCTTTCTTTTTAAATTTATTTTTGTTAATAAAATAACTTTTGTTTAAAATATAGTAGGTACATATATGTGCAAGAAATAAGAAGCGCCCAAAGAATAAAGAAAATACAAGAAAAGTTCAGGACTACACTAACGTTTAGGCTCCCTTTGGATTGAAAGAATGAAAAAAATATAAGAATAAGAAAAACATAGAAATTGAGATTGTATGTTTTTGTAATCCTATAGGAATTGAAAATATAGGAATTGAGATGAGAAACCCTTTAACAGCATCATAAGAAAAACAAGGGAACTTGTAACATGGGCAAGGAAAGAAAAAAGAGGTCCAAACTCATGTTATGTTTCATACAAAATTTAGCAAATCAATTTATTCATATGGAAAAAATCATTTGTTTTTCCTGTGAGCCAAATGGTCATGTAGGAAAAAATCCTTTACAAATTCTATCTTTTAAAATTCCTTTATCATTCCTTCAATCCAAAGGAAGCCTTAATTACAAAATTGAGGTCAGAGTCAGACATCTATAATGTGCCTTGTCAGTACGGAAAAACTGTACGCGATGGGGTAGCAGTGAGGCACTGAGCTTTTCGAAATGTCTTCCGGTTTACAGCCTCGCTTGCATGCTGAACGCGAGTGCAGTTGTTCTCTGAAACGTCGTCCGGTTTAGACCATCCGCAATTGTTCACTGTAAAGTTTACCAGATTATAATATAGAGTAGATTACTGGAAGTATAGAGTAAATGCTAAGAGTAAAATACTGGAAATATAGAGGATATACTAAAAGTATAGAGTGATAGACTAAGTTTCAGAGGAAACCGCTGCGTAAGATCTTACATAGTGTGTCTTTTCTGTACTCAGTAGGAAAACTGCAGGAGATCGATGGAGCAGAGGCACTGAGCTTTTGACCGCGCCTTCTGAAATGTCGTCCGGTTTACAACTTCGCATGCTAATGAATGCAGTTGGTTTATAATCGTGTGCAATACAGAGATAAACTCCATGGGTAGTAATGCTATCGGATCGTAAGAGTAGGTTTAGTAGTGTCACTGTATTATAGATTGATGTTTGTTCGTCGGGTAGTGCCGGTGCCGGATAGGCTCCAGTCTTTTGCTCGGACACGATACGGACAATGCCGATTCGCTCGGAGACGATACGTGAGATCTTACTGGTGGTCCCACAGGACCCGTGACTGTCGGAGGACGTCAACCGGCCAATCATCCGCGTGTGCCTAATCCACCTTTTCTTCTTGTCATCAATCATGCAGGAGGGAGAAAGACACACGATACGAGTCCGAGCCTCGACGAGCTCCTCCCGGTGGACCTCGAGGCCCGCTTCGCCGCCTGTCCGGACGCTGATGAGCAAGATGACGTCCCAAAGCCGCAGCTCCAGCGTCATGCGGAGGAGACAGCGCAGCCACGCGCAACAAGCAGTTGTCATCTCGGCACTGGTGTTCACGACGAGCCAGACGCAAACGGCCTCCTCGTGTTGCTCATGGACACGGTTTTGGCCGGCGGGGACGCCGTCTCTGAACGGCTTCTGCTTGACTTCTTTGTCGAGATGAAAGTGGAACGACGCTCGGAGCGCGCTGGCCTCCCTGCGCCAGCCGGTTTGCCGCCGCAAAAGGCTGAACGGTTGGGAAACGGTGAGATTCTGGAAACGGCCAGGGTATGGTTGTTGGACGGCGCCGGATGGGGCTTGGAAGACGTGCTGCGTGGAGGGGAGGCTGTCATGGCGGAGATGGAGCGGGGCCGGCAGTGGATGCAAGTCGGCGGCGAGCAGGAGCGGGAGGTGGGTACGGTGGTGGCGGGGTTGCTGACCGATCAGCTGGTGGATGACGTGGTGAGGGATTTGCTCGTGTGATTTGGATGACGTGGGACGTGGAATGCAAAAAATGCATGTTGTAAATGACAATAAAAAACACATTGGAGGTCCTTCAGAAACTAGGACATAACTAATACTCGCTCGCCCGTCTTCCAATATTTGCTATTTGCTATTCTCTAATTCATTTTTAAGCTAATAAGTGATAAGTATTTGAGCATGGAGTGAGTATGTATTGTGGTAATATTCTGTAACCAATCAAACAACCATGTCATCGACCTTAAGGGACCATGCCAAACTTAAATACATTGGGCTTTAAGGACGATGAAGGAAAAATATAAGGGGATATGACAGATCCCGGTGTTGCCACACATCACTAATCCTTGGATTTGGGCCGGACAAAAAGCGGGCAGCCCGAAGCACGCAATGTCGACATGGCCCAGGACCCGGCTCGACACGATTCGCATGCCTTGCTTGGGCTGGAACGACACGGTTGCGGTCCAAAAATTGAAACCGCCTGACCTGTATCCCGTCGGCATGAATATAACCCGAAATTTAAAACGGTTCGATTTGAAGTCCATCGCCACACCGCGCGCGCCACGCCACCACACGTCTGCTTTTGCCAGCTGCCGACATACGCACCCAAAAATATGCTTCCATCCGACTACTCTGTAACTACTTGGGTTTATGATCCCGGAGTCGCTTGTTCTGAAATTGGAAGGTACACTGAAATTGATGATTAACCTATTTGTGTGGGTGAAAGTATTATATTTAAAAGAATGGTTTGACAAGTTTTTTGTCCAATATAATAATGTTTCTCAGTAAAACTACTCGAAATGATATAATTAAAAGATACAATGATAAAATGGAGATGTTGAAACAAACTTTTAAGAGCATGTCATTTTCTATTGCATTAGTTTATGTGCTTTTGACCACTTATAGGTCAATTTTAATGATTCAATGATATAGGACCTCTCTTACACCCAAAAGTTTGAGGGTCTCACATGTCTCAAGGATAGGGAGGCGGAAGAATCTAGACATCAACACCGCCTAGAGGATCCATAAATTCTAAAGGCATTGGAGGATCTTGTGCTTGATGAGTCCGAATGATGTAAAAAACTAAAACAAATTGTACTCTCTTCCATTAGGGGGAGCTTACAATGAGTGTAAGATTTTTAATGAGGTAGTTTGTAACAAAACTTGATACTTAAATTTCATTTCCCCTACCTGTGTTTGTGATCCGTGAATGTGGTATATCGATGTGCATGTGTTATGTGAATATCTATGTTCTGTGAATGTGGAGAAGCCCCTCTGTTGTAACATGTGAATGTGAACCTCTCTGTTCTGTTGCGACATGTGAATGTGAACCCCTCTGTTGAATCTGTTCTAGTCTCTAGAGCGGAAAAAATTGGGCTGCGTGGCACAGGCACTAGAAGCTAGCTCAACAGGCCCATGCCGCAGCGGGAGAGCAACGGTCCAAGCGAATATGCGGTCCAATCGAGCACAGACCCAAGCAAGTAGAGGCGGGCGGGATGACGGCTATTCGAGAAGTTCAAAGTAGCCAACGCGTTAAGGCAGGTGGGCGCCACCCAAAGTACCGAGTGGTACTAAACCACCCGGCGTGCGAGCAAGCGCACCACGGGTTGCCAGTGTTGGCCGCTAGGCCGCTGACCTCTTTACTCTTATTTCTTATTTACATTCAAATTTAAACATTCAAACTTCTATACATTTTGCAAATTTGTCTCAAAATTGATGTTTTTTTCTATATTTGCAAAAAACTCGGCTCTACCACATGGAATGGCTTTTCCAACTTCATATGTGAAAGTTGCCTAGAGGGGGGGGGGGTGAATAGCCAATAATACCTGAAATCACTTAAGCAAACAAGATTGAATTCCCGTGGTCGGACTAGTCTGAGGGCCGGACTAGTCCGTTCATCACAGGGTGGAAACCCTAAAACTTGATTTCTACAAGTTATTTGCGGAATTAAAGTTTACCAAAGATATGAGCAACGTGTAGTAAACTTGTAAGGCTCAGATTGTAAGGTTTAAACACTTAGATTGCAAGTTTACGATAACGATCAAAGTGTAGGGCAATAAGACCAAAGTGAACCCTAATAGCAAAACTAGTGATCACAAAAAGCGAAAGACAAGTGAAACGAGATTTATCCCGTAGTTCAACTCCACGAAGAAGCCTACCTCCATGTTGAGAAGTCCACAAAAGGACCGAGTCTCACTTGACCCTTCTCTCACCAAGCCACCACGATGGCCGGCTTGATTTCCACTATATCAATGGGTAATCACAAGTTTGATGGGGCTGCTCACAACTTGAGCCTCCAACAAATCAATACAAGAGGAGCACACGAAGCTCAACTCACACAAGCCACACAACACACCACAACATGCAAGAGATCAAACCGAGAGCCAGAGCGCGATGATCTTCCTTTACTCTCCTCCCCAAACCCTAATCTCTTCAAGATTTGCTCTTAGGGGGTTAGTAGGACGAGTAGAAGGCTTTGGAAGGCTCTGGGATGCTTGTGGCGGCGCTAGGGTTCAAGATTTATTCAAATGAGCCCGGTGGTCCTCTTTTTATAGAGGTCCCGAGCCCCTTTTGCTTACATCAGCAAAGGGGCGGACTAGTGTGGCCTTAGACCCCGGACCAGTCCGGCCCTATGGGACCACTGACCCCTGGTCCGTTCCGGACAACTGCCACACTGAGCAACGATTGTCACGCTACCCGCCAAATTTCCAAATTCAAACAGTCACTAGACAACGGACTAGTCCGGTCAACAACAGACTAGTCCGAAGTGGAACAGAATCACTTGGTCCGTTCCAAAACGGACTTTTCTGGGTTGGCCCGGACTAGTTCGACCACAGGGGCAGACTAGTCCGACCCCCTAGGGTTTCTCTCAGTCTGTCACACTAAGTCTCAAACGGACAAGTCTGTTCCCAAATGGACAAGTCCGAACTACTCCAGAGAGCTTTAGTCCGTCCAAAAACGGACAAGTCCGGACTTCTCGGACTTAGCTCCAAAATCACTCAGATACACTCCAGAGACGTTTGGTCCGTTTCAAAACAGACTTGTCTGCCACGGACGGACTAGTCCGGCCCTAAGGCCCGGACTAGTCCGACCTCCTAGGGTTTTTCTCATTTTAGGCTTCTCACTTAGGTTTTTTTCTAAACCACCACTTTGAGCCCCTTGGTATGATCTCAATACAAATGATACAAGCACCCTCTCACATGATACGACTCATATAAGCTCAACACCATAGAAACCCTAATTTCTACGCTTGAGTCTATGACGCCCGTTTTCTCTTTTTCCTTTTTGAGGGTTTTTATCTCATTTCAATCCTTGTACCCGTGCTTAAGATCAACTAAGCTCATTAGCCTCTTAATTGTCGTCATCAATCATCCAAAACCCACAGGGATGCCTAGATGCACTTTCAATCTCCCTCTTTTTGGTGAATTGATGACAACACATTAAGACTTCAACAATAAGATTAATAATTTGTTTTCATAACATGTATTTGTATGAGTGACTCCCCCTCAATGTATGCATCATGAGTAAGAGAGATTGAGAGAGTTCTCATACATATACCTGTTATGGTGGGGTGTCTAAGTGATGTGTTCATAAAGTGTGATAAGACAATGATTATGCAAAATAGACATTTAAATGAGGCAACACATCACAAATTTAGGCAAGATACATGAATACATAGATTAAGTCTTACAATACAACTTGAAATGAGGTTTAAAACATAAGTCCAACATAGATCAATACTCTCACAAAATAGTCTATCTATCTTATCTCTCCCCCTTCATCTCACTCGCTATATCTCTCCCCCTAGATCTAAGTGCCCATCCAAGCTATCTCCAAGCAATCTCTCCCCCTTTGGCATCAAGACACCAAAAAGGAAAAGAAGAGAGGAAGGGGCCCTTAGGTATACTCATCGTCGGAGTCGTAGTCATCATTGCCGCCTTGGCGCTCGGTGTCACTCTCCATGGCCTCCGGGTCGAGATGTGCCTTGTCATCATTGGTCGGGGCCGCGGTGGAAGTCCCAACTTCTCAAAACTGAGCAAGTTCCTCGGCAGTGAACTCCGGAAAGGAAGTGAGCTCACCATCTCTCTCCTCAGCGGGGGATATTGGAATGTCTAGCTTGTCGCACATCGCTTTGAGATACTTCTCATTGCGACGCTCCATGCGACGTTGCCGAATTTCCGTCTTCCGACAAGAGGAGAAAAGAGCCTTGAAGCATTTGAAGAAGCCACTCCCGCATTGTGTCGAAGGCGGAGGTGGTGGAGGAGATGGCACGAAGTGAGAGAAAGAAGTGGGAGGATCCGCATTCTTCCTCCTAGGAGCAACCGGCCCCGGAGGAGGGAGTTGAGGTCGAAGCCTCCGGTGAATAATATCTTTC